>OX421358.1:72605192-73266152 GCA_949126925.1 Cheilosia vernalis
CCAATATTTCCTATGACCAACAGCACCCAATCATTTTGGAACCCAGGCATCACTTCACAAAGTTGATCATTCGTGACGCTCATGAACGGTCATTGCACGGAGGAATCAGCTTGTGATAGTACACATACGGCAAAAATATTGGATATCCGGGAGAACGATAACCAGGAACAAACCCAAAATCAACACAAAACAATCACTACACAAACCGTCACTAATTGAAAATAAATACCACGCATCTACACATATATTAAAACATTTATCAAAAATAAATAATTAAATTAAAAATAATAATTTATTACCCAACTGCCTCTCTCAACAGCACAAACACACAACACATAAATAATATTACACTAAGAAATATAATACATAAATCACAAAACACTTAAAATAATTTTCATACACACGAAAGAAAACTTTTTCGCACCACTGTCATCATACAACACAATTCATACCCACTCAAATCTAAATCCAAAGGCACTCAACACCATTTCACAAACATCCGCACACACACTTTGAATACAGTCCACTCATTCACGCACTCACTCTCTCTTACTATCGAACACCACACAACCACACAATCATAAATCAATTTTCCTCCAATCGCACACGCACTTAAACACACGAACTCAAATACACATCTTCAATACACCTATCGCCAAAGCAAAAAAAAAAAAAAAATTCCATTCATCGTCATCGGCATCCACACACACATGCACATAATCGAGGGACGCCACCAAAGAAGAATTGGAACAAATTTAAAAACAAAACAACAAATCGAAGTAACACTGAATTTACAATTAAATTATGAAATTTTAATGCAACTCACCTGGATTACATTGGATCACACACCATTTGAAAAATTACATCACACTGAACTATAAATTAATTTTAAATCAATAATTACACCACACGATTAATGCGCGCACCACCGAAATCAAACACATAAACTAAGCATTAAATAGACGGTCAGCTCCCGCGCACCTACCCGATTCCCCCCGCAAATTTTGAAAGAAAAATTCTCTCTCAAATTTCGTATCGGTGAATATGTGTGAGGCAACAAAACAAAAAAAAAAGCGAATGGAGGGGGTATAATGAAATACTGACACTCAGCAGTCATCCTACATCGTGGAATTTCTACCTTTTGTGGACATTTTGTTGCCCGAAAAAACGATACGTACAAAACAAAAATAAAGCCAAAATGGTTTAAATATCATGAATCTGACGAAAAAACATTCGAACTACAATGGAACACACTTAATGCCTATAAAAAGAGATTCGTCTTTTAGCAAAAGATTTCTAGTACAAAGTATTAACCATTATAATGTTAACAAACTGCGATTTTTATACTCAAGGTTAATTTAATGTGAATTTCTTCCCGAATAATACCAGCTTTAATTTTAGAAGAAATAGTTTTTCATAAGCAAATCGAGGGTATTTGAGTACGGCGAAAAGGGAAAAATGCCCTCGCTTCGTGGGAAAAATAAAGAGAGAATGCTAAGAACACTGACTGAGTTTAGTGTATTTCGATCAGCTGATGGATGCGTTCCCACAGTTAAGATTGTTTGTTTTATTTCACCACGAAAACGTGTTTTGCAGAATGGTAGAAATATTCATTCGTGGAAATAAAATAAAACATTTTTGTTTTCACAATTATAATTGTGTTTGTTTTCGTTTGTTGTTTTTGGCGAAATGTTATTTTGCCCGCGAATGTCGACAGAAAAAAGGCAACGGATTCAAAGCGAAGAACTAAGGAATATTAAGACATTAAATGTGTTGGGGTTCTGAGGAGAGATATGAACATTTCTGATTGAGTATAATTTATGAGTTATAATATTTTCATGAAGTAACCGTGTAATAACCGAAAACAAAAATGGGGGAAAAAATTATATTTTTAACAAAGTTTGCAACAATTTAATAAACAAACGAATTTCAAATTAACGTAATTAATGAAAACAATCAAAATAATAAGGTTGCAACGTTAACAGCCCTCAACAAAATAATAGAACATCAAATAATTTTTTTTTTAAATTCTGATGACCAACCAATATGTAGATGAAAATCAATTATTTATGAATTAATTTTCTAAACTGTAAGTCAAAATCGAAACTACAATATATAAATATAAATATTTATTAAAATTCCAAATAATTATTTGTAGATAGGTACTGATTTTATTACATTTTTGCAAATGGTAAATGTTTCCATTGTTTGCAACCACAATGTAAACATCCCGTACTTTATCTACGTAAAATAAGAAAATCTTAATAATATCCGTGTTTTTTTTAGCTTCGATCTCAGCAAAGCAACGTAAGTAGGATTTTCAGCACGCAATTACAACGACTATTGCGAGTCTCGAAGTGTCAAGTCTAGCGCAGTTGTTGTAATTGTGTGCTGAAAAAGAAAATCCTAATTTACTTTGCTTTGCTGAGCGAAGCTAAAAAAAAAGGCCTGATATATTCGTTTTAATGAAATGTACGTAGGTACTAAATTCACCACACCAGACCCTCCGTTTTGTTAACACGTCCCGATAACTGACAATTATTTGAATTATTTGAATTTTTCCCAATGTCACCACAGAATGAATTGTCAGTCATCTGTCAGGTTACTATGTGCCAGCGTATGCGTGCGTCTTATGGACTTTAACACGGCACACATAGTAACAAGGAAAACAGCTTGTAGGCAAATTCTCTTAAGTGGGCGGAGCTGACGGTCTATTTAATACTTAGTTTATGATCAAACATACCAACAAATGCAACAAAGAGCTTTCGTTCTACGCCAACAACAGCTGCACTGAATTTCGTCTTCGTGTTTATCAAACAACAACAACAATGGTGCAGTACGCTCTTAATGTTCGGACTCGGAGTCATAATGAAGAGAAACTTTGTCAGTCACATACGAGTTCACATGAACGGGATCATGTGTGAGATTGACTACTGGAGTAGTTGATGATTATATGTTCTCTTGTAAATTTGTCCGTTAATGTTTTTGTTGTCATTCTCTCTGCATAGTGCTAGTGCATATATCATAATCTGTTTTTCTTTTCATGTACATACATATTATGAGAAAGATTAACAGATGGTATCGGGTAAAGAAGCATATTGGGAAGCGGCACGAGAAACGAGATCAAGACAAGGAAGGAAGAAGGAGCGCGCAGTAGCAACCTAAGAACTTTGTTCATCGTTGGGGGAGAATGTTGACGATAATAATGTCAACACTGGTGTACTAAACACACCCATCCTCACCAAAATTTCCCACAGGGAAATTCTGTCAAATTTGTCAAAATGTAAACAAACTTTTTATTATATAAAGAACGATAATCGACAGTAAAATAAAACTGATATTTATAACGTTGTGGAAAGCGGTTGTTTCAATTAATATTGCGGAATTTTTAAAGCGTTATTTTTAACAAACAGTAATCGCAACAGTTTTCAATAATTCTTTGTTCATCGCCCGAACAGTAACGATTAAGTAAAGTGAAGGTAATTATGATTAATCAAATAAGTGTGATAAGATTATATGTTTATTCAAAGTTTTTAATGATAATTGAAGGTTGTAACTATTTTCATAAGAGTATTTGGTGATATTGGTTGTGATGGTTGAAATCTATTTGGGAGTAGATACAGGCGTAAACATTAAACGAAAATGGAATAAAATGCGACAAACAATATTAGGTCAGCTCATGAACTATTTATTGAGTTTCAATGTAGGTATCGATGAGATGTATTAGAAGCATCTTTCTACGGCAACTTTCAAATAGCTATGAAGCCTTGATTGGAAGGACTCGTAGAAGAACTTATATGTCTCCAGGATCTCTACAATAATGTCGACACTGTAAAATAAATGAATAGCCTAGTGCAACTGACTTCTACTGACTTAAAGTCTCGATAGAACGGACTCCTAGGATTCACTATTATGACTTACAGGTACTGACATACACGAACATTGAAACCAAAATTCTAGGTGTTATAAGAATAAAATGTTGGATTGAAAACCAGACATTGCAAATGATGCAGTAACTTGTAAGACTTCGCAAAAGACTTACAATGCAACTTTTTGAAATAAGGATGTTAATTACTGCTTGTGATTGATCCGCCCGGACAACTAAGTAAACTTAATTTGTCCGAACTGACGACTTGTTGCTAATTATGTAGGGTGCCAATTGTAATTAATAGGCGTTTTTCTTTTTTAGTTCAGAGCTGAGCACTGAACAGAGTTCGAGCATTATGAGCGCGCTCTGAACGATGCGTGCTCAGAGCATTCAGAGGATGTTTTGTTTTTCCTGTTTTTTTTTGTCCTTCAAATGTGACTGGAAGTGTGCATGTACATGTGTACTCAGCTTTTTACTCAGGATGCTCAGTCAATTTATTCTGAGCTCATAGAGCGCGCTCTGATCATGCTCTGAGCGAAAAAAGAAACACAAATTCTGAAGTGTCTGAGCTAAAAAAGAAACACGAACTTTTTGTATAACAGTTCAGGTTGTGCTCTGAACTAAAAAAGAAAAACGCCACGTTTTTGGGCGCCAATTTTGTAGCAGAAGATGGTATAGCATCTTACACAGGACAGGGAGGAGAAAGGATGTCATGGAACCGAAGTTCCATCTCCTGGGCAGAGAGTCGGCACGCTTGCGAAATGCTCCGGCAATTAGCTCGTCGGTGGGGTGGTTCTTTTCTGCTGTCCATTTGGTCCACAAAATACAAATTATCGTGCCGAAAGGGAAAAAAAAAAATAAATGATTTGCAATGTCAAGTCACGATCCAAAAAAAATCCTATGAGTGACCTATACTACGCTGCAATATAACTTGAAGTTACATAACAGTAGGTATGAGTCAAGGTAAACCGAACCCATAACCAAGAAGAAAAAAAAAAAGGTTTAACCCACGAGACAAGAGGAAACATATAACTGTCGGCTGTTGTAGACAGGTGATGATCTAGTCATCTTTTGGCGGAACCCACCCTTATCCAATGTCCTATGGACATTGTCACCATAGTTACCAGGTGCCAATACATTTTGTTGGTAACCCCTAATAAAAAAAAAACGGTTTACGCTGTAGATTATATCCTTACATCCCGGTTCAGATCACAACACAACACTATCACCAAGTTGAAAAAAAACTTAGACCATCCTTCTATGATATTTCATATTGAAGGAATAAAAAAAATACTGAAATTGGTTTGTTATAATACAGTAAATAAGTTTATTTAAGCCCATAAGGGTGTAAATGGGAAATTAAATGCCGTAGGTATGTTATTATAGCTGAAGGGTACAATTATGGATTGGTAAGTCAGTATATCGGTTGGAGAAGACAATATTTTTTTTTCTTTTGATACGCTTAGTTATCATCACTTAAACACTTAAACCGAACCTTATAACTTTATTTGAAAATTTAGTTATCTTTCATTGCAAGATTAATATTAATTATCGAAAGAAAATTCAAGGTTTAGCAAAATCTGAACACATCGAGATCTAGAGGCTATGAATTTACTACTAACTGGTTTTGGGTCTCTTACCAATTTATACGAAAAATAATGTATGCCAAAAGATAATATAAAAAATCAACTTACAATTGGTTTTCTGAGTCTTAGGTCTGTTGTTGAATGCCGGTATGGTACAGCTTACTCCTCCGCTTTGTGCGCACAAATCGTCTGGATATATGTCTGTGATGTTGCAAAAATTGATGCTTGAATACTTGGCTGAAATTAAGATTATTTTTATATTTTCTTTAGGCATCCTAACGTGAAATTTAACTGAATAATTGAAATCATACTGACATTACCTTTTTGATGTAAACATTCATTTAAAGTTAAAATTAACTACTCTACTTGCTTATCCTACGTAAATTGTTTTCCTATTTGTCGATGGCTTGCTTGTCCAGCAGAGCAGGTCGTGGATCGTGAGCAGATCTGATGATTGGTGACGTGGGATTTGTTCGCGTGTCGGGGTCAAGTACGACACGGAGCGTGGATTCGCCTTTTCGATCTGGCACAAGAGCAGCTCGGATTATTGATGACGTGGGATTTGGGTCGCGTGTCGGGGTCAAGTACGACACGGAGCGTGGATTCGCCTTTTCGATCTGGTACAAGAGCAGCTCGGATTGGCAGATGACGTGGGTTAGGTCGCGTGTCGGGGTCAAGTACGACACGGAGCGTATATTCGCCTTTTCGATCTGGCACAAGAGCAGCTCGGATTGGCAGATGAAAAGTACGATCGCTGCAATCGGACCAGCCACTTGATATTTTTCCACACCTAAATGGATGGTGTTCACGATTGGTGGTGTGTGGAGATTTTTCCGAAACTCAAGTGAAGGTTGCAAGAAGTTGCGTATGTTCGTAGGTACGTATCCGTAAATACTCCGTGGTAAATTCTGTCACGGTGGCGATGCGTAATTTTGGGGTTTCTTGCGCGAGGGCAGAAAAACGAAGAAAAGGGTGCGCGGCAGGTATCTCACACCCGGATAAAAAAATCCGCGTGGTGGTGAAGTGCGATACCTGGGGCAGCCTTATCTGCTAGGGGTTGGAACACGGTCACTTCACATTTGGCTTTAAAATACAAAATAGATTTTACCTGCTGGGTCTTCTGGGGGGGGGGGTGTTTAATCTTAATAAGTCACAACCTTGGTGTTCTGTGGTGAATTTTGGTTTCTGCTGCCATGTGGAATTCAGCTTGGACTGCGCACTACCCGATAGAACACTACGCAATAAGTATTATGCGCACCTTCGCCCGCGAAATTATATTTTTATGCGTCCACTCTAATTTCGAAATTTACTTTCCAAGGTGGAAAACCTTTATTATAATATATTTTGGTTTATTGGTTACTTTCGCACCGAGTAAATTTATGAAACGATAATGTAAAATGGCGACGCACGTTCGACCGTGCCAAAGACAACTCGAGAAAAAAAGGGCGAACTTTCACCAAGTCGCTTTTTATACCAGTTCTGAATGTTCAGTGATGGCCGTGGCATTTCCGACGTGAAGTGGGTGGCATTTAAATGCAGTTGCAGCGGTTGTTTTGTGGCATGGTGAACTAGCGAGTAATGTAATAACGAGAAAACTAACTCGTTCGTTTGAAAACTATTTCGTTTAAAGGTGAACGCTACAAAAGCCACTTTACTCATATCACTAACGAAGAATGCATCTAAAAGTGTTGCGCCGCTGCTGGAAAAGTGAGTAGGATTAGAAGTATTAACTGGTCTTAAATTAAACGTATGCATGTTTTGAGTTAAGAGATTCGAGCTTAAAAGATTACAATTAAAGCCACCACACAGTAAGATATTAGGGGAAACCAAAGAGATAGAAGTGTTAAAAAGGCGACAGATTGATGTACTTATTAGGCCTATATACTGCACCAATGAGAAGCCGGTCCTCAATACCCACCAGATCAACGAACACATACTCAATGCTACTAATAGCATCAGACGAACACTTTGGATTGCATTTGATAGATTCTTTTACATATAATGCTATCCCCCCCCCCCCCCAATACGATCTTTCCTGTTTGATCAAAAAGGTCGATGATAACCCTCCAAGCGACAAGCCTCTTCTTTCAAATCATCCTTAAACCAAGTTTCACTTACGCACACAACATCAACATCTGATTCAACAAATAAATCCCGGAACTCATCAATTTTTGGTAACAAACTTTGCGCGTTTGAATGGCAAATTCTAAGACCATTTTTGTGATTGCTTAAAACTCTAATCATTGAACGCAGTGTTCCATTACGATTATTAATCATTTTATTACAACAAGAAAAAAAAATAGACAATTACTATAGGAATAAGAAGAGAGACAAAAAAAGAAAAGAGCGAACAAAATTAGAATTTAAAAGAAAGGCAAATCAATTAATTTTATAACAATAAAGAAAAAAAAAATGCAAAATCCTCATTCCCTAGTCCTTCACGTGGGCGCCCGCCTGAAAATGGCTAACCAGTCAAACGGTTAGTGTCAGCCAAGGATTTACACTAACGTCTCAATCGTTTGTCGTGATCCATTTAGTTTGAGGTAGGAGTAAACCTTTAAATCCAACCTAATTTCAGTGGTGGCGTGAGCAGATAGCAAACCGTACCCAAGGATGAAAGGCTGGGGGTAAAACCAGTCGCGTACGAGCTCCCTCAGACACCTTGGCGAGGGTCTGTTGTATTTTGCCCTGCTCAGGTATGGCGGCGCTGCCTGGGTCGACCTTGTTTTTTCCGGCCTTACTCGTGGGACCAATAATGAAATGGAAAAATCATCATATGGCGGAGTTGATATCGAAGGGGTATGCAAGGATCGCTTCGGTGGAAGAGCTAGACAAGGATTGGCCTCGAGTATGGTACGCGCCCACTTTCATCCATGAAAATCAAAATAAAATCTTACCTAAGCCCAGAGATGTAGCGGATGTTGCAGCGAAGGTTCACGGTATCTCTCTCAATACACATTTATTGAAAGGGCCTGATAACCTAGTTTCTCTTCACGCTGGCATTTTTAAACTTCGAGAGCGTTTGATAGCAGTGAATGCAGACGTAAGGGAAATGTTTCACCAGATCCGCATAAAGGAAGAGGACCAGCAATGTCAGCGGATCCTCTGGAGGGATGGAGATGTTAACAAGAAGCCAACAGTTTATATCATGGAGGTGATGATGTTCGGTCCAAGGTGTTCCCCAACGTGTGCACAATTTGTCAAAAACTTCCACGCGAACAAGTTTAAGGATGAATATCCCGATGCTGTGGATGGTTTAGTGAAGCGGACTTACGTGGATAACTATTTCAACAGCCATGACACCGTGGACCAGGCCGTGTCGGTAACTAAGGATGCCATCAAGATTTGTAAGTCAATGAGCTTTGACTAGTAGGAGTTCAGTCAAACAGCGTGGAGGTGTTGAAGCAGATCCCGCAGAACCACGTTAACCCTAAACTGCTTAGTGTGGACCCGAACGAATCTGACGGCTTCGTAACAAAGGTTTTGGGTTTGTATTGGCATCCCTCTTATGACCATCTCACGTACAAGCTTTCGGATGATGGTTTGCTGGAGAGGATGTTAACCGAAGGGAGTATAATATCCAAGCGAGATATCCTCAGAACTATCATGCGCATTTTTGATCCCCTAGGGCTTATCTCCAACTACATCATTCGTGGTCGAATAGTCCTGCAAGAGGTTTGGAGAGAGGGCTCGGGCTGGGACGAGCCAGTGTCTAAGCGCCTGAAGGAGCAGTAGGTAGAATTCATCAAAGAGCTGGCTAGTATTGAGAAGTTGAAGATTCCACGCCGATACGTGTCCTGGGCCCCGGACGATTCTGAAGTCAGCCTTATCGTTTTCGTAGATGCTTCAGAAAAAGCATTTGCAGCAGTTGAATATTTTCGTTTCGAGCGTGGCAAGGAGATAGATGTCGCACTTGTCATCGCAAAGGCAAAGGTGGCTCCTGTGAAAAGTCTTTCGGTACCGCGTTTGGAACTACAGGCTGCTGTCCTCGGGGTGCGATTGGCGTCAACCATAAGGGCCTCACATACTATTCCAATCCACAAGGTGTTATATTTTCGGATTCAAAGACAGTTCTGTCGTGGACCAATTCTAGTGATTACAAATTCCCGTCGTTCGTTGCTGTGAGAATTGGAGAAATTTTGGACTCAACAACACCTCGTCAAAGGTTCCACATAAGCTCTGCAGATAACGTCGCCGATGACGGTACAAGATGGGGCGATTCGTCGATGGGAGACCAAAAGACGCGGTGGTTCAGAGGTCCCGATTTTCTTCGCAGTCCCTTCGAGCTATGGCCCGTTAAGCCAGGTAGATTGGTCGACAGCAACGAAGCAGGAGTCAGCATCATGGTTCATTCAAGCCCCACCAAGATTTCATTCCTCATCTACGACGAGTTGAAACCCAGATTTCGTTCGAATTGGGGTTCTACGGTGAGAATAATCGCTTTTTTGCTTCGTGCCAAGGACGTTTTCTTCAAAAGAGCGACATCGAAAGAGGTCTTCGTTACTCCCTCTGAATACCACCGAGCAGAAGATTGGATGTTTAGGAAAATCCAACACGACACTTATTTAGTTGAACTCCAATCCTTGGAAACAAATCAGAAGGTACAGGGTTCCAGTCCTCTCTACAGTC
This sequence comes from Cheilosia vernalis, assembly GCA_949126925.1. Classification (NCBI taxonomy): domain Eukaryota; kingdom Metazoa; phylum Arthropoda; class Insecta; order Diptera; family Syrphidae; genus Cheilosia; species Cheilosia vernalis. The sequence continues at coordinate 72,615,276 of OX421358.1, forward strand.
TATCGCCATTCCTAGATGAAGAGGGGACTATTCGTATGAGCTCGAGGGCTCAAAAGGCGTTGATCTCCTACGCCGCTCGAAATCCGGCGATCTTGCCAAAAAACCACCCGCTAGTCGACATATTTGTGCAATACCATCACGACCGTAACCACCATTTTGGAACAGCTTCAATCATTTCAGATATCCGTGAACGGGCATGGATCATCAGCATTCGAGCGGCAGTCCTAAGAGTCAAATCCCGATGTAACATGTGCAAAGTCCTTCGAGCCAAGCCAGCACCGCCAGTGATGGGTCAACTTCCCGCAACACGTCTTGCCTTCGAGTCAAGACCTTTTACTCATGTTGGAGTAGACTGTTTCGGACCGATGCTCGTAAGATTTGGGAGAGGAACCGCTAAAAGGTATGGAATGATATTCACTTGCCTTACCATCAGGGCCGTCCAGGATGAACTTCTGAGTGATCTTTCCTTGGACCAATGTACCATGGCTCTGCGTCGCTTCTTGGTCAACAGAGTCGTCTCCAAGTTTTTGTATAGTGATAACGGCCTCAATTTCGTCGGAACAAAAAACCTGTTGGACAAGGACGTGAAGGAGATGGAGACATCGCTATGTGAATACTCAGCAAAATACGAAGGCATAGTATGGCGCTTTATCCCTGCGTACTCACCGTGGATGCGTGGAGCATGGGAGAGACTTATTCAATCGATCAAGAACACCGTCGACTTCGCAACGCTCTTATCGAAGCCCAAGGGCAGATCAACCGCCGTCCACTTACGCACATACCTGTTGACCCAGAAGATCCGAAGCCCCTTACACCAAATTCCATGCTGTTTGGAGAAGACGATACAGATGGTAGGGCCCCCGGAGTCTTTTATGACAGCGACGGAACTAGCAGACTCTATAGCCGCAGGTCCCAGCATTTAATGGCGGCGTTCACCAGGCGCTGGTATTTGGAGTATTTGCCTGAAATTACAAGACGCACCAAGTGGCACAAGGACGTGAAACCAGTAGTGGAAGGCAGCATAGTCATTGTAGTCGAACCATCTGATTTACGCTCGATTTGGCAAGTGGGTGTCGTGGTGAAGGTATACCCTGGAGCTGACGGGGTCGTACGGACTTGTGATGTGCGGCTATCAAACGGAAAGATAAAGCTCAGGAGGTCAGTTGGAAGGCTCGCTGTTCTAGATATTGAGTCTTCAACCTAGTGGTTTCAGATGGCCCCCGGAATATCATCGAGCCAACCTAAACTTTAAAAGGGATTATATACATCAACTTATAATATAATTAAAAAGTGTAATCACAAATCACAAAGTGGCAACACCAACCCGTAGAGTAAACTAAAATCATATAAGTACAGAATTATTCACTCAATTCTTCTTTCTCCTTCCTTCACAAAACATTACGAAACACATATAATAGGTACTCGCGCGGCAGTCGACAGTAAAGAAAAGAAACAGTAATAATGGCATTTACATAGTCTCCGTTGATAGAAGAACGGAAAAAAGTTGCGTTTTAACCACTTGCGTTTTACCATTGAAAGAAGAAAGAAGAACTGAGGAGAAAAGTGATATTGGAAGAAATTGTTCTTGTGTTGCTGATTTGGTCTGCCTTTTTTCTTATGTTGCCACCTTGTAAGTAAATGAAGAATTTGAAATATTGAATTAACCACTGTTTTATAGGAAATAAAATCACACTTATCAAAACAATACTTGATTGTTCGGATTTTTATTGTGAAGGTTCGAGAGGCAGATTCGCTAAAAAACATTTAATGTTTAATCTTGATGGCATCCTTAGTTACCGACACGGCCTGGTCCACGGTGTCATGGGTGTTGAAATAGTCATCCACGTAAGTCCGCTTCACTAAACCATCCACAGCATCGGGATATTCATCCTTAAACTTGTTCGCGTGGAAGTTTTTGACAAATTGTGCACACGTTGGGGAACACCTTGGACCGAACATCATCACCTCCATGATATAAACTGTTGGCTTCTTGTTAACATCTCCATCCCTCCAGAGGATCCGCTGACATTGCTGGTCCTCTTCCTTTATGCGGATCTGGTGAAACATTTCCATTACGTCTGCGTTCACTGCTATCAAACGCTCTCGAAGTTTAAAAATGCCAGCGTGAAAAGAAACTAGGTTATCAGGCCCTTTCAATAAATGTGTATTGAGAGAGATACCGTGAACCTTCGCTGCAACATCCGCTACATCTCTGGGCTTAGGTAAGATTTTATTTTGATTTTCATGGATGAAAGTGGGCGCGTACCATACTCGGGGCCAGTCCTTGTCTAGCTCTTCCACCGAAGCGATATCAACTCCGCCATATGATAATTTTTCAATTTCAAAAGATGCGGTTTCTTCTTAAGGGACTTTTCTAGGCCAATGAGTCGACTAAGGGCCATCGGGTAGCTATCAGGCAATTTCACATCGTCGGCATCCCATAACAACCCGATCTCATAACGATTGTTCACGAACCTTATAGTATTCTCCATCATGCTCACTGCTCGAATTCATCAAAGAGCTTGCTAGTATTGAGAAGTTGAAGATTCCACGCCGATACGTGTCCTGGGCCCCGGACGATTCTGAGGTCAGCCTTATCGTTTTCGTAGATGCTTCAGAAAAAGCATTTGCAGCAGTTGCATATTTTCGTTTCGAGCGTGGCAAGGAGATAGATGTCGCACTTGTCATGGCTAAGGCAAAGGTGGCTCCTGTGAAAAGTCTTTCGGTACCGCGTTTGGAACTACAGGCTGCTGTTCTCGGGGTGCGATTGGCGTCAACCATAAGGGCCTCACATACTATTCCAATCCACAAGGTGTTATATTTGTCGGATTCAAAGACAGTTCGGTCGTGGACCAATTCTAGTGATTACAAATTCCCGTCGTTCGTTGCTGTGAGAATTGGAGAAATTTTGGACTCAACAACACCTCGTCAAAGGTTCCACATAAGCTCTGCAGATAACGTCGCCAATGACGGTACTAGATGGGGCGATTCGTCGATGGGAGACCAAAAGGCGCGGTGGTTCAGAGGTTCCGATTTTCTTCGCAGTCCCTTCGAGCTATGGCCCGTTAAGCCAGGTAGATTGGTCGACAGCAACGAAGCAGGAGTCAGCATCATGGTTCATTCAAGCCCCACCAAGATTTCATTCCTCATCTACGACGAGTTGAAACCCAGATTTCGTTCGAATTGGGGTTCTACGGTGCTTCGTGCCAAGGACGTTTTCTTCAAAAGAGCGACATCGAAAGAGGTCTTCGTTACTCCCTCTGAATACCACCGAGCAGAAGATTGGATGTTTAGGAAAATCCAACACGACACTTATTTAGTTGAACTCCAATCCTTGGAACCAAATCAGAAGGTACAGGGTTCCAGTCCTCTCTACAGTCTATCGCCATTCCTAGATGAAGAGGGGACTATTCGTATGAGCTCGAGGGCTCAAAAGGCGTTGATCTCCTACGCCGCTCGAAATCCGGCGATCTTGCCAAAAAACCACCCGCTAGTCGACATATTTGTGCAATACCATCACGACCGTAACCACCATTTTGGAACAGCTTCAATCATTTCAGATATCCGTGAACGGGCATGGATCATCAGCATTCGAGCGGCAGTCCTAAGAGTCAAATCCCGATGTAACATGTGCAAAGTCCTTCGAGCCAAGCCAGCACCGCCAGTGATGGGTCAACTTCCCGCAGCACGTCTTGCCTTCGAGTCAAGACCTTTTACTCATGTTGGAGTAGACTGTTTCGGACCGATGCTCGTAAGATTTGGGAGAGGAACCGCTAAAAGGTATGGAATGATATTCACTTGCCTTACCTTCAGGGCCATCCAGGTTGAACTTCTGAGTGATCTTTCCTTGGATCAATGTACCATGGCTCTGCGTCGCTTCGTGGTCAACAGAGTCGTCACCAAGTTTTTGTATAGTGATAACGGCCTCAATTTCGTCGGAACAAAAAACCTGTTGGACAAGGACGTGAAGGAGATGGAGACATCGCTATGTGAATACTCGGCAAAATACGAAGGCATAGTATGGCGCTTTATCCCTGCGTACTCACCGTGGATGGGTGGAGCATGGGAGAGACTTATTCAATCGATCAAGAACACCGTCGACTTCATTTTAAAAGGAATCGTCCCGCGAAAGGACGTACTTCGCAACGCTCTTATCGAAGCCCAAGGGCAGATCCACTTACGCACATACCTGTTGACCCAGAAGATCCGAAGCCCCTTACACCAAATTCCATGCTGTTTGGAGAAGACGATACAGATGTTAGGGCCCCCGGAGTCTTTTATGACAGCGACGGAACTAGCAGACTCTATAGCCGCAGGTCCCAGCATTTAATGGCGGCGTTCACCAGGCGCTGGTATTTGGAGTATTTGCTTGAAATTACAAGACGCACCAAGTGGCACAAGGACGTGAAACCAGTAGTGGAAGGCAGCATAGTCATTGTAGTCGAACCATCTGATTTACGCTCGATTTGGCAAGTGGGTGTCGTGGTGAAGGTGTACCCTGGAGCTGACGGGGTCGTACGGACTTGTGATGTGCGGCTATCAAACGGAAAGATAAAGCTCAGGAGGTCAGTTGGAAGGCTCGCTGTTCTAGATATTGAGTCTTCAACCTAGTGGTTTCAGATGGCCACCGGAATATCATAGAGCCAACCTAAACTTTAAAAGGGATTATATACATCAACTTATAATATAATTAAAAAGTGTAATCACAAATCACAAAGTGGCAACACCAACCCGTAGAGTAAACTAAAATCATATAAGTACAGAATTATTCACTCAATTCTTCTTTCTCCTTCCTTCACAAAACATTACGAAACACATATAATAGGTACTCGCGCCGCAGTCGACAGTAAAGAAAAGAAACAGTAATAATGGCATTTACATAGTCTCCGTTGATAGAAGAACGGAAAAAAGTTGCGTTTTAACCACTTGCGTTTTACCATTGAAAGAAGAAAGAAGAACTGAGGAGAAAAGTGATATTGGAAGAAATTGTTCTTGTGTTGCTGATTTGGTCTGCCTTTTTTCTTATGTTGCCACCTTGTAAGTAAATGAAGAATTTGAAATATTGAATTAACCACTGTTTTATAGGAAATAAAATCACACTTATCAAAACAATACTTGATTGTTCGGATTTTTATTGTGGAGGTTCGAGAGGCAGATTCGCTCAACAACATTATTTTATTTCAAGAGGTTTATACCCACAACTCATAGATGAACCGAACGGGGTACAGTTGCGCCTTGAAAGGCTGCCGCTAAGCGGATACTGCTGATGACATGGTTGCGTGTGAGAGACGCAAACGATGGTGGCACTATACCTGTGTTAAATTCAATCCGGATTTGTACACGACTGAAGACCCATGGTTCTGCGACAATGCTGATTGTAAAACCAGCGAGGATGAGATTACAAAGCACACAGGTGATGCGGTTGAGGTTGAGAACCTCAAACAAGGTAAACAAGTAGATGTAGAATCCACAGTAGACATTTTGTTAGAGGCTGCTGCTGTAGCTCAGGCGGCTGTCGCAGCGAAGGATTTAGAACTAGCCGCTTTGAAGAACGAGTTAGAGGTGACGAGAAAGAAGTTGGCCGATGCTTCGACTCCAATTCAGGCACCAGTTCCAGTAACCGTTCCGTCCAGTTCTAATCCGCCACATGCCAAGCATTCCGAGGATAGATTAGAGTTGCTGAAGAGGATCCAAGCAAATCATCAAACACTGTTGAAGGCCTCTGCTCAACGACAGTCCACGCCAATTCATCCGGTCGCTGGTCATAATGACAGCTTTCAAGATTCATCGCTTCATCAATTGGATATGGCAAGTCTTCTCACCATTTTAAATCGAAGTAATGTGCAGGAGCTGCCGATTTTCTCTGGTCATAATAAGAGGGAGTGGCCTTACTTCGAAGAAGTCTTCAGGTCAACAACATTGGAGGAGAAGTACAACGCCAAAGAAAACGTCGCCCGCCTTCGCAAGGCCCTAATAATAGTAATAATAATAGTAGAGAGGGTCTAGTGCACTGCGACCTTGTGGTCTATTGTGCCCCCTGCTTATACCTTGGAAAGGTTCGTGCCCTTTTCCAGAGCGCCATCGCATCACAATTCCATTAAGAACCGTGTTTGAGGGTTTGCTCTGTCTTTGCCTTGGCAAGAATATAAACTTTAGAGCACTTCATCCAGACCAGTTTCTCTTATGAATCTGAGAATGAGTAGTGGGTCTATGGTTTGTATATCCTTATCTGTTAGCTGGTACTTGCCCAGATGTTTAATCCTCTTGTGGGTTAGTGCCCCACAGGATTCCAGAATGTGGTCTGGGGTTTCAGCGCTCTCATCGCAGAATCTGCAGAGACCCTCTTCCGATAGGCCCAGTTTCCTCATGTGTTCTTTAAGCCTACAGTGTCCCGTTAGGAGACCTGTAAGGATTCTTAGGTTGTTTTTGCCTAGACCGATACATGCTTTGAATCTTTTTAGGTTGTAATTCCCTATAAGTTTCTTAGCCTGCCTCAGGCCTTGGGTATTTTTGAAAGCTGCGGTTCTTTTTTCCTTTTCCATTTTGCTGAACTCTTCTCGTAGGGTGTGTTCCCCTATGCCGCAGAATGGTTCAGGTCCTATGAAGGGCTCCGCCGCGCCCTGTCTTGCCAGAGCATCTGCAGCCTCCTTGCCCTCGATGCCGATGTGACCCGGTATCCAGCAAATGGTTACTCTGTTGTTTCTACTTATTTTGTTAAGCTTTTGCAAGCATTCCCATACAAGCTTTGACTTTATGATATAGGCGTCAAGTGCCTTGATGGCAGCTTGACTGTCTGACATCACTGCTATATTACAGTTTTTGTAATTCGCAAGGCCCTTAAAGGAGAAGCATATCAGTTAGTCAATTAGAATTTAAAAGAAAGGCAAATCAATTAATTTTATAACAATAAAGAAAAAAAAAAAATGCTAATTTTCATAAAGAACTGCTGATCTATCAACGTCTTCGAGTCCCTCGATGCAGTCAACTACCATGGCTGTGTCGTGCGTCGGATTGGCGTTTGACATAAACCATTCCGCGTGTTGTTTGTTCTCAATAAAAAAAAAACAACACTTCCAAATGAATGGTTACTTTCAATTGCATTTATTATTGATTTATCGCTACCTTAAATACTACCGACTTGTTTACCTTGCACTTTAGGCAGCCAGCTTGTGCCCGTTGTTACCGCTTGGTTTGCAATATGTGCGTTAACCTACTTCCGCAGTTATAATATTGCATTTCTTCTAACCTAGATTACTTATATCTACCTTAATACTACTTGTCGCAGTGACCTACTGCCCGAGTGAATGTGTTACGTAATAATCTACCTTCAGTACGGTCGCGACATGCTCCCCGCATTGAAGTTAGTCAACTTCAACCGTGAATCGTTGGCTTGGGCACAAATCCTCATTCTCTAGTCCTTCACGTGGGCGCCCGCCTGAAAATGGCTAACCAGTCAAACGGTTAGTGTCAGCCAAGGATTTACACTAACGTCTCAATCGTTTGTCGTGATCCATTTAGTTTGAGGTAGGAGTAAACCTTTAAATCCAACCTAATTCCAGTGGTAGCGTGAGCAGATAGCAAACCGTACCCAAGGATGAAAGGCTGGGGGTAAAGCCAGTCGCGTACGAGCTCCCTCAGACGCCTTGGCGAGGGTCTGTTGTATTTTGCCCTGCCCAGGTATGGCGGCGCTGCCTGGGTCGACCTTGTTTTTTCCGGCCTTACTCGTGGGACCAATAATGAACAAAAACTTAAACAAAAATAAACTTAAAAATACGAAAAAAGGAATTATTATTCCAGAAAGGGAGGGAACAGACTCCAAAACGCCGGCGATGGAACTGGGAGATGATTCTTATGAATCTGAACCACAGTCTTCCATCTCCGGCTTGGAGAGGGAACTAGAAGAGGTATTGCTAGCTAGTGACAGTGAGGATGCGGACTGCACACTCACTGACACTAACGTAGCAGGAAGTGAGGTGGCTGGTACTCTCACTTCGGTAGATAGAGTATGCGGTGGGACGGCTTGTACTCCCACCAAAAAAGAACAGGGCAAAGGCGAGTTGGCTGGCACACTCGCCTTAGTAAATAGGGATAGCAACGAGGTGGCTGGTACTCTCGTTGATATCCCTAAGGGCAATAAACCGACTAAGGGGACTGGAGGCGCAGTAGGCAGGTACTCTGCTGCTTCCGGATACCCCGCAGTCGAGAAATCAGGGACGAACAAAAACGCACACCAGCTGAACAAGCTTCTGATGCGCAATGCCCGACGTAAGGTCGAGAGTGCGAAGCGCAAAATAGAACAGTTCAGGGGGTGTGACGTCAGCTCATTAAGCGCCTGGGACAGGACACAACTAGAACGGGCCAAGGTAACAATGACCGCTGAGGCTGCCAAAAAACCGGCAGCCGCGGCGGTCGTAGCTAGGGTAGAGGCTCAAGCGTCAACTAGTGGACTTATACCAGCCAAAGAGAAACAGGGCAAAAAGGATGGAGAGAGGGCCGTGTCTGTGGAGGTCAGAGATACCCTCCTAAGTAAAAGGGGCAGATCCGACGATGTCATTGAGCCGAGTGCAGCAAAAAAGGTGAAGGCTCGTACTTCGTCCGTGGTGCACCCGGTTTATGACGCGAAAGACGAGCTCCTTGTCGCTATAATTAACGAGCAGGAACCGAGTGGACGTCTGACCATGGAACAGTGGTTAACTGTCGAGGAGAAGTTTCAGGACGCTTTGTGGAAGAAAATGTCTTCCGCAGAGTGTGGTGACCTTCTCTTTGACGGCGCTGGATGGGACGGTGGTCGCAAGGTTGTAGCTTGTGGGAATAAGGTATCGGTTGGCTTCCTAAGAGAGTTTGTGCTGGGGGTTGGCGAGGTATGGAGCGGGGCTAAGCTCAAATGCGTAACCGTGGCGGAGTTGGCTAGGTACTCTCCGCCCAAGGCATGGGTATGGGTTCCGCTGCCGTACACATACCCCGACAAACTACTCGGCCTTCTCCATATGCAGAATAGGGAGCTAAAGGCCGACACTTGGAAAGTCCTAAAGACTGGACCAAGAAGGCAATTTGGCCAGCACTTCCTGCTGAGCCTTAACAAGGAATCGCTCCCATCGCTTGAGAAGACTAAGGGGATGGTGCGCTACAGCATGGGGAAGGTCATGATTAAGGTCATGACCAAGGGAGCTGAGGTGGAGGAACCCCAAGATGGAGACGATGCAAATAAACCTGCATCACAGTAGGGCCGCGACGGCGTGCTTGGTCAACTACGTGATCAAGCATGACGTTGCAGCCGTACTGATACAAGAGCCCTGGATCAACACGAACAACAAGATCCAGGAGCTCTCCATCAGGGATTATACGCTTTACTTCAAAGCTAACGAAGGTAAAAATTGGGGCTTGTATCCTATTAAAAAACAAAATATAAGGGCATTTCTTTTGAATAATTTCAGTGACGGAGATCCAACCGCAATTTCTTGCGAGAGAGAGGGAGGCAAACCGGTGTGCCTGATATCGGCTTATCTGCCGTACGAGTCGACGGCAGTGCCACCCGGTAACTTAAGGTAGCTGCTGACCAGGGACAAGTGGCTCTTCGTCATTGGATGCGATGCTAATGCGCATCATTCGCAATGGGGAAGCAATGACATCAATGCTAGAGGTGAGTGTCTTTTTGATTTTATCTTATCGACTAAACTTACTATATGCAACAAAGGCAATACCCCAACATTTGTGGTACGGAACAGGCAAGAGGTGCTCGATATTACTCTTGCATCTTGTACTGATTCCCTCACAATTGGGAAATGGAGGGTATTAGAAGAGGCATCCCTTTCGGATCATAAGTGGATTCGCTTTCAGATAGGCTTCCACAGTAAGGCTACGATCACCTATCGAAACCCCAGGAAAGCTGACTGGAATAGGTACGAATCCATAGTTAGGCATCAGATAGGAAATGAAGTACCATTTATTGAAACGTCATTAGACTTAGACAGGGAAGTTGATAACTTAGGCAGGATAATGAGCAAGGCTTACGAACAAGTTTGCCCGCTAAAGACAACCAAAAGGTCTCAGCCTCAGTGGTGGAACAAGGAGTTAAGCTCCAAAAGAAGGAAGACATTTCTACAATAGGGCCAAAGTTGTGGGGGACGACGTTACATGGGATCTACCCAAGTAGAAATTTGTGACTATTATATTGAATTATAGTCGCCAAACGGGATATTGGACTCAGTTTTGTGTCGATAAGCTCCATTCCAATAAGATGGTAACTATTTGACATTTGTGTTACCATTAATGGCCTTAAAGCTACAAATGTCCTTTAAAGTTACATTTCAACACACACAAAACCTGCGAGGTTGCTGTTTTATGTTTCCACTTAACAACTAGGCGAACTGACAGCGCAAAGTCTAATTTGTGTCCACCGAGAGTTAGCATAGTATTTTGGCGCTTTTGTTTGCAAACAATCTACACACATACAACAAACTAATGTCTGCTGTAGGTGCAACAGACGAAGTAGGTAGAGCATTTATACTCACACACGTAACATGCTGCTTTGAATGTAGGCGAGCGGTGTGCACGGAGAATGTTATATGACATTGAGCACCAATCGTAAAAGGGAATATAGGGTGGCATAAAAAAAATATCGTGAATAGTCAAATGATGAACAATGAATTTATCTAAAAAGAATCGAAATATTGTAATATAGAGACTTCATTATTTAAGAATACTAATATCTTTTAATGAGTTTTCCTCCTAAAGAATTCATTTTCATTTTAAACAGTGTACTGAAAATTGTTTGCCGTTGTAGCACGACGTCGAATAAAATTTTAAATTTACTTTTACTATGTGCACCGCGCTGCTTTTCGACGTTTCAGTATTTTAGTAGGACAAAAATGAGAATGTTTTTTGATTTGGCTACATAAAAATGCAGCAGATTAAACTGTAAAAAAATGGAAATGTGTACATAAAGAAAATATTCCAACTTTTATCAAATGTTATCAATATATTTTAATAAATAGCATGTTACATACATTATGTAATTGTAATAATGCTAGAAATATCATAAACCTTCTACAAAGATTTATTACACAAATTTTCTTTAGCAAACAAAATGTCCCAAATGAACTACAAACGTTATATTTATTAAAGTTATATCTCAGTAACATACCTACATGTAAAAATGTTCACTTTATTATATAGATTTTAGCAAACCAAAATCGCATTACCAAAAGTTAGAAGCGGAAACATCATAACATTTGCAAATCCCTTTCTTATTATTTTAACCAAACTTTTTTTTTACATGTTCTCATTCATTAAAAGATAGAATTTAAAAGAATGAATTATTTAAATATTACGACACAATAATAATAAACGCACACAAAACAACATTGTGCATGCACCCTGTCATTCTTCCTAAAGAAATCCATATGGCAGGCAAATGGCCGTCTTCTGATTCTAATTGGGATCCATTATCAAAAAAAAAAAAAAAAAATTGTCCCTGGGAAAAGAAAAGAAGCTTGAAAATAATAATAATAATAATAATAATATAATTTTTGGCGCAACAGGTCCGTAGGGACCCTGGGCCTAGCTTCTCACAACCATTCGTTTTGTGTGAGTTTTCCTTTTCGGAACGAATGGAAGGGATCTACAATTTTATGCCGATTCCAAACGGCTAATTGAGAAGCTCTTTCATGACAGTTATACTCTCGGATGTTTGTCAGACGTTCGCGAGAGGTGGCGCAGTGAAAAAATCCTGAGTTGGAAATTGGGTTTTTGCGGGATTCGAACCTGAACCCCTCGCTTAGTAGTCCAACACACTTACCACTAAGCCACTGCGTCTAGAATAATAATAATAATAAATCGAATATTATAAATACTCAATATTTCTTGAGCGCGTGAGTTTTTGCCACTACAACTTAATGATATTTGTGGTAAAACTGATTTTCGTTTGAATATTTTGCATTCGGGTACGAAGATATGCAATTATTAAATTCGCATAATATTATACATGCTTTACCATTTTCATGACATTTTGTTCGATTAGGTAAAGATTAAAAAGGGAAGGTTATGTGTTTACATTTTATATTGGTATCAGTATTTCTATTTCACATTTTCTGTTTCGTGCGAACAAACTTACAAACACATGAAAACAAATTTGACAGCTCACTAAAATTCGGGAACATTTCCGTAACAAGTTATACCCAAAATACCATTATATGTGTTTCCCGAAATAGTAATTTTATGAGGTCAAACTTATTCCCCACTTTGGTCAACGTTACATCCTGCAGTGCAAACATTACGCACTTTGATACATTATACACACATTACTGTTACGGTAACATGTCTGAAATGTGGGAACAGCGTGCACACTACAACCAGCAATTTCTACTTGGGTATACATAGAAAGCAAGAGAGAGTTTAAATACTTGATCAGGCAATCCAAAAGAAAATCTTGGAAGCTCTTCTGTGAGGCGATCACAGATACTAGCGAGGCTTCCAGACTTCGCAAAAGGTTGGCTAAGGACGCAGCTGTCCCTAGCTTTATTAAGAAATCGGACGGTTCGTGGGCCGAAAGCAGCGAGGAAGTTCTGGAATCACTAGTGGAAGCACACTTTCCAGGAAGTAGCGCGCCAATAACTCCATTATCTAATGGATATAGCATTGGTTCGGGAATAGACGTAAGGGTTGTTGACAATGTCATCACTGGGAAGAAATTGCGATGGGCAATTAAGTCCTTCGCTCCGTTCAAAGCACCTGGCCCCGATGGCATCCTGCTGGCTATGCTTCAAAGGGCTCCAGGTATAGTTATGAACATGATCGGAAATCTTTTTACACACTGCCTGCGATTAGGCTATGTACCCAGGGCATGGAGAGAAGTACGAGTGGTATTTATACCCAAAGCGGGTAAACCAAGTCATACTTCAGCGAAAGACTTCAGACCTATTAGTCTGTAGTCATTTCTGCTCAAGACAATTGAAAGGCTTATCGATATTTATATAAGAAGCAAGAGTTGCAACGGAACTCTATGTAATGCTCAGCATGCATACTTGAAAGGTAAATCGGTAGAGACGGCTCTACACGAGGTAATAGGCAAAATTGAAGGCAGCCTTCACCAGAAAGAATTTGCATTAGCTGCCTTTTTGGATATTGAGGGTGCCTTTAATAACGTCAGGAAAGATGCAATCAAAAGCGCCTTGAAAAAGATAAATGTCGAGCAACGCATCACCAATTGGCTATGCGAAATGCTCTCGACGAGAAATATCAATTCCACTCTCGGAAACAGTTCGATAAGAAAATCTGTTACTAGAGGCACCCCGCAAGGAGGGTTTTATCTCTCCCCTCCTCTGGGTGCTGGTCATAGATGACATACTTAAAGAATTAAACAATGCAGGTTTCAATGTCATCGCATATGCCGATGACGTAGTTATCATTGTTCAAGGAAAATTCCTGAACACGATGAGTGAACTTATGGAAACAGCCCTCAATAGGCTTAGATTATGGGCCGAAGGGTGTGGACTACGAGTCAACCCGGAGAAAACCGAACTCGTACTATTTAGTACAAAATACAAGATACCACCCTTCAACCTGCCCAGACTTGAAGGAGTGGAGCTCTCTCTCTCGGAGAGCGCAAAATATCTTGGCACGGTATTAGACAGGAAACTAAATTGGAAACTTAACGTACAAGAAAGAGTCCGCAAGGCTTATAATGCTCTCTTCATATGCAGGAGAACAGCAGGAAAGAAATGGGGCATGAAGCCGTCAATCTTATATTGGCTATACAAAATGGTAGTAAGACCCATAATTACATATGGGGCTCTTGTCTGGTGGAAAGCCACAAACAAGAAATATGTACGGGATATGTTGACCAGGGTACAAAGAACAGCCTGCATTGCCGTTACAGGTGCTTTACGTACCACACCAACGGCTGCACTGGAGGCGTTTATGAATCTTTTGCCACTGGACTTACAAATAAAATCAATTGCAGGAAATAGTGCGCTACGGCTCACTAATATTGGGCTCTTTAAGAACAGTAGGATAGGACATAGCAGTATTTTGAAGGAATCATTCTCCGAGATACCAGAAAAGGCGGATGAAGGTCTTGGTACACTAGATTTTGACACACCGTATGATGTGTTGTACCCTGACAGAGAGGAGTGGTATAGGAACATGGTGTCGAGGGTAAATGAGACCTCGATATATACTGACGGCTATAAAACCAGTGAGGGCACAGGGTCTGGTGTATTCTCCAATGAACTGGACTTACATCTGGCTCTGAGACTTCCGGACACATGCAGTGCGTGTTCCAGGCGGAGATTCTGGCAGTACTCAAAGCTGCGGAGGTACTTGAGATGAGATCGATATCCAATAAGAATATCGCCATCTACATTGATAGTCAGGCTGCGCTTAAAGCGCTAGAGTCACATACCACTAAATCTGAACTAGTAAGGAATTGCCGCACAATGCTCAAGGCATTATGTTCGCAGAACCGTGTCAGATTATGTTGGGTACCTGGGCATTGTAATATTGAAGGTAACGAAAAGGCCGACGCTTTGGCCAAGGAAGGAGCGGAGCTTCCACCTAACTCCATGATTGAGGGCATTAGACCACCAATATGGCCGTGGTTAGAAGGGTTGTTTTTGAAAAAACTTCCCATTTAGCAGCCACAAGATGGTCACAGCTAGATGGTCACAGGGTCTCAAAAGCGCTGTGGCCCATTTTAAACTAGAGAAAGTCTGCAGAATTAGTCAACTTCAGTAGAACCAAACTAAGGTTAACGGTAGGAATACTCTCTGGACATTGCCTTCTAAGGAAGCATGCCATGAGACTACGACTAGCTAGCTCGGACATATGCAGGTATTGTGAGGACCTACAAGCCACGGAAGACATCTTCCACATTTTATGTGAGTGTCAAGCAATCGCTCGGAGTAGAAGGAAGCACCTTGGCAGGTACTTCTTTAATCACTTAGAGGAGGTTGGTTCCTCAAACAATATTGGGCCATTATTAAATTCTGCAGGGAAATTGATTGTTTGGGCGATTTGGTTTAGGTTTTTAACCGTAACGGTTCCCTGGGGATGGCGATGGGCCCACTATGGTGCCTGGTCTTTTTGTGATGGACTCACAACCCCACTCAACCTAACCTAACCTAACCTAACCGTGAATCGTTCTACAGGCACTGGATTTGCTGACGTCTGTGGTATCATTTTTTGTTTGTGCTGCGCCCGTCTTCGGTAGATTACGTACGCGATCATCATTAGCACGACAGCATAAACAACGCAATATTGGTGAATGTCATGTATTGACACGGCCTAGTTGTTAATTGGTTCTGTAAGCTGACTTCTCAAGTTTTCATATGGGTGACTGTTCTCTAATATGAGCGCCTGCAGTGGTTTGATTGTTGATATTGCCATATGTCGTTGTCAGTTGGTTTATACGAAATATTTGTGAATGGGATAAATGGTATAGCTATGCTACTGTTCACTGTCTTATCACTGTGTATCGACGCAATTTTCGTTTCCAGAAGACATTTTTCGTTCATCCTGAGTACTCCGTGCCCTTGTATTTGCGTGGGGTATGCCTGTGTGCCGCATATTACGGTGACTGCCACTGGGTTTAACGTTGAGAATATCCAACTGTTTGGTGTTTGTAGTTGGATCCATACTTGTGTTTCCGCATGATTAAAGAAGTTTAATTCACATGGTGAGCTGCCTTCCTTGTAGGTGTATCATGGATGACTCCCTGCGCATATGTATACCTTGTCTTCTGATCTCTCGCACTGTTTGATGTCGCTGGCGGTGAATTTTATAAATTGGTCCCGATGTAGAGTGACGGCCAAATATTCGGTTGATGGTTGTACATTATGTTAGTCGATTTTCTCTGGGTGTTGGTAAGGGAGTTACCTTGTAGAGGTCCAGCGCAGTTTCTTCCACTAGCGGTACCCTGATGTTAAATATGATTCCCTGTTCGGTGATTCTCGTACATATTTGGGTTAGTGAGTAGATCGTACTTAGTTTCTCTGACGGTAATGCTGTGTTTGCTGGCATCTTTCCCTTTATAAGCTGTATCTGCTGAAGTAAGTCTGCTGGGTTCAGTATTTGAGTGTTGATTCTTCCATGATGTGCATCTGTTATGGCGTCTACTAGTGCCGTTTGAATTCTTTGGTAGCGAGCAAAGCTTAGGCTTATAATGCTTACCATTGAGTTAAATAGTAACATTGCCCGTGTTTCGTCTAATGATTTGGTTACTGCATTCCAAGACCTTTGCAGATGAATCATGTGATCATTTATTGAACTTTGTTGGTTATTCGTGTGTTTTTGATCTCTTTCCATGATGGTAAGTGTAGCATTCAACACTGATGTTTGTCGTTTGGTCAAGTCCTCTAAATGACCTTGATTTTGGTTTAGAGTCTTGATATCTCCTTCAATTTTATCCGCCTGCTCTTGATCCATGATTCCGAATAGCTTATTTGATATTGTTCCAACTATATCAAACGGAGATCGTCGATTTCGACCATGGTTTTGTGACCGAATAACCTCATTCATATGAAGTGTCTTGTCGTATTGATATTGGAGTTCACTTAGCGTTGTGCGGCAATTGGTTGTGTAGTATAGCGTACTCTTGCAGATGCGACTCATGTTCTGCAACGCTTTCTAAAACACCTCTATTTCACGAAAGTAAGTGGAAGTGTTGTAGTATACCACAATGTTTCAATTATCTGTGATCAGCCTTGTTTGACCCAGTCTCTCAAAATAGATCCCAGCACTTGAATTAAGCTGGGTGATGGTTATTGGGGTTATTGTTGCAATGGTTTTTGCTGGAACGATACCGCAAAATACTATTAGTAGGGTACTCAGTATGACCCTTCCGACTGTCATGGTGGTTGGTTGTTGTGTCTTCATGCGAAGAGTCATTGCTTCTGGATTACGCAACCAGTTGGCGTTGATTGGTTGGATTCGTCTAGTCTTTACTCTCCTTGCTGTTGTGGTTAATGCCGTTCTCTTAACAGCCTTATGTGACATCTCCTCCGATGAACTCTCCGTTGGTGTTGCTACTTCGTTTTTGCCGTCACTCTCCGTAGTTTGGGCTGGTTCAATCGGCAATGGACATATTTTAGTAATTGCTCGTTTGAATACCCCACTTCTTGTCCGAACGTCAACTACTCTGACAGTATTGTCTTCACCTGGGTACACCTTTATTACTCTGCCAAGTGGCCACTTGAGTGATGGCTGATTGTCGTCTGCCATTAGTACCATTGTTCCTGTTGTGATATTTTTTGTGCCTGTTTTCCATTTTGATCGATTCTGCAATTGTGATAGGTATTCTTGGGACCATCTTTTCCAAAATTGTTGTTGAATAAACTGTAGTCGTTGAAATCGCCTGAGGTGATTTATGTTCTCATTGGTGACATTCGGTTCTGGAATTGCACACAGCGGTTCGCCAATCAAAAAATGCCCTGGAGTTAATGCCTCTAGATCGTTTGGATCGCTTGACATCTGGGTAATTGGACGGGAATTAAGAATTGCTTCTATTTGGGATAAGACTGTACTCAATTCCTCGTATGTTAACGGTGCCATTCCTGTGTATCTTATCAGAAGCTGTTTATCTGACTTCACTGCGGCCTCCCAAATGCCTCCGAAGTGAGGAGACCTTGGAGGTATGAATTTCCATTCTATAGCCTTTTCTTGGCAGAAGTGATCAACGCCGTCTCTTAGTTGTTTTGATTTTAGGAGATTGAAAAGACGACTTAATTCTGATTTTGCACCTACGAAATTAGTTGCGTTATCACAGGAAATTGAGGAACAATATCCTCGCCGTGCGATAAATCGTTTTAAGGCGTTTAGAAATGCCTCCGTGGTTAAGTCACATACCGCCTCCAAGTGGACTGCCTTTGTTGCGAAACATATGAACACCGCTACGTACCCCTTCATTGGAGCTCGCCCCCGTATTCTCGAATATATTTGGACGGGACCTGCGAAGTCAACTCCAGTGTGTGAGAATGCCCTTGACGCTGTAACTCGCTCTCTTGGAAAATTGCCCATCATTTGGGTGATGTGGCTTGGTTTGCATCTAAAGCAACGTATGCACTTGTGTACTATCTCGGCGGCTATTCTTTTCACGTTAACGATCCAAAATTGTTGCCGTGATAGGGCTACCAAAGACGATGGTCCCACATGCATGTTTTGATTGTGTAGTCCTTCCAATACCAATTGCGTTAATTTACTTTGTTTTGGAAGAAGCATTGGGTGTTTGCTATCCATCGCCATGTTTGCTTGTTTTAATCGTCCGCCAACACGCATTATGCCATTTTCATCTAAAAAGGGCTGGAGAGATAATAGCTGACTTGTTTTTTCAAGTGTCTGACCCTTTTCCAAATGCACATATTCCCTTGGGAAGGCCATAAGTTGGGTGTTCTTAATTACCGCCATGAGACCAAGTCTCAGTTCATCTTGGGTTAGTCGTTTTTCCTTTGCTCTGAGTGAGTGTGATACTCGCATGTTTTTTATAAATCGTAAACAATACGCAAGGTGGTGAGGTTTTCGGTAAGAAACCAGGGGTTGTTCCCAAGGTGTTGAAAATCATCTACATTCTACATCATCAATACCAATAAACTAAGAACTCTCTTTCTCTTTCTTTCATATACCTACATATTTTGAATTTACTTTGTATTGTATTTTTTCTTTTACTACTATTAATTATTCCTACATAATTATGTTGAACTCAGTATTCATTTTTCTTTCGTCCGAAGCGGATCAATAAACATTATATTTTTTGCGTTAGTCTTGGCCTTTCTGTTCTTTATCGTCGGGAATTTACACGTGTTCCACACGTTTTATTTCATGGTGCCGAAACCCGGGAAGAAAGGTGCACGGAGACAAGAAATATAAAGTAAAGAAATTTGAAAGGTTTACTCGAATAGTTTTTTGGTACCCTCTTAAATTCACGAATTTAAAATAATGGAGCTGTCCGCACGGTCTGCTTACAGAGGCCAAGTTACCAAAATTGTTAAATCCGTGTGCGAGTTTCTGAATTCCGAAGAATCTAAATTAAACCAGGAACCAGGAGAAGAGACTCTCTTAGCGTACATTCAACGTTTGACAGCAGCGCACGAGAGTCTCATGAATGCCAATCAGGAAATAAAAAGCAAGAATCTTCTTAAAGTAGACGACCTGGACAGAGAGCTGGAAAAAATTGCAGACTATCAAGATTTAGCAGTAGGTACGATTGCGCGTTTAAACTCCCGACTGCTTAATGCTCGGCAGAAGCAAGCGCCAGTTGCAGTGAATCTGGAATCGCAGTCTCCGTACCAGAATATGTCAACTGTCCAGAACAGTTCCATTAAGCTTCCTGTTTTACCCCTAAAAAAGTTCGATGGTAAATTTCAGGATTGGCTACCATTTTGGGAGCAGTTTCGGACAGCGGTACACGAGAACAGGAATTTTTCATCATCCGATAGGTTCAGTTACCTCGAATCTGTATTAGAGGGCAGCGCAAAAAAAATTATTGCGGGTTTTACCCCTTCAGAAATTTGTTACGATGCTGCCATCTCACTTCTCCAGGAGCAGTATAGGGATACCGAAAGACTCGTCGATAAGCAAATGCAACAGTTGATATCTCTTCGCCCTATTCACTTAAAATCTGACGTCACTGGTTTGCGAAATCTGTACAACTCAGTTACATCATGTAGCCGCACACTTACTTCTTTGCTTAAATAAATTTTGCTTCGTTGCTTACCCGCCGATCTTCGTGTTGACTACTACCGCACAGTAGAAGAAGATAACGATGTTGACGAAGCGAACAATTCTTCACATGATGGGGCTTCTACTCTTTCTAGCATTGGAGATAAGCAGGTGCAGGGCATAATGCGCTTTTTAAAGAAGGAGGTGGAATCACTCGAAAGAAGCCGAGTTGTCTCTGTCGTTGCAAATGGTAAACAAGCAACATCCAGTACTGCAGTTAGCCTATTTTCGGTGAGCGATAAGGATGCATGTTTGTTTTGCACATCTACCAAGCATAGCTCAAAAGAATGTGACAGTGATATTACAGTTGTAGAGAAAAGAGAAATGTTGCGAAAAGGTGGCCGATGTTTTCGTTGTGCTAAACTCGGGCATTCTTCTAAAAAATGTCGAAGCTCAAAGTGGATTTCGTGCAAAAAATGCAAAGGCAAGCATATGACGTCAATGTGTGATCCATCGTTAGGAAAAAGTAAAAGCGCACCGGTAGTCTCATCGGAGTATAGTGACATTGATAATCGAAACCATCTGAGTTTGTGTGCTTGCAATTCCGTGGTGCAAAGTTCAACTGTCTTTTTGAAGACAGCTCGGGGCATTGCCGTAGCTCCGAGCCAGCAAAAAAAATTATTAATTCGTTTTATTATTGACGGCGGCAGTCAACATTCCTACATTCGCGAGAGTGTGGTACAGAAACTTAACCTGGTTTCTATTGGCGAAGTAAACATTGCCGTGATTCCGTTTGGAAGTAAGGACAAGGCTCCAAACCAAAAGTTGAAAGTAGTAAAGCTCGTCATGCAAGGTAGGTAGGTAGGTAGGTAGGTAAAATGGGTGCTCTTGTGGCGGTAGCCACAGCTTCACTTAGACCATCAGTTGGGTCCATTGTGTCCAGTTTACGGGACCCGTCCAGTGCAACCTGCTGAAAGACAAGAAATAAACCGCTTTACATATTGGAGCCGCATAGATTTAGTATGAATCTCATGGGTTCTTAAAGCTCTGTTGTGACCTGATCCTCTAGTGCGTCTTACGAATAGCAAATGATCTGAATATGTTTATCTACTAGAACCACCTAGATTTGAGTATGAATCTCAGGAGTACTTTGAGATCAACATTCTTCAAATCATCTAGGTCATCGAAGAAGTAACTGTTGAGAATCTTCTGTCTGCAGTTTTTAAGGGCTGGGCATTCGCAGAGTAGGTGACGAACAGATTCTATTTCTTCGACGTCCCTGCAGGTCCTGCAAAAGTCATTATGCAGTATTCCCAGCCGTTCCGCATGTACGCCTATTGCACAGTGTCCGGTAATGACCCCCGTGAGTATGCGAATATCCTTGCGGCTTAGTCCGATCATGTGTGCCTACAGGTAATGAGATTGGTCCAGCGTAGGTTAGTTCTACTCCAGGATTCAATGTCAATCTTCCTTGCAAGCGTGCTGAGCGGAGTTCTTACTGATTTTAGGGCCAGAGATGCATGCATTCCCGACCCGTTTCTGGCAAGCTCGTCCGCCTGTTCGTTGCCTGGAATATCCATATGCCCCGGCACCCAGCATAGGGTCACCGCGTTGGCTTGTGATATTGCGTCCAGATTTTTCTTGCCGCTTGGCTGTCAGAGTAGATGGTGATTTGTTTACCGACAATGTGTCTTCTTTTAAGGTCTTCTGCCGCTTGGGAGATAGCGGCTACCTCTGCTTGAAAGACACTGCAATCATCGCTAATTCTGAATGATTCACGTAGGCCCAGTGCTGCACTGAAGATGCCCGCGCCTGTACCGATATCCATCTTAGAACCGTCGGTGTATAGGGCTAGCTCATCTTCTACTGTTACCTCTTTGTTCACCCATTCGCTTCTGTTTGGAATTCTAGTATTGAATCTCCTGTCAAAAACGAGAGTGGGGGGTAGGTAGTCTGTGGACGCCTTCTCCTTCGCCGCGCTCCATTGGGATTCGATGGATGCGTGCCCGTAGGGTTTAGATGACCATAGTCCAGACTCTCTTAGTCTGATTGCGGTTTTCACCGCCTTATTGCTGCAGTAAATATCCAGAGGGATGAGGTTTAGCATCACCTATATAGCTGCGGTGGGGGTGGTTCGTAGGCAACCCGTTATCCCAATGCATGCTGCCCTTTGTATTTTGGTTAGGCTTGCAAGATTGTATTTCTTCTCAATAGCCTTCCACCACACTGCTGTACCGTATGTTAGGATGGGCCGCACTATAGCTGTGTATAGCCAGTGCACCACGTGTGGCCTGAATCCCCATGTGTTGCCGAATGCTCTTCTGCAGGCATATAGTGCCACGTATGCCTTTTTGACGCGATCCTCTATGTTTTCCTTCCAGCTGAGCTTGGAATCTAAGATTACTCCCAGATATCTTGCTGTTTTAGAAATCTCAAGCTCTACCCCGCCCATCCTTGGGGGATTGAAGGCGGGGATCGCCCTTTTTCTCGTGAACAGGAGGATTTCCGTCTTCGATGGGTTCACTCCGAGTCCGCGGCCCGTGACCCAGTTATTGACTAGTAGAAGTGCGTAACTAAGTCTCTCCCTGAGGACTGGAGTGAATTTACCTGGAACCAGAATAACGACATCGTCTGCGTATGCGCTCACAATGAAGCCTTCTGTTTCCAGTATTTTTAGCAGTTCATCAACTACGAGGAGCCATATGAGCGGTGAGAGGACTCCACCTTGAGGTGTTCCCCTACTGACCTTCCGTTCAATGCTCACTCGCCTAGCTGCGGCTTGATACTGCGTGTGCCTAGCATGAGTCCAATCCAGTCAGATAGGCTGCTATTTATGTGGGCTCTACCCAAGCTGCTTAAAATTGTGTCTGCTTCGATGTTGTTGAAGGCCCCCTCAATGTCTAGGAACGCACTCAGTGTGTATTCTTTGTGGTGTAGAGATTCCTCCACTACCGATACTACTCTATGTAGCGCCGTGTCGACAGATCTGCTTTTCATGTACGCATGTTGCGATTTTGATAGGTAGTTATCGCCGATCGCTTGCCGTACGTGCAGGTCAATTAGTCGTTCCATTGTTTTCAGCATGAATGTCGACAGACTGATAGGTCTGTAGTCCTTGGCTGTGGTGTGACTAGCTTTCCCTGCCTTTGGAATGAAAATCACTCTTACCTCGCGCCATGCCCTAGGAACGTAGCATAGCCTTAGACAGCCCGTGTAAATGCTTTTTAGCCATGGAATAATAGCTTCCTCTGACTTCTGTAGCATTATTGGTCGAATATTATCTATTCCTGGTGCCTTGAAGGGGGTAAATGTGTTGATTGCCCAGGCTATTTTCTTCTCGTCTATAATTTCGGCGATTTTTTCCTGCTCCATTCCCTCCCTCGTGCCTGGTGTTACTGCATCGTAACTCGCCGACACATCTGTGCATCCTGGGAAGTGAGTTTCCGTCAGTCTTTCCAGCGTCTCTTTGTGTGATTCGGTCCAGCTACCGTCGGCCCTTCTTAGCGAAGATATCGGCATCGGTGCCTTTGAAAGGACTTTCCTCAGTCTAGATGCTTCGGTTGTGGATTCAATTGATTCGCAGAAAGTTCTCCATGAGGTTTTCTTTGCGAATCTGATCTCCTTTTTAAGGATTCTAACGCTCTCCTTATACGTTGACCACTCAATACGTCCCTCTTTGGCGAGGTTCCACCTACACCTTGAGCTTCGTATGAGTTCCGTGATCTTGGGACTCCACCAGGGTGGGCGCTTCTTCCCGCTCGCTCCACTTTTCGGACAGGATTTTTCAAATGATCGGGAGAGCACACCCGTTAAGGATTCGACTGCATCGTCTACTTCCTCAAC
Source organism: Cheilosia vernalis (assembly GCA_949126925.1). Taxonomy (NCBI): domain Eukaryota; kingdom Metazoa; phylum Arthropoda; class Insecta; order Diptera; family Syrphidae; genus Cheilosia; species Cheilosia vernalis. Next base: position 72,638,769 of record OX421358.1, read on the forward strand.
AGATGTGAGAACTTTTACCGGGCAGAGGTTCCTGTAACTCTGCACCGTCTCTCCAAATACTTCCCAGTTCGTTCTTTTAGGATTTCTGAACTGGTTTCTACCCTGCGAAACCATTTTCAAGTCATAGAGTATCCAGCAGTGATCCGATAGTGATGCCTTGCTGGACACTCTGCAATTTGCAACTTGGACAGAATTTCACCGTAATGAAAGTGGGATCGTTACCCCGAGTAGATTGGAGCAAAGAAGATAATCGAACAAAGCCTCACCTCTAGCATTAATATTGGAGCTACCCCAAATAGTATGATGGGCGTTAGCATCGCAGCCTAAGACTAAGTTTTTCTTACCTTGTTCTGACGCCGTTACTAGCGCCTTTACCGATTCGGGGGGGACTGGTGTGTCGTCATCGTTGGGCATGTACACTGACGCCACCCTACGGCTCTCACCCTTGCCTCTTATCTCCACCACCGTCAGATCACCTGTGCTGAAATGAAGCAATATTAGTGCGTGAAGTTCTTTTTTTGCCATGATACACGATCTTACTTTACCTTTGTTTTTGACATAAAGTATGTCGTAGTTTTTCGACCCTAGTCCCATCACCTGATCTTTATTGATCCATGGTTCATGGATTAGGGCCAGATCCAGCTGCTCCTCCTCGAGGAACAGCCTCAGGTTGCCTGAGGCTACCTTACTGTGATGGTGGTTGATTTGGACTACCTTCATTCTTAGATGTAGTCGCCTCCTTCACAGTCTCAGGCGCCCGTGTGTCCTCTGCAGTCCGCTTCAGGAGCTTGAGAACTACCTCACTCGCTGCAAATGAAAGTGGCATCTGCAGATCTTTTTTCAATGCTGCTGGTGGTTCATCGAATATAATAATATATCCTTTAGCACCATTCTTTGGCTCTTCCTCGGACACAATTTCCCAATCCCTCATCGGGATCTGGGGGTTTTGTGCCTGCAACACGCTGAGGACTTCCTCCCGTTTTACCCCAATTTCTGGGATAGATACTCTGCCCTTTGCTTTTACGGGGACTTCATCTATGGGTACGGCTTTAAGCATTGCCCCCTCCCATAGTTGTGCTCCGTTTAGTGCGTTCTTGGCAAATTCGTTTGATTCCTGGTCCTTGCAATCAATGTATGTGATGCCTTTGAACCATTTCATTTTGCCGTAAGCAGGGGCCTTTGCTCCAGTCTTCGCCCGAATGTGTGAGATAATCGCTACACCTAGCGTGTTCTGGATTATCTTACCACATTCCACGGAGTACTGCCCACTTGGTTTCTTGGAGTCCACCACAGCTAGCTGCAGTGGGTTCCTTGTCACCTCGTTGTACATCCCGCTTGGGCCCGTTCCAAACTTGGGTAACCTTTTGGGGCTACCCGTTGTCTGCTCATTCCGCCTAGCCTTCTTCGGAATATTGGGGGCGTCCTCTGGCGACCTCAACCTCTTCGAGGCTGTCTCCTTGTTACCAAGCCTCTCAGCTATACTCCTTCGGAGTCCACTCGGGCCCGGCTTATTGTCGGTCTCCCTCTGTTTCGTCTTTGTAAACCTCTTTGCTGAGAGACTATGATGGGCTTTGGGGTCTGTCTTAGCGACATCGTCCCTCGGCCGTTTTGCGCCAGGCTTGTTGGTCGGCTCCTCTTAGGCTCAGGCCTCGTGAGGGCGTCTTTTGCTATGGTTTCCTTGGCCCATTCCAAGGATGCTCGTTCCTTTGTCGTTAGGGAGCATTGGTCTTTGGCGACGAGAATGCCATAAATGTGTTTGGCCTTTAGGTACTCCCGTTTCCTTAGCAGACCTGGGGGCACCTTCTTCTTCTTCGCCGCTTCTTTTCCTGTTTTATCGTCTGAGGGTTCAGCCAGGAGTTGCTCTTCTTCCTCTTTCGATATCTCTTCGTCCGTTGATCCGGCCTCTAAGGCCTCTTGGATTTTAGTGAGGTCATATGGCTCCACGAGTATTGTGTCGGCCATTGTCTCACTTTCAGTACTTATCGTACTCCCACCTTCTACATCCTTTGTATTTTTGTTTATTTTATCAATTTTGGTTCCCACGAGTAGGGCCGGATAGTATGGTCCGCCCCGGCAGCGCCGCCATACCGGGGTAAGGCATTGTGTTACCGTCAGGTCTTCGCCTGGGCACCTGAGGGAGCTCGTATTCGGCTGGTTTAACCTCCAACCTTTCATCCTTCGGCACGGTTTTCTTTGCGCTCACGCCACCACTGGAATTAGGTCGGCAGTCCTTGGTTCGTCACTCTTCAAACAGCCTGTCTGCCATGGGTGGCCCTTCAGACGACTACCGTCTCCGACAGCATAGCCTGTTGAATCTTTGCGACTTAAGCCTCCGCACCACGTCAAGGTGACTGCACTTAGCGGAGGCTCGTCATGCAAAGTCAGTTCAGCAACAAAAGCGTGGAAATTAAGCCTGTGGTTGTGCCAGACATCTGTGTCGATGTACTATGCGCACCTGACAGTTCGTGTTCCACGTTCCAAGGACTTCGATTGGCTGATTCTCAACAAGTTTCCATCGAGACAGAAGAGGGTCTTAGTGTTCTCATCGGATCTGACTTTTATTGGAGTGTTGTGACCGGCAAACAACAACGAGTGTCTCCAGGTTTGCGAGCAGTGGAAACGATATTTGGATGGACAATACAGGGACCACATTCGACGTCTGGTAAGAGTTTTGTTTCAACCAGTAACTTATGCTCCTCGTATATTCTCTGTACCAATTTAATGCTGCCTGTTCTCAATGATGACGACATCAAATCCTTTTGGGCACTGAAAACCATCAGCATTCGAAGTGAAGTAGGGGAAAACGAACACCTAGCCGAGAGTTTGATCAACCAATGCATTACCAAACGATGCCAACGCTACGAGGCTACACTTCCGTGGAAAAATCCAAACGTTTTGATGGTCTGCAACAGGAAGAATGCTATAAATAGATTGAAATTGCTTTCAAGACGGCTATTGAGGACACCCGAGAAGTTTAAGGAGTATGATGCTGCAATACGTCAGTTGGTTTCGGATGGTGTCGCTGAACTTGTTCCACACGGTAAGAAAATTTCTAATCGCATATTTTATCTTCCGCACCGGCCAGTCTATAAGGCTGAAAGCACAACAACGAAAATGCGGATTGTGTTTGATGCGTCTGCCTATTCCTTCTCTAAATGAGCAGCTACACGTGGGTGCGAATTTGCTGCCAGATGTCCTGAAGGTACTGCTGAATTTCCGTTTGGGACGTTTTGGTGTTGTGGCAGATGTAGAAAAGGCTTTCTTACAAATACTTCTTAATGAGAGAGATCGCGACAGCCACCGTTTTATTTGGTACTCACAACAATCGTAGGTAGTTCAGTCTCCAGTATATGAGGACTACAGGATGACCAGGGTCACTTTTGGGGTTAATTGCAGCCCATTCCTCTTAACCGCGACTTTGCGCCTACATTTGGCTCGCGACAAGCATCGTTTTCATTCTACGTGCGAAGTCCTCAAAAATAGCTTTTATATGGATGATCTGATACTGAGCGTCGACTCTGAAGAAGAAGGTGAACGAATCAGCCAAGAAGTCGTATTGATTTTGAGAAACGCGTCTATGTATGAACCTGAGGAAATGGAATTCGAACGGTTCAAGGATTAGGAACACGATGGGTTCATGCGATACTCCAACGACTCAGAAGGTTTTGGGTTTAATATGGTTTGTGTTTAGCGACGAAATCGCCGTGCCTTTTCAATCTGTTGAGAGTTTGATCAGTTCGAATCTGGCAAAAGGGACCAAACGTAACGTTCTCCAAATAATTGCGCGGATTTTTGACCCCCTGGGGATGCTGGCACCAGCTATTATTAAGATAAAGATCCTGTTCCAAGCCGTATGGAAGGAAAAACTGTTGTGGGATGAAATTCTTACGCCGGATTTATTGGCCGAGTGGGACGAGTGCATCAAAAGTCTACTGCGTTTGAAGGAGGTGACAATTCCACGATCTGCCTTGGGTTCGTGTTCCGCAGGAGTGATACATATCCACATATTCGCAGACGCAAGCATGAAAGCGTATGGTACCGTGGCATATGTCAAAAACATCAATCCAGCAAATCAATGCAGCGTTTATTTTTTGTGTGCGAAAAGCAGAGTAGCCCCACTCAAGCAGGATGGAACTAAAGAACTTACGTTGCCGAAGTTAGAGCTTACGGCAGCTTTAATTGCGTCCCGGTTGTGTTCCTATTTGAAGCAATCCCTTAAGGTTTCCGTTGATAAATATTTCCTATGGACAGATTCGAAAATCACGCTTAGCTGGATAAAAGGAGAAATTAATCGATGGAAACCCTACGTGCAGAGCCGAGTAGCTGAAATTCGCCGCCACACAATTACATCCGATTGGCGTCATTGTAATGGAAAAGAAAACCCGGCAGATCTTCTCACAAGGGGGATAGCGGCTGATACACTAAGATCATCCGAGTTATGGACCCATGGACCGAGATGGCTTATGGATAACGTCTCCTACGAAAACGAAGACGTCGAAAATGATCAGAGCGATTTAGTTCAATTGGCCTTGCTGACACAATCACGCAAATCTTTACACGGCTCGCTAGAGCCTTTACTACGATACGAAAAGTTTAGCAGTTGGAAACGCCTATTGAGGGTCACTAGCTATTGTTTCCGTTTTTTGCTGTTGTGCAGGCAAAAGGGAGTATTGCCTTCTGAGCATTTGTCTGCAAGTGAACTTGACGTTGCTGAAGCATATTGGCTAAGGTACTTACAATCAGATAAATTTAATAATGAACTTTGTTTCTTGCAGAAAGACAAGCCTCTACCTCCTTCGTCCAATATTGCGCAGTTGCTTCCCTTCATAGACAATAGTGGCATTATGAGAGTACGTGGTCGTTTTCAGTCGTTAGAAGACTCTGCGGAATTCAAACATCCTGTAATACTACCGCCCGATTCATATCTTGTCATTCTATTAATTGACGACTGCCATGAAGCGACTTTACATGGAGGCGTCAATATTGTTCTGTCGGAGTTGAGAAAACGATTTTGGATTCTCAAAGGACGCCAAGTGGTCAAAAAGAGGCTCCGAAAATGTGTCAACTGCAAGAAGCTTTGGGGAAAACCAGCTTCACAACCCTTCGGCCCCCTGCCTATTGAAAGGCTAACGCTGTCACGGCCTTTTGACAATGTTGGTGTCGATTTTGCCGGACCGCTATACTGCTTTGACAAACCCAGCGGCGAAATGAGTAAAGTTTATCTTATGGTCTTCACGTGCGCTGCCGTGCGCTCGGTGCACATAGAATTGGTAACCAGTTTGTCACTGATAGCTGTTTGATGGGCCTGAGACGTTTTATGGCTAGAAGGGGTGCGCCGTCGGTTATATTTTCCGACAACGCCAAAACTTTTCGCAGGGCAGCTCTTGAATTGGACGGGATTGGTTCTGCTTTCGACACAGAAGCACTACAGCGTTTTTGTACTGATAAGCGCATTCAATGGAAGTTCATAGTTGAACGAGCTCCTTGGTGGGGTGGCTTTTGGGAGCGCCTCATTCGAAATATTAAAAATATACTTAAAGTTGTCATCGGTAAGGCCAAGCTTTCCTTTGAGCAACTTAGAACATTAGTAGTCGAAGCTGAGGGAATGGTAAATGCTCGACCCCTCACCTACGTAAGCAACGATCCACTAGATCTGACACCTCTGACTCCTGCTCAATTTTTGATCGGTAGTTATGACTTTCACACAGCTCATGAAACGATTTCCAGTTCGGCAGAGATGCAGAATATTTGGAAGCAGAGAATGAAATTCACGAGTATGCTATGGAAGCGATGGCGTACAGAATATATGCAACTTCTACGTTCATTCCATCATGTCAAGGGTAGATCATCTGTGCAGCTTAGTCCGAATGATGTCGTCCTGGTTTTCGATTCCGCAAAACCAAGAATTAGCTGGAGACTGGCCGTCATCGAAAGTGCTTTTACCGGTCGTGATGGGAAGGTTAGAGCTTGCGAAATACGATATGCAGATGGAACACGCACGAGAAATGTATGTTCGCTTTATTGACGAGGTCACGGTGGACCTTACGTATATTAATGCAACTTAACACAATTTGACTTAAGCTATATTAACGATAACCCGCCGTCTTTAGCGTCGCTGCAGTTATCGGTAATGGAATACGTATTACTGGTCGCTGGCTTCCGCATTGGTTCTCCCTTTTATATCGATTTTCCGATGACGCTGCGTAGTCGGCTTGACCTATATTCTTATCGATTGGGAAAGTAATTGTTGATCGATATGCTTGGTTTGCTCTTTGTGGTTGATTGTTGTCGTTCGCTTTTGGTGTTGTTGTTCTGTTTGGCTTTGGGGGAATGACCGTTGTATCTGGGTATGTTACTCCTCCTCGGTTTAGATAAGAATTCTCCTGAATTCTATTGTTTATGTTTCTGGATATTTTGTAGTGTTTATGACAAAAGTATGTTAACAATATTGATATACTTATTATTATAATTACTGTGCTTACGTTTATGCTATATGAAATCACTTTATGTAATTGTAGTTCTTTTATTTCTTTTATGTTTTCAAAATTATTTGAAACAATTTCATCAAAAGTAATAGCTTTTACAAATGTAGAATTCCAACTATTCTCGGGGTAGAAGAATTTTTCTTGTATGATTTTTTGTTGATTGTAAAATGTTTCTCTTAACAAGTGTATTTGGCAGTTAAAGAAATTAATGAGATGATTTTTGTTTAAAATTATTTTTCTATTGTCACAATTCTGTTTAATTTCTTCTTCATATGCGTTTTTAATAACAATAGTCTCGTCATCTATAATTTGTATTTGTGTTATATTATTGTATTTTAATTTACAACTGCTTGTTATTACGCAATGTTTACTTATTTTTAATTCCTTAAGTGTAACATCTGGTTGGTATTTATAACTTTGATTATTAATTTCTACAATGTATTCCTCTTCGCTATCTATTTCAAGATACTCTTTATTTGGTAGTGGAATAATAAGTGTTTGTTCTACTGTAATATAATTTTTTGGAATTTTTATGGCAATTACAATAAATCTACTTTTATATTCTAAGACGCCCATTTTTATTAATTTAAGTTTATAAAAGTCAATTTTATATTCATTTATTTCTTTTGATGTAAGAATACTGGGGTGTATTATATTATGTTTTGCTGATACTATATTGTCTTGGATTTGGTTTATTTTATTGTCTATAAATCTTAATTTTGTTATTTGATCTAAGTACATTTGTTGTTTCATTATGTCTGTAATAGAACTCTCTGCTTTATTGAAATTATTTAATATGGTTTTTCTATCATTTTCTACAATTGTTTTAAGTGCTTCTATTGATTCGTTAAAATGATTGTTTATTTTTTATCTGTTTATTTAATGCTTGTATTGCATTGTGACTATTTTTATCTGCAATATCTAAATGAGTTAAAATATCTTGCCTATCATTACTATCCATGGTTCCAAATAGCCAGTTCTGTACATTTCCTACTAGATTTATTAATCCTCGTCTTTGTCTCCTTTTTGGATTAGGCATTATTGATCTAATTTTTGCTTTTAAAGTAAATCTTCATTTTCAATTTGTAAGTGCTTTATACTGACTTGTATAAATGAAATAGTGTTTAGTATCTCTTCTGGATCAATTAAGTGTAAAATAGTGTCTGTTTGGTTAGTTATTTGTACCTCTTTTATTTTTACTTTCAAATAACCTGTCTGTTCGTTAATTGGTGTTGTGTGTAGTGTTCCGTGTATTGTTGGTATCCATAGTAGTGTTATAAGAAGTGTTACCTGTAAATTTATAAGGTCTTTTAGTGTTAGTTGGATGTACTCTACTGAGATTCTTAATTTTATATCTAGTTTCTTCCTTATGCCTAAGATGTTTGTAATTCTTAATTGCTCCTTCTTGTCTATTTTCTGTGTAATCCTCACGTTTTTCGTTTTGTTTGCTAATTTTGTGTTCTTTTGTCTCTTGGATTCTATTGTATAATACTTCTTTGTCCATTTCTTCTTTAGCTTTTCTAGGGGTAGTTGTAACGTGCTGCTCGTCCTTTTATGGGTCTCCGCTGGCATGCTGGTACCCGCTCTCTTAGCTCGCCGGAGGGCGTGGGAGCTTGACCCGGGCACGTCACAAAAACAATCATGCCAGACTTTGCGTTAGGTGTAATCACGTTTGCGAGAAATCTTCTCTACACCCACCCTTCCATGGCTGTCGTACTCGCCTTGACAGCCCCTTATCATGGCACCTTCTTCCTTCTTAGCCCCGTGTCATCCTTCCTTTTTTTTTACCCTTCACCTCATCCTCTTATACCCTTCTTAAACAAACGCCATTTTCGGTTGCTGTTGCATCATCACAATTTTATTTCAAAGTATTCATTGTATTTATCAGTTTTCGTTACTTTTACGTTAATTTATTTACGTTAATTCGAATTCAAAAAAAGAAGAAATCCTTATAAACGCGTAAATCCCGTATTCACTATCTAGGTGGGCTTCTTTACCGTCTTAACACAATCGATAAAAAAATTTAACTTAATTACACTAGTCCCCTCCCCTTTGAAATTTCTTTTTATATGTAAAAAAAAATGTTTGTCCAAAAAGACTCACCCTTTTACTTCAGCAACTGGCGACGTTGTGGCCACAGCATCCAGGTTGCGCGCTGTACTTTCAATTGATGTACCTGTATCACTTTGGGTTAGATATTCACTTTTTACAACATATAAATTAAAGAAATTTCTCATTTATAAATATATCCCTATTTCTTTACTCTACTGGTAATGCGAATTTTACGTGGTTGTAAGGATTTTAATTTTTAACATTAATTTTCAGCAAAGATATAATTGTAATTTCAAACAAGCAACTTTTCGTTGGCATAAAATTCAAAAAAAATTGTATAAAAAAAATAATAAAAGGTTGGATGCTGCCGGGGATAGAACCCAAACTTTCAGCGCGTGCCGATGATTTACCGTCACCGCTACCACTTGCGCCACTGAGCGGTTTCTGCTTGCGGTATCCAACTACGGTTTGTATGTTGTAGGTACTGTTTTCTGATATCCTCTCTGGATTCGGTATTTTATCCCGAATATGGATAATTCGGACCCAATTTAAGGAACTTCGCACTAATTCCGACGGCAAACGCTTTTCTCGTTGTGCCGTCTAGCAATCCGACTATGTTCCTTAGCACTTAATTTCCTACATACATAAAATAAAACTTCATTATTTCTAATACCTAATGGGCTCTAATAACGTACCTCTGTTCTATGTCTTTTGCTTTTTTGCACTTAAACACCCTCCAAAATTTCACTTTTTTAAATTTAAAAAGGGCAAACTTCTTTACCAGTTTACTTTAAACTCAAAATTTCCACTTGAAATTGCAACTTTTTGTACTTTGTACGGACTTAGGCTGCGTGACACTCGTCAGTTACTTGCGCTTTTTGAATTTCAACTGACTCTTTTCTTTGTGTTTCGCTGCGCCGATGTCGAACAAAGAAGTTCAATGTTCCACTATTCCCTTTCTCATTTTTTTATTCAAATTAACCGCTTTGATTTGGTAGGTTCTCAAAATTTGTTCTCTTTTATGAGACACTACTTCATGTCGGTTTTTCACCGTATAACAGTTTCCCTACTCCCTCGACAACAACCCTGCTGTGACAGCTTATCTTTTTGTTTTTGTTGATGTCTATCTGTGTGTCATTTTGTTTCTTAAGGCTGGTACGCAGTTCAAGTGAAATCCAATTTTTCATACAAATTTTTCACTGCGAAATGTCAAAATGAATTTTCCAAATGAAAATTTCACTAGGCGGTACGCAGTTCAAGTGGAAAATATCGCTTCCAAAACTGAGTCGTAGGTGGCGATACTAAAATCTCTCCGCAGCTATTTCACTTGGATTTTATTGTCCGTCGCATTAATTTTTTGACATTTCAGCGTGAAAAATGATTTGTAGGATGCGGTTTAGAAATTTATTGGAATTTCAGATGTTTCTTTAAAAGGATAATAAGTTTTTCGCACTTGCAAAATTGTTTTTTTATTGAATATAGTGCGATAATGTTAGGTGTACAAATAGTTCGTGGCACGGATGGCCTTTTCCATAAGCAGGGTGCCTCAAGAATATTTTTCTACCCAGTTTTGTTCAAGCAATACCAGCAGATGATCTTTAAAAATATGTATAATTTACATGCACTGTTAATTGCTTAAATTTGACGACTGTCCTTTTTATTTTACAAATCAGTCATTATTTGCCAAATTGAACTGTTAAAATTGTCATGAACAAAATACGAACCATTTTTTTTTTTTTGTGTTTTTGGAGGTTCGCTGGAAGGGAAAATCATCGAAAGTCATTCGAGAACTAGTAGGTACGCGAGAGATTCTTCGACAATAGGGAAGGCCTTTCAGCCGATCTAAAACACCTCCCGAGAGCAATGACTTTTGCCAACCGAATGTGAATGTGCCTAGTCATTCGACGATAATCGAAAGATCCCTCGTTTGTAGAATTTCTGAACTTTTTTGTTAGAAAATATATTGACTTAGCTAATTTTTATAGATTAACATGTTTTATCCACCGATAAACAGGATACTGCTTTGCTAAAGGCTGGTACGCTGATCGAGCGAAGTGAAATTTTCACTCCTCTCCAAAAAGTGCTGTGAAATAGAGAGTGAAATATTTTGTTGGAGATTTAAAGGCTGGTACGCAGTTCAAGTGAAATCCAATTTTTCATACAAATTTTTCACTGCGAAATGTCAAAAGGAATTTTCCAAATGAAAATTTCACTAGGCGGTACGCAGTTCGAGTGGAAAATATCGCTTCCAAAACTGAGTCGTAGGTGGCGATACTAAAATCTCTCCGCAGCTATTTCACTTGGATTTTATTGTCCGTCGCATTAATTTTTTGACATTTCAGCGTGAAAAATGATTTGTAGGATGCGGTTTAGAAATTTATTGGAATTTCAGATGTTTCTTTAAAAGGATAATAAGTTTTTCGCACTTGCAAAATTGTTTTTTTATTGAATATAGTGCGATAATGTTAGGTGTACAAATAGTTCGTGGCACGGATGGCCTTTTCCATAAGCAGGGTGCCTCAAGAATATTTTTCTACCCAGTTTTGTTCAAGCAATACCAGCAGATGATCTTTAAAAATATGTATAATTTACATGCACTGTTAATTGCTTAAATTTGACGACTGTCCTTTTTATTTTACAAATCAGTCATTATTTGCCAAATTGAACTGTTAAAATTGTCATGAACAAAATACGAACCATTTTTTTTTTTTTGTGTTTTTGGAGGTTCGCTGGAAGGGAAAATCATCGAAAGTCATTCGAGAACTAGTAGGTACGCGAGAGATTCTTCGACAATAGGGAAGGCCTTTCAGCCGATCTAAAACACCTCCCGAGAGCAATGACTTTTGCCAACCGAATGTGAATGTGCCTAGTCATTCGACGATAATCGAAAGATCCCTCGTTTGTAGAATTTCTGAACTTTTTTGTTAGAAAATATATTGACTTAGCTAATTTTTATAGATTAACATGTTTTATCCACCGATAAACAGGATACTGCTTTGCTAAAGGCTGGTACGCTGATCGAGCGAAGTGAAATTTTCACTCCTCTCCAAAAAGTGCTGTGAAATAGAGAGTGAAATATTTTGTTGGAGATTTAAAGGCTGGTACGCAGTTCAAGTGAAATCCAATTTTTCATACAAATTTTTCACTGCGAAATGTCAAAAGGAATTTTCCAAATGAAAATTTCACTAGGCGGTACGCAGTTCGAGTGGAAAATATCGCTTCCAAAACTGAGTCGTAGGTGGCGATACTAAAATCTCTCCGCAGCTATTTCACTTGGTTTTTATTGTCCGTCGCATTAATTTTTTGACATTTCAGCGTGAAAAATGATTTGTAGGAAGTGGTTTAGAAATTTATTGGAATTTTCAGATGTTTCTTTAAGAGGATAATAAGTTTTTCGCACTTGCAAAATTGTTTTTTCATTGAATATAGTGCGATAATGTAAGGTATACAAATAGTTCGTGGAACGGATGACCTTCTCCGTAAGCAGGGTGCCTCCAGAATATTTTTTTACCCAGTTTTGTTCAAGCAATACCAGCAGATGATCTTTAAAAATATGTATAATTTACATGCACTGTTAATTGTTTAAATTTGACGACTGTCCTTTTTATTTTACAAATCACACATTATTTGCCAAATTGAAAACTGTTAAAATTGTCATGAACAAAATACGAAACGTTTTTTTTTTTTGTGTGTTTGGAGGTTCGCTGGAAGCGAAAATCATCGAAAGTCATTCGAGAGCTAGAAGGTACGCGAGAGATGCTTCGACAATAGGGAGGACCTTTCAGCCGACCTAAAACACCTACCGAGGGCACTGACTTTTGACAACCGACAGTGATTGCGCCTAGCCGTTCGACTAATCGAAAGATCAATCGTTTGTAGAATATCTGAACTCTTTTGTTAACCTTTAGAGCACCGAGTAAATTTTGAGACCTAAGAGACGAAGTGGGGTACAATAGGTCCCCCCAATTAAAGTCAGGTTTTAACTGTATTCATGTTTATTTTATTTTTGGGTTATAGCATAAATACATTAACAAATGAATTTGAAAAGTTTTTTTATTAAATTCATTAAAAAAAAATATATGTACGAATTTTTCAAGTTATGTAAAAAAAAAGTTATTTTTCATGTTTTATAGAAAACGTTGTTTATAATGTTTAACGGAAAAAGTTGTTTATAATGTTTTATGGAGATATAAATATATTTAAATGAAAGATTTCAATTCTTTTGGCTTTTAACCTGAAGAAAAAAATGAATAGTTAAAATAATATAGAAATAAAAATAATGTAAAAAGGAATAACGATTATTCATCAGATGAGATACCATGACTAAGGCAAACAATTTTCGTTTCCACCTTTCTATGTTCATTACAAATAAATTTGGAGCATATGGCGCACTTGAGTTTGGACTCATTTCTTCTAGTTCCGTTTGGTGCAGAAATCTTCGACTATTTGCCATTTTTATCTATAAAAACAATTAAAAAAAAAATTGCATAAAGTACGAAGTGGGGTAACTTGGGTCCCCCTTACCTTGTAAATTACTCTTTTGTTATTGAAAAATTCCCAAAAATTTAAGATCACGTTGAATTTATGTTATGTATGCGAAAAAACTCGACTACCTAAGAAAAGAATTAAAAACAGTTATTATTAAACGGATTATGGACAAAAACGTGGTCGTGGGGGACCCAAAGTCCCCCACTCGGTGCTCTAAAGGTTAAAAAATATATTGACTTAGATAGTTTTTATAGATCAACATGTTTTATCCGCCTTAATCTCCTGATTACACCTGATAATTCGGATGTTTCTAAGCTAACGTGGTTGAGAAGCGTTGTGCATTTAAGGAACTTGTTCGACTTCTTTCTATACTGATTCAATATCTAGATCAGCGTTGTGCATTGAATATGACTTTGTTCCTTTGTAATATTTTTGAAAGACCTTAATTTTTTAGAAATACGTTTGGAGCGGTCATACCCACAACTGGTATCACATGATTCACAAAAAGTGAAGTTTCCAATTTGTTTCTTCCAGGTGATTTCTTGTCTAGTAAAATAAAAGTGCGAGAGTTGAATATTGGAGTATTATTTATTTTATATGTAACCTAAGATCTTCTTGAACTGCCACAAAACAATTTTTTTTGAGCTCAGTCACCCTGCATAAATTTCTCCAACTAAAATCTCCAACAAAATATTTCACTCTCTATTTCACAGCACTTTTTGGAGAGGAGTGAAAATTTCACTTCACTCGATCAGCGTACCAGCCTTTACTGTCGCGCATCGTTTCTACAACCAATTATTTTTGGCTATTTTGATTTCGCAACACAGGGCTTTGCATTTATTGTAATTTTCTTACAATAAACAATAATTGCAAAACAAGAACCCACGCGTGTGTTTGTTTCCGTAATTCAAGTTTGTTTCGGCTTTTATAAATAACGTGGGGCCGAACTCACTCTAAACAGCCGGGCAAAGTCAGATAAGTGTTTGTGTATATTCGTTTTTGTGAAAGTGATACTTTGTGAAATTTTTTCTTTTGTTTATTTTTTTAGCTTACTGCCGGATATCTTTTGCGTGGAAAATACCAATTGATTTTCCATTCCGTGTTTCGAGGTGATACATGCAGTTCCCCACAACTTTACGTACTCTGGACTTCAGGAATTTCGGCAACAATTTTGCGTTTTTGCCTTGGGCAAAATTGCTTTGTGTAAAGTTGCGATGGAAAACTTCTTGGCCTTCCCTAAAGCTACGCTGTCTCGAACGCGAATTGTAAGTTGCTTTCGATTTCTCAAACGCCTTTTCCAAATTAGTAGACACTTTTAGTCGTGTGAAAATAGTTTTCGCTTCGTCTGGTGTGACAACAATTTCCGGGTCAGACAGTGCCTTTAGGTCTCTGAGTATTCGATAGGACGAAGCATGGTTAATCATATTTTGTTGGAACAACGCATAATATGGTTGGCATCCTATTGAATCGTGTGTGTCCGATCGCAAAGCACACGCGATGCTGGACAAATGCGTATCCCATGAGTTTTGTTCTTCGTCTATCAATACTCTCAGCTTACTAAGGACACTGCGATTGACCCTTTCGGAAATGTTAGCTTGCGGCGAATATAAGGCAGTGCGCACGTGCCTCACACCGTACTCTGCCAAAAACTTTTTAAATTCATTTGATATGAACTGCCGTCCATTATCAGAATGGATCACTTCAGGAGTACCGAAGGTGTGAAATATGTCACATTCTAAATATTGCACAATCCGTGCTGTGGTCGCTTTCGGTAGAGCCTTCAAGAAAGTGAATTTTGTGAAGTGATCCACCACAATAAAAATATAAGCATTGCCTCTCTTCGTTCGAGGATACGGCCCTAGAAAATCGACGTAAAGCCGTTGCATTGGCCTCTCTGAAACAATCTGCTTAGTGATTGGGGGGCGAAGTGTGGCGTTTGGTGCCTTCACAGATTTGCAGAGATCACACTGACCTACAAACTGTTTAATTTCACTGACCATTTTAGGCCAATAATATTTTTCTCGTACACGAGCGTAAGTTTTGGCGAAACCACTGTGACAAGATAACCTTGTGTTATGGGCCATTTCAATTGCAGTTTGAGTCAATGTTTCGGGCAACCAAAGACGCCACAAAGAGTCTTCATCTCCCACTTCACTAGTCCTGAACCTAACTCTTTTGTAGATATATTTTCCCGAAACAACGAGGTCAGGAAGCGCAGATTGATTGGCAGTGATGTGTTCTCTCAGCTTGGAATATTGCTCCGAGTCAAATTCCTCCGATGTCAAGTCAACCTCGATACCTATCATTGTCGCCGAAATTTCTTCCATGTCGCCACGTGACAAAGCATCAGGCACTACATTGAGAGAACCCTTCCTATGTTCGATTACGAAGTCGAATCTCTGGAGTTCTAAACTCCACCTAGCTAATCTTCCACTCAATTCCTTTTGTGACATAAGCCACTTCAGGCTCGAATGGTCGGTGACTATTCGGAAAGGAAGTCCCTCAACATAGGGCCTGAATCTCCGTACACTTAGGACCGCGGCAAGACACTCCAACTCCGTGACGGTATAATTCTTTTGGGCGTTATTGAGTTTCTTTGACATAAAGGCGATCGGAGTTTCATTTTGACTCTCATCAAGCTGAAAGAGCACACCACCTACTCCTTCAGAGGACGCATCGCACTGGATGGTAAATGGCTTACCGAAATCGGGTTGTGATAGTACGGGTGCAGATGTTAATGCTAATTTTAATTTATTGAATCCTTCAATCGCTTCGGGTGAAAGTGTGAAATTTTTCTTCTTTTTTAAACAATCAGATAGGGGAGCTGCGAGATCGGCATAGTTTTTAATGAACCGCCTGTACCAACCGGTTAAGCCTAAAAACCTACGAATCTGTTTTGGGGTCTTGGGAACAGGGAACTGCACCATTGCCTCCACTTTGTCAGGGTTGGTCTTCAAAATACCCTGACCGACGATGTATCCAAGATACTTTATCTCCCGCATGCAGAACTTGCTTTTATCGATATTTATGGTCAAGTTCGCCCTCCGTAAACAACCAGCCACCTCGGTCAGCACTCGAATGTGAGAATCGAAATCCGCCGAACATATTAACAAGTCGTCCAAGTATACGAAGACGTGCTCTCGTAAACGCGAGGGAATCACTCGGTCCATAAGACGACACATCCTCTGTGCGGCGTTGCATAACCCAAAAGGCATAACTGTAAATTGATACAGTGGCCGACCAGGTACAGCAAATGCCGTTTTGCTTTTAGACTCTTCATCAAGCGGGATCTGCCAAAATGCATCTTTAAGATCAAGTCCCGTGATGAAGAATGTGTCTTGTAACCTACTTAGAAGACCGTCAATATGTGGCAGCGGATACGCATCTTTTACCGTTACTGCATTAACTTTACGAAAATCTAAACACAGCCGAACTTTCCCAGGCTTCCTGACTAATACGGTTGGCGAACACCAGGGAGAATTACTTTCCTCGATAACTCCAAGTCCCAACATGCGGTCCAGCTCTTTGTAAACTTCTTCCTGACGCACCGGAGACAATGGGTAGTGCCGAGATTTTATTGGCACTGCGCTACCAACATCAATCGAGTGTGTCTCGAGATGTGTTCTACCAAGACCCAGGTCAACGAAATTCGGAAAAAGCTTTTTTGTGGTATTCAGGCGGATCTTTTGTTCCGCAGTTAGATCTATCAAATCCGCGTGCTCCTTGCAGTTTGCCCCCTCGTCTTCCAACAGGACATCGGTCCGGATTTCGCTGATCTGTGGGATTAAGTGGAACTCCCTCCAGAAATCCATTCCTAGGTATAACTTTTGAGTCAAGTTGGGAATTAAGTAAAAGGAAATGGATTTTGTGATACCATTAAGCGTAGTCTCTACCTCGCAATACCCAACAATATCGTGAGACTTCCCGTCTGCAGTACGCACGAGGCTTTTATAGGGTTTTACTTTAAATCCATTTCGTTTTACCAACTCCCAACACTCACTACCTAGTACAGAAATAGATGCACCACTGTCCAGCAAGCCGAAGACCTGTTCAGTGCCTAGCTGAACATTGGCATACATCCTACCGTCTGTGTCTGAACAGATAATGGACTCCACGATCTTTTTGCGCAATTGTTTGCGATTCCGGAACCGATGTCTGCACTTACGTATATGTTCGCTAGCTGAATTACTATGAGTTCCCATTATCTGAGAACGAATCTTATAGTAATTCAGCTTGCGTTCATGGAGAGACTTTAAAGCAAAGGTATTTATTGGGTGACTGTCTGAAATATTTGTTAATCTTTTTAAAATTTTTATAGGAGTCACTTGCGAGCAAGGATCCTGATTTGGCAAAGTTGAATTTAATGGTGAGATGGGCCGGGGTTGTTCATTACGGAACGACTCTCCCCGCCTCTTGCCTCGTTCCCCTGATAGTTTCCCGAATGTTTTGAACACTCAGGAGTACTAACACCTTTACATCCGCACAGGAAACAGAAAAGATTTCTAACATGGGACGGACACTGATAGAACGTGTCGCCAGTCTGGTCACAATTCCAGCAGAGAAGAGCTGAGAAGGAAACCCTTCTTCTGCCTGGTGTTATGGCAGCTACTTCCTCCCTTTCAGCATTCGAACATTCAGGATCATCTACACTTATATCGTGCACTTGTTTCTGAAATGATCTCTTTGCCAGAAACCGCTCTGCTTCTCTTGCCTTACTTCTGAGCTGTTCTAATGTTTTTAAATCGGCTGCCAAAAGCACTTCACCAAGTTTGTCTTTTGCGTTTGCACGGATGACGTCGATCAGTTTTTTTGTGTCAAAAGGCTCATTGAGACGATCGTTAAGATTCATGACCGCTCCGTAGAAGTCGTCAAACGACTCTTTGTATCCCTGCTTCCTAGTAAGCAATCGCATGAACACATCTACATCGTTCTCCTGGCGGCCGAACTCTTTCTTCATCGCCGTCTTGACGTCTGCAAACCTCGCGTTAGGATTCTTTCGCAAGAATGCCCAAAACCAGGAATTGGCTTTTCCTACGAGCAGCGTATGTACGTTTGTCATTATTTGTTCGTCGCTGTATGACGATGACGATTGCAGGCGATCGACTTTGAATATGAAGTCAGATATATTTTCAGTACCATCATACTTGATATTCCATCTATCCAATCTACAAGTTTCTGTGGAGTTAAGGCTAGACCCTCCTCGCACATTGGAAGGCGGAGGGGAAACTAAGCTAACTTCCTGGATCGGTGGATTTGCGTTGTAGATTGATGGATTTACAGCAGATTCGGAATGAGGAACATTTTGTTGGGGAACATTATTTTGCCCTGGAGCATTTCCTCCCGACTTTTCTATGCTTTTCAAGACTCTACTCATAAACACATCCATTTGTTGAAAAAAGTGGACTTGATTAATCGTCAAGGTCCGATCAATCCTATCCGCCAAGCGGTTAATATCATCGCTAATAGGAGCGGGAGCAGAAGCGAGTGAGGGAGCCGGTACGTCCTCCACATTATTGGTGGGCGGCAATTGCAGCTCCTCTTCCGACATAGTAACTGAAGAGTTGACTCCAGTGGAATTTAACTCTTGCGTGTAGCTTAGAGAATTTTCAAAATTAAAGCGATCAATTGTATTGTTGAAGTGACCAACAAACCTCTCAAACCTTGATTCTGTTGTAGTGAAGAATCTATTTAAATCGTCGTTTGGAGGCACTTCTTGACTATTACCGCTCATTACCAATTATCGTACTAATTGCTGATTTTCGCTCTACCCAGTACTTGGCTAGGACTTAACCAACCGAGAAACCAACCAAATATAACCAAAACGCAAAAGAGAACGGAAGTTATTTTCTAATCAGGCTCCTAAAAAGGCAGAATTGACTTCGAGAAACACAAAAAAAAACGCTATATGAATAATAATTCAGGGTAATAATAGTAACATCCACTAAATGAATTAATGCAATGATAAATTCCTATGCCTATTCTAAAAGATATCGAAAATATATAAGGATACCAAAAAAAACTAAATTCGTAACAGGTTGAGGATGAGATTTGCGGCTGGGGAAGAACTACACTGGAGAAAGAAGAAGATGCCAAAGTTCTATGAGCAAACAAAAAAAACTATAAGAAAATGTAAAAATCTGCTAAATTTTGACCGGTAACATGTTGAATTTACTGTATAAAAAAAATATATAAATTTACTCTACTACTTTTCCTTCCAGGACATGGACAATCAAATCGCATGATTGCCAACGACTCAGGAAGAGGACTCCATCCCAAGTTGTATCACGGATCTGCTAAAAGACGCTCTTTGTCATCTTCAAGTCTCGCTGTACAATAAGGATGTATTAAAATGTTTTAATATTGTCCTTGTATGTCTGGACAGATGAGACTCACTGTGCGAATTCTCACAAGACTCAGACACACTAGACACATTTATGGTTTCCCATGGTTCCATCTATTTCATCGCAACGCGATACTAAGTGTCTACCACTCAGTCATCGGGACTTATGGTAGATAAAACCAGGGAGTCGAAGCAATATCAAAAACAAAAATAAAAAAAAATATAAAAATCAAACAAACTACTGAATGCTCATAAAAAAAAATACCATACTATCATGAGATAGCTAAATGCAAACTGAAGATGCCATTTTGTGGTCGAGGCATCGGTCTTTTCAGCTTACACGTTGGGCGCCATTTTGTAACGTGCTGCTCGTCCTTTTATGGGTCTCCGCTGGCATGCTGGTACCCGCTCTCTTAGCTCGCCGGAGGGCGTGGGAGCTTGACCCGGGCACGTCACAAAAACAATCATGCCAGACTTTGCGTTAGGTGTAATCACGCTTGCGAGAAATCTTCTCTACACCCACCCTTCCATGGCTGTCGTACTCGCCTTGACAGCCCCTTATCATGGCACCTTCTTCCTTCTTAGCCCCGTGTCATCCTTCCTTTTTTTTTACCCTTCACCTCATCCTCTTATACCCTTCTTAAACAAACGCCATTTTCGGTTGCTGTTGCATCATCACAATTTTATTTCAAAGTATTCATTGTATTTATCAGTTTTCGTTACTTTTACGTTAATTTATTTACGTTAATTCGAATTCAAAAAAAGAAGAAATCCTTATAAACGCGTAAATCCCGTATTCACTATCTAGGTGGGCTTCTTTACCGTCTTAACACAATCGATAAAAAAATTTAACTTAATTACACTAGTCCCCTCCCCTTTGAAATTTCTTTTTATATGTAAAAAAAAATGTTTGTCCAAAAAGACTCACCCTTTTACTTCAGCAACTGGCGACGTTGTGGCCACAGCATCCAGGTTGCGCGCTGTACTTTCAATTGATGTACCTGTATCACTTTGGGTTAGATATTCACTTTTTACAACATATAAATTAAAGAAATTTCTCATTTATAAATATATCCCTATTTCTTTACTCTACTGGTAATGCGAATTTTACGTGGTTGTAAGGATTTTAATTTTTAACATTAATTTTCAGCAAAGATATAATTGTAATTTCAAACAAGCAACTTTTCGTTGGCATAAAATTCAAAAAAAATTGTATAAAAAAAATAATAAAAGGTTGGATGCTGCCGGGGATAGAACCCAAACTTTCAGCGCGTGCCGATGATTTACCGTCACCGCTACCACTTGCGCCACTGAGCGGTTTCTGCTTGCGGTATCCAACTACGGTTTGTATGTTGTAGGTACTGTTTTCTGATATCCTCTCTGGATTCGGTATTTTATCCCGAATATGGATAATTCGGACCCAATTTAAGGAACTTCGCACTAATTCCGACGGCAAACGCTTTTCTCGTTGTGCCGTCTAGCAATCCGACTATGTTCCTTAGCACTTAATTTCCTACATACATAAAATAAAACTTCATTATTTCTAATACCTAATGGGCTCTAATAACGTACCTCTGTTCTATGTCTTTTGCTTTTTTGCACTTAAACACCCTCCAAAATTTCACTTTTTTAAATTTAAAAAGGGCAAACTTCTTTACCAGTTTACTTTAAACTCAAAATTTCCACTTGAAATTGCAACTTTTTGTACTTTGTACGGACTTAGGCTGCGTGACACTCGTCAGTTACTTGCGCTTTTTGAATTTCAACTGACTCTTTTCTTTGTGTTTCGCTGCGCCGATGTCGAACAAAGAAGTTCAATGTTCCACTATTCCCTTTCTCATTTTTTTATTCAAATTAACCGCTTTGATTTGGTAGGTTCTCAAAATTTGTTCTCTTTTATGAGACACTACTTCATGTCGGTTTTTCACCGTATAACAGTTTCCCTACTCCCTCGACAACAACCCTGCTGTGACAGCTTATCTTTTTGTTTTTGTTGATGTCTATCTGTGTGTCATTTTGTTTCTTACTGTCGCGCATCGTTTCTACAACCAATTATTTTTGGCTATTTTGATTTCGCAACATAGTTCTAATGGTTGAATGATACTGGTTATTATAGTTGTTTAGGACTAGCTGTATTTTCATTTCGGTTGACAGCTCGTGTCCTTCGATTCCTGTTATTTTTTCTAAAATTGTGGAATGTAATCGTTCCACATCTGAATTACCTGTATGGCTGTTGGGCTTTGTCCAATGTACTTCGACTTCGTTCTCGTTCAAAAAATGTATAATGTGTTCTGATTTAAATTCGTTATCTGTAATTAATTTTTCTGGTTTTCCAAACTTGGAAAAATGTTCTATTAGTATTGCCTTTTTGCTTCTCCAATTTCTGTCCGTAATTGTATAACCTACCGCGAATTTGGTTAGTTTGTCTATGATGGTTACAAACGCTTTTTTTCAATATGAAATATGTCTAAATGCACGATTTGATTTTTGTTTGTTGGGGTTTCTGTTATGTGGAATTTTGGTTTGATTGGGTTCCTGTCGTATTTAATTTCTTGACATTTTTTGCAATTGTTAATAACTAGCTGTATCTGTTCATGAAGTTCTGGGAAATATATTTTGTTTTTAAGTGTGTAGTATGTTTCATTTATTCCACTGTGCATTGATTCTTTAGTATGGTACATTGAAATTTGTCGATGTGCCTCCTCCTCGGTTTTGATTTCGGTTACTCTTTGTGAACATCTTATGAATTTAATGCGTTCGTCTTGTGAAAATAGTTGAATTATGACTTGTTGAACTTTGTTATAGTCATGATCTGTTACTTCTGAATATATTCCTATTATTCCCTTTTTTATAAACCTAATTAGTACATCTTTTATTTTATCTATTCCTTCAAGTGGATTCAAGGATATAATTCTACGTCCATGTAAAACGTCTATTTCTTTGTCAACGTTATATGTTAGTATCTACTGTGACTTGTATTTATTTACGTTTTCTTCTTTTATACCTATGTGGTCTAATTGTTGTTCTTCTGCTGAATGTATGGTTTCTGTTAGTGCCATATTTGATTCTACATCGTTATCTTCTTTAATCTTGGGTGTGTTTTCCATCCTACTAAGAAAATCTGCTACTTTGTTTTCTTTACCTTTTAAGTATTCTATTTCAAAGTTGTATTCTTGGAGTTTAAGAATCCATCTTTGATTTCTTTGTGAAAATTCGTTTCCTTTATATTTGTTGTTTAGGTATTTAATTGGTACATGATCTGTAATAATTTCAAATTTATTTCCATAAAGATATGGACGGAAATAACTAACTGCATAAACAATGGCTAAAAATTCTTTGTCAGTGACACTGTATTTATGCTCGTGATTATTTAAGGTTCTAGATACAAAACAAACTGGGTGTCCGTTTTGTGATAACACGGCACCTATAGCATGATTGCTTGCGTCTGTTGTTAGTTCGAATTGTTTATCATACTCTGGGTACTTTAATATTGGATGTGCTGTAATTAATGCTTTAAGGTTTTCAAAGGCTGATATGTATTGTGGGTCGTGTACATTAATTCTTTCATCTTTTTTTAGATATCTAATCATAGGATATGCTATCTTTGAATAATCCTTTATGAATTTACGATAATAACCTGTCGTACCTAAAAATCCTTTAAGCTGCCTTTCGGTTTTTGGCAAACTTAAGTTTTCTATATCTTTAATTTTATTTGGATTAGGTTTTATACCTTCGTTGGTTAGTATGTGTCCTAAAAATTCTGTGTTTCTTTTCATGAAGCTACACTTGTCTGCTTGTATTTTTAGATTGTGCTCTTGTATTTTTCTAAACACTTTTTCTAAGGATTCTATATGTTCTTCAAGGGTTGTGGAAAATATTAATATGTCGTCTAAGTAGACCACACATATTTTGTTAATATATTCACGTAATATATTGTTCATTAATCTTTGGAACGTCGCAGGTGCGTTCTTAAGTCCGAACGGCATCCTTACGTATTCATATAAACCTGCTGGTGTTACAAAAGCGGTTTTTTCTATATCTTTTGCTGCTACCAGGATTTGGTGATATCCTTTTGCTAAATCCAGAGTACTAAAGTACTGAGATTTGCCTAATTTGTCCAAAATGCTGTCAATATTCGGAAGTGGATATTTGTCGTCAATAGTCACTTGATTTAACTTTCTGTAGTCTACTACAATTCTATATTTTTGTTCTCCTGAGTTATCTCTTTTCTTTGGGATAACTATTATTGGTGAGCTGTATCGACTATTGCTTTTTCTGATAATCCCTTGTTTTTCCATCTCTTCCATTTGTTTACGTACTTCAGCTTCATGTTTGGGAGGATATCTATATAATTTTGAATTAATTTGTTGATCTGTGGTGGTGTTTATTTCGTGCACTACTGCATTAGTGTTTGTTAATTCATCTCCTTCCTTGAATATAAGTTTTTTATATTTGTTTAAAAGCTTTCTAATAGATTGGTTTTCTAATTCGTTGAGGTGGTTTGTTTGAATGTTGCATACTTCACTTACATCTAGCACGTTTACTTCGTTCAGTGATTTGGTTAGGAACGGAAGACGCATACCATTCGTTAAAATAATTTCCTCATTTTGTATATCTATACTTTTTGTATTTTTTCCAATCCAATCCATCCCGATAAGAAAATCTTAAGGTTTGTTTATTGCAACCTTGGTCCATTTCATTCTTGCGTTGCAAGGCTGACCAAATTGGCAGGGGCATTTTGTTTTGACTTGTTCGGTTTTATTTTGAACAATACCTTGAATGGTATTTATTTGTATTGGGGCTTCTTCAATTATTTCGTAAAGATTTGAAGATACTCGCCCTGGATTTAATAGACTTATAGTGGATCCTGTATCGATCATTGCTATATAGTCTGTTTGTTCTAACGTTAGTTTTATGCATATTTTACTGTTGTCCGAGGCTAGTTTATAAAAAAAACTCGTGACTTTCTATTTGGTTAACGTCTTGTTCATTACCTAGGGCATCTACGTCCATAGGTTCTGCTCTACTCTGACCTGATCTATATGTCCGGAATTTCTGAAGTTATTATTTTGCCTATTCGGGGGATTGTTAACTTGGTTAAAATTTTGTCTATTCGGGGGATTGTTGACTTGGTTAAAATTTTGTCTATTCGGGTTATTTGGTTGATTGTTAACTTGGTTAAAATTTTGTCTAACTTGACCTGATTCTCGTCTTGAATTTGGGTGCTGGTTTAGGTTAGTAGTAATGTGCTTATTGTTGTTAGGATAATTTTGATGAGTGTTTTTGTTAGGGTTTGTATATGTTTTTTTCAAATTGAAGATTAAATTTGTCTTGTCCTACATATTTGTATAAGGTTGTTCTTATACCTGATAACGAGTATTTATCGTGTATCTCAGCTGCTAAAGAACCTGCAGTAATTTGTTTAATTCTTAAGATTAATGAGCTATTAAGGCAAGAAGCTATATCTAATCCATTTTCATTAAAAGCTGCACATTCAGTAATATAGTTAACGATTTCTTGGATTTTATCAAGTAATTGACTTATTGTAAATACCTTGAGGTTGTTTATCTCCCTGTTGATTGTGTTTGGATCCTTAGTCGGCCTGTAGTGTATTTTTAACTTCTGCTTACATTCGTCCCATGTTGCTGGTGTTTCTGTGGCTAGGTAGTTCTTCGCCGCTCCAGTTATTTTTTCATTGTAAATGATGTTGAAAATGAGTTCTGGGTTATTGCCGTATTCTGTCATAACTTGATCCACTGTGGCAATAAAAGAAGGTAAAGTTCCTGGTTCACCGTTAAATGGTTGCATGAACTTGAGTTGTTTTTCTATCACTGTCCTCCAGTTTTGTGGTTGATTTTGCCGTGCCATTATTTCTGTTAGTGTTATGAGACACTGTTCCACAGATGCTTGCTGTTGAGCCATGATGATTTATATCACTGTTCTTTGGTTTGTTTCTACGTGTATTTGCTAAATTTTTCTTCAAAACACTTCGTTTTACCACCTTATGAACGTTGTGAGTTTTCGTGAATTTTATATTTTTTTTTTTTGCACTTTATTGATTTCACTTGCACTGTGATTTAAGCAATTATTCACTTATGATTCACTTATTGTGCTCCTGTTTCTTTGAGTTTTTATTGAACTGTCACTTTTGTTTAGTTCTTAAACCAAAAATATTTTACTTCGTGTTTCACTTTCCTCTCTTTCGACCGAATAGAGGAATACCGACTGCGCCAGAAATGTATACCGCGCCGAGCGAGAATAAAAAAAACAATTTATTAATTCTTTTTTTCTTATGTTCGCTTTATTGACGAGGTCACGGTGGATCTTACGTATATTAATGCAACTTAACACAATTTGACTTAAGCTATATTAACGATAACCCGCCGTCTTTAGCGTCGCTGCAGTTATCGGTAATGGAATACGTATTACTGGTCGCTGGCTTCCGCATTGGTTCTCCCTTTTATATCGATTTTCCGATGACGCTGCGTAGTCGGCTTGACCTATATTCTTATCGATTGGGAAAGTAATTGTTGATCGATATGCTTGGTTTGCACTTTGTGGTTGATTGTTGTCGTTCGCTTTTGGTGTTGTTGTTCTGTTTGGCTTTGGGGGAATGACCGTTGTATCTGGGTATGTTACTCACGCGACGACCTGTTCAATTACTATATCCTCTGGAGCTTACCCGATGTGCCCGGCCGGAGGATGTTGAAAATCATCTACATTCTACATCATCAATACCAATAAACTAAGAACTCTCTTTCAGTATTCATTTTTCTTTCGTCCGAAGCGGATCAATAAACATTTTATTTCTTTGCGTTAGTCTCGGCCTTTCTGTTCTTTATCGTCGGGAATTTACACGTGCTCCACACGTTTTATTTCACAAGGGGACTGCCCAAGACCGTTATACGTGGTGAAGAACCACACCCTGCACGAGGTGCCACTGCTTTAGACGAAATATAAAGGGATGTATGCACAATGCCATGGGATGTATGGCACAATGTTATGTGTCTTTTAGCGGTGAACTCTAGATACCTGGGGGCCTCTAGTTTAAATCCAAATTCCCCCTTTCTGTATACAGGGGGTGAGTACAGAATGACCTCCTCTTCCCCCTTACTCGTGGGTCCAAAATAGACAATTTAAAAACAAAAAAAAAAAAAAAACAAAGGGACTGGTGTAAGTGAATCGGGCACCAAGAACTTCGGCAACACCGATTCTCGTACGAACATGACGGAGGAGGAAGAAAATATCTTACTCCAAGAACCGTCAACTAGTAGGGCCGCTTCGGTTGAGGGAAGCGTTAGAACGGTTGACTTCGGACTCGAGAATCTATTTCGGGCCAGGGCACAAATCCTCTTTCTATAGTCCTTCACGTGGGCGCCCGCCCGAAAATGGCTAATCAGTTCTACTGATTAGTGTCAGCCAAGGATCTACGCTTACGCTTCAATCGTTCGTCGTGGTCCATTTAGTTTGAGGTTGGAGTAAACCATTAAATCTGGGGCCGGGTTAGAGGCGTTAACCGCACCGTACCAGGACCGACCAGGCTGGGGGCCCCATTAATCTAGCCCAGTCGCTAACGGTGGACTCCGGATACCAGGCTACCTCCGGTTTCATCTTGCCTCATCTACGCATGCGGGGCTCTGTGTGGATGGAAGATATTTCCCTAGCTACTCGTGGGATCAAAATAGACCAATTAAACAAACAAACCAAAACAACTTCTTCTGATGGACATAATGTTGATCTTATCTCTATCTGTCAGCCTACAGCTGAACCAATCCGTGATGGACGGACAGACCGTCCTGATCGTCTGACTGTTGACAGCGACCTTGAGTCCGTCGACACGGTGAGCTCTCTGCTCACGGAAGAGGCTTACAGGAGCTGCTCAGACGCTCCTGAAACCGATTCCTTGAAGAACCTGGGGATTGAGAAACTATACCTACAAAGGAAACGCTTGACCACATCCAATAAGAAGAAACTCAGACGCCTTCTTGCAGATGGTCTAGCATACAATGAGGCGCTATAAAAAGTCCTCAACGAACCTCCGAACAATGAAGCCTCTACAGCCAACAAGCGCCCTCGGTCTAGTAACAACTCTCCTGCCGGACCAAGTAAGAGGGCTAAACCAAATGCTCCATTGTTCGCAGAAGTAGCCGGCACAATCAAAGTGGGTCTCCTTCTGGACAATTTTCCAGATGGTCATCTTGAGCCTGTACACCAAAAAGCGGTGGAAGATGCCATCGTCAGGAAGGTGAATAAGCAGATGATGGCCCACAGATTCGTTTTCTGGGCTGCTCGTACATGCCAGGGTGGATGACGGTTAATTGTGCGGACGCTGGCACCAGGGATTGGTTAGCCAGTATTATCAACACCATCTCACCGTGCGAGAACGCGAAGCTCCGTTTAGTTGAAGGAGACGATCTCCCAAAACCATGCGTGGCTACGGCTTACTTCCCGGGATCATCACGTTCCGCGGACGATATTTTGCGGTCACTAAGGCAATTAAAAAAACAAAAATTGTTATTTTCCGTATTTACGTTTCGCGGCCGTGTGTTAGTCAAACTTCACCCTGATAATGAAGCTATTTACATTGAAGACATCAATAAACTGAACGATATTGCCAGCTCCCAAGGATGATATTTTCTCACGCTTATTTTTGGCTTAACCATTTTGCAATTATTTTTTCTTTATACATATCCATTTTTACATCTTTTGTTTTTATTTTTTTTTATTTCTCTGTTTAATTAAATATTATTGTAAATATTCTTACATCTCCATTTGTTTGTTTTTTTTTCTCCTCTTTCTTTATTTATAGTTATATTGGTCGTAATGAACGGTAAAGGAACTTGTGTTTTGAAACGTTTTGTGTCGAGGGTTCTTAAACGCATGCTTTTTCCGTTGTTTTTGCTTGTCTATGATAGAGATGCAATCCAATGAATTAGGCGGGACTTCCATGGGCGGTGGAAATATTGGAATTCTTCATTCTATGATACGTGTTTTAAGCGACCAAAGGACAGGCCTGCAAGTGTGCCACATTAATGCGCAAAGTCTTTTGCCTAAAATTGATGAGTTTAGGGATCTGTTCGAGGGATCTAGGGTTGATGTTGTCTGTGTAACCGAAACATGGTTTTCTGAAGGAATTAATGATGAGGTTTACAAATTAAACGGCTTTAGGCTTTTTCGTGGCGATAGAATTGGAAGAGTGGGTGGTGGCGCTGCTGTTTACGTGAAAAGAGGTTTGAGATGCTTCCTAAACTGTAAATCTACTGCTGGTAGTGAACTGGATTTTGTGTTTGTTGAACTTAAGTCTGCTACAGGAGATCTTCTCATTGGGTCGGTTTATAGACCTAACAAATACATCGATGCCACTCCTTTACTTAGTCTTTTGGAATCAATATCGCTATGTTATCCCAAAATTATAGTTGGTGGTGACTTAAATAGCAACCTATTAGTCGAGAGCACTCTTACTGATGACATGAGTTCGTTAAATCTGTTCCCTGTTAATACAACTAATCCCACACACTTTTCGTCAGAATCAAGTACTCTTTTAGATGTTTTTTTTGTTAACAATTCTAATGATATTTTATTTTATGACCAACTTTCGGCACCCGTTTTTTCCAAACATGATCTTCTTTATCTAACTTTTGATTTTGTCATAAATTGCTCAGTCTCTAACCATGAATACAGAGATTTTAATAACATTAACTATCCTCTGCTGGAAGTAGAGGTAAGTCGTGTTGAATGGGATCGTGTATTCTTCTTATCCTCCCCTTTTGATCAAATTCAGTTCCTTAATTACAACATCTCTAGATTATTTAATAGCCATGTTCCATTAAAAGTGAAGCCAACTCAGAATGGGCAATGTAGTTGGTTTACTAATGAAATTAGGGATCTTATGAACCTACGAAACCAGGCTTATAGCGAGTGGAAGCGCTATAGATTAGACATTCATCTCTGCCTCTATCGTACCCGGCGCAGACTAGTAGTTAGTAAAATAAGGGCTGCGAAGCAGAAATTTTATAAAGCCAAATTGAATCCCTCGTTAACAGGCCGACAGCTTTCGAAAAATCTTCGTGCAATAGGAATATGCAAGAATAACCCTAGCTCGGACGATAATTTAGACCTAAACACTCTGAACAAAAATTTCGTTGCACTTCCTTTCCCCGATCTCAATGTTGTTCCTTCTAGTCCATCCGTCTCTTCTAGCGCGTTATCAGATACTTTCGAATTTTCTTGTGCTTCAAGACTAGATGTTGTTGCTAGTCTGTTGTCAGTGAAGTCAAATGCGGTTGGCTTGGATGAAATACATCCAAAATTTGTTAAAATTATTCTTCCTGTAATTCTACCTACCCTTACCCATGTCTTCAATCATATTTTAACAACAGGGGTGTACCCTTTTCAATGGAAAAACGCGAAGATTGTTCCTATCCCAAAAAGTCATAATAGTAAAGAATACCGTCCTATTTCCATTCTTCCTTTTTTTCGAAGGTCTTTGAGAGGATAATGCAGAAGCAAATTAACTGTCATGTTCACTCAAATAGCTTTCTTCGTCGATGCAATCTGGTTTCAGGAAAAATCACAGCTGCATAACCGCGGTTATTAACGTAGTTGAAGAGATTAGACGGGCTCTTGACGAGGACAAAGTGACCTTTTTAATACTTTTGGACTTTTCAAAGGCTTTTGATACTGTCGATCACTATAACTTATGCAAAAAACTCTCTATGTTGTTCGGTTTTTCACCATCAGCGGTTTCATTAATGTCGGCATACCTAAGGCTAAGAAAACAAGCTGTTTCTGTAGGACATTACTCCTCAGATTTCCTTTACACCCATCGTGGGGTTCCACAAGGTTCTATTCTGGGTCCTCTTCTTTTCTCCCTTTATGTTAACGAGATTCCAAAATTAGTATCGACATCGACATCAATACACATGTATGCGGACGACGTACAGTTGTATCGAAGTTGTCATCATGGTATGATTGAAGACTGTGCTAATGCGATTAATTCTGACCTGCGGAGGATTGCTGGTTGGTACGATAGGAATGGGCTATTTCTTAATCCCAGTAAAACTAAATGTGTTGTTATTAGCAAAAAATCCCTTGACACTTCTTATTTCCCAGAGATAACACTTAACGGCTCCAGAATAGAGTATGTTGATTCAGCCAAAAATCTGGGAATGATATTTAATAGGACACTGACTTGGAATACTCATATTAACATAGCCGTTGGCAAAGTATACGGTGTGTTACGCCAGTTATGGACCTCACAATATTTTACCCCTCAAAAAACGCGTGTCATGTTGGCGAAAACACTTGTTGGTTACGGTTGTGAAATTTTCTGCAAATGTGATGCTGTCAGTAGGAGGAAACTTAACGTCGCATTTAATAACATTGCGCGTTATGTCTATAGCCTGAATCGATTTGACCGTGTTTCAAATTATTCTAAATCACTTTATATTATGACTCCTGACAATTTACTATGTTTCCGTTCACTTGTTTTGTTATCTAATGTGGTACGGACACATCAGCCTAGTTATCTTTTTACGAAACTGTGCTTTAGTTCCTCTAACAGATCCCAACAACTTATTCACCCTCGAGTGGCATGTCTAACACCAGAACGGCAGTTTTTCACTAACACCATCCGCTTATGGAATTCATTGCCTCAGCATGTGCGAGGGCTAGGCGGCACTGGACAGTTTCGGACTAAACTCAAGTCTTTTTACATGGAGTTTCCCGATTGATTTATTATTATTATTTTTTTCTTTAGTTACTCTTTTTGTATTAACTTTAATTAATTAATTGAATGGAGATGTATGTATATATTGTTTTTGCTTTATCGTTTTAAGTACAATTTCCTTAAGAAATGTAACTTTTTCTCTCTTTCTTCTTATTTTTCTCTGAACATATCTTTCAGTAGCTTGTATTAGAATAAAACCTTTCATTATTAAGCTCTCACTATATTATGAGACAATTTTATGTCTTAATGTGTAAGCATTCAATTAAATAAAATGAAATGAAATGAAATAAGGCTGCAAAACAGAGTTCTTCCCACCAAGGACTGGAAAGTTCTTAGGAAAGTGAAGAACGCGCAGAGTCTCGCCTTGACCATCTCGATGGATGAGTGTTCGGTTAAACTCCTTGAGGACCTGAACTGTCAGCCGTTCTATAACATGAACCGGGTTCAGTTCAGGATCAAGAAGAATCCCTACTCTCGAGCAGCATCCAATCCTAAAGAGCCAAATAGCAGCGAGCAGGCTTCCAAGGAGGCTGTTCAGCCGCTTCCTGCCAGTTCTACTGCTGCTACCACTGACCCTTCCATGTTGGCGGTAATCCATCCCTCTTCTCAGCCGGCTGAAGGAACGGTCAAGCCTGGTCCTTCACCCGCCCTGAAAAGAGTTAAAGAAATCAGGCCTTCATCCTCCACCAATCCTGCCAGAATTCGCAATTCCGATCCGGCTCGTAAACCGGCTCAATCAGGCTCCAGATAGTCATTGTCCGGCTTCGCTCGAAGACCTCCTGATAAGAGTCGGCATTCACAAGTCCGTGACCACTCTAAAAGAGGGGACTCACATAAAAAGGTCTCCCCTCCACATAAAAAAATATGAAGGTTGTTCAGATCAACCTTCACCACGCTAAGGCCGCCTCGGCAGTCTTAACCAAGACTATAAACACCAATGGTCTTAACGTTGCCCTTGTGCAGGAACCATGGACTAGCACAGACGGCAAAATTCTAGGACTCTCGACACCTAAAGGTAGTATCCTTTACTCCACCTCTTCCAACAGACCTAGAAATATGAATTTCTTCCCATTGACAGAGTTCATTTCCAGTGATCTAACGGCTGCCATCGTGAAGATTAACAACACCAAGGAAGTTATTATTGCTTCTGCATATTTCCCTGGAGACTCAACTGTATGCCCTCCAGCAGAAGTAGAGAACCTGCTCAGGTATTCGCAGCGCACCAGGACAGAAATTGTTCTCGGCTGCGATGCAAATGCGCATCACACATTCTGGGGGAGATCAGACATCAATAATCGAGGTGAGTCTATAATTGATTTTATTACATGCAATAATTTAAATAATGTCAATGCTGAATAGTAGAATAATTCAGACCCGCATCGATGATGTGGAAATCTCGGCACTCACAACTAGAGGGTGCCCTCAGGGGGGTGTTCTCTCGCCCCTTTTATGGTCCCTTGTTATTGATGATCTACTTCAATCCTTGACAAATCAGGGAATCTATGCCATAGGATATGCCGACGACATAGCAATCGTTGTCAGTGGCAAATTCGAAAGCACGGTTTCAGAAATACTACAATTCGCATTATCTATTGTTCAGAGATGGTGCATCAAAGAAGGTCTTTCTGTTAATCCAAAAAAGACAACCATTGTCCCTTTTACAAAACGGAGAAAATTGGATCTCCTTATTCGTCCTACTATGTTCGGCGAAACCATTGAATTCTCTCAGGAAGCCAAATACCTGGGAATTATCCTTGACAGTAAACTATCATGGAACCAACAAATTGAACGCACCGTAAACAGAGCCACCAGATCTATGGATCTGTCGTCGAGTCTGCGGTAATAACTGGGGTGTGAGACCTCGGATGATCTACTGGCTTTATTCGCTTGTTGTAAGACCAGCGTTGACCTATGCTGCTGTTTTCTGGTGGACGAAGACTAGCGAAGCTGTGAACTGCATGACGGGCTGCCTACGTTCCACCCCGACAATGGCACTCAATGTCATCCTAGGTCCAACACCTCTTCACAAGCATATTCAAATGGAGGCCAGACTAAGCATCCACCGTCTGTTCCATTCGAACAACTTTGACCCATATCAGGGAGGTCATCTGTCTTTGCTTGACAACATGGATCCTTCAAGTCCATTCAGCATGCCCCTTGACGACATGTTACCTGAATATGGCTTCCATAAAAACTTCTCCATTGTCATTCCCCCTAGGGAAGAATGGGAGAAATACAAACCTAATCCTTCACATCTTGACATCATCTGGTATACAGACGGCTCTAAGATGGAGTCAGGGACTGGCTCTGGAATATACAGCGAGACGCCCCAGGTGAACTTTTCAGTTAGCCTTGGGAAAAACTTATCCATATTCCAAGCTGAAGTCCTTGCAATCTACCACTGCGCTAGAATAAATCTAAGTTCTAGAACTAGGGGTAAAACCATATTTATATTTTCTGATAGCCAAGCAGCGCTCAAAGCTCTTGACTCATCGGTCATAAAATCCAAACTAATCCTAGAAACATTCACTATCATCTATGAACTTTCTAAGAAAAACCTAGTCATCCTCCACTGGATCCCAGCCCATAGAGGATTTGAGGGCAATGAATCAGCTGACTCTCTGGCTAAAATAGGAGCATCCTCTCCACTTATTTGACCTAAACCCTTCTGCGGAGTCAGTAAAAACCTCTTCAGGAACTACACTAGGATCCTGGCTCATACCAAATCAAACGAGATCTGGCAAAACACAGTTGGGCAGAACTGCACCAAAAAATGTTTCCCCAAATATTCCCCCAGTAAATCACAGTTCCTAATTAATCTGGACAAAAACAACCTGAGAATCCTAACAGGAATAATAAGTGGCCACGGTCTAGTGAAAAAACACCTTCACCGCATTGGTGTCTCACCGGATCCAATCTGCAGACTCTGTCTTGAGAGTGACGAGTCCTCTCTCCACATACTCACGGACTGCACGGCTCTTCATCGTCTTAGGAAAGACA
This sequence comes from Cheilosia vernalis, assembly GCA_949126925.1. NCBI lineage: Eukaryota > Metazoa > Arthropoda > Insecta > Diptera > Syrphidae > Cheilosia > Cheilosia vernalis. The sequence continues at coordinate 72,672,862 of OX421358.1, forward strand.
TTCTAGGGGATGAATTCGTTAATCCAGCATCCCTTGCTGATATACACCCAGAGAAGATACTTGTCTTCCTGACTGCCTCTGGAGTAAAAAGATGGCTCTAGGAACTATAAGGGAAGGCACAATAGGCTCCTCTAAGTAGCCGCAGTGCAAGAGCCCCTCGTAGGCTCTCCCGCCTTTAATCTAATCTAATCTATTTCTTGAGGACGATGACAATCGCTCAATCGCCAGCTCATCCGAATTCTCCATATCGTCTACAGCTTCAATTAGGAAAAGAGTGCTGAACTGTAAGATGACGATCAAGAAATTAAAAAAGAAGCACCGACTAGAGGACAAGGACAAACAAAGACTTCAAAACTGAACAGCGCAGTGACTGTTGTTGAAAAGTCAAAGCCAAAGGACGATGTAAGTTTGGCAACAGCCGAAGCCTCATCTACCCCTGCGGCGAGCATGACAAACGACAACAAGCTGTTCAGAACAGTACAACAGGCGGATCCCCTCAAAAGGAGAAAAAACGCGCGTCGCATTGTCAATAGGCTTAAAAGCCGTGACCCCAGTTCCTTCACGGAAAGGGAAGCAGCGCAGCTAGCTAGGGCCCGGGAGACTATCACGTCAACCGAAGACGCATGGCGCAGCAGCCTGAAAGAGAGGAGGCAGAACCCGATTGACAAAGGGATGCTGTCTGGACCAAGGAAGGAATGCCTATTGCCTTCCGCCTTGGGAAGGTCAAAACCCGGGAAACCAGGTGCTAGCCCGGCTAAGGACTCGTCTAAGGCTGAGCAACCACCTGGTTGCTCAAATAAGGTTCTGCCAGGTAGGAAGCTAGGTAGGACTTCTGGAGGAGCCGACATGAGATCGGCCGTAGCGGGGGCGAAATGCCGATTGCCTTTCACCTCGTCTGCGACAGATTCAAGATGTCAAGGGGTTGTCTCTGGCAAGTATTCGTCCAAACCAGGGAACGCTCCGGTAGTCTCCAAAAGAGGTCGCAATGACGACACGATCTCCCCGGTGGTAGGTAGGCAGGCAAAAAGGCTGAAATTCGCCGATAAGGTGAAGGAAAGTCTGCGCGTCGCAATCGTCGACTACGGCAACCCCGACCGGAAGCTCTCATCCAACCAATGGGAGCTCATAGAACAGCGAATCCTTGATGGTGTCAACGATGCTATCGTGAGGGCAGATGGCAAGCCTCCATTGTTTGGCCAGCCACCTTTAAAGGATTTAAAACTATGGAGTGTGACAACCAAGAGACTCTGGAATGGTTAAAGGGTTTCGTCGGCAACATAAACGCACCTTGGTCAAATGCTGACCTGCGCGTAGTTGACAGGAAAGAAATCATAACGCGATGCAAACTCCGGGTATTAGCGGCGAAAGACAATGGAGAGCAACCGACTACTCGTGATGAAGACAGCGCAAATAAATCTTCATCACAGTAAGGCGGCCAGCACCAATCTCGTTCTCCTTATGGAAACGAAACATATAGATATCGCCCTGGTTCAAGAACCCTGGATTCACCGGGGAAAGATAAGTGGGCTGAATTCCAAAGACTTTACCACTTACCACAATACTCCAGTAAATGGTAAGTCCCAAACATGTATTGTCGCTAGAAAACAGCTTAAACTTTTTCTTCTACCTAGTCTCAGTGATTCGGACCAAACGGCTGTCAAATGGGACAGGGCAGGAAAAGGCGCGCTGGTACTGGCGACGATATACATGCCATTCGAGTCGGACAATCCACCCTCAGAGCTATCCTGTTCACTAGCCAGAACAGTAGAAAAGGAAAGATGGGATCTGATCGCTGGCTGTGATGCCAACTCCCATCATACGCTCTGGGGCAGTACGGACATCAATGTACGAGGTGAGTCCCTCTTAGAATTTATAATCAAAAATAATCTCCTTATAGCAAATATTGGCAATGAACCAATTTTCGTTATTAGGAATAGACGTGAGGTATTGGACATTACTCTTCACAGTAACTCGCCCACTCTAACTGTGAAGGATTGGAGGGTCTCTTCTGAGCCATCCTTTTCAGATCACAGGATTATAGAATTTTCAATAGATGAAGAGACAGTAGTTTCAAGTAAATTCAGGAACCCAAGACTCACCAATTGGGACGCTTTTGCCTCAGAGGCTGTGAGAAATGGCCAAATCCCGAATGATCAAAAAATAGGGACACCAGCCGAAATCGATGCATTCACAGAGAATTTAAACAAAATTCTAAGTAAGGCATATGATAAAGCCTGTCCTCTACGGACAATCAAGAAAAGGAATTGTTCTTCGTGGTGGTCCAAAGACCTCCTTGAAATTAGAAGGAAAGTCAGACGCCTGTTCAATTTAGCCAAACGCACCAATTTCCAATCAGACTGGGACTTATACAAAGCCGGTCAACGGAAATTCAAGGCTGCTGTCACTAGTGCTAAACGTACAGCCTGGCATACCTTTTGCAATGAAATAGAAGATACCAGGGAATCAGCTAGACTTAGGAAAATCCTATCGAAAGAACCTGCAGTTCCAGGTTATCTTAAAGACAATATGGGCAACTGGACACAGTCTTCAGAAGAGACATTAAGTCTGCTTCTAAAAACGCACTTTCCGGGTTGTATCAAAACAACCGTCCAGTCTGCACCAAGCACTGCAACTACAGCAGCAACAGTTGCAGCTGGTATAATAACCGAGGAAAAACTTAACTGGGCGATTGAAACTTTCTCCCCTTTTAAGTCTCCTGGGCTGGACGGGATTTTTCCAATCATGCTCCAGAAAGCCAGGTCAATTGTTATACCAGCTCTGACGAGACTCTTCACGCGCTGCCTCGAATGTGGTCACATTCCCAGGGCATGGCGTGAAGTAAAGGTTGTCTTCATTCCGAAGGCAGGAAAGTCCAGCCATACGACTGCTAAGGATTTCAGGCCCATAAGTTTAACTTCATTCATCCTGAAAACCTTGGAAAAGCTTTTGAACGTTTTTATCCGCAGTCGACTTGACAATAACGTGATCTCAACGGCTCAGCATGCCTACATCAAAGGTAAAGGAGTTGAAACTGCGTTGCATGAGGTCACTCGCATCATAGAAAAATCCCTAAAGGACAAAGAATACACACTAGCCGCGTTCCTCGACATTGAAGGAGCATTCAATAATGTTAAGACGTGTGCTGTGAAGAGAGCACTACTCAATAACAACGTAGACCAAACGCTTACCAATGTGATTGAGAGTTTGCTCAATGAAAGAAATATTAACGCAGAATTAGGTGGCATTGAACTTAGAGTGACATCCTCAAGAGGTACACCACAAGGAGGAGTCATTTCCCCCCTACTCTGGGTCCTTGTCATAAATGAAATATTACTAAAGTTCGAAAACAGAGGGGTCAAAGTAACTGCGTATGCAGACGATGTAGTGATACTTGCTACAGGCAAATTCCTACCGACCATAAGCGAACTACTAGAAAACGCATTACGAACACTTAGTATGTGGGCAAACCAATGCGGTCTTGGAATCAATCCACAGAAGACTGAACTTGTTCAGTAACAAAAGGGTGATTCCAAACTTCGATCCTCCAACTATTGAGGGTATACTGAGAGTGCCAAATATCTGGGTATAATCTTAGATAGGAAGCTCAATTGGAAACTGTTAGGAGAATTCAACAAATTTGATCTATCTTTCTCTCTCTCTCTTACTCTTTTTGTAGAACTCATTACTATAACTATATTCTTACTTTTTAATACATGAAGTCAGTCCTAAATAAACGCTTGCAGCGAACGGTTGTGTTTTTACTGTGTGTCGCAACAGGTTATGGGCCCAGGCGCGCTGGCGGGCAAAGTTCAGTTTTTTTGGAAATTATTTGTTTCAGTACAATTAAGGTGTTTCCTTTTATAAAACACAGTAGAAGAGAAATCGTTCATAATGGACTCGGACATTAAAATTGAAAAACTCCTAACTTTGGATCAGTGGGTAACTTGGAAATTCCAAATTAAAGTGATCCTGCAGGCATACGATTTATTTGGCGTTGTTAGTGGACAAAAACAAAAGCCTACGGATGAAAGCAAGCAGGATTTCATTGATTTTCAGAAAAAGGATTTCAAGGCTCAAAAGGTCATAGTAACTGCAGTTGGTCAGCAACCACTCACACACCTTGTTAATTGCAAATCGGCACGTGAAATGTGGTTAAAATACAACCAGGCACACACCAACAAAACGCCTTTGTGGCAGAAAAAGAAAAAAAATTCTCTCAGACACACGCACAATCACAATACATTCCTTAAGAAAGACGAAACAATTACAGAAGCAATTTCGAGAGTGGTGGTGGTAAATGTTTTTTTTTGCAACAAACCAGGGCACTGGAAGAAAGACTGTCCAAAGAGAAAACATGACAACAAAACGAAAGACGCATTTATTTCAACTCTTTTGTTGTGTGAAAGGGACGAAGATTCCCAAAGCTGGTTTTTCGACTCGGGAGCAACGGATCATATGACATTCAACAAAGAACTGTTTTCATCATACGTTGAGTTTGATCAACCACAAAATGTACGTATTGGCAATGGCGAGTTAATAAAAGCGCACGGTTGCGGTAACATACATATTTTCTCATTCAACGGTTCTTCTTGGTTGGAGAAATACTTAAAAAATGTTCTGTTTGTGCCGGACATACGAGTCAATTTATTTTCGTCTAACGCTGCTATGGATAAAGGGCTTCGATTAGTGTCTGACCGCGAAAAATGTAAACTGCTTGATGAAGATAACAACGTTGTGGCAGTGGGAGTCCGCGAAAAATCGTTGTTTCGAATGGTGTTGAAAATTAGGTTTCCTTGTGCGAATGTAGCTGTGGCAAAAACAGATGATTTAAAAGTTTGGCATGAGCGGCTAGCCCACCAAAATAAAAGGGTTATTTCAAATTTTTTAATAAAAGAAAATATTCCTTTCACTAATTCGGGACAATTCTTTTGTGAGTCATGTGTTTATGGAAAACACACTAAAACACAATTTTGCAATAGTGATAGTAGAGCAAATCCGAAAAAGCAGTATTTGTGGGATATGTTGAAGGAGTAAAAGGATACAGAGTATGGATTCCAGGAACCAACAAAGTAAAGGTTAGTCGTGACATTATTTTTGAAAAAACAGATCGAAGTTCTATTAGTGGTACAAGCGGTGGTGTCAGTGGCTGTGCAGATGATGAGACAAGTGGCTATGAAGATGATCATGCAGGTGACGGCGTAAATACCATAGGAAATGAAGAAATTGATGACGATGCAAACGACGTTGCTGGTGGTGATGAAGGTGGGTTTCTTTCAGCAGAGGAAGAAGAGGAGGTCGAAGCCGATGAGATCCCACTAAAGGACCGTTTAAGAAGTTCCACAAAAACTGGCAATAAATACGCTTCAGCTATGTTGGCAGGTTGTGCTTTTTTAGCTGAATATATTGAACCCACAACTCTTGAAGATGCATTGCAGTCCCGGGAGTCAATCAAGTGGAAACAGGCGATGGAAGCTGAAATGGAGGCCTTAGAGAAAAATAAAACGTGGGAGTTAGTAAAACAACCTTCCAATGGCACAAATGTTATTGACAACCGATGGGTGTTTAAAATTAAAAATTCTAGCTCAAATGAACCAGCCCGTTTCAAGGCCAGGCTTGTGATAAGGGGATTCTCTCAAGTCAAAGGCATCGACTATGAGGAGACATTCAGCCCGGTTGCTAGATTTTCGTCAATTCGAACAGTTCTTCGCTTGGCAGCTCTTAGAAACTACAAAATTAAGCAGTTCGATATAACCACGGCGTTCTTAAATGGTCACCTGAAGGAAGAAATTTACATGAGACAGCCAAAGGGTTTCAATGATGGATCAGGACGTGTTTGTAAGCTACTCAAGAGCTTATATGGCCTAAAGCAGGCATCACGAGTTTGGAACAACCAATTTTCATCTTTTCTCCGATCTTTCCAACTAAAAACATCGAGAGCCGATCCTTGTGTTTTCCTAGGGGAAGACATTGTTTTGGCCATCTACATTGACGATGGAATAATTGCAGCGGTGAATGAAAACAGGATATCAGCGGTCATCGACTTTCTTATGAGAAAATTTGCTGTCAAAGTTTTTGATGCAAAACATTTTCTTGGTTTGGAGATCGTCCAGAGAGCTGACGGTAGCATATTTCTCACCCAGGAGAGTTTTGCAAACAAAATCATCTTAAAGTTCGGCGTGGCAAACGCGAATGCTGTTTCGACACCTGCAGACACCATGGGTATCGAAAGTACTGATGCTAGCAACTCTGGTGACATCAACTTCCCGTATCGTGCAGCAGTCGGCAGCCTCATGTATTTGGCTGTTGGTACAAGATATATCATTTGCGTTGGGCGTGGTCAGCCGATACATGGAAAAACCAACTGAAGTCCATATGAAGGCATTGAAACGTATTTTGAGATACGTTAAAGGATCGCAAAATTATGGTATCTTTTTCGATTCTAAACCTAAATTTAAATTCAAATCTTACAGCGACGCAGACTATGCTGGTGATCGAACAAATAGAAGATCTACCAGTGGGTTTATTTGCTTTCTTGGTGGTGGTCCTATCTCTTGGGGCTCTCAGCAACAGCGTTGTGTGGCGCTTTCGACAACAGAATCGGAGTACATCGCGGCAGCGGAGGCGGTGAGAGAAATTTCATGGCTAAAGGTTTTGTTGGAGGATGTCTATCTTCAATACGAGGATTCCACACTCTATATGGACAATGAAAGTGCCATCAGACTAGTGAAGAACCCCGAATTCCACAAGAGAACCAAACACGTTGATGTCAGGTATCACTTCATAAGGGACAAGTATGCTGAGAAGGTTTTTGAGATTGAGCATGTACCAACCGAGTTTCAGAAAGCCGACATTTTCACCAAACCTTTACCGAAAGAACGTTTCCGTACACTGAGAGAAATGATTGGTGTGATTCCAGCGCCATAACACTTAACGTTTTTTTTTTTAAATATTTTTGAAATACTAGAACTTCAATTTAATTTTGTATTTTCTTGATTATCAAATATTATTGAAAGTGGGAGTGTTAGGAGAATTCAACAAATTTGATCTATCTTTCTCTCTCTCTCTTACTCTTTTTGTATAACTCATTACTATAACTATATTCTTACTTTTTAATACATGAAGTCAGTCCTAAATAAACGCTTGCAACGAACGGTTGTGTTTTTACTGTGTGTCGCAACAGAAACCAAACGTCAATGAAAGAGTAAAAAAAGCAGCAAATGCTTTTTACGCATGCAACCGAATCTTCGGCAAAAGGTGGGGACCAAACCCCAAAATAATTCTGTGGATGTATACGGCTGTTGTGCGTCCAATACTCACGTACGGTAGCTTAGTCTGGTGGCAAGCCACAAACAAAGCTTCGAATCTTAAATTAATGACCAAAATACAAAGACTAGCATGTATAGGTACAACCGGCGCAATAAGGACAACACCTACTGCTGGAATGGAGGCTATCCTCAACTTGTTACCTCTAAATCTATACATGCAAGAATCTGCAGCCAAAAGTGCCCTCAGGATCAGCCAAACAAAAAGCTGGAAACCCTACATAACGGGACACACACAGATTCTGAATAAATATGTGGGAGATGCGGTCATCTCTGACTACTTGTCTCCCCATCTTGACTTCGACATACCATTCTCCTGCTATTTCCCCAGCAGGGAGGAATGGAACACAGATGAACCCACAAAAGGAAAATCGATATCCATCTACACAGATGGCTCTAAGATGGACCGTGGAACAGGTGCTGGAATCTTCTCTGAAGAGTTAATTATACACCAGTCAATCAGACTACCCGATTACAGTAGTGTCTTTCAGGCGGAGGTTCTGGCAATCGCTGAAGCTGCCCATATGGTGTCAATGTTATCAATACCAAATAATGATATTACCATATTTATTGACAGCCAGGCGGCTATAAAAGCAGTATCTGCTATCGAAATAAAATCAAAGCTAGTTCACCGCTGCCGTGAAGAGCTTAAGGTTCTCTGCTCGCAGCACACCACGCGTCTCTGCTGGGTCCCTGGACACAGTGACAAAACCGGCAATGAGATGGCTGATGAATTGGCAAGAAATGGTTCTGCTATGGACCAAGATCGGGCGATTAATTCAATCAAACCACCACTCTGTAATCTCAGAGAAAGGGTGGAAAATAAGACCCGGATGAAAGCCAACAACAGGTGGAAAGAACTAACTACCTGCGAAATACCACGGAAGTTATGGCCAGAGCCCTAACGGGTCACAACTTCCTAAGATACCACACAATGAAACTTAAACTCAAGAATGACGATATATGCAGGGGTTGCGGCGACGAGGAGGTACACGAGGACAAACCTAACTTCCTCTGTCAATGCCCAAGTCTCTGTCACTTGAGGAATAGGACACTTGGAAGATACTACTTCCATGATTTACATGAACTTTCAGATATATCTTTATCTTATCTTTACAGGTTCATAAACGCATCAGGATGGCTGGACAAGGTCGAGTAACCAAGAAGGAAACACTATAGCCAACAACACCGGCTAACCCCCCAATAAGGGCATCACAATGGGTCCACATGGACCTAAGTGGGGTGCGGCAGAACCTGTTCTGACGCACCCACCCATAAACCTAACCTAACCTAACCTAAACAATACACAAAAATCCGTTGAAGGCGTTGTGTTAATCCAATCCTATGTATGGAAGATGCTAGTTCGAATATGTGCCCATTTTCCCATGTTGCGGTAAGCACGGACTTCACGGCTCTTCTACCTGGTACATCGTTTTCCAGATCCACCTTACTCACCGGCCAATGTTGTTCAGCTAGTTGCAGGAAGGCAGGGCCCTTGAACCATATCGATGAGTCTAAGAGGCGCGCAGCAGGAAGCCCTCTTGAAATCAGGTCGGTTGGATTGTCATTTCCCGGAATGTGCTGCCATTGTTCGCTGTTCGCGTTATGATAGTGATTGAATGCGTGCGACTCGGTTTGCTATGAATGTCTCCCAAGTGTATGATGGGGAAGGGATCAATGCGAGTACAGTGGTGCTATCCGTGTAGTAGCACACCTTATCTATTTTTATAGTTAGCATACCCATAAGACGGTTTACCAGCTCTGTCACCAGTTCTGCTGCACATAGTTCCAATTTGTAGTTGTTTTTAGAGGCGCTACTCTTGACTTAGCACATAGTAGTTATACTTGATGTTGTCCCTTATCATTCGTAGATCGCAGGTAGCAGCATGCACCATAGGCTACCATGCAGCTATCGGCAAATGCATGGAGTTGAATGTTTGATGCTTGAGGGATAAGTGCACATCTTGGAATGCGTACCTTGGTCAGTGCGTATAGTTGTACCGTATATTCTTCCCATTTTTGACATTGTTCCTTGGAGAGTGGGTCATCCCACGGAGTCTGGGATTTCCACAATTCCTGCATGAATAGTTTCCCGAGTACGACAACCGGGCCTACAATACCCAGTGGGTCGAAAAGTCGGGATATCTCTGAGTATGCAATCCGTTTTGTTATAGAAGGTGTGTTCTTGATGAAATTAGAACTGTTAAAGAAGAAGATATCATTATTGGGTTCCCATATCAACCCGAGTGTTTTAACCACATCTCTTTGATCGATGGATAACATCTTTTCCCTATGTTCCTTTGGGATGCCTGTCAGAACGTCGATGTGACTGGCGCAGAATTTTCGTAGCTCTAACTTGGCTTGGGTGAGTAGCTCCACAAGTTGATCCCTTATCCTTAAAGCTTCTTCAATTGTGTCGGCTCCTGTCAGTATGTCATCTACATAGGTTTCCTCGGCAATAATTTGTGATGCTCTAGGTGTGATGGCCTTATTTTCTTCTGCTAATTGTTTTAGGCATCTTGTCGCCAGGAATGGTGGGGATGTGGTGCCGTACGTCACCGTGTTAAGCTGATATGTTTTAACTGGGTCCGTTGATTTGTACCTCCAGAATATTGTTTGGTACTTTCGCTGTGATTCGTCAACAAGTATCTGCCTATACATTTGTCGTATGTCCGCTGAAAATGCAACTTGGTTTAGTCGAAACCTTATCGTAACCGCAAATAGGTCTGACTGCACTGTATTTCCAACCATCATAGTTTGGTTTAATGAAGTTCCACTTGTTGTCTTTGCTGAATCGTCAAATACTACCCTTAGTTTCGTGGTTGAACTATCGGGCTTAAGAACGCCATGATGTGGGATAAAATAGCTATGTTCTGGTTCTCAATAAAAAAAAAACCAACACTTCCAAATGAATGGTTACTTTCAATTGCATTTATTATTGATTTATCGCTACCTTAAATCCTACTTCCGCAGTTATAATATTGCATTTCTTCTAACCTAGATTACTTATATCTACCTTAATACTACTTGTCGCAGTGACCTACTGCCCGAGTGAATGTGTTACGTAATAATCTACCTTCAGTACGGTCGCGACATGCTCCCCGCATTGAAGTTAGTCAACTTCAACCGTGAATCGTGGGCTTGGGCACAAATCCTCATTCTCTAGTCCTTTACGTGGGCGCCCGCCTGAAAATGGCTAACCAGTCAAACGGTTAGTGTCAGCCAAGGATTTACACTAACGTCTCAATCGTTTGTCGTGATCCATTTAGTTTGAGGTAGGAGTAAACCTTTAAATCCAACCTAATTCCAGTGGTGGCGTGAGCAGATAGCAAACCGTACCCAAGGATGAAAGGCTGGGGGTAAAACCAGTCGCGTACGAGCTCCCTCAGACGCCTTGGCGAGGGTCTGTTGTATTTTGCCCTGCCCAGGTATGGCGGCGCTGCCTGGGTCGACCTTGTATTTTCCGGCCTTACTCGTGAGACCAATAATGAACAAAAACTTAAACAAAAATAAACTTAAAAATACGAAAAAAGGAATTATTATTCCAGAAAGGGAGGGAACAGACTCCAAAACGCCGGCGATGGAACTGGGAGATGATTCTTATGAATCTGAACCACAGTCTTCCATCTCCGGCTTGGAGAGGGAACTAGAAGAGGTATTGCTAGCTAGTGACAGTGAGAATGCGGACTGCACACTCACTGACACTAACGTAGCAGGAAGTGAGGTGGCTGGTACTCTCACTTCGGTAGATAGAGTATGCGGTGGGACGGCTTGTACTCCCACCAAAATAGAACAGGGCAAAGGCGAGTTGGCTGGCACACTCGCCTTAGTAAATAGGGATAGCAACCAGGTGGCTGGTACTCTCGTTGATATCCCTAAGGGCAATAAACCGACTATGCGAGAGTGCGAAGCGCAAAATAGAACAGTTCAGGGGGTGTGACGTCAGCTTATTAAGCGCCTGGGACAGGACACAACTAGAACGGGCCAAGGTAACAATGACCGCTGAGGCTGCCAAAAAACCGGCAGCCGCGGCGGTAGCTAGGGTAGAGGCTCAAGCGTCCACTAGTGGACTTATACCAGCCAAAGAGAAACAGGGCAAAAAGGATGGAGAGAGGGCCGTGTCTGTGGAGGTCAGAGATACCCTCCTAAGTAAAAGGGGCAGATCCGACGATGTCATTGAGCCGAGTGCAGCAAAAAAGGTGAAGGCTGGTACTTCGCCCGTGGTGCACCCGGTTTATGACGCGAAAGACGAGCTCCTTGTCGCTATAATTAACGAGCAGGAACCGAGCGGACGTCTGACCATGGAACAGTGGTTAACTGTCGAGGAGAAGTTTCAGGACGCTTTGTGGAAGAAAATGTCTTCCGCAGAGTGTGGTGACCTTCTCTTTGACGGCGCTGGATGGGACGTTGGTCGCAAGGTTGTAGCTTGTGGGAATAAGGTATCGGTTGGCTTCCTAAGAGAGTTTGTGCTGGGGGTTGGCGAGGTATGGAGCGGGGCTAAGCTCAAATGCGTAACCGTGGCGGAGTTGGCTAGGTACTCTCCGCCCAAGGCATGGGTATGGGTTCCGCTGCCGTACACATACCCCGACAAACTACTCGGCCTTCTCCATATGCAGAATAGGGAGCTAAAGGCCGACACTTGGAAAGTCCTAAAGACTGGACCAAGAAGGCAATTTGGCCAGCACTTCCTGCTGAGCCTTAACAAGGAATCGCTCCCATCCCTTGAGAAGACTAAGGGGATGGTGCGCTACAGCGTGGGGAAGGTCATGATTAAGGTCATGACCAAGGGAGCTGAGGTGGAGGAACCCCAAGATGGAGACGATGCAAATAAACCTGCATCACAGTAGGGCCGCGACGGCGTGCTTGGTCAACTACGTGATCAAGCATGACGTTGCAGCCGTACTGATACAAGAGCCCTGGATCAACACGAACAACAAGATCCAGGAGCTCTCCATCAGGGATTATACGCTTTACTTCAAAGCTAACGAAGGTAAAAATTGGGGCTTGTATCCTATTAAAAAAACAATATAAGGGCATTTCTTTTGAATAATTTTAGTGACGGAGATCCAACCGAAATTTCTTGCGAGAGAGAGGGAGGCAAACCGGTGTGCCTGATATCGGCTTATCTGCCGTACGAATCGACGGCAGTGCCACCCGGTAACTTAAGGTAGCTGCTGACCAGGGACAAGTGGCTCTTCGTCATTGGATGCGATGCTAATGCACATCATTCGCAATGGGGAAGCAATGACATCAATGCTAGAGGTGAGTGTCTTTTTGATTTTATCTTATCGACTAAACTTACTATATGCAACAAAGGCAATACCCCAACATTTGTGGTACGGAACAGGCAAGAGGTGCTCGATATTACTCTTGCATCTTGTACTGATTCCCTCACAATTGGGAAATGGAGGATATTAGAAGAGGCATCCCTTTCGGATCATAAGTGGATTCGCTTTCAGATAGGCTTCCACAGTAAGGCTACGATCACCTATCGAAACCCCAGGAAAGCTGACTGGAATAGGTACGAATCCATAGTTAGGCATCAGATAGGAAATGAAGTACCATTTATTGAAACGTCATTAGACTTAGACAGGGAAGTTGATAACTTAGGCAGGATAATGAGCAAGGCTTACGAACAAGTTTGCCCGCTAAAGACAACCAAAAGGTCTCAGCCTCAGTGGTGGAACAAGGAGTTAAGCTCCAAAAGAAGGAAGACATTTCTACAATAGGGCCAAAGTTGTGGGGGACGACGTTACATGGGATCTACCCAAGTAGAAATTTGTGACTATTATATTGAATTATAGTCGCCAAACGGGATATTGGACTCAGTTTTGTGTCGATAAGCTCCATTCCAATAAGATGGTAACTATTTGACATTTGTGTTACCATTAATGGCCTTAAAGCTACAAATGTCCTTTAAAGTTACATTTCAACACACACAAAACCTGCGAGGTTGCTGTTTTATGTTTCCACTTAACAACTAGGCGAACTGACAGCGCAAAGTCTAATTTGTGTCCACCGAGAGTTAGCATAGTATTTTGGCGCTTTTGTTTGCAAACAATCTACACACATACAACAAACTAATGTCTGCTGTAGGTGCAACAGACGAAGTAGGTAGAGCATTTATACTCACACACGTAACATGCTGCTTTGAATGTAGGCGAGCGGTGTGCACGGAGAATGTTATATGACATTGAGCACCAATCGTAAAAGGGAATATAGGGTGGCATAAAAAAAATATCGTGAATAGTCAAATGATGAACAATGAATTTATCTAAAAAGAATCGAAATATTGTAATATAGAGACTTCATTATTTAAGAATACTAATATCTTTTAATGAGTTTTCCTCCTAAAGAATTCATTTTCATTTTAAACAGTGTACTGAAAATTGTTTGCCGTTGTAGCACGACGTCGAATAAAATTTTAAATTTACTTTTACTATGTGCACCGCGCTGCTTTTCGACGTTTCAGTATTTTAGTAGGACAAAAATGAGAATGTTTTTTGATTTGGCTACATAAAAATGCAGCAGATTAAACTGTAAAAAAATGGAAATGTGTACATAAAGAAAATATTCCAACTTTTATCAAATGTTATCAATATATTTTAATAAATAGCATGTTACATACATTATGTAATTGTAATAATGCTAGAAATATCATAAACCTTCTACAAAGATTTATTACACAAATTTTCTTTAGCAAACAAAATGTCCCAAATGAACTACAAACGTTATATTTATTAAAGTTATATCTCAGTAACATACCTACATGTAAAAATGTTCACTTTATTATATAGATTTTAGCAAACCAAAATCGCATTACCAAAAGTTAGAAGCGGAAACATCATAACATTTGCAAATCCCTTTCTTATTATTTTAACCAAACTTTTTTTTTACATGTTCTCATTCATTAAAAGATAGAATTTAAAAGAATGAATTATTTAAATATTACGACACAATAATAATAAACGCACACAAAACAACATTGTGCATGCACCCTGTCATTCTTCCTAAAGAAATCCATATGGCAGGCAAATGGCCGTCTTCTGATTCTAATTGGGATCCATTATCAAAAAAAAAAAAAAAAAAAATTGTCCCTGGGAAAAGAAAAGAAGCTTGAAAATAATAATAATAATAATAATAATATAATTTTTGGCGCAACAGGTCCGTAGGGACCCTGGGCCTAGCTTCTCACAACCATTCGTTTTGTGTGAGTTTTCCTTTTCGGAACGAATGGAAGGGATCTACAATTTTATGCCGATTCCAAACGGCTAATTGAGAAGCTCTTTCATGACAGTTATACTCTCGGATGTTTGTCAGACGTTCGCGAGAGGTGGCGCAGTGAAAAAACCCTGAGTTGGAAATTGGGTTTTTGCGGGATTCGAACCTGAACCCCTCGCTTAGTAGTCCAACACACTTACCACTAAGCCACTGCGTCTAGAATAATAATAATAATAAATCGAATATTATAAATACTCAATATTTCTTGAGCGCGTGAGTTTTTGCCACTACAACTTAATGATATTTGTGGTAAAACTGATTTTCGTTTGAATATTTTGCATTCGGGTACGAAGATATGCAATTATTAAATTCGCATAATATTATACATGCTTTACCATTTTCATGACATTTTGTTCGATTAGGTAAAGATTAAAAAGGGAAGGTTATGTGTTTACATTTTATATTGGTATCAGTATTTCTATTTCACATTTTCTGTTTCGTGCGAACAAACTTACAAACACATGAAAACAAATTTGACAGCTCACTAAAATTCGGGAACATTTCCGTAACAAGTTATACCCAAAATACCATTATATGTGTTTCCCGAAATAGTAATTTTATGAGGTCAAACTTATTCCCCACTTTGGTCAACGTTACATCCTGCAGTGCAAACATTACGCACTTTGATACATTATACACACATTACTGTTACGGTAACATGTCTGAAATGTGGGAACAGCGTGCACACTACAACCAGCAATTTCTACTTGGGTATACATAGAAAGCAAGAGAGAGTTTAAATACTTGATCAGGCAATCCAAAAGAAAATCTTGGAAGCTCTTCTGTGAGGCGATCACAGATACTAGCGAGGCTTCCAGACTTCGCAAAAGGTTGGCTAAGGACGCAGCTGTCCCTAGCTTTATTAAGAAATCGGACGGTTCGTGGGCCGAAAGCAGCGAGGAAGTTCTGGAATCACTAGTGGAAGCACACTTTCCAGGAAGTAGCGCGCCAATAACTCCATTATCTAATGGATATAGCATTGGTTCGGGAATAGACGTAAGGGTTGTTGACAATGTCATCACTGGGAAGAAATTGCGATGGGCAATTAAGTCCTTCGCTCCGTTCAAAGCACCTGGCCCCGATGGCATCCTGCCGGCTATGCTTCAAAGGGCTCCAGGTATAGTTATGAACATGATCGGAAATCTTTTTACACACTGCCTGCGATTAGGCTATGTACCCAGGGCATGGAGAGAAGTACGAGTGGTATTTATACCCAAAGCGGGTAAACCAAGTCATACTTCAGCGAAAGACTTCAGACCTATTAGTCTGTCGTCATTTCTCCTCAAGACACTTGAAAGGCTTATCGATATTTATATAAGAAGCAAGTGTTGCAACGGAACTCTATGTAATGCTCAGCATGCATACTTGAAAGGTAAATCGGTAGAGACGGCTCTACACGAGGTAATAGGCAAAATTGAAGGCAGCCTTCACCAGAAAGAATTTGCATTAGCTGCCTTTTTGGATATTGAGGGTGCCTTTAATAACGTCAGGAAAGATGCAATCAAAAGCGCCTTGAAAAAGATAAATGTCGAGCAACGCATCACCAATTGGCTATGCGAAATGCTCTCGACGAGAAATATCAATTCCACTCTCGGAAACAGTTCGATAAAAAAATCTGTTACTAGAGGCACCCCGCAAGGAGGAGTTATCTCTCCCCTCCTCTGGGTGCTGGTCATAGATGACATACTTAAAGAATTAAACAATGCAGCTTTCAAAGTCATCGCATATGCCGATGACGTAGTTATCATTGTTCATAGATGACATACTTAAAGAATTAAACAATGCAGGTTTCAAAGTCATCGCATATGCCGATGACGTAGTTATCATTGTTCAAGGAAAATTCCTGAACACGATGAGTGAACTTATGGAAACAGCCCTCAATAGGCTTAGATTATGGGCCGAAGGGTGTGGACTACGAGTCAACCCGGAGAAAACCGAACTCGTACTATTTAGTACAAAATACAAGATACCACCAACCTGCCCAGACTTGAAGGAGTGGAGCTCTCTCTCTCGGAGAGCGCAAAATATGTTGGCACGGTATTAGACAGGAAACTAAATTGGAAACTTAACGTACAAGAAAGAGTCCGCAAGGCTTATAATGCTCTCTTCATATGCAGGAGAACAGCAGGAAAGAAATGGGGCATGAAGCCGTCAATCTTATATTGGCTGTACAAAATGGTAGTAAGACCCATAATTACATATGGGGCTCTTGTCTGGTGGAAAGCCACAAACAAGAAATATGTACGGGATATGTTGACCAGGGTACAAAGAACAGCCTGCATTGCCGTTACAGGTGCTTTACGGCTCACTAATATTGGGCTCTTTAAGAACAGTAGGATAGGACATAGCAGTATTTTGAAGGAATCATTCTCCGAAATACCAGAAAAGGCGGATGAAGGTCTTGGTACACTAGATTTTGACACACCGTATGATGTGTTGTACCCTGACAGAGAGGAGTGGTATAGGAACTTGGTGTCGAGGGTAAATGAGACCTCGATATATACTGACGGCTCCAAAACCAGTGAGGGCACAGGGTCTGGTGTATTCTCCAATGAACTGGACTTACATCTGGCCCTGAGACTTCCGGACACATGCAGTGTGTTCCAGGCGGAGATTCTGGCAGTACTCAAAGCTGCGGAGGTACTTGAGATGAGATCGATATCCAATTAGAATATCGCCATCTACATTGATAGTCAGGCTGCGCTTAAAGCGCTAGAGTCACATACCACTAAATCTGAACTAGTAAGGAATTGCCGCACAATGCTCAAGGCATTATGTTCGCAGAACCGTGTCAGATTATGTTGGGTACCTGGGCATTGTAATATTGAAGGTAATGAAAAGGCCGACGCTTTGGCCAAGGAAGGAGCAGAGCTTCCACCTAACTCCATGATTGAGGGCATTATACCACCAAAGGCCGTGGTTAGAAGGGTTGTTTTTGAAAAAACTTCCCATTTAGCAGACACAAGATGGTCACAGCTAGATGGTCACAGGGTCTCAAAAGCGCTGTGGCCCATTTTAAACTAGAGAAAGTCTGAAGAATTGGTCAACTTCAGTAGAACCAAACTAAGGTTAACGGTAGGAATACTCTCTGGACATTGCCTTCTAAGGAAGCATGCCATGTGACTAGGACTAGCTAGCTCGGACATTGCAGGTATTGTGAGGACCTACAAGCCACGGAAGACATCTTCCACATTTTATGTGAGTGTCAAGCAATCGCTCGGAGTAGAAGGAAGCACCTTGGCAGGTACTTCTTTAATCACTTAGAGGAGGTTTTTTTTTTTTTTTTTTATAATTAACACGCACTAAAGAGGTTTGAAGTACACAGCGCGGGCGTTAAGGAAATTGGGATAGAGAAGATAGGAGATTCCGATGCACATTGGTTTTACAGACATTTAAAACCGAGCTGGGCAAGGCATTCCACATTCGTGTTGTACGGCTTATGAAAGAATCTCTATATTTCATAGTACGACCGAAAGTAGGCTGAAGGGTAAACTGATCGGCATTCCTGGCTTGTCGAGTATTGCGGTTGAATTGTTGAAGGGGTGGAATGCAGCTGGCGATTTCGCTTGAGCACTGTTTATAGAAATAGCGATAAAACAATGAAAGACATGTTACATTTCTGCGATGTTCGAGCGAATTTATAGAATTCGCTATATTTGTCTCTCCAATAAGTTTTAAAGCACGATTCTGTATCCTATCCAGTAGGTGCAATGAGGTTTTGGGCGCACCAGACCAGATATGTGAGTTATACTCAAGTTTGGGGCGAATGAACGCCTTGTATATGGCAGCCAGATCAGAAGGGGTAAAATATTTCTTGCACCGTTTGAGGAAACCTAGACATTTCGCAGCGTTCTTGGCGACTTCGTGTATGTGGTCATTCCAACGGAGTTTGTCATGGACACACATACCGAGAATGGAAAGTCTTTCGGTTTCGGCGATGCAAGTGCCATTCATGGATAATGGCTGAGGATTCTGGTTTCGCTTTAATGACAGCAGACAGCATTGTGTTTTGGAAGCATTAAATTCCACTCTATTGGCTGAACCCCATTTTAGAATGCTGTCGAGATCGGAATTTAATGAGCTTAACATACGTTGCCGTTCCAGTTCTACGGCCGAAGAGCAGGGACGTGAGTCTTGGAATGAATATGAGAAGCTGAGGGTGCTGTCATCGGCGAAGGAGTGGATTGGATTAGAAGTTACAGACAGGAGATCATTTATGAAAATGAGAAAGAGAGTCGGAGACAAAACGGAGCCTTGGGGAACACCAGCATTTATATGGTGAATTTCAGACTTGAAGCCATCCAATACAACTTGAATTGAACGGCCAGAGAGGTAGTTTCTAATCCATTGAAGAAGAGACGCATCGATCCCATATGCACGCATTTTCGACAAAAGAGCTTGGTGCCAAACTCTGTCAAATGCCTTTGAAATATCAAGCGCAACAATCTTCGTTTCACCAGAGTGATGTAGAGATTGGTTCCACTTTTCGGTGAGATAAGCCATCAAATCACCAGTGGATCTGTTGCCACGAAAACCGTACTGCCGGTCATTAATGAGTTTTCGTGATTCAAGATATTTCATGAGCGTACGATTTATCAGCGTTTCCATGACCTTAGAAAGAATGGATGTAAGTGCTATGGGTCGGTAGTTGGTGGGAGAAGAAGATTCGCCTTTTTTGGGGACGGGCTGGACAAATGCTGTTTTCCACCTTCTCGGGAAGAGTCCAGAAGAATAGGACATATGGAAAAGCTTACGCAGTGGTTTTGCCAGCGTGGAAGAACACCTCTTCAGAACAATTGGGGAAATACAATCTGGACCAGCGGATTTATTTATGTTGAGATCATTAAGTACTCTTGCCACTGTACGAGTGCGAAAATGGATTTGTCCCATGGTGTATTCGACGCTCTCAAGTACAGGTAGAGGCAAAGCGCAATCTGGGAGCAATGAGCTGGCTGCAAAATGTGCAGCAAGCAGATTCGCTTTGTCTAAAGAGTTGACAGCTGGAATGTCATTGTAAATGAGCGTTCGGATCGAAGATGAGACCGAGTTCTTTATATTTTTTACAAAAGACCAAATGTTTTTACTACCCTTGGGACATTGTAGTATTTTTTGCCTCAACTTTTGGTCATACGAGAATTTGGTTCCTCAAACAATATTGGGCCATTATTAAATTCTGCAGGGAAATTGATTGTTTGGGCGATTTGGTTTAGGTTTTTAACCGTAACGGTTCCCTGGGGATGGCGATGGGCCCACTATGGTGCCTGGTCTCTTTGTGATGGACTCACAACCCCACTCAACCTAACCTAACCTAACCTAACCGTGAATCGTTCTACAGGCACTGGATTTGCTGACGTTTGTGGTATCATTTTTTGTTTGTGCTGCGCCCGTCTTCGGTAGATTACGTACGCGATCATCATTAACACGACAGCATAAACAACGCAATATTGGTGAATGTCATGTATTGACACGGCCTAGTTGTTAATTGGTTCTGTAAGCTGACTTCTCAAGTTTTCATATGGGTGACTGTTCTCTAATATGAGCGCCTGCAGTGGTTTGATTGTTGATATTGCCATATGTCGTTGTCAGTTGGTTTATACGAAATATTTGTGAATGGGATAAATGGTATAGCTATGCTACTGTTCACTGTCTTATTACTGTGTATCGACGCAATTTTCGTTTCCAGAAGACATTTTTCGTTCATCCTGAGTACTCCGTGCCCTTGTATTTGCGTGGGGTATGCCTGTGTGCCGCATATTACGTTGACTGCCACTGGGTTTAACGTTGAGAATATCCAACTGTTTGGTGTTGTAGTTGGATCCATACTTGTGTTTCCTTGACCGTGATTACCGTGCATCCCTTGTATTGCTCATCCGCATGATTAAAGAAGTTTAATTCACATGGTGAGCTGCCTTCCTTGTAGGTGTATCGTGGTTGTCTCCCTGTGCATATGTATACCTTGTCTTCTGATCTCTCGCACTGTTTGATGTCGCTGGCGGTGAATTTTATAAATTGGTCCCGATGTAGAGTGACGGCCAAATATTCGGTTGATGGTTGTACATATGTTAATCGATTTTCTCTGGGTGTTGGTAAGGGAGTTACCTTGTAGAGGTCCAGCGCAGTTTCTTCCACTAGCGGTACCCTGATGTTAAATATGATTCCCTGTTCGGTGATTCTCGTACATATTTGGGTTAGTGAGTAGATCGTACTTAGTTTCTCTGACGGTAATGCTGTGTTTGCTGGCATCTTTCCCTTTATAAGCTGTATCTGCTGAAGTAAGTCTGCTGGGTTCAGTATTTGAGTGTTGATTCTTCCATGATGTGCATCTGTTATGGCGTCTACTAGTGCCGTTTGAATTCTTTGGAAGCGAGCAAAGCTTAGGCTTATAATGCTTACCATCGAGTTAAATAGTAACATTGCCCGTGTTTCGTCTAATGATTTGGTTACTGCAATCCAAGACCTTTGCAGATGAAACATGTGATCATTTATTGAACTTAGTTGGTTATTCGTGTGTTTTTGATCTCTTTCCATGATCGTAAGTGTAGCATTCAACACTGATGTTTGTCGTTTGGTCAAGTCCTCTAAATGACCTTGATTTTGGTTTAGAGTCTTGATATCTCCTTCAATTTTATCCGCCTGCTCTTGATCCATGATTCCGAATAGCTTATTTGATATTGTTCCAACTATATCAAACGGAGATCGTCGATTTCGACCATGGTTTTGTGACCGAATAACCTCATTCATATGAAGTGTCTTGTCGTATTGATATTGGAGTTCACTTAGCGTTGTGCGGCAATTGGTTGTGTAGTATAGCGTACTCTTGCAGATGCGACTCATGTTCTGCAACGCTTTCTAAAACACCTCTATTTCACGAAAGTAAGTGGAAGTGTTGTAGTATACCACAATGTTTCAATTATCTGTGATCAGCCTTGTTTGACCCAGTCTCTCAAAATAGATCCCAGCACTTGAATTAAGCTGGGTGATGGTTATTGGGGTTATTGTTGCAATGGTTTTTGCTGGAACGATACCGCAAAATACTATTAGTAGGGTACTCAGTATGACCCTTCCGACTGTCATGGTGGTTGGTTGTTGTGTCTTCATGCGAAGAGTCATTGCTTCTGGATTACGCAACCAGTTGGCGTTGATTGGTTGGATTCGTCTAGTCTTTACTCTCCTTGCTGTTGTGGTTAATGCCGTTCTCTTAACAGCCTTATGTGACATCTCCTCCGATGAACTCTCCGTTGGTGTTGCTACTTCGTTTTTGCCGTCACTCTCCGTAGTTTGGGCTGGTTCAATCGGCAATGGACATATTTTAGTAATTGCTCGTTTGAATACCCCACTTCTTGTCCGAACGTCAACTACTCTGACAGTATTGTCTTCACCTGGGTACACCTTTATTACTCTGCCAAGTGGCCACTTGAGTGATGGCTGATTGTCGTCTGCCATTAGTACCATTGTTCCTGTTGTGATATTTTTTGTGCCTGTTTTCCATTTTGATCGATTCTGCAATTGTGATAGGTATTCTTGGGACCATCTTTTCCAAAATTGTTGTTGAATAAACTGTAGTCGTTGAAATCGCCTGAGGTGATTTATGTTCTCATTGGTGACATTCGGTTCTGGAATTGCACACAGCGGTTCGCCAATCAAAAAATGCCCTGGAGTTAATGCCTCTAGATCGTTTGGATCGCTTGACATCTGGGTAATTGGACGGGAATTAAGAATTGCTTCTATTTGGGATAAGACTGTACTCAATTCCTCGTATGTTAACGGTGCCATTCCTGTGTATCTTATCAGAAGCTGTTTATCTGACTTCACTGCGGCCTCCCAAATGCCTCCGAAGTGAGGAGACCTTGGAGGTATGAATTTCCATTCTATAGCCTTTTCTTGGCAGAAGTGATCAACGCCGTCTCTTAGTTGTTGTGATTTTAGGAGATTGAAAAGACGACTTGAGGAACAATATCCTCGCCGTGCGATAAATCGTTTTAAGGCGTTTAGAAATACCTCCGTGGTTAAGTCACATACCGCCTCCAAGTGGACTGCCTTTGTTGCGAAACATATGAACACCGCTACGTACCCCTTCATTGGAGCTCGCCCCCGTATTCTCGAATATATTTGGACGGGACCTGCGAAGTCAACTCCAGTGTGTGAGAATGCCCTTGACGCTGTAACTCGCTCTCTTGGAAAATTGCCCATCATTTGGGTGATGTGGCTTGGTTTGCATCTAAAGCAACGTATACACTTGTGTACTATCTCGGCGGCTATTCTTTTCACGTTAATGATCCAAAATTGTTGCCGTGATAGGGCTACCAAAGATGATGGTCCCACATGCATGTTTTTATTGTGTAGTCCTTCCAATACCAGTTGCGTTAATTTACTTTGTTTTGGAAGAAGCATTGGGTGTTTGCTCTCCATCGCCATGTTTGCTTGTTTTAATCGTCCGCCGACATGCATTATGCCATTTTCATCTAAAAAGGGCTGGAGAGATAATAGCTGACTTGTGTTTTCAAGTGTCTGACCCTTTTCCAAATGCGCATATTCCCTTGGGAAGGCCATGAGACCAAGTCTCAGTTCATCTTGGGTTAGTCGTTCTTCCTTTGCTCTGAGTGAGTGTGATACTCGCATGTTGTTTATAAATCGTAAAGAATACGCAAGGTGGTGAGGTTTTCGGTAAGAAACCAGGGGTTGTTCCCAAGGGGACTGCCCAAGACCGTTATACGTTGTGAAGAACCACACCCTGCACGAGGTGCCACTGTTTAGACGAAATATAACGGATCTAGAGGGGAATAGCTCTATAAAACCCGTAATCCCGGGTTAACTACCGTGCCCATGGGATGTATGGCACAATGTTATGTGTCTTTTAGCGGTGAACTCTAGATACCTGGGGGCCTGTAGTTTAAATCCAAATTCCCCCTTTCTGTATACAGGGGGTGAATGACCTCCTCTTCCCCCTTACTCGTGGGTCCAAAATAGGCAATTTAAAAACAAAAAAACAAAACAAAGGGACTGGTGTAAGTGAATCGGGCACCAAGAACTTCGGCAACACCGATTCTCGTACGAACATGACGGAGGAGGAAGAAAATATCTTATTCCAAGAACCGTCAACTAGTAGGGCCGCTTCGGTTGAGGGAAGCGTTAGAACGGTTGACTTCGGACTCGAGAATCTATTTCTTGAGGACGATGACAATCGCTCAATCGCCAGCTCATCCAAATTCTCCATATCGTCTACAGCTTCAATTAGGAAAAGAGTGCTGAACTGTAAGATGACGATCAAGAAATTAAAAAAGAAGCACCAACTAGAGGACAAGGACAAACAAAGACTTCAAAACGCCCTTGATTTTCTAGAAAGGCAGTCAGGTGATATTGGCGAGCGTTGTGCTAGCAATTCACCTGGGGCTGACCCTATGAAAATCTCGAGCGAGGGATCTCTTATGCAACCACCTATGCCTGTGATATGCCTTAGCCTATCGGGGCGTGGGGCGGTTGCATCTGACCCCGCAAAAGAAGTTGACAAAGAGGACGTAGTTTCACCGGGAGAGGCGGACTCGACCCTGAACAGCGCAGTGACTGTTGTTGAAAAGTCAAAGCCAAAGGACGATGTAAGTTTGGCAACAGCCGAAGCCTCATCTACCGCTGCGGCGAGCATGACAAACGACAACAAGCTGTTCAGAACAGTACAACAGGCGGATCCTCTCAAAACGAGAAAAAACGCGCGTCGCATTGTCAGTAGGCTTAAAAGCCGTGACCCCAGTTCCTTCACGGAAAGGGAAGCAGCGCAGCTAGCTAGGGCCCGGGAGACTATCAAGTCAACCGAACACGCATGGCGCAGCAGCCTGAAAGAGAGGAGGCAGAACCCGATTGACAAAGGGATGCTGTCTGGACCAAGGAAGGAATGCCTATTGCCTTCCGACTTGGGAAGGTCAAAACCCGGGAAACCAGGTGCTAGCCCGGCTAAAGACTCGTCTAAGGCTGAGCAAACACCTGGTTGCTCAAATAAGGTTCTGCCAGGTAGGAAGCTAGGTAGGACTTCTGGAGGAGCCGACATGAGATCGGCCGTAGCGGGGGCGAAATGCCGATTGCCTTTCACCTCGTCTGCGACTGATTCAAGATGTCAAGGGGTTGTCTCTGGCAAGGATTCGTCCAAACCAGGGAACGCTCCGGTAGTCTCCAAAAGAGGTCGCCATGACGACACGATCTCCCCGGTGGTAGGTAGGAAGGCAAAAAGGCTAAAATTCGCCGATAAGGTGAAGGAAAGTCTGCGCGTCGCAATCGTCGACTACGGCAACCCCGACCGGAAGCTCTCATCCAACCAATGGGAGCTCATAGAACAGCGAATCCTTGATGGTGTCAACGATGCTATCGTGAGGGCAGATGGCAAGCCTCCATTGTTTGGCCAGCTATCTACCTTTAAAGGATTTAAAAGTATGGAGTGTGACAACCAAGAGACTCTGGAATGGTTAAAGGGTTTCGTCGCCAACATAAACGCACCTTGGTCAAATGCTGACCTGCGCGTAGTTGACAGGAAAGAAATCCTAAATTTGACCAGGGCTAAGGGTCGTATCCGCTTGTGGGGGCCTTATCTACCCGTGGAAAGGATAGAACGGAACCTGCAGTTCCTTAACCCGGAACTACAAAGCAGGGAATGGAAAGTCCTTGAAACGGGTGAATATACCCAGAATGGCATGGACGTGACTATACTGCTTAGTCACAAATCGTTGCCGCTACTCCGGAAACAGGAGTTTAAGGTTCGCGTAGGCATAACGCGATGCAAACTCCGGGTATTAGCGGCGAAAGACAAGGTAGAGCAACCGACTACTCGTGATGAAGATAGCGCAAATAAATCTTCATCACAGTAAGGCGGCCAGCGCCAATCTCGTTCTCCTTATGGAAACGAAACATATAGATATCGCCCTGGTTCAAGAACCCTGGATTCACCGGGGAAAGATAAGTGGGCTGAATTACAAAGACTTTACCACTTACCACAATACTCCAGTAAATGGTAAGTCCCAAACATGTATTGTCGCTAGAAAACAGCTTAAACTTTTTCTTCTACCTAGTCTCAGTGATTCGGACCAAACGGCTGTCAAATGGGACAGGGCAGGAAAAGGCGCGCTGGTACTGGCGACGATATACATGCCATTCGAGTCGGACAATCCACCCTCAGAGCTATCCTGTTCACTAGCCAGAACAGTAGAAAAGGAAAGATGGGATCTGATCGCTGGCTGTGATGCGAACTCCCATCATACCCTCTGGGGCAGTACGGACATCAATGTACGAGGTGAGTCCCTCTTAGAATTTATAATTAAAAATAATCTCCTGATAGCAAATATTGGCAATGAACCAACCTTCGTTATTAGGAATAGACGTGAGGTATTGGACATTACTCTTCACAGTAACTCGCCCACTCTAACTGTGAAGGATTGGAGGGTCTCTTCTGAGCCATCCTTTTCAGATCACAGGATTATAGCATTTTCAATAGATGAAGAGACAGTAGTTTCAAGTAAATTCAGGAACCCAAGACTCACCAATTGGGACGCTTTTGCCTCAGAGGCTGTGAGAAATAGCCAAATCCTGAATGATCAAAAAATAGGGACACCAGCCGAAATCGATGCATTCACAGAGAATTTAAACAAAATTCTAAGTAAGGCATATGATAAAGCCTGTCCTCTACGGACAATCAAGAAAAGGAATTGTTCTTCGTGGTGGTCCAAAGACCTCCTTGAAATTAGAAGGAAAGTCAGACGCCTTGTAATGTTTAAAAGACAACCGTTTAGTTTCGTAGTTCTTTATTGAATTAATCGAATTGAATTATATTCTTATGCGGCCATGCCGCTAACATAATGTGTCTAAGGAAATCTTATCATATCGCATGGTTTCCAATGACGGGCAAATAAGCTGCTCGTGGCCGATTGGAATGTGCTGACGCAGCAGCATGGTTTCCAATGACCAGCAGCCTAGTTGCCCGTGGGATTGGAATGCGTAATTTGACTAAATGCCACTAAATGCAGTTAAATGCAGTGTAGGCAAATTCGCGCTACACCTCCCTTTTTTTGAAGAGTAAATTTATTCAATATAAGTTTAATCTTAAATTCTAAATTTTATTTGGTTTGCAAATGAATTAATTCTATATAAATTTAATCTTAAATTCTAAATTTTATTTGGTTTGCAAATGAATTAATTCTATATAAATTTAATCTTAAATTCTAAATTTTATTTGGTTTGCAAATGAATTAATTCTATATAAATTTAATCTTGAATTCTAAATTTTATTTGGTTTGCAAATGAATTGATTCTATATAAATTTAATCTTAAATTCTAAATTTTATTTGGTTTGCAAATGAATTAATTCTATATAAATTTAATCTTGAATTCTAAATTTTATTTGGTTTGCAAATGAATTAATTCTATATAAATTTAATCTTGAATTCTAAATTTTATTTGGTTTGCAAATGAATTAATTCTATATAAATTTAATCTTAAATTCTTAATAATTATTCTTAAATAAAAAATGTAAGTTATTTTCAATATTCATTTGTTTCGTAACGTCTAAGTCGGTCTTTGTGCACAATTGTCGTCTTGTCGTTGTCGGTTTTTAAGGCTACATTGTTCCTATTGTCTATGTTGACTACCTTAAATGGTCCTTTATAGATATTGTCCAACTTATGTCCTATTTGTTTCACTAGAACTAGATCTCCTACTGCTATATCTAAGTTATTACTATTCCTGTCGTATAAGGCCTTTTCTTTATACTTTTTGTTTTTTATAATTTCTACGGCCCTTTTATGAGCCGTTTGAAGTCGAAATTTGACTTCCTTCTCATACGCGTCCACATTATAAATGGGGTCTACCTTTGCATTACAAAGAAAGTCGTAATTACCTGGGGATTTACCAAATACTAATTCAAATGGGCAATAGTCGTGCACCACCGATGGCGTAGTATTGTAGCAATACGTGTAGTATTTTAGCCACTCGTCCCAGTCCGTTTTTTCTAATGAAATGTATGAGCGAACATACTCATTAAATGTTCTGTGGTTTCTTTCCACAGTTCCTAACGTTTGGTGATGGTATGCCGTAGAGGTGACATTTTCCACTTTCAATAGTTTACATATTTCGTCGAATATTTGGTTTTTATATTCGGTGCCCATATCTGTGACTATTTTCCTCATAGGACCGTAAACTAGTATGAAATGGTCAAAGATTGCTTTCGCAATTGTCTTTGCACTTTTATCAGCGATGGGTATTGATACCAGAAGATATTTGGTTAAATCACATATTACTGTGACTGCATACGCATTGCCATTTTCTGATCTTGGTAATGGTCCAATGGTATCTATCAGTACTACATCAAATGCGGTTGTTGGGGTATCAGTTATAATCATTGGTTCTTTTACGTTTTTCAGTGACTTATTTCTCTGACATTTGTCACATCTCTTAACGTATTTTATAATATCCCTAGTCATATTTTTCCAATAATATTTTTGTCGTATCCTTTTTAGTGTACGTGTGATCCCTGAGTGGCCACCACAGATTGGATCATCATGGTACTTTTGTATAATCATTTTTCTTTTGTCATCATTTGTTATTTTTATAATTATAGGCGTCAGTGCAATTCGAAGGTTTGTTAGAGCTCTATTTCCTATTTCTTTATATTCATTGATCCGGATCTTCTCAAAAATATTGTCACCTAGTGACTGCTGCAGCTTTATTAATCCGTTATCACTTGCTATTTTTTCAAGCAGTAGAAATAATTGATCCAAGTCAATTTTTCCATTAGTAATAAGGTTATTTATTTCTATAGTGATCACTTTTTTATTCTTAGTAATTTTTAAACAGTCGCCATTAATAGCTAGCCGGGCGCTGTTTCTTTTACTTCTACTACTGAACGCTTCATATATATTTATCTTATTAGATGACCTTTCTATTTTGTCGGCTGTTGATTCTACGTTATTTTGATTGGATTGCAGCCTGGTTGTGACTTTAAATAGTTTGTTGGCTGAATTTCTTATATTTTGAATTTCGTTAAAATCTATGCGCGACAATGCGTCCGCTGCATGATTATCTTTTCCCCTCAAGTACTCTATAGTAAAATCATATTCCTCGAGATCTAGTCTCATGCGTGTTAATTTAGAGGACGGGTTTTTCATAGCAAAGAGATACGATAGTGGTCTATGGTCGCTTCTAATCAAGAATTTAGTCCCATATATGTAGGGTCTGAATTGATTGATTGCCCAATGAATAGCAGCTAGTTCTTGTTCAATAGTGGATTTATTACTTTCACCTTTGGTGAATGATCTGGAGGCATATGCTACTGGAAGTTGGTATCCATTGTACTCTTGACTAAGTACAGCACCGCATGCGTATTTGCTTGCATCGGTGGTTATGCAAAATTGCTTCCGGAAGTCTGGATACTGCAAGATGTGAGGGCTTAATAGCGTTTGTTTTAAGTATTGAAATGCATTGCCACATTCTATGGTCCATTCAAAGGGGGTATTTTTCTTACAGAGTCTCGTTAAGAGCCTTGAATGTTCAGCGAAATTTGGAACAAATCGTCTGTAATAGTTGCAGAATGCAACGAATCGCTTGACTTCATCTGCGTTTTTGGGTATTGGATAGTCTAAGATAATCTGAAATTTGCTATCATCTGGGAGAATACCCTGGTCTGTACATTTATGACCTAAGTATGTCACTTCGTGCCTGAAAAATGTGCACTTGTCAGGATGTAATTTTAGATTGTATTTTCGACACGTTTTGAATACATCGGTTAAATTTTTTAACATGTGTGATTCTGAACGGCCCAATACAACTAAATCATCCATATATAAGAATGCTTGTGTTGGTGATAAACCAGAGAACGCAATTGTCATCATTCTTTGAAATGAGTTTGGTGCTATCTTTAGGCCATAGGGTAGACGCTTGAATCGGTATGAACCTTTATCAGTTGAAAATGACGTGATGTCCCTTGAGTTTTCATCTAATTCAATTTGATGAAATCCTGACGTTAAGTCTAGGCAAGAGAAATACTTAGTTTTGCCTAGTTGGTCGAGAATATCATCTATTCTTGGCAACGGAAATTTGTCCGCAATTAGCTTTTTGTTTATACTCCTATAATCCACTACTAATCTCCAACGTTTTTGATCATTACCAGGCAAAGATTTTTTCGGTACCAACAGTATTGGACTGTTATATTCTGATGCAGATGGTTCCACTATATCGTCTCGTATTAGTTTGTCAACTTGTTTTGTTATTTCACTTTTATGAACGTGCGGTATTCTATAGTTTTTTATATATGTTGGATCGTCGGTTTTTAAACGAAGCTTTTGTTTATAAAAGTTGTTAACCGTTATTTTATCTGTTTCGAGCGCAAATGTATCAATATACTCTGAGCAGAGTTTATGCAAGTCAGACTTTATGAAGTCGGGGAAATGTTTGGACAATTTTTGTAGCTTAACATCACTGGGGTCGGCATTTTCTATTGATATGTTTTCATAGTCGTTTAGACTTTCTGTTTTTAATGTAACATTGTGTATCAATACATTTTCATTTGTTGTGTTTACTACACGAACAAATGCTCTTGCACTTTTTGCGATTGTATTTGCCACATATATTCCATCTTTAAGTTGCTGTTGTGGAATAAGCACTTCTTTTTCCTGACATTGGATCTTGACCCGTCTGATAACTTCTGATCTTGCAGGTATTGCTATTGCATTATTAGCTGGTGAGCAAGACATTGGTATTTCAATTTCGTCAAAACCATCTGGTCTTATTACTAACCAATCTTGATTTCTGTCATAGTTAAGTGTACAATTATATTTCTTGACAAAGTCAAGTCCAATTATTCCATCGGATGGAATTGGAAAATCATCGCTAACGACATGAAATTCATGAGCTAATAGTATATTTGCAATCTTTAAATCAGTGTACACTTTTCCTATTGTGTTAGTTATTCCCTGACCTATGCCGTATAGGCTTGTTGTTTCGTATTTGTCGAAAGTATGGAATTGATCTATTTATCTTTTCTTTACTATAGAAATGTCCGCGCCTGTGTCGATAATGAACGATGTTATATCATTATTTAGTGAAGTCTTTAATGCTATGAATGATGTTAAGTTAAGTCGTATACTATAGATTTTACTACTTATGTTATTATTTCCTAGTGAGTACTTGGGGTTGGTTCGTTTTCCGCAACCTGTTGCGTCATTCTGACGTTTCTACTTGTATTGTTGTAGTTATTTCTGGACTGGTTATAATAATTTCTATTACCGCGATTATTATAATTTCCGCGTCCACGTCCACGACCCCCGCCGCGTTCGCGAAAGTTGTTATTAGTTCGATTATTGTTATGATAATAACTATTACTCCTACCTCTATTATTTCTAAAATGCAGTATTGCATTTGGCTGGCCATAAGATTCTGTACAGCAGTTCACGAATTTAGCTACTGCTTCATTCATGTTGTTAAACTGACCGGACTCCATAATAAGTTTAACCTTATCATTGTTCGTGTTCTTTATCATGGCCTTTATGGCAGCTTTGGTCGCGTATGTCTCAGCCAATTTAGGCATTAGTCCGTCCGAAATATATGCGCTTTGCAATTTTTTGGTGAGGTCTTCAACCTCTTTTGCATATTCATTTGCCGGTTTGGGGCTTTGGCGGACGTTCATCAACTTTGCAGTGATGACGTCTACAGACTCCCCTTTTACTGTTGTTTTTAGTTTTTGAACTACCTCTGCTACTGTTATTTCCGAACCAGATATTAGATTTATAGCAGTTCCCTTTAGCTTTGTTTTTATTAGATTAATAGCAACGATGTTATTGCCATCGTTTATGCTATTTATCAATTCTAACGCAGCTAAGAAGCTCTGCAGTTCGTCTGCGTTACCATAGAAATACGGGAGGATTTTGGATGCTATGTTTAGAAATTCCACAGGTGTTTGCGGCATTTTGTTTGTATTTAAAGTATTGGTTTTGTTACTAATAATTTCTTGGTTCTTGTCAGTATCGACGAAAACTTTCTCGTGGAGCGAGACAGGTAATTTGAGGTCTATTGAGTGACGAGAAGATGCTCTAGAGACTTTGTCTCTGCATTCGTTAAAGAACTTGTGAGCATTGTCTTTATGTTGATTGGTTAGCCTTGAGTAGTTAACGTTTAGTATTACTCTAATGTTTTCTAGGCTGGTTACCAATACCTCTAAGTGTCTGTTTAGTGTTTCTTTACCTATAGGTCTATCTTGGTTGATGCATTTGTAGGATTTATCGAGTACTTCTTTATTTTGCCGTACTTTCTCTACAATCCTTAGCCATTCCATTTAAGTGGCTATGGCATAAATATAAGGAACTATTTTGAATGAGTAAACTGAAGAACATTTTCAAATTATAAAATCGGGGAAGGTTAATAAGGTTAAGGTTTCTGGCCATAAAATCAACCACTTTTTTTTTTTATAATACTCTGTATGTCGTCATCGTACAGTCGTACCTACTTGTTACTAAAATCGTATACGTTTTATGTAATTTATTAAATATTGATAAATTGAACTCAAAAAAAAAATGTTGATTAAATTTGTGCAAGAGACTGTGCTCTTGCCATATATGTTTTTTTTTAGAGATTTTTTGTGCATTGAATACAGTTTTAGTGCTAGATGAGCAGCTAAAAGTACAATGATTAAGATTAAGTACATTTCGTTATTTGATTTTTCTTCGGTTATTTCTACCTCATTAATTACGTTTGCACTTGGTCTCTCTATTTTGGACTGTTGTTTGCCCATTTTGGATACAAATTAAATGTAAAGAACACATTTATTAATATATATTTACTTTGTTGCTGTCCTCTTGCTCTTTTCGGTATTACGGTGCGGCTTTTTGTTTCAGTGTTGTTTTTGCTGATCTTATTTGTATAATTTCCTTGGTCGCTTATAGACTCCCCTCGTTCAGTTTTGGTTATTAATGCTGCGTAAATCCCATGTTTTGAAAGCACACAACATATTCCACTAACAATTCTATATTCATATTCCACATTTCACATCGTTCAGTTTCGGTTATTAATGCTGCGTAAATCCCATGTTTTGAAAGCACACAACAGATTCCACTAACAATTCTATATTCATATTACACATTTCGCAACTCACATTCTTTAGATGTACATCTTTTTCGCTTTTTTTTTTTTTGTGTTTTTTCTTTTCTTTGTTGTTTACTTGCGAGTGCACTTTTGAAAATTTGATTCTCGAAAAAAAAAACCAATTATGTACAACTGAACTGTAACTGAATTTCGTTATAAGGAATGGAGCCCGAGAAACTGAATTAAAATTAAAAACGTTCCGGTTACAAAAAGAGACGTCGACCACGACGACTATACACCACAAGAGAAATACTATTGTATGGCAGGATCGCCATGTAATGTTTAAAAGACAACCGTTTAGTTTCGTAGTTCTTTATTGAATTAATCGAATTGAATTATATTCTTATGCGGCCATGCCGCTAACATAATGTGTCTAAGGAAATCTTATCATATCGCATGGTTTCCAATGACGGGCAAATAAGCTGCTCGTGGCCGATTGGAATGTGCTGACGCAGCAGCATGGTTTCCAATGACCAGCAGCCTAGTTGCCCGTGGGATTGGAATGCGTAATTTGACTAAATGCCACTAAATGCAGTTAAATGCAGTGTAGGCAAATTCGCGCTACAGCCTGTTCAATTTAGCCAAACGCACCAATTTCCAATCAGACTGGGACTTATACAAAGCCTGTCAACGGAAATTCAAGGCTGCTGTCACTAGTGCTAAACGTACAGCCTGGCATACCTTTTGCAATGAAATAGAAGATACCAGGAAATCAGCTAGACTTAGGAAAATCCTATCGAAAGAACCTGCAGTTCCAGGTTATCTTAAAGACAATATGGGCAACTGGACACAGTCTTCAGAAGAGACATTAAGTCTGCTTCTAAAAACGCACTTTCCGGGTTGTATCAAAACAACCGTCCAGTCTGCACCAAGCACTGCAACTATAGCAGCAACAGTTCCAGCTGGTATAATAACCGAGGAAAAACTTAACTGGGCGATTGAAACTTTCTCCCCTTTTAAGTCTCCTGGGCTGGACGGGATTTTCCAATCATGCTCCAGAAAGCCAGGTCAATTGTTATGCCAGCTCTGACGAGACTCTTCACGCGCTGCCTCGAATGTGGTCACATTCCCAGGGCATGGCGTGAAGTAAAGGTTGTCTTCATTCCGAAGGCAGGAAAGTCCAGCCATACGACTGCTAAGGATTTCAGGCCCATAACTTTAACTTCATTCATCCTGAAAACCTTGGAAAAGCTTTTGAACGTTTTTATCCGCAGTCGACTTGACAATAACGTGATCTCAACGGCTCAGCATGCCTACATCAAAGGTAAAGGAGTTGGAACTGCGTTGCATGAGGTCACTCGCATCATAGAAAAATCCCTAAAGGACAAAGAATACACACTAGCCGCGTTCCTCGACATTGAAGGAGCATTCAATAATGTTAAGACGTGTGCTGTGAAAAGAGCACTACTCAATAACAACGTAGACCAAACGCTTACCAATGTGATTGAGAGTTTGCTCAATGAAAGAAATATTAACGCAGAATTAGGTGGCATTGAACTTAGAGTGACAGCCTCAAGAGGTACACCACAAGGAGGAGTCATTTCCCCCCTACTCTGGGTCCTTGTCATAAATGAAATATTACTAAAGTTCGAAAACAGAGGGGTCAAAGTAACTGCGTATGCAGACGATGTAGTGATACTTGCAACAGGCAAATTCCTACCGACCATAAGCGAACTACTAGAAAACGCATTACGAACACTTAGTATGTGGGCAAATCAATGCGGTCTTGGAATCAATCCACAGAAGACTGAACTAGTCCTGTTCAGTAACAAAAGGGTGATTCCAAACTTCGATCCTCCAACTATTGAGGGTATACCCCTTACGGTTGCTGAGAGTGCCAAATATCTGGGTATAATCTTAGATAGGAAGCTCAATTGGAAACCAAACGTCAATGAAAGAGTAAAAAAAGCAGCAAATGCTTTTTACGCATGCAACCGAATCTTCGGCAAAAGGTGGGGACCAAACCCCAAAATAATTCTGTGGATGTATACGGCTGTTGTGCGTCCAATACTCACGTACGGTAGCTTAGTCTGGTGGCAAGCCACAAACAAAGCTTCGAATCTTAAATTAATGACCAAAATACAAAGACTAGCATGTATAGGTACAACCGGCGCAATAAGGACAACACCTACTGCTGGAATGGAGGCTATCCTCAACTTGTTACCTCTAGATCTATACATGCAAGAATCTGCAGCCAAAAGTGCCCTCAGGATCAGCCAAACAAAAAGCTGGAAACCCTACATAACGGGACACACACAGATTCTGAATAAATATGTGGGAGATGCGGTCATCTCTGACTACTTGTCTCCCCATCTTGACTTCGACATACCATTCTCCTGCTATTTCCCCAGCAGGGAGGAATGGAACACAGATGAACCCACAAAAGGAAAATCGATATCCATCTACACAGATGGCTCTAAGATGGACCGTGGAACAGGTGCTGGAATCTTCTCTGAAGAGTTAAATATACACCAGTCAATCAGACTACCCGATTACAGTAGTGTCTTTCAGGCGGAGGTTCTGGCAATCGCTGAAGCTGCCCATATGGTGTCAATGTTATCAATACCAAATAATGATATTACCATATTTATTGACAGCCAGGCGGCTATAAAAGCAGTATCTGCTATCGAAATAAAATCAAAGCTAGTTCACCGCTGCCGTGAAGAGCTTAATGTTCTCTGCTCGCAGCACAAACGCGTCTCTGCTGGGTCCCTGGACACAGTGACAAAACCGGCAATGAGATGGCTGATGAATTGGCAAGAAATGGTTCTGCTATGGACCAAGATCGGGAGATTAATTCAATCAAACCACCACTCTGTAATCTCAGAGAAAGGGTAGAAAATAAGACCCGGATGAAAGCCAACAACAGGTGGAAAGAACTAACTACCTGCGAAATACCACGGAAGTTATGGCCGGAATACAATCCAAGTCGGACTATCAAGCTTTTGCGATTTGATAGAACGTCGATGTATAAACTGGTAGGAGCCCTAACGGGTCACAACTTCCTAAGATACCACACAATGAAACTTAAACTCAAGAATGACGATATATGCAGGGGTTGCGGCGACGAGGAGGTACACGAGGACACACCTCACTTCCTCTGTCAATGCCCAAGTCTCTGTCACTTAAGGAATAGGATACTTGGAAGATACTACTTCCATGATTTACATGAACTTTCAGATATATCTTTATCTTATCTTTACAGGTTCATAAACGCATCAGGATGGCTGGACAAGGTCGAGTAACCAAGAAGGAAACACTATAGCCAACAACACCGGCTAACCCCCCAATAAGGGCATCACAATGGGTCCACATGGACCTAAGCAGAACCTGTTCTGACGCACCCACCCATAAAGCTAACCTAACCTAACCTAAAACAATATGCAAAAATCCGTTGAAGGCGTTGTGTTGATCCAATCCTATGTATGGAAGATGCTAGTTCGAATATGTGCCCATTTTCCCATGTTGCGGTAAGCACGGACTTCACGGCTCTTCTACCTGGTACATCGTTTTCCAGATCCACCTTACTCACCGGCCAATGTTGTTCAGCTAGTTGCAGGAAGGCAGGGCCCTTGAACCATATCGATGAGTCTAAGAGGCGCGCAGTAGGAAGCCCTCTTGAAATCAGGTCGGCTGGATTGTCATTTCCCGGAATGTGCTGCCATTGTTCGCTGTTCGCGTTGTGATAGTGATTGAATGCGTGCGACTCGGTTTGCTATGAATGTCTCCCAAGTGTATGATGGGGAAGAGATCAATGCGAGTACAGTGGTGCTATCGTTGTAGTAGCACACCTTGTCTATTTTTATAGTTAGCATACCCATAAGACGGTTTACCAGCTCTGTCACCAGTTCTGCTGCGCATAGTTCCAATTTTGCCAGGGTAGTTGTTTTTAGAGGCGCTACTCTTGACTTAGCACATAGTAGTGATACTTGATGTTGTCCCTTATCATTCGTAGATCGCAGGTAGCAGCATGCACCATAGGCTACCATGCTGCTATCGGCAAATGCATGGAGTTGAATGTTTGATGCTTGAGGGATAAGTGCACATCTTGGAATGCGTACCTTGCTCAGTGCGTATAGTTGTACCGTATATTCTTCCCATTTTTGACATTGTTCCTTGGAGAGTGGTTCATCCCACGGAGTCTGGGATTTCCACAATTCCTGCATGAATAGTTTCCCGAGTACGACAACCGGGCCTACAATACCCAGTGGGTCGAAAAGTCGGGATATCTCTGAGTATGCAATCCGTTTTGTTATAGAAGGTGTGTTCTTGATGAAATTAGAACTGTTAAAGAAGAAGATATCATTATTGGGTTCCCATATCAACCCGAGTGTTTTAACCACATCTCTTTGATCGATGGATAACATCTTTTCCCTATGTTCCTTTGGGATGCCTGTCAGAACGTCGATGTGTCTGGCGCAGAATTTTCGTAGCTCTAACTTGGCTTGGGTGAGTAGCTCCACAAGTTGATCCCTTATCCTTAAAGCTTCTTCAATTGTGTCGGCTCCTGTCAGTATGTCATCTACATAGGTTTCCTCGGCAATAATTTGTGATGCTCTAGGTGTGATGGCCTTATTTTCTTCTGCTAATTGTTTTAGGCATCTTGTCGCCAGGAATGGTGCGGATGCGGTGCCGTACGTCACCGTGTTAAGCTGATAAATGTTTTAACTGGGTCCGTTGATTTGTACCTCCAGAATATTGTTTGGTACTTTCGCTGTGATTCGTCAACAAGTATCTGCCTATACATTTGTCGTATGTCCGCTGAAAATGCAACTTGGTTTAGTCGAAACCTTATCATAACCGCAAATAGGTCTGACTGCACTGTATTTCCAACCATCATAGTTTGGTTTAATGAAGTTCCACTTGTTGTCTTTGCTGAATCGTCAAATACTACCCTTAGTTTCGTGGTTGAACTATCGGGCTTAAGAACGCCATGATGTGGGATAAAATAGCTATGTTCTGGTACTTCCCATCTATTAAGTTCTGTCATGTGTCCGCTATCTTCATAATCCCTCATGAACTGGTGGTAGAGTTTTTGTAGCTCCGGTTGTTTAGCCAGTTTCCGTTCTAGGGTCATGAATCGCTGAATTGCCATACCCTCTGAGTGACCTATAGAATTTGGATCTCGCTTGAATGGGATTTGAACTATAAAGCGACCGTCATTAGCTCGTCACAGAAATGGGTTTCACATTCCACTTTTTCCTTTGTTTTCGGTTTGTAAGAAACTCGCTATCGAGCAATCTTGCCACAAGCAAATTTTACACAAAAAGCAACGACACGTTTGAGAAGCACTGTTGCAATTGCGCGCTACCATAACTCGTAAATTTTACGAGCGTTGACGCACCCGCACTCCCAGTAGGCGGCCATATTTTCTTCGCCGAGATTATGGTTTGATTTTTCAACCCGCTGTGGGCCAATTCATTTTATTCAAAAGGTATTAATCAAGTGCGCATCGTCAATAAAAAAATCGAGCGTAACCAACGAAAGCATATTTTGATTTTTCTAAACAGCCAAAGTTCGAACTATAACAATTCGAAGAGGCACGCCATAGGCGATCGCCATAAGAGCGAGCGAGACAGCACACCCCCTCGACTGGAAAAATTTCCAGGCGGTAGCCAAGCCAAGTCGTAGCGTGGGTTGAGTTGAATCGGCAGTCGTTGGATAGAGCTCGCAACAGGCGGACGAATTTGCGCCGCAGGCGAAAACTCACCGAGAGTGGTGACACGTTTTTTTTTGTAATAATTACTTCGTGCGGCTACACTTTTGTATAAACCCAAAAAAATAAAATATATCTAAAAGTTATTTTAAAGTCATCGCGAGTGGGAATTTCGCGTCCGAGATCATAATCTCGACCGAATACCCGACATTCGTTTCTCCAGTGTTGTGCCAGACCAAGAAGAAAAAAAAAGAAACACCAAAACCTCACCCTCTCGTGTTTGTACGCGTCCAAGTAAAGCCCCTGTATAGAAAAAGAAAAAAAAAGCTCTCAGTGAAGAAAAAAAAAAAGGGAAAAAAAACCAACCCCACCGACTCCAACGCGCGTGTGAAGATATCACCAAGCAAGAGATAAAAATTAATAATTTCAATCGCGAAGAAAAAATTCATGAAGATTAACAAACAAAAAAAAAACCGAGACAGTTGCAGCATTTGTAGTCGGAACACGCAGTCGTGGTCGACTTTGGCAAAGCCAACCACCATCACATCCTACCGTGGCAGATAAGGGAATCCATTCGCCGGTAGAGGGTGTGACTTTCACTACCCTGTACACCCACCTTTTCGGACTCGTTCGTCCCGAGACATCAACCCGCAGTTTTTCGGACGTAATTAGGCTCAGCCTGCAGTCCTGCAGATAGTCTTTAAGTTAAGTAGATGGGTTCATTAATTTGTCATGTAAACTTAAATTGCTCAAAATGATTTTTTCCCGCATACAAGTTTAGATAATCGTCACGTACGTAAGTGCATTGTGTACTCGAGTGAAGTATATCAATTCCCTGGAAGGAAAGGCGGTGCACCCCCAGTCTCACACCACGGAACGCGAATCGGATAGTTAATTCCCCTGTAAAGGATGAAACGGGGTAAGTTTGAATTCGGTAAATTTCATTTTGAACGAAGTTGTAATAGTAGAATGAACCTATGTTGCGTAAGGATAGTTATGATTTTTTTTTTTCCCATTGAGAATAATTTTGTTATTATTTCCATAGTGAATTTGAATAATGCTTTGAGCTCTTCGAGGCAACAGCCGAAGTATCCAATTTCCTTTTGTCAAGAGTATATGAACTCTCACTGCCGTGTAGAATTGTGAGCGGTGTTATTAACGTATAAGCTCAATCGAACATCGAAATATTAGGTTATTTATCGGAAGGAATCGAGTAGCATGGTGTTCGGATATTTATCCATGGCCTCTACGTAGATTTTTTTTTTGTATTTCCTTTTTTTTTTTGCTAATGCCACACCCTGTTTATGGGATTTAAAGTAACGATAGGCTAAGTAGGTAGTAGTTAAGTCGTTTTCTCTTGAATAAAGTAATGCCATGTTCACTTCACGAATAAGTTAAACGAATGTGCTTTGTTTTTTCACCTCACTAGAGGAAGTTTTCAGGATGTGTTACGCGTAAGTACGCCGGAACGAGATGTCGACAGTGAAGACATGGACAGCGTAAAGGTTCGTCTTGGTTAGGGGGGGTTAATGCCGATGGTTTAACCCTAGTAATCGGCTTAGGCCATTTGTCGCAAGGGGTCGTCGACCAAATTCGAGCGCGTCGATGACCAAGGATGCTTAACTTTTAGTTAAGTAGGGGAGGGGTCAGCTCATTCGGGAAGTACATTT
The DNA here is from genome assembly GCA_949126925.1 of Cheilosia vernalis. Lineage (NCBI taxonomy): Eukaryota > Metazoa > Arthropoda > Insecta > Diptera > Syrphidae > Cheilosia > Cheilosia vernalis. Next base: position 72,712,896 of record OX421358.1, read on the forward strand.
CACCTTCCACTTCCCCACTTTTCTCACTATGGAATCCTCGTTGAATTATATAGAAAACTCGGGCCTCGCAATTTAAATATTGTTAGGAATTGTGGTTAACCCGGTCGTAGTTTCCATCTTTTCGGCCATTATCTTTTCGTTCTTGCAGGCATGTAAAACCAATGTAACCCCGTCTAGGACCAGTAGCAAGATCCCCGCCCGCCGCTGAGCTAGTGCGTAAAGGAGCGGTCATGCCTGGGTGCTGGCGGCCTGGACACCCCATCCGCTATTCTGCCCGGACTATCTCAAGGGTTCTGTGACCTTGGGGCTATAAGGGTAGTTTAAGTAGCGGATGGGCTTGTGACAACTGTTTGTTAGCCGGCGTATGCATAGGCGCCTAGCGCGATCGTACGTATCCGCTGACGCGGTTGTCTGACGTTCGTTACAGGTGACAAATTGTTCACGCTGGTCGAGCGTTACGTTACAGGTTTCCTTTCCTCCGTGTGAGTTTCAAGTTCCCAAAAGCGTTCTATCTGTTTCTCTATGTTGGATATTCCACATTTGGTTGCGATGTTACATAGTTGCCTTGACCGAGGAGGTAATTTGCTGATTTGGGCCCTTCCGGCGACTATCCATCCTAAATGTGTGTTTTGAAGAGTGGGTAGTGATGCGCCAAGATCAGCCTGACCTGGAATTATTAGTTTGAGATAAAGTTCAGCGCCCAGTAATAAATCGATGCGCTGTGGTCGGTTGAAGTTCGGGTCTGCCATCGATGCATGCGGTGGTATGTTCCACCCCTTGGTCTCTAGATATACTGCTGGCTGTACTTCGCTTATTTTCGGTAAAATAATTGCTTCAATCGTTGTTTGGAAGTGCGAAGTGCGAGACTGTAGTCTTACAGTCGTGCTGTGCTTGGCTATCACCTCGGTATTACCAATTCCCGCAATTGGTAAATTAATGCGCGTTCTGGGTAATCCAAGCTCCTGACAGACTCTCTCTGTTATGAAGTGTAACTGTGATCCAGAGTCCAATATTGCCCGAGCTGGCAATGTAGTTCCATGTGTATTGAGCACCTCTACAACAGCTGTGGCTAAAATTATTTCGTTCTGCTGGTCAGGTCCTATGTTGGCTTGTAATGAACTGGTGTTCCTTCTATTGGTAACCGGCTCTGGATGGATCAACGTATTATGTCGACTGTTACACTTGCTGCAACCTCGAGCAGAGCAGTTCTTACTTCTGTGGCCCTTCTGTAGACAATTGAAACAAACTTCTAGTTGCTTCAACAACTCGACTCTCGGGTGTAGTTCCTTTGAATGAACTGTTTGCATTGCCGAATGCTGTGTCCTCGGTTTTGACATGCAATGCATAGTTCTGGAGTGGAAGTTATGAGGATTGTCTGGCGTCTCTTATCCTCTTTCAAATTTATGGCTTTTAATGTTTCGTATCGGGAAGTTAGAAATTCGTATAGATCGTGGAGTGTCTGTATGTCCCTGCTGGATTTGAGAGACTGTTCGTAGAGTCTTCTACTTTCCTTATCAAGCCTTTGGAGTACCAAATGGAGTACTAAAGGATCCCAGTTTTGGATGTCGATTCCTAGGTTTGAGATAGCTGCCAAACACTCCCTCGTGGTATCTAGTAGTCGTTTTAGGCCCATTTTATTCAATCGAAGTTGAACACAACTTCAGGATTTTTATATGGAAAACTTCCCAAGTTGTGTTCAACTTCGAGTGAATAAAACGGGCCTTAGTGGGCCAGCGGCTTCTGCAGTTATAATATTGCATTTCGTCTAACCTAGATTACTTACATCTACCTTAATACTACTTGTCGCAGTGACCTACTGCCCGAGTGAATGTGTTACGTAATAATCTAACTTCAGTACGGTCGCGACAGTATATACAGAAAAAAGTTGTTTTTGTTTTTTCAATTGTAGTGCACGTTGAAATAATCGTCGATTTTGTTGCGATAAGCTCTCACGTATATGGATCGTAGAAGATGATGCGGATGCAGGGGTTGAGGTACTATTGATAGCCGGGTGTATATCATTTAGGCAAAACTGCTTTTGTTTATTTTTTCGGTAGCTCGCGATTGAGGTTAAGACATAATTTTTGTCATATGGGGAGTTAAATTTAATTATTATCGCGGAGTTGTGGGAGTTTGGTTTCGGGAGAGTGCGGTAAATATTATTGAGTGTAGGTGGTTTGATATTAATTGTGTTTCATATTAAATTAAAGATTGATTTAAGATTTTCATTCCGCAAGTGCGGAATGCCAAACAAAAAAGCATCACTCGCGATTATACGGTTTCCGTATGAGTTCATTACAAACTTTAATTGTTTTAACTCTTCGGCGGTGTGATCGAACTGTTTGTCTACATTTGATAGTTCAGTTGTTTTATCGACAAGCAATGATTTAGTGGTGTTTGTTATGTATATAAGTTATAAGCTAAATTATGAAGTATAGCTCCTCAGTCCTCACTAATATATTGTTACATTCAGGCTGGGATTCGTAAAGATAAAACACTATTCCGTTTAACTTCTCTAATAAAATTCACTTTTATTACACTTTTATCGACTATTCTAATATTTCACTTATTAAGTACCAGAACACTATTTCTTAAACAATTTTTCAAGGTTTCAAACCAATCACTTAATTTACTCTATTACTTTTCACTTATTTATCTTCACAAACTATTACTATCTCGAACTTTAACCAATCACTGTTATAAATCAACTGTCTCGCCCTCTTCTAAAAGCTGTCCTTTTATACCTGCTCCGCCATCTGACGAGAACTTTCTAGCTAATTCTAATTGGTTCTAGAACTAGCTCAGTGGTGAAATACATTTACTTGACAGGTTCCAGTCTCCAATTGGAAGTGACACTTGGGTGGAACTTGTTTGGTGACTAAGGGGTTGTTTTCACTTCACCATTTTAGGTTACACGATACATTCCACACCACAATGTCCCCCTCTTAAACTTGTTCGTCCCGAACAAACTCGTTAACATTTTCACCATTATAACGATGAAGACGATCCACATGAACGACTTTCAGCTTGCCTCTTCCTCGTTGGATGCGATAGACAACGTCGTTGATGCGCTTTACGATTGTATAGGGCCCTTCCCAGTCTTGTTGCAACTTAGGCGATAACCCTTTCCTTCGATGAGGGTTATATAGCCATACCAGATCTCCTTCCTGGAATCCTTTAGTTGTCGTTTTGGTATCGTACCTCGTTTTCATGCGGTCACTGGCTATCTTAATCTTATCCCTAGTGTCTCGATTAGGGATGAAACGATACCTTCAAGGTACTTGTACTCGATACTAGTATCGCAAAAAAGTATCGAAACCTACTCGGTATCGGATGAAAAGTATCGATACCAACTTGGATCGAATTCAAATTCCAGATGAAAACAATCACTAATTTTTCATATTTTTATTTTTCACAAGAATAAAATACATTTTGTGGAATATTTCCTAAAAACATCAATTTTTCGACATGTTTTCCACTTAGTCGGTTTCTGGTTTGGCTGATTGTTATAATTTATAAAAAATAATTTATTAATATTTATTAGAGTTGAGACTTAAGAATTTGTGACTTTACGTGGGAAGAGAAAGACTAAACGCATTCCCAAAGAGTTAATTTCATTTCGTAAAGGAATTCATAAAGACTGTAAGAGTATGAGTAAAGAGATATAAAATTCGTGGTGAATGTGTTTAAGCAATGCAAGAATTCTAATGTGTGTGCGGAAAATGTGTGATTTCCGTTTTGTGCGAAAAGGAATACAAAATGGCATGAACATTGAGTATGTGTGGGAATCTGTTTTGGGTGTTAAGTCAAAGTGCGATGCTTTCATTCGATGCAAGTACTTTTAAACGATACTTACTTGGTATCGCAACCAAAGGTATCGAGTACTAAAATACTTGGTATCGAAACAAAAGTATCGAGTATGTACTTGTATTTACTTGTATCGATTCATCCCTAGTCTCGATGCACGTCCCTGATGATATCCCTGAGGTCTGTAACGTAGTCCTCCTCATTCTTGGGCTCTTCGCATGGATATCCAAACATCAACTCGCTAGGTAGGCGGACTGTTCGACCAAATAAGATTTCAGATGGAGTATGTCCTGTGGTGTTATGCACTGCACCTCGATAAGCCAATAAAAACATGGGATTCTGCTTATCTCAGTCTCTCTGGTCTTCGCCAACGACCTTAGAGAGGTGTTCATTCAGTGTCCTGTTGAAGCGCTCCACCATCCCATCTGATTGTGGATGAAGCGGGGTTGTCCTTGTCTTGTGAATCCCGAGTAACTGGCACACTCCTTGGAAAATCTTCGACTCGAAGTTCCGTCCTTGGTCTGAATGCAGTTCCATTGGTACACCGAATCTGCTTACCCAGTTATTGACGATTTGCTCCACCACGGTTTTAGCTTCTTGATTTGGGATAGCAAATGCTTCAGGCCACTTACTGAAATAGTCCATAACAACGAGGATGTAACGATTTCCATTGTTCGTTTCAGGAAACGGTCCCGCAATATCAACTGCTATCCTTTCGAAAGGGGCTCCAACATTGTATTGATGCATTTTGCCACGGACTTTCAGTCTCGGACCTTTGCTGGCCGCACATGTAACGCATTTCCTGCACCAAGTTTCAACGTCCTCCCTTGAATGAATCCAGTAAAAGCGTTCCCGCACTTTTTCGAGCGTTTTATTGATTCCCAAGTGGCCTCCAGACACTCCATCATGCAATTCCCTGAGCACTTCCATAACCTTTGACCTGGGTACAACAAGCTGCATAACGAACGACTTTCCATCCGGGCTTTCCCATCTTCTTTTTAGAATGCCGTCTTGTACGTGAAGGGAGTGCCACTGCGCCCAGTATGCCTTCAGTTCGGGGCTCCTATTTGATATCTCCTGCCAGTCTGGTTTTCCCTCATGCTCCTTCCAGGCGATAATCGGTTCGATATCCGGATCTTCTCTTTGAGCCTCCCGTATTTCCCGCACACTCCAGCCACCAATGGGCATAGCTCTCACCCTTTGAACGGACGCAACATCTTTTTCCTCGTGTCGTAAGCAATGTTTGCAATTTGCTTTGCACGGTCATCGGGAGAGAGCGTCTGCATTAGAGTGAAGACTTCCCTTTCGATGTTGTATTTCGTAGTCGTACATCTGCAGCCGTTCGATCCACCTTGCGACTTGGCCTTCAGGATTCTTAAAATGCAGCAGCCACTTTAAAGATGCATGGTCTGTGCGGAGGATGAATTTCCGCCCATAAAGGTACTTATGGAAATGTTTTGTTGCCAATACCAAAGCAAGGAGTTCGCGCCTGGTAACACAGTAGTTCCTTTCTGGCTTTGAGAGAACTTTGCTGAAGTAGGAAACTACTTTCTCTTGGCCATCGTGCACCTGGGAAAGGACGGCTCCAATTCCCACATTACTAGCGTCTGCATCCACAATAAATGTTTTCCCAGGGGTGGGGTACGCTAGTATGGGGGCGTTGCACAACTGTTGCTTAAGTTCCTTGAAGCTGTTTTCGCACTCACCTGACCATTTGAACTGTTTGCCTTTCTCTGTCAGTTGATGCAAGCTCTTTGCGATCCTGGCAAAGTCCTTTACAAATCGTCTGTAATAGGTCGCAAGTCCCAGGAAGCTTCTCAGTTGATGTTTGTCTTTGGGAACCGGCCAGTTTTTCACTGCATCGACCTGGATTTCGGCATGACAGCTGCTGAGTAGTAGACGTGTTTTATTTTGCCTCTTGGTGATTCTCAGTTTCTCTTTAATCATCAGTTCGGTTTAAACAAATTAGTTGTGTAATATTGTTTGCTTAACATTTTTCTAACATACTACTTACTAAATTATTAATCTTAAACTTGTGCCACCTAATTGTTTTATTGGACAATATTTGTTCTGTAAGATGTCAAAGGCGCTTCGATCTGGCTCTCGCAACAAAATTAGTTCCCCGCATTCATCACTTCTCTCACCGCTTCATAAGGCAACCGAAAACACCGCAAAGACAAAATCTAACGACACAATGGATGGTTCTGTCTCTGATGAACAATGCTCGAAACAAAGTGAGTTAATTGTTAATATTTTGTCTGCAAAAATAGTTGAATCAGAGCAAAGAATTCTAAAAAGAATTGAACTAATCGATCAAGAAGTGGCTTTGATGAAAACCGACATTTCCCAAATTGAAGAGAGAGTTACTCGTCTTGAATCAAATCCATCGAACGGTGTAGATGCTCTTAGATCTGAAGTCTGTGAGATTAGACGAATGGCTGATGTACAAGAAAATCGAGCAATCGCTGCCGATGCATTACTCCACAAGGTTCCTTTCTCTTCTAATGAAAATCTTAAATCGATGTTCAATAATCTTTGCCTCGCACTTGATATAAAAGCTCCGCCTCTGTTGAATATTTACCGCATTCCACCTAAAAACAAAGAACAACCTGACTCTCCAATAATGATCCGGTTCAACTCAGCATATGATAAAAACTTTATACTCAAGTCTGCTGCAGTATATTGTACGAAGAAAGAGTCGCAGCTCTCTTTGCATGATGTGGGAGTAAATTCGGATGCTTCTATTTATCTCCACGAATCCCTTACTAAACAAAACCAAATACTAATGAAGCATGCTCTGGTACTAAAAAAGAAGAAAATTATTTCATCAGTGTTCTCATATCGTGGAAATGTACATGTGAGGCGGGATCCGAAATCTGAAGCTGTACGTGTTAGTTCTCTTCTTTGCTTTGATGATCTAACGCGTTTGACAACTAACAACAATAATGCTACCACCGAACATCATGCACCTAACAACATCAATACCTCAGACATCTCATCAAACACAGAAAAAAGGCCGACTGAACTGCAACATGCGTGTGCTAACATTACTAACTCTTTGGGGACACCGAAGGCAACAACAATGTAAGCAACACAACTGCACACACGACACGTTGGATACCTACATCATACTCTAGCTGATCAACAACATATAAACATATATATATTTTTTTCATTTTCCTTTCATTGTGATTAATCTGTAATTTTTCTTTTTCTTTTTCTTCTCTTGCATCTTAATTAAATTAAAAGCATTTGTGTTTTTCTTTCTAATATTTTACAATCTTACTGTTCTTTAAGTTGTGAATTATTTACATTGCTGCATTGTTTTTAGTCTTTGAGTTTAATAGAATGTCTTCGCAAATTCCTAAGTACTCTTGCATTGCACGGAATAATTGTTCTACAACGGTTATGGTTAATGTTTTATCCAGACATATTGAGGGATTCAAAATCTGCTATTTAAATGCACGTAGTCTTAATCAAGAAAAGCTTGATTACCTGCGTTACTTGTTTATTGATTCTTGTGTTGATGTTATTTGTATCTCTGAGACGTGGTTTAAATCGGATATAAAAGATGAATTTTATAAAATCTCTGGTTACAATTTAGTTAGGAGTGACAGAGTGACAGTTACCATTGGTGGTGGCGTTGCTATTTATTGTAAGACCTCTTTAACTTGCAAGCCCTTGGCTATCTCGAAAGGATCTATGATTGATTCTGTGATTGCGGAAATTTCTGATAAATATACTAAATGCTTAGTTTCCTGCGTGTATTGCCCTAATCGGAGTACTTCTCCTGAACCTTTCTTTTCAATGCTGTCTAATTTTTCTGCATTATATGAGCATATTGTTATCTGTGGTGACTTTAATGCTGATCTGCTTCGGAGCGATTCTCGTGCCTATCAAATCTGTGACATATGTTCTTCGTTTGGTCTGTCGATTGTTAATTCCTATGCAACGCATTTCTCTCCAATTTCCATTCCTAGTCTTTTGGATCTAGTCATTGTTTCTGACAACTCTGCAATTCTACTCTTAGATCAACTATCACTTGATGGCATCTCGGATCATGATTTGCTTTTTGTCACGTACGATATCAGTTTTAAGCATACTGTTATTCCTGTTGAGTTTTCTTACAAAGACTTCAACTCCATTGATACCGCTGCCCTCGTAAGAGAAATATCCCTAGCACCGTGGGAATATTGTAGACTTGCTGTTGATCCTAATGATAAAATTAACTGTTTCCAGTCCATAGTGGCACACCTGTATGATAACATTGTGCCTACGAAAACTATTAAAATTAGTAACAAGAACTGTCCCTGGTTCACAACTGCTGTTGTTAATGCGATTAAATGCAGAAATAGGTCCTATAGCAGATGGAAGAGACTTCCGAACACTTATACTTGGAATTTGTATAAAACTGCCCGTAATCATGCAACAAGTGTTACGCGAGCTTCTAAACGCAGCTACTTTAGCGCTAAGCTTAATGCTTCACTTCCATCTAAGATTCGTTGGAAAAATCTACGTGATCTTGGAATTAACAATGACAACTGTGCTGTTTGTGAGATTGAACCCGATGTGTTGAATGATTATTTTCTCTTTGGTGATGACCAAGTGTGTGATATAAACACCCCTCATATCAGTTCAGTAAACCCATCGCCAGAGCTGCAGTTCGTTTCTGTATCTGAGTCGGATGTTATTGGCATTATGGCGACGATTAAGTCTAATGCTATTGGTGAAGACGGGATACCGCTTAAATTCGTCAAATTGATTTTACCACATATAGTTAGTCATCTCACACAATTAATAAATTTCTGTTTAATGACAGGGACTTTTCCTGAAGTTTGGAAATCTGCTAGGGTTATACCTGTTGCTAAAAAGCGAAATGCCAAATCGGTTGAGGATTTTAGGCCTATTAGCATACTACCCTGCCTATCAAAGTTACTTGAAAAAGTAATCGCGAGCCAAATTTCTCATCACCTTCATAGTAACTCCTTACTTCATCAACTTCAGTCTGGTTTTAGAGAAGGCCATAGCTGTTCTACAGCAATGGTGAATATCATGGATGATATCAGGTTAAATATTGATAAGCGCCATGTTACTTTTCTTTGTCTGCTTGATTTTTCCAAGGCATTTGATTCGGTTAATCACAAACTCTTATGCTTGAAATTGCGACAGCTTTTCAACTTTAGCCCTAGTGCTATTAAGCTAATTGAGAGCTTTCTAAGTAACAGGCAACAAAAAGTAATAGTTGGAGGTAAGTCTTCCTCGTTCAAGTCTATCACCAAGGGCGTTCCTCAAGGATCAATTCTCGGCCCTATTTTGTTTTGTATGTTTATTAATGATCTTCCAACTGTCTGTAATTACGTTACTACTTACCTCTATGCTGATGATGTTCAACTGTGCCTGTCTCGTCCTCTTTGTGATGTCATTGATCTTGCAAATAAATATAATGACGACTTGTCAGCGATTTTAAGATGGTCCGTTATTAACGGACTTATTTTAAATCCGAAAAAATCTCAGATTATTGCAATTTCAAATAAGCCAATAGATCCAAACATCTTGCCGAATTTATATCTTTCAAACCAAATAATAAGTTATGCTAATACAGTTACTTGCTTAGGTTTCAAACTGAACCGTACCTTATCCTCCTATGATCACGTTAATTTTGTTGTTGGCCGCATTTATGGTTGTCTTAGAAAACTTTGGCTGTCTGCTAGTTTTACTCCTGAAGAAACTCGTCGTAAACTTGTAATTGCTTTGATTTTACCTATCATCACATATGCCGAGGTAGTATATAGTGACTTGGACTCTCTATCTCAGTATAAACTACGAGTTGCCTTTAATGATTCCGTTAGATACATCTATGGACTGAAGAGATATGATCGAATCTCTCTTCTATCTAGAAATGTCTTAGATTGTACATTATACCAATTTTTAAATGCTCGTAATCTCATATTTTTACACAAACTCCTTCATAGTAAAACTCCGAGATACCTCTACAATAGATTAGCTTTTTCACGATCTCAGAGAACTCTTAATATCAATTATTCCATCCTTTAAATATTTAAATTCCTCCCGTATGTTTTTCGTCCACTCCGCGAGGCTTTGGAACTCTTTGCCTATACATATTAAACTTATTCGCAATTTCAAGAACTTCAAATATAAAATTTTTGAATACCTTTCAGCGCAGCAATGATGATAATAATAGTAATAAAGATTTTTTTCAAGTCAATTTTAATTTTCTCCTTATTACCCTTTCACCTTGAATTTTTGTATTTTTAGGATAATCTTTCTTTATTAAATTTGTTACTTTTGCCATATTTATTAATATTTACTCAATTTAAATTAATGCATTTACCATTTGTACTATAAAAGACTATGTCTTATTGTACAGCTCAAAACTAAATATGTTAATAAATTGAAATTGAAATTGAAATTAAAATTCTCCGGATCAGTCTTGACTCCTTTGGAAGAGATGATGTGCCCGAGGTACTAAATAAGGATCACTTCTTCGGGTTAAGTTTTAGTTGCGCACTTCGTAGCCTTTGGAACACCTCCTTAAGGTTATCTCGATGTTCGTTAAATGTTTTTCCTACTACGATGACATCGTCCAGGTAGACCAAGCAGGTTTTCCACGTTAGTCCCAGCAGAACGCGCTCCATTAGACGTTCAAAGGTAGCTGGAGCATTGCACAGTCCAAATGGCATTACTGTAAACTGCCAAAGCCCGTTTCCTGCTGTGAATGCTGTTTTCTCGCGGTCTTCTGGATGGATCTGCACTTGCCAGTAGCCACTCTTCAGATCGAGAGTCGAAAACCATTTGGCTCCGGATAGTGTGTCCAGGGTGTCATCAATTCTTGGAAGGGGGTAGCTATCCTTCTTGGTGACGTTGTTGAGTTGGCGATAGTCCACGCAGAATCTCGTACTTCCGTCTTTCTTCTTGACCAGGACGACCGGCGATGCCCACGGACTTTTTGAGCTTTCAATCAGTCCCTCCTTTTCCATCGTCGAAACCATTTCTGCAACCTCCGTCTGCTTAGCCAATGGTAGTCGTCGGGGAGGCTGACGAATCGGTCCCGCATCTCCGGTGTCGATTCGGTGTTGTACGAGATGTGTTCGGCCATACTCGCTGTTCTGCGAAGCAAATATATCAGCGAACTCGTTGATTAAACTACCTGCCATGGACCGCTGCTCCTGATCCAGCTCGCACTCTCCGAGTATATTCTTTTTCATCTCCGATATCTCCGGAGGTCTAACCGCTTTCACATCACTTGCATTGGACAACTTTGTGACCGCAGTAATCGGTACGCACTTTCCAATCACTTCTCCTTGCTTTAGTTTCACGCTTCTGTGTTCCACATTGAGGACACAAACGGGAACCAAGTTCTTTTTAGGTTCAACCAGCATCTTTCCGACAATATAGCTCTGATAATAATTTTCTGCATCTGGCTCGACTAGGTAGAATCGGTGGCTCCCAGGATCACCTTCCAGCTTTGTCCAAATAACTGTCTCTGATGAAGGTGGTAATATTTCGTCCTCACTTACAACTGTCCGTAGAGCTGCGACGTTCTCGTTCCCGTAAACCATCGGAATCTCGACGTTCTTGTACTTTAAAACTTGCGAACCGATGTCGAGCACTATATCATGCGTCTTCATAAAGTCGATTCCGATGATGCATTCGTCACATATATCAGCCACTAAGAATGCATGGGAGAAGACTATTCCTGCAAGGTTTATCGTCAAGAGTACTTCACCATACACCTTTGCTGTTGCTCCAGTTGCTGTTTTCAGACAGTAGCTGCTGGTGTTGTGCAGCCATGATTGGCGAACGATGTCCCTCCTGACTATGGAAGCGGTAGCACCTGTATCGATTGTGGCGACATACTTTTTCTGGTCGATATGGGCTTCCACTGTCAAGTTTCTATTACACCGTTTGGTCTGGGAAACCTGAATTGCGGTCCTGGGGGCGTCGATTCCAGAAACCAGCTTCTGCCCCGCGAAGTTGGTTCTTACTCGTTTCCCGACTGATGGCTTTGAGACGTTCCATCCGCCGAACGCTCAAACGCCTCCTCGTTCCTAGTTCTGCAATGTGGACAATTGCCCCGTCGACGTTCGGCTCTGCACTGTCGTTGTAGATGTCCTATTTTGTTGCAGTTCCAGCAACGGATCGGTCCCCTTCGAGAACTATTAGGGCCTACTACTTCTGTTCTCTGGCACGAGCACTCGACGGATGTCATTTCTCTCACGCGGTGAAATCCTTGAGATGCTTGGTCAGCGGCTTTCATCGTTAAGGCAAATGCCAGTGCCTCAGGAAGAGTTCTCTTTCCAGCCATTCGAAGAGCCATTTGCAGTTGTCTGTCCTCTATGGCTTGTGTAAATGCCTCAATAGCCATTTCATTGATGACATCTTCGCCGGCATTGGGATAAGACAAGTGCGCAAGCCGTTCAATATCAGCTTGCAACTGCTGAAGTGTTTCTCCCCTCTTCTGGATTCTACTGCGCAGTTGTACTCTATACACTTGCTGCATGTGGTCGTCACCAAATCGCATCTCAATAGCCTTCACCAAAGCTGCACAAAGTTTGGACCAATTTCTTACTGAACTCAAGGAAGTAGTGTCATCATGTGAGTATCAAGAGGAAAACTCGATGGTGAGAGACATGTTCATCATTGGAATGCAAGACGATTGTCTACAAGAAAAACTACTTGGCACTGAAGGTTTAACATTAGAAGCAGCGGAAGAAAAGTCAAAGTTGGGTTTGGATATATAATGTAATATATGTGTATTGTATGTATGATACATAATATATGTGTATTGTATGTATGATACATACACATATATTGTATTATATAGTTAAACACGATCACGCCACACTAGGTAAACATACAAATGAAATATTATATATGTACTACATAATACACACACAATATTGTTAGTTTGTAAGAATGTGCCAGTTGGTACAGCAAGTTTGTTAGTAAGTAAGTTCAGTGAATAAAGAATCACCAAACGAAACAGACAGTCTTTTAATAAACTTTACATGGTGTCAGATTTATTTCCCAGTGAAAAAAAAAACAAAATAATATAAAAGTACAGTCGCATCAGTGACCACAATGGATTCAATAAAACCACCGTCTAGTTAAAGTTTCATAAATTCTAACCAAACCCAAAGTTGGAGAATTTGGAAACAGCGTTTCCAACTTTTTATCACGGCAGCAGGTCTAGAAAAAGCAGACGATGGAAGAAAAATAGCTCTGCTTTTACACTCAATCGGAGAAGAGGGCTTAAAAATTTATAACACATTCAAGTTCAAGGTTGAAGATTCTTTATCTGGAGCCAGCGAGTACAAAAGTGTGGTATCAAAATTTGATGAATATTTTGAGCCAAAAAAGAACCTCATATACGAAAGGTTCCGATTTTTAAGCTGTCGTCAAAAAACTGCACAAAGTTTGGACCAATTTCTTACTGAACTCAAGGAAGTAGTGTCATCATGTGAGTATCAAGAGGAAAACTCGATGGTGAGAGACATGTTCATCATTGGAATGCAAGACGATTGTCTACGAGAAAAACTACTTGGCACTGAAGGTTTAACATTAGAAGCAGCGGAAGAAAAGTCTAAAGCGTATATACTGGGAAAAGCCCACGCGTCGGATATGTCACATGGAGATTTAGCAGCAGAAATTCCAATTAACTACATTGAAAGGCCAACAACTCATCATAAGCGAACGTGGAACCAGCCGCAGAGAAGCCGCTACTCACTATCCGAACAACGGAATCCACAAGAGCAGCAACAAAGCAGACAAGGTACTCAGTGGAAGGAGAACGGTAATCAGAAGAGAGAGGTTAGAGTTAGACCATCATCATCAGGTAATGCATATGATACGAATTATTGCTCCAGATGTGGACAAAAGCATCAAAATAAATGCCCAGCCACGGGTGTTGTTTGTTATAATTGTAGTGGAAAAAACCATTATGCAAAAATGTGTAAATTTAAATCGATTAAAGCTCTTGGATTAAATCAAAACAATAGTAGTACAGATAGTGAATGTGATAGCAACAATAGTTTTTTCGTAGGTATGTGTAAAGCCAATGAAAACAACTTCAGTGACTGTGAAGACTGGCATATCAAATTGGTTATTAACAAACTGTCCATAAAATGTCATCTAGATACAGGGGCACAAGCTAATGTCATGTCAAAAAAAGTATTTAATTCAGTTAATGGATCAAATCTTATTAAGTCTAATGCTTCCTTAATTACTTTGGGTAATCAAAAATTGTCTGTAATTGGAAAGTGTGATTTTATTTGTGAATTTAAACGGCAAAATGAAGTGGTATGCGAGATCGTTGAATTTATAATAATTTCGGAAATGTGTCCTACGATTATAGGTTTACCTGATTGTGTCCGACTTGGTTTAGTAAAAAGAATTTGTGCAGTTGGTAACTTTAGGGAAAATTTATTAGCAAAATATAATGATTTATTTACCGGTTTAGGATGTCTTGATTATACTTGCCAGTTAAGGATAAAAGAAAATTGCATGCCAGTGGTAGATCCACCAAGAAGGGTCCCTTATAAATTGCATGACAGGTTAAAAAAGGAACTGACTCGTATGGAAAATTTAAACGTCATTGAAAAAGTTAGGGGTCCCACATCATGGGTAAGCTCAATTGTTTTAGTGGAAAAACCAAATAAATCGCTACGGATCTGTCTAGATCCAAGAAATCTGAACGAAGTGTTGCTCCGATGTCACTATCCAATACCTGATATTGAATTAGTAAAATCCAAATTATCAGGTGCACGTTTTTTTTCTGTGTTAGATGCAAGTAATGGATTCTGGATGATTAAATTAGATGAGCCATCCTCTCTTTTATGTACATTTAACACTCCTTTTGGAAGATACAAATTTTTACGTCTACCATATGGTTTGAACGTTGCTCCGGAAATATTTCATAGAACAATAACTGAACTATTCTGTGATTTGGAAGTGATAGTGTATATTGATGACATTTTGGTTTGGGGTAAGACAATTGAAGAACACGATAAACGTTTGTCAGCGGTTTTAGATAGAGTTAAACAAGTTAACCTTAAATTGAATAAGGATAAATGTCGTTTTGGTTTGAAGCAAGTAAAGTACTTCGGTCAAATTTTCAGTGAAAATGGTATGAGTCCAGATCAATCAAAAATTATAGCAATTCGTGACATGCCGCCTCCAAAGTCAGTCAAAGACCTTCAACGATTCTTAGGAATGTTAAATTATTTGGGACTATATATTAAAAATTTATCAGCAGAAACAACATCATTAAGAGGGCTTTTGAGAAAAGATAGTGTGTGGGAATGGAACGAAAGCCACCAGCAAGTTTTTGAGCATTTGAAATGCCTTATAATTTCTCCTCCGATTTGGTCATATTACCGGGATAATGAACCGTTGGTCTTGTCTACAGATGCTTCGAAATTTGCTGTTGGAGCAGTTTTATTTCAGAACAATAAGCCCATAGCATTTGCCTCAAAAACTTTAACCAGTTGTCAACAACGATACGCACAAATAGAAAAAGAATTGTATGCGATTGTATTTGGGGCTACGAGGTTTCGACAATATATATACGGTCAAACTATAACTGTTGAAACTGACCATAAACCCCTTGTGTCACTTTTTAAAAAGCCTTTAGCGGAAGTTCCTATACGATTACAACGTATGAGTATGTGTCTCCAATCATACAATATGAATGTTGTATACAAGCAAGGTAAAGATTTACAAGTAGCAGATACACTTTCTCGAGCTCCTTTACCTGATACAGAGGAACTAGTTATAGATAGGGACATTCAGATTCATGTTGGATTTCTTAGATCCTGTCTTCCAATTTCTAAAAGTAGACTACAACAAATAGAAGTCGAGTCAGCTAAAGATACACAATTACAACAACTTAAATTTTACCATGAAAATGGTTGGCCTACAAGAAAAAATGTAGTTAGTTCAAATGTCAAGAGTTTTTGGAATTTTAAGGACGATATTTTTATAGAAAATAACCTATTTTTCAAAGGTGAAAGTATTATTATACCGGAAAATTTACGTCAAGAGATTTTAAAAATTACACATCAGGGCCACCCAGGCATTGAAAAAAATAAAAACCGTGCTCGTGGCATAATTTATTGGCCAAACATGTCGGAAGATATAGCAAGTATGGTAGAATCTTGCCCCACATGCATCAGATATAGAAAAAGTAACACAAAAGAGCCTTTACTCTCACACCCGATCCCTTATCTGCCATGGGAAACTATAGGAACAGACATTTTCGAATGGCAAAAGGATTTATTCGTTATTGTGGTGGATTACTACTCTAAATATATAGAGATAGCAAAATTAGCATCCAGTAAAGCTACCAATGTAATATTACAACTAAAATCTATATTTGCACGTCATGGGATCCCAATGAAGATAATATCGGACAATGGTCCACCATTTAGTTCGAAAGAATTTAAACAGTTTTTAAAAGAATGGGAGATTGAGCAAGTTACTAGTAGTCCATTTTATCCTCAATCAAACGGTTTGGCGGAGCGATCAATTCAAACTGTAAAAGCTCTTTTATCTAAATGCAAAGATTCTGGATATGATCCTTACTTAGCGCTGTTGAATTTACGAACTACGCCAAATGGCAAGTAATCGCCATCGCAGCTACTAATGTCAAGAAAATTTCGAACTCAATTACCTATCACTACAAGGCATTTACAACCCAATATAGTAGATCCTCATAACTATAGATTAGAAAGAACAAAAAATAATTTGAAAATGAAGTCCTATTATGACAAACATGCTAAGAAACTGGAAAAAATATCATCAGGTGAGAAAATATTATTCAAAAAGTTGCCAGATTCTGAATGGGTATTAGGAGAAATAGTAAAACCTTGCAGAGAGCCTCGTTCATATACAATTTCGGACAAGGAAGGAAAAATGTATAGACGTAATCGAAAACACATAATAGTTGATAAGACTTGCAATTATAATGAAACTGATCAGAAATCCGAAAGCGACAGTGATTGTGATACCCAATGTAATGAAAATCAGTTAGAGCAAAAAGTTGAAATTGAAACCGACTTTAATAAAACCATATTTGATGAACAGTCTTTACAACAGAATGAAGTAAATAGTCCTATGAAACTTAGGTCAGGTAAAATTCTAAAATAAAATAAACTGTAAGACCTATTATATATTATATTATTGAATTACACTTGTCATATATTACATAACACAAATATGTTTGTTAACCACAATAAGAACATTACTTAAAACACATATAAGTTTTTGAATAAACATGTGAATTTCTTAATTTAATTTTAAATAAATTTAATCTGAAATAGATAAAGTTGAATCTTAAAGATATGTAGATATTTTTGATAAGGGGCATGTTGGGTTTGGATATATAATGTAATATATGTGTATTGTATGTATGATACATACACATATATTGTATTATATAGTTAAACACGATCACGCCACACTAGGTAAACATACAAATGAAATATTATATATGTACTACATAATACACACACAATATTGTTAGTTTGTAAGAATGTGCCAGTTGGTACAGCAAGTTTGTTAGTAAGTAAGTTCAGTGAATAAAGAATCACCAAACGAAACAGACAGTCTTTTAATAAACTTTACAGTAGTCGCGTTGTTTTTCTTCGGAGATAGTTTGAAGCAATTCTGCAGCTGTACCTCGTAATGCGAGCGTTAATGCAATCGACTTTTCCTCGTCGTCCCATCCATTGGTCGTTGCAGCTGCTTCGAACTGTCTCTTATAAATTGGCCATGATGTTTGACCATCAAAAACGGGTGGTTGCATCTCCTTCCTTCTTGGGCAGTCAGCAGAATATTCCCGAGCCTTCTGCTTCTTGACTTTTTCGAGCTCTTTAGTTATGTTCTCGATGTTTGTGCCGAACTCTCTGGCTATGTTCTTGATGTTTGTTCCAAGTTCTTTGGCTACGTTCTCGATGTTTGTCTCGTGTCTATGAAACGTTTCATTAATTTCCTCGAACTTGGTTTCATGCTGGTTTAATTTCTCATCAATAGCGTCGATTTTTACATCTAGAACATTCTTAAATTCTTCCACGGCGTCTTTTTGTGCGGCTACAATGGAATTTTTCTGTTCTTCTAAAGAATTCTTTTGTTCTTCTAGAGAATTTTTCTGTTCTTCTAGAGAATTCTTCTGCTCTGCGAACTTAGATTCCATAGAATTTTTCTGTTCTGCGAACTTCAATTCCATAGAATTTTTCTGTTCTTCTAGAGAATTCTTCTGTTCTTCCATCTTGGCAAGAAGTAATTCCATCATAGCGCTAATATCAACGCTTGTACTTACTTGTTCTTCTGCCACATCGAATAGCATGGTTTTTGGATCTTCTCCCTCGTTTTGCACAGCTTCCTGCAGACGAAGTATGAGGTCACTTTTCCCTCCAGCTGTGGAGAGATTCCGCTTTTCTAGTTCACTTTTCAATTGGGGTATGCTTAGATGTAGCAATACACGACCCATTTTGTTTGTCTCTTGTAATTTAGAAAATCACAAATTCACTTTTTTTTTTTTTTTTTTTTTTTTTTTTAACCAACTTCACTTAGACACTTAGCACAGAATAAGTTTTATCCCACTTCTGACACCAATGTTACATTCAGGCTGGGATTCGTAAAGATAAAACACTATTCCGTTTAACTTCTCTAATAAAATTCACTTTTATTACACTTTTATCGACTATTCTAATATTTCACTTATTAAGTACCAGAACACTATTTCTTAAACAATTCTTCAACGTTTCAAACCAATCACTTAATTTACTCTATTACTTTTCACTTATTTATCTTCACAAACTATTACTATCTCGAACTTTAACCAATCACTGTTATAAATCAACTGTCTCGCCCTCTTCTAAAAGCTGTCCTTTTATACCTGCTCCGCCATCTGACGAGAACTTTCTAGCTAATTCTAATTGGTTCTAGAACTAGCTCAGTGGTGAAATACATTTACTTGACAGGTTCCAGTCTCCAATTGGAAGTGACACTTGGGTGGAACTTGTTTGGTGACTAAGGGGTTGTTTTCACTTCACCATTTCAGGTTACACGATACATTCCACACCACAATATAATGTAGTTATATACATCATACGACACTACGCAGGCTAGTGGTACTCTGTCTTCCGATGCGAGGTATCAACGGAGTGTATGACTTAGATTATGTCAAGAATAAAATGAACTACTAAAGCAACTGGTTGTCTTTCTTTTCAATATAAATACAATATTGGCGATGAGGGTAAAAAGTATACCCATACGTTGTTTTGTAAGAAAAAAAAAAACTTAAGCGGTAAAAAAAAAAAAGGAAGAAAAAGAAGAATCACGTTGTACAACGAGAATAAAGTCGAGTGTTCAATTATTTTGTCAAAAATAGTTCATATTACGAAGACACCATTACAAAAACATAAATAAAATAAAAGTGAACAAAAAGTAATCATGGCATTAATTGGATCCATTGAGCAGTCTTGCAGCGGTGACGATTTTTCTGATTACCTGGAGCGAATGGACCAATTATTCAAAATAAATGAGGTGACAGAAGAGCGGAAAGTGGCTTTGTTTCTCACTTTAATCGGCCCCGACGCGTATAAGAGAATTAAGTCAATTCTAATGCCGGACAAGCCAACATCCAAAACCTACAAGGAATTGGTGGAAGCAGTAAAATCACATTTTGCGCCA
Organism: Cheilosia vernalis; assembly: GCA_949126925.1. Taxonomy (NCBI): domain Eukaryota; kingdom Metazoa; phylum Arthropoda; class Insecta; order Diptera; family Syrphidae; genus Cheilosia; species Cheilosia vernalis. The sequence goes on from OX421358.1 coordinate 72,732,417, forward strand.
ACGAGAAATGTAATTGCCGACAGATTCAAGTTTTATTCGTGTTCGCAAAAACACGGTCAATCAATTGATGACTACATTTATAACCTAAAGTTAATAGCGGGAAATTGCAAATTTGACACATTTCTACAAGAAGCCCTGCGAGATAGGCCAGTTAGCGGTGTTAGTAATGAAAAGTTACAAACAAAGTTATTGTCAATGAAAGACCTGTCTTGGAGTTCCGCGTGTGAAATCGCACAGTCATTTGAGCTCGTCGATAGAGAACAGAGGAATAAGAATCCAACAGGAAGAAGGGATTTTCAACAGTGTACTTAGTGCACCACAAAGCATGCGAAAGGAAATTGCCCGGCTCGAGACTGGACATGTTTCAAATGCGGATTGAGGGGTCACTCAGCAAAGGCATGTTTCAATCAAAATCGAAAACCCGGAAGCACGAGGAAGTACGCCAGTAGCAGCCATAACCAAGCAACCGTAAATGAATTAAAGTTAGGACGTATCAATTGGGTGAACAGTAGCAGCCAACCATTGTGCAAAGACGTGAACATAGACGGTTTAGTATTAAGTATGGAAATAGATACAGGAGCGGTAGTGTCGGTGATATGTAAAAATGATTATTTAAAATATTTTGCAAACAAACGTGTAACTAGTAATAACAATTATCCTCCTCTACAGGTTTTGACAGGCGAAGATGTTAAAGTTGTTGGCGCAATTCCAGTTACAGTTAACGGGGCTCACGAATTGGTCTTAATCATAATTGACTCGGGAAATAATTTCAAACCACTTCTTGGTAGGAACTGGCTGGATGAGATTTGTGCGGGTTAGAGATCGGTTTTCATTCTCAAAACATGAATTCGGTGATTGGGAAGGACAGTTTAGATTCCAATGTAATTCGCGAAATTGAGGTAAATTTTCCAAAATTATTTAAGCAGTCAGTAGAACCCAGGATTTTAGAGCGCAAATATTTATTGACTATAAAGCAAAAGCCAAATTTTGTAAGCCACATGCAACCCCATTAAGTTTAAAGCTACAAATTGAGTCGGAGTTGAAAAGAATGTGTGATGATGGAGTAATTAAACCAGTTCGTTTTAATTAATAGTTAGTTAATGGTAGATGAGAATTCACAGGATCTACTTACGATAAACACCCATAAAGGGCTGTTTCAGTTTTTTAAAACTTCCCTTCGGAGTTTCATCAGCTCCTATGATTTTTCAGAAAACAATGGACACCATTCTGCAAAATATGGAAGGAATTTTTGTATACCTCGATGATATACTCGTGGCAGGGCATTCGATATCCGAGTGCAAGGCTAGATTGTTTAGCGCGTTGAAGCGTTTGGATGAATACAATGTGAAAATTAATTGGGAAAAATGTTTATTTTTCCGAGAGGAATTGGAAAATTTAGGGCATACGATATCAAAGTCGGGAATTAGCCCATCAAAATCCAAATGTGAGTCTGTAATGGCAGCGCCAGTACCGTCTAATAAAGAGCAACTCCAAAGTTATTTAGGATTAATAAACTATTATTCCAAATTTTTGCCAAACTGCGCTGCAGTTCTAAGTCACCACACCTTTCGTGTGGGACACATGCTGTATGAAAGCTTTTGAAGACAGTAAACTATTATTGTCAAATAATGGTTTACTAGCACATTTCAACCCGAAACTTCACATTTCGATAACTTGTGACGCTTCGCCGTATGGAATTGGTGCAATATGGTATGGAAAACGGTATAGAAAAACCATGTTATATGGTTTCTGCTACTCTCAGTTCAGCAGAGAAAAATTACTCTCAACTTGACCATGAGGCCCTAGCTGTAATTTTCGCTATTAAGAGATTCCACAAATTGGTTTATGGATATAAATTCATAGTCAGCCTTATTGTGAGTTTCGCCCGAAAAGCATTTCACCTGGCAAAATGCTGTCCGCCCGAAATTTTAAAAGCTATTGCGAGTTTCGCCCGAACGAATTCTATCTTCGAATCGATAGTGATATTTCGAACACAAACGAACACGCCTAATATGTGTTTGACAGATTGGAAAATAAAATAAAGAAAAGTCTAAAATTTTGTAACGTGAACGACCCGCACGACCTTCGAATGCATGCATAACTACTACCGCTCGAGTATGCCTACACTCGCCGACCGCAACCGATGCACCCATCCACCACTTGTACCACCCATATGACCCAAGGTCACAGGACCCCTGGGACAGTCCGGGCAGAATGGTGGATGGGGTGTCCAGGCCTCCTGCAGCCAGGCATTACCGTTCCTCCAACGAACTAGCTCAGCGGCGGGCGGGGATCTTGCTGCAGGTCCCAGACTGGGGTTACATTCTATTTACATGCCTGTACTAACGAATCTCAAAAAAAAAAAGGTCGAAAAGGTAATAAACACGACCGGGATCACCATTGTCCCTAACAAATAATAATTTGCGAGGCCCGAGTTAAGAATATATTCACAAAAATCAGTTCCACGTGGGAGAAAAGCTGACCCACCCCTACCTAGTTCGATACTAGGCATCCTTGGTCGTCGATACGCTCTCATCTATTCGACGACCCCATACGTGAGAGTGGCTCTAACCGCTCACGGGTCAAACCACTGACGTCACTCGTACTCTACCTTCTGGTTGCCCATGTCCTCATGGCCGGCATCCCCTCTCTTCAAATCTTACAGATACTTCATGGCTGAAACTCCCACGAATGGTATATCTCAAAATAACAGACCACAAATAACTCTCCATCTTGAAGTAGACATCGGTTTACTTTTTATTCAAAAACAAGAAAATTCCTTAAATTCCATGACTTAAATCTATCGCTACTACAAATTCCCACCAATCGTGCTCCTGAACGTATCTATTTATCGGGCTCGATTACAACAACAAAGATAGAAAAACAAATGGTCTTATGACAACACTGACGTAGCGACTATGGAGATCAAAAATCCGTAGCCAGACTACTCGCTTGTTTGGGGTGACTTATGCCACTGCCCGGTAAAAATTTCATTGATTACCGAATCCTACGAACAATTAAAAATCGATTCAGTTCGACCACGATTAAAAATGTTTTACCGCCACGCAATGATCTAAGTAGAATCTTGTTTCGCACAACTTTGCTCAAGAACAAAAAAAAACTTGAATTTACAATGAAAAGAAAAATTCCCTATCATGAAATTGTATGGGTCAATTCTACGTTACACTTCTTCAGTTCAAAATGACATTTACCACAAACCAAACTTACCCCCTTCTTATTCTTTCTTGCAGGGGTTAATTACCCTATCGCGCTCCGTGGTGAGGGACTGTGGTGCACCGCATTTCCTTCCAGGGATCCTGCATACCAAATTCACTCGTATGCTATCGACGAGATATCTAAACACTGGGAATGGGAAAAATCATTTGAACGTAATAGAAGTTTACAATATCAAAAATGAACCCAACTACTTAACTAAAGCCTATCCTACGGCGGTGTATGTGCGAAATTCGGCGGGTTGGTGTCTCAGCTCGAGAATGATCGAAAAGGTGGGTGTCTATGGTCGGGTGGTGGTCTGTGGTGTCAAATCGCTCCCTCTAGCGGTGGATGGATTTTCCTGCACTAGCCACAGCCAAAATGGTGGTGGTTGGCAATCTCTCCCAAACCAAGCACGGCTATGTGAAAACGACCAAAATTTATGTCTTTGACACGGCTGCGTAATTCACTCGTTGGGGATTCTTTTTTTTATATGAAGTTTTTCTTTCTTCTATCCCTTTCAATGTCTCAATGCACTTGTTTTTGTTCTTTTCTTTTAGCAATTTGCTCTAGGTTTTTTTTTCCTTTCTCGGCGTTTTATTTTTTTTTTTTTGTCTTTTTGCAAGCTTTAACTACGCGTGATTTTAGTGATTTATGATCTTTTTGTTTTGTATTTCAGATGGTATTTTTTTTTCTCTACATTTACAGGGGGCTAGGTGGATTTTGCGCACACAACACGAGAGCTGGAGAATAGTTATTTCACGGGGGTGGTTTCACTTTTTCCTTGGGTTTTCTTTTTCTTCGTTTTTTTTTCTTTTATGTACGATGGGACGACGTATATCACGCGGATGACGATGTGCGGGTGTTCGGTCGAGATTAAGATCTCGAACGCGAACTTCCCCTCGAAGACGAATATTATTTCTTCGCGTTACGAGACGCGATTTTGTTTTACCTTTGCTAACTCGCAAAACTCATCGACACGCGGTCAGACCACAAAAAAAGAAAACGTACCACGTGCACTCCCCAGAGAATTTTTCTCGCGTTTTTATTTTTGATACCGCCCTATCCAAATGCTTGCTCGATACTGACTTTTTCCAACCAACTATAGCCACGTCGCACATGCCGGCTGGAAGTTTTTCCAACAAGGTGGGTGTAGCCGTCTCGCTTGCGCTAATTGCGCTCGACGATGGCGTGCATTTTCGATTCAATTATTATGGAAGTGTCTGTTCCGAAAATTCGGCTAGAACTTTTATTGCTGGAAAGGGATTTTTTTGCATTCGGTTCGTACATAACCGGTGCGTTTTGAATAAAACAAAACTGCCAGTGACGGGTTGAAATAAATAGCCATAATTTGGGCGAAAGAATATGGCTGCCTGTTGGAAATACGGGTGCGTCTACGCTCGTGAAAATTATGGCACTCTCGAATCGTCTTCAGTGCATCTAAAACCGATCTACCATATTAAACTCTGCAACTGCATGCAGCGTTTACTACAATTTGTATATTTATTGTTATTTTAAGAGAATTAGTCTAAAATTTGTAAAGTGGCAGTATAAAAATGCACAGCATTGCACTGCGGCTGTTAATACTGGAGGAAGAGGAAGAAAATACTCTGGAACGAGTTACTCGAAGGCACTCACGAGATATATGTAATCCCTTGGAGTTGCGCGAACCATTGTAAGAATTAAACGTTTCAAAAAGTAATTTGTAAGGAAAAATTTCAGATTTTTTTGATTTCACCAGTATTATAGAATCAAAAAAACGGCATTCAAATGCATGTGCTTACTAACGCCTTGTCCCTGTCCAAACAAAAATTCTACCCATTGTGAAACCAGTAGGTTGTTTGCGTTTTTTTTCTTTTGCAGAGGGTGGATATCAAAAAATTGTTGGTAAGGACCACGAATCCCCTTGCTTCTCCGTCATTTTGTTAAGCAGTAAATCGATTTGTCTTTTATTGATTGTTTTGCTCGTGAAATAAAAGAAAAAAAAACTTAAATTTCCAATTTTCTAGACTTCAGTAAAGTAACTTACATGGTGAAGCTTCACGGTCTTCTCCTGTTCGCCTCAAAAAAAAAGTAATGGAAAATGTACGTCGTAGATAGCAGTATATTCCGCCCGAAACAATGCTGCCAATAAGGGGAATTTTTTCGAACATCAAATTTTTTCGCCCGGAACTCATGATAAGCAAAAAGTGAAATGTCATTTTTTTCGGGTGGAATATTACTACTTACTTAACGGGCTCCCGACCCGTGGAGAGTCTCTGCCTGAGACACTGCAGCCTTCCATCCTCTACGATCCCGGGCACGCTGCTTCCAGTTGTCCAGACCAAGCGCTCTGGCATCCGCGATGGCTTGGTCTTTGAACCGGAGGTTCGGTCTTCCTTGTCTTCTCGAACCTGGGGGCTGGGATTCGAAGATCCTCTTAGCTGGAGCATTATTGTCCATTCGCTCGATGTGGCCGAGCCAATGTAGTCGACGTATTTTGGCTTTTTGGACTACATCCACATCTTGATACAGCTCATAGAGTTCGCGGTTATATCTTCTCCTCCATTCGCCCTCCTCGCACACAGGACCAAAAATCCGCCGAAGAATTTTTCTTTCGAAGGAACCCAGTATTAGCTCTCCCTTCCTGCTTATCGTCCAGCACTCGGCGCCGTAGAGCAGAACTGGCAGTATAAGGGTTTTGTAAAGCATACATTTCGTCCCTCGAGTTAGGAGTTTTGAACCCAATTGTTTTGCCAAACCGAAGTAGCAGCGGTTTCCTAGGGTAATTCTCCGCCGGATCTCCACTAGGATGTCATTCGTGGAGTTCATGTTTACTCCGAGGTAGATGAACTCCTTAACTACCTCGAAATTGTTGCTATCAATAGTGACGTTTTGTCCTAGGCGGTGGACAGATGTTTGTTTGTTTGTTGATAGCATGTACTTAGTCTTGTCCTCGTTTACTTCAAGACCAACAGATTTCGCCTGTTCTTCAATCGCCGTGAAAGCTTCTATCACGGAGCGCTGTGACCGACCGATGATGTCAATATCGTCCGCATACCCCAGCAGCTGGACGGATCTGTTGAAGATAGTGCCTTCCGTGTTGACACCTGCCCTACGCACTATCTGCTCCAGTACGAGATTGAAGAAGTCGCATGATAGCGCGTCCCCTTGCCGAAATCCGGTGCATGTTTGGAATAGTTCGGAGGAGCTGTTTCCAAATTGCACGTTGCAACGCGTGTTTTCGAGTGTCACGCGACACAACTGAATCAATTTTGACGGGATTCCGAATTCGGCCATCGCCATATACAGCTCCTGACGATGTATACTATCATACGCGGCCTTGAAGTCGATGAATAGATGGTGTGTCTCGACTTGAAATTCGTTGGTCTTTTCCAGGATTTGCCTCAGTGTGAAAATTTGGTCTATAGTCGATCTGCCGGGCCGGAAGCCACACTGGTACGTGCCGATTAGTGTGTTGCAGAACAGTTTAAGACGTTCACACAGTACGTTGGATAGGATCTTATACGCGATATTTAGCAGGGATATGCCTCGATAGTTCTTGCAAGACATAGGATCGCCTTTTTTGTAGATAGGGCATATGGAGCTGATAGTCCAGTCATCGGGCATGTTTTCTTCCATCCATACTTGGTTGATGATTTGGTGCATGCGCCCTACCAAAACATCACCTCCGTATTTAAAGAGCTCCGCTGGCAAGCCATCGGAGCCTGCGGCTTTGTTGTTCTTAAGATTTTTTATAGCTAAGCCAACCTCTTCTATACTGGGTGGTGGAATAGGTTCTTCATTGGCTGGACGCGGGTTATCTTCTTGCCCTACCACTCTCTCAACATGATGCCCATTAAGCAACTGCTGGAAATGCTGCTTAAATACATCTACTATTCCCTGCTTGGCTTTCTTATAGAACCTCCGGATGTTGTTGCGATCACGAGACTCTTCGATCTCCTTGAGCTGGGATACTGCGTAGGCTCTCTTCTTTCTACGCAGGATCTTTTTCTCCTCCCTTCTCCTGGCTCGATACTCTTCCCTAGCTGCCCTTGTTTTGCGCTGCAGCATTTTCTTGTGTGCATCTTCTGTCACCTTTTTCCTGTACACGCATTCATCATCATAACACGGGCTCTTTCTCTGGGGTGGCTGGTACCATACAGTGGTTTCGGCTACCTCCTTGATGATGTCGCGAGACTGGCACCACTGATTGTTGGCGTCTGTGGAAGGCGAGTGCATAGTGGAGAGTTTCATGCTCAGGCGCTCTCTGTAGGCTCTGGCTACTCCAGGTGAGCTAAGGCGTCCAACGTCAAATTTCTTCTTCTGGGCCCCAAGTAGAAATTGTTGGTTGTAGTGTGCACGCTGTTTCCACATTTCAGACATGTGTCCATAACAGTAACAGTGTGTATAATGGATCAAAGTGCGTACTGTTTGCACTGAGGGATGTAACGTTGACCAAAGTGGGGAATAAGTTTTACCTCATAAAATTACTATTTCGGGAAACTCACATAATGGGATTTTTGCTATGACTTGTAACCGAAATGTGTCCGAATTTTAGTGAGCTGTCAAATTTGTTTTCATGTGTTTGTAAGTTGGTTCGCACGAAACAGAAAATGTGAAATAGAAATACTGATGCCAATATAAAACGTAAACACATATAACCTTCCCTCTTTAATGGGGATGCAAGTACCTAAACGAACAAAATGTCATGAAAATGGTAAAGCAGGTATAATATTATGCGAATTTAATAATTGCATATCTTCGTACCCGAATGCAAAATATTCAAACGAAAATCAGTTTTACCACAAATATCAATAAGTTGTAGTGGCAAAAACTCACGCGCTCAAGAAATATTGAGTACTAGCTGGCCCGGCGAACTTAGTTCCGCCCCAATTCGTTAATGTAATGAAAATAATAATTCCGAGCATGCACATTGCACCATGCCTCTTTACGCAATTCGGTCAATTCAAATTCTTTATTCAAAAGTTATATTAAATACTCTATGACACTTAAAAAAAAAAGAAAGATAACAAAGTTCGATCCTTAAGTCCACTTTTGCTCTAAATTAACAAAAATCAACTTCTGCTAGCTATTGTGACTGAATTTTGTTGTTTCACTTGAGGCGAGCTTCAAGTTGTTGATGATGTGAATTAAATAAAAAAAATTGTTATGATTTAACAGATAAAGCAAGAGGAAATTCGAAAAAACGCTTGTGACAAATGAGACTTTATATTCGACTTAGACAGTGATGTTGATTTCGATACTTGAGGAATAGTTTTTAGAAAATAGGCATAATTTTTTTGTGAACTGTTTTAAAATCAATTTTTTGTGAATTATTTTTTTAGAATCATTTCACACAAATACATTTTGAAGTTGGTAAATCTGGTACATTCTTTAATCAAAGTCGCATTAAAAATTTAAATTTACAACTGTGCGTCTTGCTTATTTTCCAATAACCTACTCGACTTACTCACCAAATCAAAACCTTGGATTATAGAGATAAAAAAGATAGAATTGCCTATCAATCGACCAACATTCTGATAACAATTTCTTGAATCACCTTGTAGGTTAGTTGCAGTTCCTTTGTAAGATATGCAATTTTTATCTTTTTTACCAAAAAGGCATGATTTTTCGAAAAAGGCATAATTTTTTAAGGGTTCAGACATGAAAACTTAGATCCGGCTTTGCATCACTGGCGGTGACTCCAATCTAACTATTTCTCAACTTAAAGTCAAATTTAATGCTTTATTTCTTCTAATTCAGACTAAAAGTTAATTTGTTGCCAAAAGTCGTGTCTAAAATGTTTTATTGCTAAGGGCCAATAGAAATAACTGAAGTATATCAATATCGATGTGTGTCAATCAAACCGCAATGATTGACGTGCCACCTATCGGGTCCAAAAGTATCTGATTTTTTATAACCCATCTCTGATTCAAGACGAACAAAACAAAACAAAAATCATTGAAATCTAACTAACGCACATATCTATGTATTTCCTTCTCCATTTAGAGACACAGGAATCTCAATTTTGACTTCGGTTAAAGGGTTGTAGGGTCAACAAAGCAAGGCAGGCATGCTTGTTTAAGCCTGTGCTTAGCTCGTCGGTGGAGTGGGATCTTCTGCTTGGCTTGCGGACTACCGTACTTTTACATGCCTGAATTTTGATGCGAAAATTTTAAAATTTGTTGGCATTAAAGGGATAGGAAGAAAATTGGGAAAGGATTAACTCTAAAAGAAATATTTAATAGCTTTAATAGCTAAGAAGAAAACTAACCAAACCTATCAACTTGGTTGGTAAGCCTTCTCCCTTCTATATCCACACCAGTACAGAAGGTGTTATGGTACCTTTGAGCTGCCCTCCCCATAACCCTACACACAAATGAGCAGAGTATCGTGAACACTCAAAACGCTCAACTACTCCTGTTGCCTGTCATCATTGTCCTCGTCATCTCAATCACACATACATTTCAACTTACTCACACATCCTAATGCAAGGATCCTGAAAATGCTTGAAAAAAAAAATGATGGATTGCAACACCATCAAACAAATTAACGTATCTACTCCATTTCAAAAAGTCACTTAATGTAACATAGTAAACTACTTATTAGGTATATTTAAGAAAAAAAAAATAAAAATTGTTGACAACAACAATTTGCTTAGAAAATAATTAAAATATTTGACAACAACAATTCCTTTTAAAATTTAAAATATTTTTTTTTTGTTTTGGAAGTTTCACTACTCGATTTTTATCCAGTTTATTTTTTTTCAAAGTGCTTTTCCCCATGAAAATCGAAATGTGTGCCTGCAACGCCACCTGTTGAGAATTTTCCGACTTTTCTTTTTTTCTAAACCATCCCTGATTCAAGACGAACAAAATGAAACAAAAATCATTCAAATCGGTTTAGCAGTTCTCAAGCCTTTACCCGACTAACACACAGCGATTGATTTTTATATAATAGACTAGCTGGCCCGGCGAACTTAGTTCCGCCCCAATTCGTTAATGTAATGAAAATAATAATTCCGAGCATGCACATTGCACAATGCACATGCCTCTTTATGCAATTCGGTCAATTCAAATTCTTTATTCGAAAGTTGTATTGAATACTCTACGTATGACACTTAAAAAGAAAAGAAAAATAACAAAGTTCGGTCCTTAAGTCCACTTTTGCTCTAAATTAACAAAAATCAACTTCTGCTAGCTATTGTGACTGAATTTTGTTGTTTCACTTAAGGCGAACTTCAAGTTGTTGATGATGTCAATTAAATAAAAAAAAATTGTTACGATTTAACAGAAAAAGCAAGAGGAAATTCGAAAAAACGATCGTGACAAATGAGACTTTATATTTGACTTAGTCAGTGATGTTGATTTCAATACTTGAGGAATAGTTTTTAGAAAATAGGAATCATTTTTTTGTGAACTGTTTGAACTGTTTTACAATCAATTTTTTGTGAATTCTTTTTTTAGAATCAATTCACAGAAATACATTTTGAAGTTGGTAAATCTGGTACATTCTTTAATCAAAGTCGCATTAAAAATGTTAATTTACAACTGTGCGTCGTGCTTATTTTCCAATAACCTACTTGACTTACTCACCAAATCAAAACTTTGGATTGTAGAGATAAAAAAAGATAGAATTGCCTATCAATCGACCAACATTCTGATAACAATTTCTTGAATCACCTTGTAGGTTAGTTGCAGTTCCTTTGTAAGATATGCAATTTTTATCTTTTTTATCAAAAAGGCATGATTTTTCGAAAAAGGCATAATTTTTTAAGGGTTCAGACATGAAAATAAGATCCAGCTTTGCATCACTGCAGGTGACTCCAATCTAACTATTTCTCAACTTAAAGTCAAATTTAATGCTTTATTTCTTCTAATTTAGACTAAAAGTTATAATTTGTTGCCAAAAGTCGCGTCTAAAATGTTTTATTGCTAAGGGCCAATAGAAATAACTGAAGTATGTCAATATCGATGTGTGTCAATCAAACCGCAATGATTGACGTGCCACCTATCGGGTCCAAAAGTATCCTATCCTTCAAACTGGAACCAACCATACACATCCACAAATTTTCATGGAAATCGCCTCAGTGGCTTTGGAGATCAAAAACATTACCTATTGGGTCTAAAAGAATATTATCTTTAAAGTCCTGCTAAACTTTTAATACGTGAATCGAACAAAACCAAAAAGTTTCATGAAAATTGGCCCTTCAGTTATCGAGATACAAAATCATCGAGTTACACACAGAAGGAATTATATTTGTAATAAATAAATTAATGTTATTAAGGGTATTCACTTAATCTCATAATTTTATGCAGTTCGTAAATTTATAAATTTCTCTCGTAAATGTCATTGCGTAATTCGCTGCAAATAACGATAAAGCAATAGATTAACCATCTATTTCATAAAAATTTTTCCGTCATTGCTGCAACTCTGAAAACATGAAAAGTAATTCACACAACCGCTTGTCACAGTTTGACATTTGTAAATTTGCGTAACCTTCCGCAGTCGATTTCCGAGCCTAATTGGTCGCGGAAAATTATGAGGCCTGCGTAAACTTTTCTCCATACAAATTCTGACAGTTCATTTACGACGTGGTCAATTTCTGCAGTTTAGGGAGTTTATGAGGGTTTTACGCGTTTAAGTGAATACCCTTATCGTATTATTATATTTTAGAAGTTAATTGAATTTAAGTTAAAAACAAAACGTGTGCCTACAGCGCCACCTGTTGAGAATTTTATGATTTTTTATACCATCTACCATCTCTGATTCAAGACGAACAAAACAAAACAAAAATCATTCAAATCTATTTCCTTCTACATTTAGAGACACAGGAATCTCAATTTTGACTTCGGTGAAAGGGTTGTAGAGTCAACAAAGCAAGGCAGGCATGCTTGTTTAAGCCTGTGCTTAGCTCGTCGTTGGAGTGGGATCTTCTGCTTGGCTTGCGGACTACCGTACTTTTACATGCCTGAATTTTGATGCAAAAATTTTAAAATTTGTTGGCATTAAAGGGATAGGAAGAAAATTGGGAAATGATTAACTCTATACAAAATATTTGTAGCTTTAATAGCCAAGAAAAAAACTAACCACACCTATCAACTTGGTTGGTAAGCCTTCTCCCTTCTCTCATACTCACGAATGAGCAGAGTACCATGATTGTGAACACTCAAAACGTTCAACAACTCCTGTTGCCTGTTATCATTGTCCTCGTCATCTCAATCACCCCTACATTTCAACTTACTCACACATCAAATAAATCAACGTATCTACTCCACTTCAAAAAGTCACTGAATGTAACATAGTAAACATAAACAAATAAAAAAAATTTCAAAATTCTTGACAACAACAATTTGCTTGGAAAATAATCAAAACAATTGACAACAACAATTGCTTTTAAAATTTAAAATATTTTTTTTTGGTTTTGGAAGTTTCACTACTCGATTTATATCCAGATTATTTTTTTTCAAAGTCCTTTACCCATGGAAATCAAAATGTGTGCCTGTAACGCCACCTGTTGAGAATTTTCCGACTTTTCTTTTTTCCTAAACCATCCCTGATTCAAGACGAACAACATGAAACAAAAATCATTCAAATCGGTTTAGCAGTTCTCGAGCCTTTACCCGACTAACACACAACGATTGATTTTTATATAATAGATTTATAATATTCGATTTTATTTTCAAGCTTCTTTTATTTTCCCAGAGACAATTTTTTTTCCTTTTTTCTGATAATGGATCCCAATTAGAATCAGAAGACGGCCATTTGCCTGCCATATGGATTTCTTTAGGAAGAATCACAGGGTGCATGCACAATGTACATACATTTAGGAAATGTTGTTTTGTGTGCGTTTATTATTGTTGTGTCGTAATATTTAAATAATTCATTCTTTTAAATTCTAACTTTTAATGAATGAGAACATGTAAAAAAAAAGTTGGTGAAAATAATAAGAAAGGGATTTGCAAATGTTATGATGTTTCCGCCTCTAACTTTTGGTAATGCGATTTTGGTTTGCTAAAATCTATTAACATTTGATAAAAGTTGGAATATTCTTTTTTATGTACATATTTCCATTTTTTTACAATTTAATCTGCTGCAGTTTTATGTAGCAAAATCAAAAAACATTCTCATTTTTGTCCTACTAATATACTGAACCGTCGAAAAGCAGAGCGGTGCACATAGTAAAAGTAAATTTACAATTTTATTCGACTTCGTGCTACAACGGTAAACAATTTTCAGTACACAGTTTAAAATGAAAATTAATTCTTTAGGAGGAAAACCCATTAAAAGATATTAGTATTCTTAAATAATGAAGTCTCTATATTACAATATTTCGATTCTTTTTACATAAGTTCATCATTTGACTATTCACGATAGTTTGTTTATGCCACCCTATATTCCCTTTTACGATTGGTGCTCAATGTCATATAATATTCTCCGTGCACACCGCTCGCTTACATTCAAAGGAGCATGTTATGTGTGCGAGTATAAATACTCTACCTACTTCGTCTGTGTACACCTACAGCAGACTTTAGTTTGTGGTATGTGTGAAGATTGTCTGCAAATAAAAGCGCCAAAATACAATGGTAACTCTCGGTGGACACAAATTAGACTTTGCGCAGTCAGTTCGCCTAGTTGTTAAATGGAAACATAAAACAGAAACCTCGCAGGTTTTGTGTGTGTTGAAATGTAACTTTAAAGGACATTTGTAGCTTTAAGGCCATTAATGGTAACACAAATGTCAAATAGTTACCATCTTATTGGAATGTAGTTTATCGACACAAAACTGAGTCCAATATCCCGTTTGGCGACTATAATTCAAGATAATAGTCACAAATTTCTACTTGGGGGCGGCCCGCAGCTTCTTCTCGTTGGACAGTCGAGCTCTGAATCTAGCTGCAACAAGGAATTGGTCAGAGTCGACGTTTGCCCCTCGGAATGTGTGCACGTCGAGGATGTTGGATGCGTGCCTCGCATCGATTAGCACATGGTCGATTTGGTTGGCGGTTCGACCGTCTGGAGAGCGCCAGGTTGCTGTGTGGATCCTTAGCCTTGGAAACCTAGTGCTACTTATCACCGTATTACGAGCTGCTGCAAAGTCAATTAGTCGGTAGCCGTTGTCTGTTGTCGTTTCGTGGATTCTGTGCTTACCGACTAACCCGCCAAAGATGTTTTCCTGACCGATTTTGGCATTGAAGTCCCCGAGCACAACTTTAACGTCATACTCCGGACAGGCTCCATAGGCTCCATCCAGGAGGTCATAAAACTCCTCTTTTATGGGGTCTTCAGCCTCGTCGGTAGGGGCGTGTGCACATATTAGGCTTATGTTTTGGAAGGTAGCTTTGATGCGGATCACAGCTAGGCGATCACTCATCGGCCTAAAGTCAATAACTTTTGTCCTTAGCCGATTTCCCACGACGAGTCCGCATCCTAATACATGCAATCTCTTATGGCAGCTGTAATAAATGTCGCAATTTTTTCTTTTCATCATGCCTGATGCCTGATCCTGTCCATCGTATCTCCTGGATCGCGGTAATATCTGCCTTGTACCGCGTGAGGACAGACTCAAGTTTTTGAGTAGCACCTGGGGTGTAGAGCGTTCGTACATTCCAGGTACATACTCTCAAATCGTAGTCCATTAACGTTCCGGGTCTTGTTGCCATTTGAGGAGTATCATTATCCGAGGCTGGTTGTGTCTCTCTCACAACTAGTGGTTTTTTCCGTGGTCGGGAAGTTACCCCGACGGCACAACCCCCAACTTGGAGGGCCAGGCCCTTGTTTTAACCCTAGGACAGCGGGCCGGATAATCCGATGTCAGTAGCCCATTCTGGGATATGAGCGCTGCCGTTGACCCATAAAGGGCTCATCCGCCACCAACTCTTTCCAACACCCTGGCTCAGTTGTAGCGCACGCCTTCAAGTGTTTTATTGACAGCCATAACTGGTTGAAAATAAAACTCACGCGCATGCACCCTACGGCTAATGCACTGCACGAAATAACCGCTGTACATGCAATGGCCGCACACTTCGCCGAGAAATCGCCGTCAGCTAACACTCCCATGGTATAAAAAACCAAAGCGCAACAATGGCCGGTCTTTTCTCGATTGGACGGTGGCAGAACTGGTGCGCGTGCTAAATCTAAACGAACAAAATCTTTAAAGTCGATTAATCGAGAGCTCGCCAATTAACCTCACTGGTTAAAATTTGATTTCCAAAAGAAAATAAAAATAATTGTAAAAAAAAGGAAATTTTAAGCGTGTGCGCAGCACAAAATGATTTAAGTCATAACCCCATCTTGATAAGGTAATTTTTCTTTTATCTCTGTTTCATGAGATTATCACCTTACCCCCTTACAGCAGACACTCAACAGTCGAAAGATTATCGACTCCGTATTAGCTTCGAGGATATCTGGAGCCAAGGAGTGCTCCTAAGAAAATCCCCCAAAGAAATCTTCGCCGCATACCGCCACGGTTCTACGGGCTTGCTCGTGCCTTAAGCAGGAATCAAGGCACGCCTCCAATCCCATACGCCCGAGGACTTGCTGCCGTCCAACCAGCTTTTCCCGCCATCAAAAGCACTCGGCCTAAACTGCGCCACTCCAGCATTCCGTGTCACCAGATATTTCCCGCCATCAAAAGCACTCGGCCTAGACTGCGCCACTCCAGCATTCCGTGTCACCAGATAGTTCCCGCCATCACATCCCCCCCCCCCCCCCCCCCCCACGCTCGATCGTCGTCCCCCGAAAGACCACCACATCCGAACCTCTTCACCACGTGTTCGATAAAGTCTTCCCCAACGACATCGAAAGAAAAACCAACAAAGCAGTCGAATGGTTAGGTGCATCTGAAGTGCCTCCAACAACCATCCCAGCCGTGACAGTTATATTATAAAATTATTTAGAGATAAGATTAGTTTGTTAACTAAGGGTCGGTAAGGATATAGAAGCAGGTATAATTTTTTTGTGTATGGTTTCGGGTACACCCACAGGTAAATGGCCATAGAATATATAAAATAATTAAATTTCAATAACTAAATCATCCATATTCTTAACAGTGAGAACACCATATGCTGAATCGTCCTGTGCGCACATCACGAAAAGCAGATCTATAAAACCCAACGTATCAACAAAACAACGTTAAGTAAAACAGAAAAAAAAAAGACTGTAAGTGAATATTTTATATTTTCTTATGGCAACTATATTTAGTAGTTAATTTTATGAGATTGTATTAATAATATTGGTTAATACTATATATATTTTTTTGAATTTACCGCGAAACCGTAACGTACCTTGCAACCTTAGTAAATCCTATTCTTACTACGTCATATCTGTTCGTAATTATTCGCGTACTCACTCGAGATAGTAGATACCTACCTACCCTTGGTTCATTGTTGTTTCATTGTTTTGGCTTAGCCTAAATTCATTAACATTCCTTGCTCTTGCAACACCCATGTTACACTACCTGACCCTAAGTCACCTTGTAATGTTAAATAAATACTTGAATTCTACGCCCAATGAAGGGCTGCTAAATAAATGTTAAAGTTTTCGCACTCTGTAAAAATGTGCTAAAATCTTTTCTATTCGGCGATTGAACGTGATTCAGAAGGCATGAGAAAGTAAGCGTACACACCGCGATATTTGGGGCTGCCATAAATATATCGGCACATGGTAGCCACGGAGCAATGGACTTCGGTCAATTGTAGGGTGGGTTCCGCCGTCAGGATGGCCTTAGAGGTTTCTTAACCAGCCTCAAGTCACATCCTCGGTCACAACATCAGACCCCTTTTCGTTTATTCTTGTAGTGCGTATATCCCCTGGTGATCGTCAGCTTCCCCAATTCTGGACCCATGTTTCTCCTTGGGTTTATTTTTTTCTATTACCGATACTTGTAGATTGATATCGGCTAACTAGTCTGGTCAGACTTAAAAAGATCAACTCTCCTAGTACGACAGCGGTAGACACATCAACAATATTAATTCATTTGGCACAAAGAAAATTCTTTTTTTGCAACCATTAGACAAGCAGACTCATCACCCACCCCTCCGACGAGCTAAATGCCGCGAGCCACCGCAAGCGTGCCAAACCCTCTGCTTAGGGATGGAAATTCCTTTCAGATTTCCACGTCTCCCTCTGGTCCCCTGCACAGTATTGGAAGTCCCTATAGACCTGGTATCCAAGTACGTTGAAGCAGCTCATATAGGGATAACACTTAGTAGTTCGGCCTAACTGGAACTGTAGACGCCACCGTTGATTCCGTCTATGGAATTCATCCGCTGCCGCCTGATACAGGAGGGATTGCCTAAGTGAGAAGACACTCTCCTTTCCCCTGTCTCGTCTGCTGCCACCAACGACCTTCCACAGGGGTTGGGTACCCTATCTCCAGTCGAGGTGCTAGGCACCCGGTAGTCACCAACGCGGAGGTGAGAGTAGGAGTTGGTAGTGAGAGGCTAGAGTGAGAGCGCTTGTGTTCTCATGTAATCGCATCACTACCATTCAACCACCCGGGTGGAATATTGTTCGGGCGAAACTCACAATAAGGCTGAGTGTATACAGACCATAGGCCATTAGAAAGTCTATTGGGCGACCAAAAGGCGCTTAGCAATGTAATTTCAATTCGATTTCATAGGTGGATTTTATTCCTAGCATCATAAGTACTTAATAAGTATCTACTTTGTTCCTACGAAAAAGGAAGTACTAAAAAAGTACATCGTGCCTACGTAAAAGGAAGTACTTAATAAGTACTTTGTTCCTAAGAAAAAGGAAGTACTGAAAAAGTACATCGTACCTACGTGAAAGGAAGTACATAAGATGTACTTCTTTTCCTCGTCAAAAGCAGTGCTAAGGAAGTACTTTGCTTCTGATGGTGCCTTCAAACTATAATAAAAAAATATTATTAACATTTTTCTGCACAAAGTTAACGCGTTCAGCGATCTCTTACCTGCTCGGCCATCTAGCACGCACTGAAAACCAAAATGATTCAATTTTTTTCAACACATTGCATTTTGCATCTGCTTTTGCATATTTTGGAAAGTGTCTAGACATCGGTCGCGATTCTTAATTGCCCAGACATAAATCCCAATTGGATTATGAAGGATAACAACAACAAAAAACTGACAAGATTAAAAGTTTGCAGAGTACACAAATCCAAATACTAATACTCCAAGAGAACGCAAAATGAATTGGTGAGCTCCACTTTGGTTGTGGTAGTAGATAAATAAAGACAACCGATATTAATGCTTCACACACAACACAATTTTTTTGTTTTTGTATAATTTCACTTCAATTTTTATGATTTTAATATTCGAAATTAGAAACCTTTACCCGAAAAACCAATCAAAATAAACAGGGTAATTATTTGCAAGCTTTTAAAACGATAAAAATATTAGTTTGAGTGCGTTTGTGATCGAAAATTTAATAACAAAGTCGCCAGTAACAGAAACACGTCTACTCAGCTCTCAGCATGCTTTCGGGTCATACGTGTGAACACTTGAAAAGTTTATTTAGGACTAAGATTAATTCGCATTATGTAGTTTACATTACAATTTTTGATATGAGTGACAAAAAAAAAAAAAACGGTAGGTATACATGAGATGAGCATATACATACTCATACACATGCGTGCATTGGTATATATGTGGTGATGTTTGATGCACGACAGATAGGGTAAACAGAAACCAATGGCAGTACTTGTTTGAACGTAGAAGACCGTGGACGATAGTACAAGTGCCAACATACATTAATCTTGCGTTAACTACTTCTTTATATATTTCATGAACTAATTTATAAATCTTGTTAAAATTTGGAAGTGTTTTTGAAATTTGGGAATTTCTGTCTTACATGGGGGCTCAACTGGGATTTCCCTCCAAATTAAAATATTAATAGTTTCTACAATCTAATACGAAAAAAAGCGAAACGGTTTGTAGCGCAAGGCAAAAAAAAAAAAAAAATTAATATTAACCGTAAACAAGATTTCTAATATTCCGTTGCCACAATTTTTCTCGTGCAATAATATATCGACCAGTGAGTCAGTAAAGCGCGCAACACACGACAACGATCTAGCTGCCTTCCAGTTGAACATTTTACCGATCGAGAAACAAATTCTATAATGAGTTCAAGACGAAGAAGGAATTTGCAAAGAAGCGGTGAATCGATAGACGTGGACGATGCTTTGCAAACTTCCGTGGTCCTTGAAGATCACAGTTCGGGTAAATTTAATATTTCGGATGTGGAAAATATAATTAGAAAAATTTTCCGGTGAAGAATCAATTAGCGTACGAAAATGGATCGAGGAATTCGAATCCTATGCAAGCGCATTTAATTGGAATAGTTTACAACGTTTTGTCTTTTGCCGAAAATCGCTCTCAGGTGCTGCGAAAATGTACGTGGAATGTGAAGCAAAACCAGTGTCGTATATTCAATTAAAGACAGCATTAACCGAAGAATTTGATGCGAAAATGTCTAGTTGTGAGGTGCATAGAAAACTGCGCGAAACGAAGAAAGGAAACGGTGAATCATGTCGCGAATTTTTGGAATATAAACAAAAAAGTTATAGAACTTTGAAAATTTAACAAATTGAAAAAAAATTAAAATCTGTTTTTCGGAGTTCCGAAGAGTTCTGATTAGAGTTCTGGATAGTGCTTGAGAAACCCAACAAAAAATCCTTAAACAATTTCTATCTAAACCCAAACACAAAAAAGTTAGAACAAATTGAAAAAAATGAAAATCTATTTTTCGGAGTTCCGAAGAGTTCTGATTAGAGTTCTGGATAGTGCTTGAGAAACCCAACAAAAAATCCTTAAACAATTTCTTTCTAAACCCAAACACAAAAAAGTTAGAACAAATTGAAAAAAATGAAAATCTATTTTTCGGAGTTCCGAAGAGTTCTGATTAAGAGTTCTGGATAGTGCTTGAGAAAATCAACAAAAAATCCTTAAACAATTTCTTTCTAAACCCAAACACAAAAAAGTTAGAACAAATTGAAAAAAATGAAAATCTATTTTTCGGAGTTCCGAAGAGTTCTGATTAGAGTTCTGGATAGTGCTTGAGAAACCCAACAAAAAATCCTTAATCAATTTCTTTCTAAACCGAAACACAAAAAAGTTAGAACACATTGAAAAAAATGAAAATCTGTTTTTTTTTTGTTTTCAAATTTTCTATTTTTTGGTTTTAAATTTTGTATTTTTTTTTTTTTTTGGTTTTAAATTTTGTATTTTTTTTTGGTTTTCAAATTTTTATATTTTTTTTTGTTTTCAAATTTTGTTTTTTTTTTTTGTTTTCAAATTTTGTATTTTTTTTGGTTTTAGATTTTATATATTTGTATGAGTGAATAAATAAAAGCAAATTTAGGTACTTCAAGGATTTACTTTTTGTTGATTTCGGGAAATGATAATTTACCAATCAACGATATAAATAAAAGCGTGCGGATTAACTTGATCATCTGGTATAAGCACAAGGTGATGCCTAAGTAAGTCATCGTATTTATGCCACTTCAGTCCAGAGCAAATCAATGCTGTATAATGACCAACGGTACTATAATCGTTTGAGTCGTTTGTATAGCTAACTAATCCCGCTAATTTGTATGACTCTAAATAATGAGGATCAGTAAGAGCACATGTATCTATTATAACATGCGGTCCGTATTTTTCAAATTCTTTAGTTACACCGTTGACACATTGTTGGCACTTAGAGTGCAATTTGTTGACGTCTATCACACAGTCATCTATTGCCTGCTGCATAAAACCAAGACCGTTATTATGTAGGATACCGACATTGACATTACAGGTCACCATCTCGATCGAAGTGGTTTTTTGACAATTTTGACAAGCCTTAGTCTTAAGAACACTTGGAATACCACGGAACAAATATTCAATTAATTCCAAAGCATTGCAAGATGCATCAAAGGACGACACCCCGCGTGTATATGTTTTTTTTAGCGAAAATAGGTAGATTAAGAAGTATTTTAGCTCGTTCAGCATAGTCTTTTGACAATATTTTCCCACGAGACACAATTTGCTTACAAAATGTAATTATTTGGTTGTCTGTTTCCTCGAAATGCTGTCCGTAGTTTTCATAAATTGCGAGACTACTCATGATGATTTGAGAGACTGAATCAAAAGCACATGTATTGGAAACGAAAACATTAGTTTTATTACAAATAGTCTTACCACAAACATTTCCGTTTCTTCAAATGGGAATTCCAAATCCTGTGGCAGTCTTAACAAAGTCCCAATCAGGACAAGATAGTTAGGTCCCGCTTTACGTTTCTTCACAGGAACATGAATTTCAACTTCTTCCTTTGGCAACCTTTCCATTTCATTTTTATTTATTTTTCCTTTCCAATTTTCTTTCTCAATCCAAGGATTTTCGGCTAAAGGCTGTTTGATTGCTAGTAACTTTAATTCCTTCTTAAGATCTTGCGATCCATAAGCACCAAATTCGCGAAGTTTGCCATCAATTGCATCAATGTGTCGGAAAATGAATTTATCCACTCGCATTGGCAACTGATTTTTAAATAAACGGTTTTTTAAATCGTTAAAACTGGATTCGACGGCCGATGATGTTGCTATTGTTTCTCCAATTTTGAAAAACGGAACCATAACTCCAGTCCACAATGGTAAATAAACCATAAGTTTTTTAAAGCGTTTAGCAAAACCGGGATTGTAAAACACATTTGGTGTTCCATCATCCGATAGAGCTACTGTATTTTCAGCATCACCATAAGTATTTTGAACCCACTCTAACCAAAAGACAGGAATATCATCGTTTTCCTCATCCATAGACCAGTTTTCCTTTACGTCGTTAACTTCTACTTGCTCTTTTACTTCCGCAGACCCCTTTATAATATTGTTTATAGACTTTAAATGTTTTTCAGACTCAGTATACGTCAAATCTTCGTTTTGTCCGCTTTCCCTACTAAGAGCCACAATTAAAAGAGAGCGTAAAAGATCTATGATTTCTAACAGAGACTGTAACTGGTATGTCTTTGCCAGCGTTCGGATGAAAAATTGTTTAACTTTGGGTAGTTTACCCTTCAAGCAATCCCATCTGCAAACCATAGATATGATATGGCTTACATCAAGTCTTAAAAAAGATGCTGGTAGATTTTCAAATTTATCCAGCAACAAAAAATCAAAATATTTTTGAAGGTAGCCATTTAAGTCTGAGCAATTCGCAAAGACCCGAGCCAAAGATATTAAAATAGCTAGCCCAAAGTCTGATACTACCATCCGAGGTCTAGGAAAGTCATTTTTTAGCACATCTAGCAAAAAGAATGTTATAAAGGCAGCATCATGCATACTACTAACCATCTGAAAAGCCGGAAAGCTTCCTCTTTTACAGACACAAATTCCTTGATAGAGAAGAAGATATTTTGACTTTTTGCCGTATTCATGTTTAATCCTTCTAGCTACTCCACCTGTAGCATCAAAGGCGAAAAACGTTGTTGGATCATTTTTCGCAATTATTTTACACATAAGCTGTTGCTCACGAGACCAATAAAAACAGAAAAAAGGATTTTGACCTATTTTTTGTAAGGATAGTGAATGGGTTGAGCATTTTGCCACATCCAAGTTTTTAATTGGGTCTGTACTGAATAAGTTCATTCTTTTATCCAATAATTGCTGCTTAGCCTTTCGCAGTACTTCAATGGTTGGCAATATTGGAGGATTATCGTCGCCGTACTCAATTAGATCTCGTGCTTTTTGAGACCGCCACTCAGATGCATCTCTTTTTCCATCGAGAAGTTCAGTAGCCACCTGTTCCCTAAGGTATCCTTTTAGGCTTCTAGTTTTTGCATGTGCACTTTCCAAAAGCCCCCCTTTTAGAGTACATTGAAAGATAACATCTGCCTTATTCTCAGGCTTTGTTAAAATTGACCCTTTCAAATTAGCATTACACTCGGTGCATGTACCTTTGAAACGGCAAAAAACTTTTGCGCTATCGCTACGATAAACCTTGCAATTTTTAAAAGAAAATGCACACGGAATTTTGGTCTGGAACCAAATTTTTTCAGCCAACAAATTTGTCCATTTTCTTGGTTCCAAAATAACATAGTTCCGATCTCCATAACTTTTATTAGTTGGCTTAATCTTAGCCCATTTTTCGCTAGTAATAATAAGGAGGAACTCCTTTTTTAATATTTTGTTATTATCGTTGGCGTCCTTAGAACTATTAACGTCGAAATTATTTTCAAATATGTTTGAAATTTCAACATCTTTAATACCAAAACTAGCACAAACATGGTCAAGTATTCCATTTCTATTGGTTTTTAAAATTTGGTATACGTGCTTGCTTGAGATACTTGAACCTTGAGCTTCCATTTTTTGTGCAATTTTTTGCATAAATAGGGTTTGATGGTACAAATACTCGTCCTTCATCGTCGATAGCTTTAAACTCATCGTCTATCAATAAATTGCGTAGCATACCCTTGTCGTACATCTTGATGCTTTATCGACTAGGATCGATGGTTGAATGCCGAACAAAGAATTTTCACCTAAACAAAGTATGAATTACAACGCAATTAAATAAAATGCTCTTTTATTCTCTGGAATCTGCAAAAATACATTCTTGCACATTTGCAAATAACGGGTGATTTTTTAGCTGGTTTGGTTTTGGCAACACTGGTTTTGACAGCTGACGTGTGTTTAGTACCTTGTGTCACTGTCAAACAGCTTCAGTTTGGTTTGCAATTTAACCATGGATCGTCTTACAAATGAACAACGCTTGCAAATTATTGAATTTTACTATCAAAATTCGTGCTCGGTTCGAAATGTTCATCGCGCGCTGCTTCCATTTTTTTATCGAAAAATTGTGTTCAGCGATGAGGCTCATTTTTGGTTGAATGGGTACGTAAATAAGCAAAATTGCCGCATTTGGAGTGAAGATCAGCCAGAAGCATTGCAACAGCTACCAATGCATCCCGAAAAAGCCACTGTTTGGTGCGGTTTATGGGCCGGCGGCATTATTGGGCCATATTTCTTCAAAGATGATGCGAATCGCAGCGTTACTGTCAATGGTGAACGCTACCGAGCGATGATAACAAACTTTTTTTTGCCCGAAATGGAAGTTCTTGACTTGCATGATATGTGGTTTCAACAAGACGGTGCCACATGCCACACAGCACGCGAAACAATGGCGCAATTGCGAAGCGAGTTAGGTGAACAGTTAATTTCACGTTTCGGGCCGGTCAATTGGCCGCCTAGATCGTGCGATTTGACACCATTAGATTATTTTCTGTGGGGGTATGTCATGGCTAATGTGTATAGGGACAAGCCCGCTTCGATTGACGCACTGGAAGCCAACATCCATGCATTCATTCGTGAGATACCGGCCGATATGTGTGAAAGAGTATGCCAAAATTGGACTCAGCGGATGGGCTACCTGAGACGCAGCCGCGGTCAACATTTGCATGAAATTATCTTTAAACATTAAATTGCAAGGTTCAAACTATCGATTCAAATAAATATTTCATTCATTTTTTTGAATTTTTTGTGTTTTTTTTTTTAAAAAAAGTTCTAAACCTCTTAAAAAATCACCCGTTACAAATATCGCTACACTACAACTACAACCCTTTCCTTGCTCAAGAGCATCGCTCATCTTCAACGATTTGTGGTAGTTGGTAGATGCAGTGTTGCCATTCTGACCGGAGAAAATTCTGAAATCCGGTCAACCGATTTTTGACCGGAACGAAAAAAATATTTAACCGGGAAAACCTTTCTTGACCGGAAAAAAAAAAATTGTTCTTTGATTAAACCTAAAGACATAGTTCTATAATTTGAATGCAACTTGGTCATAACAGGTTCATACAGAAACCAGTTTATTGTGCATTCAAACAAGATTGAAGTACCTAAAGTGAGTATAGTTAGTCTGAATATGTTTTTGCAATTTTTTTCTGTGAAGTTGGGTTCTGTCACTATATTGCATAAGTGTTGTGAATTGTGACTATGAATTTCTTTATAATTTATAAATGTGTTTTTTTTATAATATGTGTTTAGCAACATATTTTGGAAGACTGAATTAAAAGAATTAGGTTTAAGATCTTGGAAAAATATAATTTTTTTTTTAATTTTTTTTAATGTTTTTAATAAAAAATATGACTATATTCTATTTTTGACCGAATTTCTGGTCAAAAATTCTTATTACCGGATTTTCTGACCGAATTTAAAAAAATATAAATAGGTCATTCGGTCAGATTTGACCGGATTCACATTTTTTTAGTGGCAACACTGGGTAGATGGTACATTGTAAGGCGTAAAGGGTAAGGGTAGTCTTATCAGATCGGAGATACTCTCTGCGAGTGTGACTTCCTCTCTTTCCTATCCACAGACCACAGCCAAGATCCAGCAAGAGCAATGGCTTATATGAGCATTGTGTATGTGTATGTCCGATTTTTGGGATGAAATCAAATCGTATGTATATCGTATTTGTTCACGTTTAAATCCGATGTCATTTATTGTATTGCAGAGGAAGTAGGTAGGTACAGCATACTTTTTTACTTTCTCCATTACGTAGTAAGAGAAAGATATTGTTTTCGTACAAAATTTTCGAATTCGAGATATTAATAAATTCTGATATTACGATGATAGAGGAACTCAAAAAAGTGGGTCGCAAAATTCTGTCCTATCTGTCCGTCTGCCCGTCTGTCTGTCTGACCGTCCTTGCACAGGCCTACAGCCTTAACGGCTTCCCGGATTACGTTCAAACCTCGGATTTGGAGTTTTCGGGTTTACAGTTCGGGTACAGTAATGGTACCCATACAAAATTTTCGCACCAGTTTGATTTGATCGAAAACGGCTCTATCGATTTCAACCAAAATTGATATATAAGCTAGTAGGTGACGTTAACATGACTGCGTACCCAGTTTTTGGCTACAAATTCGAACAACGGTACTTTTGAAATTTCGACACATCTCGAAAGCGGTCTATACGATTGTAAAAAAAAAATAATTTCTAAGGTAATGTGGTCATTTATAACTTAATAGCAAACTCAACTTTTCTCTATATTATCGTACAATGGATTTGTGAAAATAGTAATTTTTTTTAATTTAGTTTTTTTTTCATTTTACCGGAAAACGGCGATAACGATTTTGACCAAAATGCAAACTTAGAGTCAAATGGATGTTTTTAAAACAATCGTGTCCTCAATTTTCAATTCGAAGGATCGTATACGCTAATTTTAAAAACTGCTCATGTCTCGAAAAACCCATCTTTGATTTCGATAAAACTTTAAAAACGAAGCAATGCTTACATCCCGAACAATAACATATAATCGGTTTTCAACTAAATAGTTTTCAAATTAAACATAGCAATATTTAGTACCTACTGTTTTGTCTGCATAATCTTACAAAAAATTATCGATTCAAATAAATATTTCATTCATTTTTTCGAATTTTTTGTGTTTTTTTTTTTTTAAAAAGTTCTAAACCTCTTAAAAAATCACCCGTTACAAATATCGCTACACTACAACTACAACCCTTTCCTTGCTCAAGAGCATCGCTCATCTTCAACGATTTGTGGTAGTTGGTAGATGCAGTGTTGCCATTCTGACCGGAGAAAATTTTGAAATCCGGTCAACCGATTTTTGACCGGAACGAAAAAAATATTTAACCGGGAAAACCTTTCTTGACCGGAAAAAAAAAATTGTTCTTTGATTAAACCTAAAGACATAGTTCTATAATTTGAATGCAACTTGGTCATAACAGGTTCATACAGAAACCAGTTTATTGTGCATTCAAACAAGATTGAAGTACCTAAAGTGAGTATAGTTAGTCTGAATATGTTTTTGCATTTTTTTTCTGTGAAGTTGGGTTCTGTCACTATATTGCATAAGTGTTGTGAATTGTGACTATGAATTTCTTTATAATTTATAAATGTGTTTTTTTTATAATATGTGTTTAGCAACATATTTTGGAAGACTGAATTAAAAGAATTAGGTTTAAGATCTTGGAAAAATATAATTTTTTTTTAATTTTTTTTAATATTTTTAATAAAAAATATTACTATATATATTATATTTTTGACCGAATTTCTGGTCAAAAATTCTTATTACCGGATTTTCTGACCGAATTTAAAAAAATATAAATAGGTCATTCGGTCAGATTTGACCGGATTCACATTTTTTTAGTGGCAACACTGGGTAGATGGTACATTGTAAGGCGTAAGGGGTAAGGGTAGTCTTATCAGATCGGAGATACTCTCTGCGAGTGTGACTTCCTCTCTTTCCTATCCACAGACCACAGCCAAGATCCAGCAAGAGCAATGGCTTATATGAGCATTGTGTATGTGTATGTCCGATTTTTGGGATGAAATCAAATCGTATGTATATCGTATTTGTTTACGTTTAAATCCGATGTCATTTATTGTATTGCAGAGGAAGTATATAGCATACTTTTTTACTTTCTCCATTACGTAGTAAGAGAAAGATATTGTTTTCGTACAAAATTTTCGAATTCGAGATATTAATAAATTCTGATATTACGATGATAGAGGAACTCAAAAAAGTGGGTCGCAAAATTCTGTCCTATCTGTCCGTCTGCCCGTCTGTCTGTCTGACCGTCCTTCCACAGGCCTACAGCCTTAACGGCTTCCCGGATTACGTTCAAACCTCGGATTTGGAGTTTTCGGGCTTACAGTTCGAGTACAGTAATGGTACCCATACAACATTTTCGCACCAGTTTGATTTGATCGAAAACGGCTCTATCGATTTCAACCAAAATTGATATATAAGCTAGTAGGTGACGTTAACATGACTGCGTACCCAGTTTTTGGCTACAAATTCGAACAACGGTACTTTTGAAATTTCGACACATCTCGAAAACGGTCTATACGATTGTAAAAAAAAAATAATTTCTAAGGTAATGTGGTCATTTATAACTTAATAGCAAACTCAACTTTTCTCTATATTATCGTACAATGGATTTGTGAAAATAGTAATTTTTTTTAATTTAGTTTTTTTTCATTTTACCGGAAAACGGCGATAACGATTTTGACCAAAATGCAAACTTAGAGTCAAATGGATGTTTTTAAAACAATCGTGTCCTCAATTTTCAATTCGAAGGATCGTATACGCTAATTTTAAAAACTGCTCATGTCTCGAAAAACCCATCTTTGATTTCGATAAAACTTTAAAAACGAAGCAATGCTTACATCCCGAACAATAACATATAATCGGTTTTCAACTAAATAGTTTTCAAATTAAACATTGCAATATTTAGTACCTACTGTTTTGTCTGCATAATCTTACAAAAAACCGCTCTCACGATTTTGATCGAAATACATATTTAGGATAATAGAAT
Organism: Cheilosia vernalis; assembly: GCA_949126925.1. NCBI lineage: Eukaryota > Metazoa > Arthropoda > Insecta > Diptera > Syrphidae > Cheilosia > Cheilosia vernalis. The sequence goes on from OX421358.1 coordinate 72,760,900, forward strand.
ATCACTAATTAAGATCCCGTACTTAGTTTTCCTCAAAAAGTTCGAAGACGTCAGTTTTTCAATTATTTCTCAAAAAATACTTCAGCTACAAAAACTTATTTTTAGCAAATACAACCCACTTCTTATTTTTTCAGCAATATTGAATAGTGCAGGAGTTCCCTAACTGTGCGTCGCGACGCATAATTGCGATCATAGCTTTCAAGTTCACTTGTGATAGTTCTGTCTTAGTTAGGTATATCTAATCTAATTCTCTAATAAATAATAATAAACATTCTCTATCTTTGGCGTTTTATTTAGTTAAGGGCTGCACGCAGGTAGCCTATCTTAGAAGGGCGTCGGAAAAAAATTACAACCTGCAAAGGGAGTCGCGGTTTAAAAAAGTTTGGGGACCCCTGGAATAGTGCATCTTAAAATAATGCCAACCATTTGTTGCTTACACAATCAGAAAATCAAACGTAATTTGCACCCCACACACGACCATCAGGATATTCAATTTATAACTCCTAATGCAAATTCAGAAATGCCTATCGATCTATCACGAGCAATACTTCCCATCATTGAAAATTTGAATCTTAGTCCAGTCAAAGTTAAAAACATATCCTAGTAGGTCAAAAACAGAAAATCCAATACAGTAGACGCTTATAGCTCTCTAGCCAGAACTTGCGGCAATTGCCTGTTACTGAGAGCTTTAACTTTTAAAAACTTATATTATTATTTGGTATAACTGCCATATGAAATGAATATCCTAAAGTGGATTTTGTTTTCTTTTATATAGTAGGTATCGAGAAAGTTTCGTTCGACCCAGTCGTGCACTTTATTTTAACTTTCTGTTAGGAACTTTCCAGAACTGTAATTAATATTCAATGTAGATGCATTTATTGTGTTAAAATGTTTGCTCTAATATTTTGTTTAGAAAATTACTTTATAAATCTTTTGTTAAGATCATTGTGCACTTTATTGAACTCTAATCAAAACTCTTCGGAACTCCGAAAAATAGATTTTAATTTTTTTCAATCTGTTCTAACTTTTTTGTGTTTGGGTTTAGAAAGAAATTTTAAGGATTTTTTGTTGGGTTTCTCAAGCACTATCCAGAACTCTAATCAGAACTCTTCGGAACTCCGAAAAATAGATTTTAATTTTTTTCAATTTGTTAAATTTTCAAAGTTCTATAACTTTTTTGTTTATATTCCAAAAAAAATTTTATGTTTAGAGAACTCCAGAACTCTTGGCGTAGTGCATTATTTTGATAAAAAAAAAGATTTTTTTTTGAAAATGGGGTGCTGTCATATAATCGAAAAATACTTTTTTTGGCGTAATTTGGCAACTTTTTTGAAAAAAAAAAACTATGAGGAACTCTAGAACTATGTTGTTCCTATGCGAAGAAAAAATAAAAAAATAATATTTTCACAAATGGGGTGCTCCGTGAATTTAGCAACCCAAAATTAAAATAATTAAAATAAATAGTAAACGAACAGAACTTTTCAAAATTCTTAGCAAGAACTCTAGAACTCTTGCTTAGCCCCCCGGAACTCTAAAAAAAACAACAAAAAATTAACATTGGGGTGCCAAGTTCACGCACCCGGGTCAAGCCAACGTTGATGATGTTTCGGTTTTTCGCTATGTAATTGACGGCATTAAAGACACGATTGTTAATAAAACAATTTTATATGGCGCGCGTACGATGAGTGACTTTAAAGAAAAACTTAGGATTTATGAGCAGATGAAAAGTGAAAAGGATGGAACTGTACCTAGCTCCAGTACGAACACACATGATAATTCCGTTCATCCCGTTAAACAAAATAGTGGTGGAAGTAAAGGGCGTAACTGTTTTAACTGCGGGTCAACGGAGCATGAATGTCACACGTGTCCAGACAAATCTAGAGGTCCGAAGTGCTTCGGATGCAACAATTTCCGGCACAAGCGCCCCGATTGTCCAATGCAAAAGAAACCATCCACGAATTTGTTCCAGATGACCGATATGAGAAGGCCAGTAACAATTAACAAGGAAGTTCTATGCGGATTAATCGACACTGGAAGCGATGTTTGCGTATTAAAAGAAAATCAGGTGAAAAGAATTTGTCCGAGCTACTATTCAAAAGATTTTCGTCTTTCTCTCACAGGTATCGGGGCAAATGTTGTAACGAAGGGGCTGTGCAAAGCCAACGTCCTCATCGATGAAATCCTTTTTAAAGACGCTGAGTTCTACATCGTAGATAATCATTTCATCAAACCGGATGTCATCATTGGAATGAGTCTGCTCAAGAAAGCCCTGGTTACGATTGAAGGAGGAGCACTTACGATATCCAGGATGGTTGATAAGGTACCGCAACAGCAAGCAGAAGCACTTATTATTCCTCCCAACGTTACCAAAGATTCAGAACATACTTTTGAGGACTACGTGGAGAACAGTTGCTACCTAGCGTCGATATCTGAAGGTATTTACAAAGATAATAATAATTTTTCCGATTTATCTTTCCTGCATAGTGAACTGCGTGGTAAGGTGCAAAACTTGGTTGAACATTATTCTCTGACAACACCTCTTCAATCACCCGTGCAAATGAAAATTGTCCCAATAGATGATGAACCAGTCTACAGACCGCCAAGAAGATTTCCTCCTTTGGAGAGAAAAGTTATTGATCAGCAAGTGGAGCAGTAGATACGAAATGGTGTCGTGCAAGAAGCAGTATCGGACTATGCCAGTCAAGTCGTACTTGTGAGAAAGAAAGATGGAAGCAATCGGCTCTGCGTGGACTACAGGGCACTTAACAAGAAAATCCACAAGGACAGATATCCGCTTCCAGTGATTGAGGACCAAATCGACCGCTTGCAGGACGCTCTTTACTTCACGACGTTGGATCTTGAAAATGGATTTTTCCATGTCGCGGTAGAAGAAAAGATACGAGTTTCTTATGGTTCCTTTTGGCCTTTGCAACTCTCCAAGTACTTTTCAAAAGTACATTAACTACGTTTTCAGAGAGCTGCTTCGCGAGGGTATTGTGATTGTCTACATCGACGACCTCGTAGTGCCTTCAAGGACCGTAGAAGAAAGCATAGAAAATTTAAAGAGAGTGCTGGATGTGGCAGCCGTTAACGGACTAAAAATAAAGTGGACAAAATGCCAGTTTCTTCAACAAGAAATCGAATTTCTTGGGCATCGGATCTTTAAAGGCACAGTTGCGCCATCCAGCGGAAAGACGAAGGCCGTCGTCAACTTCCCAACACCAACAACGGTTAAGCAAATGCAAAGTTTTCTCGGCCTAGCTAGTTACTTTCGCAAGTACATCGCTAACTTTTCTAATAGGGCTAAGCCATTGACAGAGTTGATTAAGAAAGGTGGACGACTTCAACTTTCGCAGAGCGAGCTGGCGGCATTGGACGATTTGAAGAATGCTTTGTCCACGAAACCAGTACTAACAATTTTTAGATACGGAGCTACCACTGAACTGCATGCAAATGCCAGCCGACAAGGTTATGGGGCTGTCCTCTTGCAACCTGATGACAACGATAATGGTCTACATCCTGTATTCTATATGAGTAAGAATACAACTGACGCTGAAAAAAAATTACTCGAGCTATGAGCTGGAAGTCTTAGCAGTGATTGAAGCCGTGAAGAAGTTCCGAATTTATCTAATCGGTCAACGATTTAAGATTGTTTCGGATTGTAAGGCGTTCGAATGTACGATGAAGAAAAAGGATTTAACAACGCGAGTTGCTAGGTGGGCACTCCTTCTGGAGGAGTACGACTATTGGGTAGAGCATCGAGCAGGAACCAGTACGAGACACGTCGATGCTCTTAGCCGTAATCCTGAAGTTATGTGTCTGCAAAATGATAACGCGTTCTTCAGAAGGCTTTCTGAAGCGCAGCAGAGTGACGAGGGCTTGAAAGCAAATCTGGATGCCCTAAAAGAGGGCCCTTATAAAGACTTTGTGGTCTATAATGGGTTATTATGTAAGGATATTAATAAATCTATTCTTTTTGTCGTTCCAGAGTCTATGAGGTCTTCGATAATTCGAGCAGCTCACGAGAGGGGGCATTTCCATGCGCAGAAAATGAAAGAGATTCTGGGAAAAGAGGTGTTTATTCCCAACCTCGATCAGCGAATCAAAAGGTGCGTTTCGAGTTGTATCAGATGTATATTGGCAGAACGGAAAAGTGGCAAATCGGATGGCCTGCTGAAACCAATTCCGAAGGGTGACACACCTCTTGCCACCTTTCACATTGACCACCTTGGGCCAATGCAGGACACGAAGAAGGGCTACCGGTACATAATGGCTGTCATCGATTCTTTTACCAAGTTTTGTTGGCTTTTCCCTACGAAGTCTCTTGGTTCTGAGGAAGTCCTGCAGAAGATGGATATTATTGCCGAAATCTTTGGATACCCACGAAGCATCATAACCGATAGAGGAGGCGCCTTTACGTCGAACAACTTCCAAGAATTTTGCAAAGATCACGACATTCAACTGCACTTTGTCACTGTTGGTGTACCACGAGGAAATGGGCAAGTGGAGCGCCTTCACTCGACAGTCATTTCTTGCTTGACAAAACTTTCGATGGAAAGTCCCGAGAAATGGTTCCAACACGTAAAGCCGTTGCAGCAAATTTTGAATTCGACCTGCCATCGGTCTATTGGAACAACACCTTTTCATCTGATGGTCGGAACTGAGATGAGGACAGGTAAAGAATGATGTACGTTTAATGAAAATTATTAAGAAAGAATTACAGAATCAGTTTGACGAGACGAGGCAAGAGCAGAATCAAGCCAGAGAAGCCATAACGAGGATGCAAGCTGAAAACTCAAAGTACTTCAACAAAAGACGGCGACCAGCGACCAAATATTCCGTGGGTGACCTTGTAGCTATTGAGCGGGTGCAATTTGGAACCGGTTTAAAGATTCGTCCGAAATTTTTTGGACCCTATCGAGTTACATCTGACAAAGGGTTCGATCGTTATGACGTACAGAAGGTTGGAGAACACGACGGACCAAAATTAACTAGCACCAGTGCAGACAAAATTAAATCGTGGGCTGATGAGTATGACTCTAGCGATGTTGTGTTTGATATTGACTGCAAACTGCAACCGTAATTCATCCGATGGACACTCTACTGAGGCAGTCGAGTGATTTGGATGACCGAGTGTGGTGATGTTTGATGCACGACAGATAGGGTAAACAGAAACCAATGGCAGTACTTGTTTGAACGTAGAAGACCGTGGACGATAGTACAAGTGCCAACATACCTACATTAATCTTGTGTTAACTACTTCTTTATATATTTCATGAACTAATTAATAAATCTTGTTAAAATTTGGAAGTGTTTTTGAAATTTGGGAATTTCTGTCTTACATATATTCATACTCTAATTTCAACAGAATGCACTTCCAGCGTTTGGCGGTTCAACCATCACAACGTGCTTACCATCAACAGCACCAATGCAATTTGGGTAGTGCCACAAATCATTGTACTGCCTTGCTATGGTTTCCCAAGCCTCCGGGGTCCAAGGTGTCTAACAAATTATATAATAGTAATTATTAATATATAATAAACCGAAAAATGAGGGAGAGGCCTCTTACTTACTTGAAGATATTCTTCTACAAGAACTTTGTAGATTGCTTCTAACATTTTGGGGGTGATGGTGGTAATGGTCGACTGTGGAATGCGAAAGAGGTATTGTAATGACTTGAAACTTTCGCCGGTTGCCAAAAAGCGCAAGGTAAGCATAAGCCTGTCGGCTGGAGCAATACTCTTTCGCATTTGCGTGTTCTTTTTAATTACTAGTGGTGTCACTAGCCCACAAAGGTAGCTAAACTGCTCCTGCGATATTCGCACGAAGTTATTGTATAATGCGGGTTCCTCATCCCGTAACTCGCGCATGAGTTTCACGCAAAAGCCATCCTCTTCCCTTTTCTTCACCCAAGCACAACGTGGTCTACGTGAAGCGGACTTTAAAACTCTCGTCCGTCAAAACCAATGCGCAACAACTCTCTTTATTCATTTTTCACTACAATTAAATAACCGCAATCAATTTCGAGCAGGAAACACACCAAAAACAAGAAGATAAAATAATACCTTATATTTTACTACCAGAAAATCTCCAACTTCAAATGTTTGCTTTGTTTTTCTTCACAGCATTGCATTACCCTACTACAACATTTGGAAATAAATAACAAATGCCTTAAATGACCATCGAGGCAAATATGACCATATTGCTAATTTTTGTCATATAGTCTAATATAGAGTTTTGATAATAGTGGCATTTTGTTAATTTGACAGCTAATCTGATCAATCGCCTTTTGGCATTCATATGCTTAATTGGCATACAGTCTAATCTTAGCTTAAGAAGAGACATTCCTTAGTTGATTTGGCATTTAAGCAATGAAGAACTTAAACCTTTGATATCTAACTACCTGATAAATAAAATAAATGAAAAGAATAAACTAAGAATAAAATGTAAAAAGCATCCACATAATAGTCATATTCGTAGTGCTTACGATAAGATTGCTAAAGAAATTGCTGTTGAAGTTCCTATATGCAAAGAAAACTTTTACTTGAACAAGTTCCTCAGTGTTAAAGGCAACATAAAAAAGGAATGGGGAATAGTCAATGAGATATTTAACAGAACAACTCCAACTGGGATACCTTCTTGTTTAAGCTATAAGAATCGGGATATTTCAAATTGTTCAGAGATAGCCAATAGTTTCAATTTACTCTTTGCTAATGTTGCGATAAAAACAATAAGAGATGCAGGGATCATCACCTGCTCAAACTTTTGTACGACGAGGTATATGAACAGGGAAAGAGCAGAGGCTCGAAGCTTCTTCTATGAATCTATTTCATTTTTTGAGGTTTATAAAACTATTATGTCATTAGACAACTCTAAATCTATCACTCATAATTCGTATTCTAATGCATCTGGCGGATAGCGGGTTGTGTGTGAAAGTTTTTGTTGGTGGACCAAAGCAAATTGTCATACGGGCATAACACCTATGACAGTTTGATTTGAGAATCTAACATTGGATTTTCACTTCACAGCCCTGCTTAGAAGCGTCGGAGTTGTGTTTTTTGGTGTCTGCTTTTTGTATTGATGGGGAATTTTAGGGTTGACATGTGCAACATTCGTGGGCTACGATCGAATCTCTTCTCGGTGTACGTCCACGTTGCTAAATATAAACCAGCTGTTTTGGCGCTGAGCGAGACCCAGGTGGGTGTAAATTCTGATAAATCGGAATTTGATCTACCTGGGTATCGTTTAGTGCCTTTATTCTTTCTTCACCGCGGTCTCGCCATCTACGTACGTGATGATATTGCCTACCAAACTCCAGGTTCTTATGGCCAATGTTCCAATTCGGAATTTAATTTCATATGGCTGAAATTCCACATCCGTAGGCAAATCATTCATTATTGTTTCATTTACAGAAGCCCTAATCTAGATAGCAACTCGACTCTAAACGAGTTTGATGCGCTGTCTGACTCCATTACAAGAATTGTCTCCCTGTATCCTAATACTGAAATTGTCATTGCGGGCGATTTCAATATTCACAATTCTAACTGGCTTCGACATACTGGACAGACAACACCCGAAGGAATTTATGTTCAGATCTTCGCTGAGGTAAACCAATTAACCCAGCTTGTAAATGAGCCAACACGCGTACCTGATATTGACGGTCAGAATGCCAACACTCTGGACTTGTTTCTTACCTCCCACCCTGATAAATACACTTTAGAAGTATTATCGCCTTTAGGCTCGTCGGACCACTGCATCATATCAGCAAATTTCTCGTACTCCAACCACACAGTTAAAGAAAAATCTCCGAAAAGAACCGTATGGCAATACGAGAAAGCCAACTGGAGCGGACTTAACAACTTCTTTAAGAGTTTTAACTGGTCGTTATGCTTCCTCGATAACGACGTGGATGCCGCCGCTGATATGGTGTCCAGTATTATCACCTTAGGTATGAAATCCTTTATTCCTAACAGGATAAAGAGTGTCATACCGAAAGAAAATGCGTGGTACGACTCGAGCTGTAAAGAGGCTATCAGACAAAAGGAGTTAAGTTTTCGGTCATATAAGGCCAACCCATCTGAGGAAAACCGAAAAAAGTTCAAGCGAGCCAGAAATGACTGCAATACCACTATCAAGCGTGTTAAATTCTCGTATGACCAAAAGTTGAGGCAAAAAATACTACAATGTCCCAAGGGTAGTAAAAACTTTTGGTCTTTTGTAAAAAATATAAAGAATTCGGCCTCCCCTTCCATCCCAACGCTCATTCAAAATGACATTCCAGCTGTCAGCTCTTTAGACAAAGCGAATCTGCTTGCTGCACATTTTGCAGCCAGCTCAATGCTCCCAGATTGCGCTTTGCCTCCATCTGTACTTGAGAGCGTCGAACACACCATGGGACAAATCCATTTTCGCACTCGTACAGTGGCAAGAGTACTTCATGACCTCAACATAAATAAATCCGCTGGTCCAGATTGTATTTCCCCAATCGTTCTGAAGAGGTGTTCTTCCACGCTGGCAAAACCACTGCGTAAGCTTTTCCATCTGTCCTATTCTTCTGGACTCTTCCCGAGAAGGTGGAAAACAGCATTTGTCCAGCCCGTCCCCAAAAAAGGCGAATCTTCTTCTCCCACCAACTACCGACCCATAGCACTTACATCCATTCTTTCTAAGGTCATGGAAACGCCGATAAATCGTCAGCTCATGAAATATCTTGAATCACGAAAACTCATTAATGACCGGCAGTACGGTTTTCGTGGCAACAGATCCAAAAGTGGAACCAATCTCTACATCACTCTGGTGAAACGAAGATTGTTGCGCTTGATATTTCAAAGGCATTTGACAGAGTTTGGCACCAAGCTCTTTTGTCGAAAATGCGTGCATATGGGATCGATGCGTCTCTTCTTCAATGGATTAGAAACTACCTCTCTGGCCGTTCAATTCAAGTTGTATTGGATGGCTTCAAGTCTGAAATTCACCATATAAATGCTGGTGTTCCCCAAGGCTCCGTTTTGTCTCCGACTCTCTTTCTCATTTTCATAAATGATCTCCTGTCTGTAACTTCTAATCCAATCCACTCCTTCGCCGATGACAGCACCCTCAGCTTCTCATATTCATTCCAAGACTCACGTCCCTGCTCTTCGGCCGTAGAACTGGAACGGCAACGTATGTTAAGCTCATTAAATTCCGATCTCGACAGCATTCTAAAATGGGGTTCAGCCAATAGAGTGGAATTTAATGCTTCCAAAACACAATGCTGTCTGCTGTCATTAAAGCGAAACCAGAATCCTCAGCCATTATCCATGAATGGCACTTGCATCGCCGAAACCGAAAGACTTTCCATTCTCGGTATGTGTGTCCATGACAAACTCCGTTGGAATGACCACATACACGAAGTCGCCAAGAACGCTGCGAAATGTCTAGGTTTCCTCAAACGGTGCAAGAAATATTTTACCCCTTCTGATCTGGCTGCCATATACAAGGCGTTCATTCGCCCCAAACTTGAGTATAACTCTCATATCTGGTCTGGTGCGCCCAAAACCTCATTGCACCTACTGGATAGGATACAGAATCGTGCTTTAAAACTTATTGGAGACACAAATATAGCGAATTCTATAAATTCGCTCGAACATCGCAGAAATGTAACATGTCTCTCATTGTTTTATCGCTATTTCTATAAACAGTGCTCAAGCGAAATCGCCAGCTGCATTCCACCCCTTCAACAATTCAACCGCAATACTCGCCAAGCCAGGAATGCCCATCAGTTTACCCTCCAGCCTACTTTCGGTCGTACTATGAAATATAGAGATTCTTTCATAAGCCGTACAACACGAATGTGGAATGCCTTGCCCAGCTCGGTCTTTCCCCCTCAGTGCAATTTGCAGACATTTAAAACCAATGTGCATCGGAATCTCCTATCTTCTCTATCCCAACTTCCTTAACGCCCGCGCTGTGTACTTCAAACTACATCATAAGAGTAGTCATAACCTCTTTAGCGCGTGTCAATTATAAAAAAAAAAAAAAAAAAAAAAAAAAATTATCAAGAGAATAGCTTTCCATGTTGCTGATATTTTGGCTCACATATTTAACACAAGTATCTTCTGTGGTAAATTTCCAGATATGCTCAAAATTGCTGAAGTCATATCAATTTTTAAAAAGGGTGATAAAAAGGTATTGAATAATTATAGGCCTATCTCTCTGCTTCCAGTATTTTCTAAAATTTTTGAAAAACTAATAAAAACTAGAGTTGTGTCATACCTTGAAAACATCTCCTACCTTAACAATAAACAGTATGGATTCAGAGCGGGTAGATCAACTGAAGATGCTCTTTTAAGCTTCTGCAGCAGAATATACGATAGCGTCAACAGCAAAAAGTTTACTGCTGCTCTCTTTATAGATATTACCAAAGCATTTGATACTGTTGATCATACCATTGTAGTAACTACACTACATATACCCTACCCTACCATACATAATGACCAGCCAATAGCCCACCGAATTACGCTCTCAGCATTACGATCAGTTCCATATCATTATGTTCCCACAATCCCAGCCAATATGATTTACGTACGATCCGCTTGCATTCGTTTGGTCCCACCCATAAAATACCAAAGTGATGACCTCATAAATGTCTCTTTTTCGGTATGCATCTAAGAGTTCGACGCTCATTGCATAGCAGTGACACACTCGTATGCGCTTAAGGGAAACCAAACGTAAACACAAGCGGCGAACCAAAACATAAACAACACTGAGTCAATTGTATGGGAACTATGCTGATGATGCATTTTGATGAATTGACCTGATAACGCACTTATGCCTATATCCATATGATTGCCCAATATGTTGGACTCAATTAACAAAGTAGCTGATAAATGATAATGCATTTGGGACTATAGGAATTGCGCAAGGCATATGTATGGTGGAAAGGGGATTTTCTTCTTTAAAAATTACATATAAATAGGGAAGGATTGGTAGGAAGAGTCAGAATTGTTTAACACTCGAAAGGTCGCAGCCACGCATAAGACAGCGGGCCCTAGAGTAAATAAATATCAAACTAAAAACTGAAGATACTTTTTTTATTAAACGGTTCTCCCGATTCTACTCTTCTCCCTGCTTGAAAGGGAAAGCACGGTAAATTTCGGTTATTACATTGGTGGCAGCGGTGGGCGTGGGATCCACGTTAAAACGGTCCCAACTACCAAAAACCAAATACGAGTCTACCTTGTACTCGATGCGTACTGGGGCTATACACCAGCAGTAGCGGTAAAAGTGTAGTGAACGAAGCGTACCTGGGGCTTAATCACCAGGCAAGTGAGAAAATAATATAAAAGTCTCATAAAAGTAAGACCTGGCGAACTCCTGAAATACGGACGCGGAGGCAAAACTTGAGCAGTGCAGGAAAAAGTTCAACTGGAGAAAAAGCAGCGAAAGAAAACTGACGAAAGCAGCAGCAGCAGCCGAAAAACGTAAATCAATATTAAGTTAATATTATAGTATAGAATTCTGATATCATTAGTCATTACACACTTTTTACACTTAAACCGTCTGTTTTCTAACCTTCATCATTTTAACCCGACGAAACTTACACACGCTTGAGCTTTTTAAAGCCTTACCCTTTTTCATTACGACTGACAGACCAACTCCAAAACAATCCATTATGGATGTCAAAATATCTTTTAACGATGTTTACAGCATCATCCCCACGTTCGACGGTAAGCCCGAAGAACTCAGTAAATTCATTTCGTGTGGCAACACACTATTCTGTTTTATCACAGACCCCACACAGCACAAACTGGTTCTCAGCATAGTGAAGACCCGACTCCAAGGTCCGGCCTTTGAGCTGACACAGCACAAGGACCTTACCACTTGGACAGGCCTGGTAATAGAACTGGAGTCCCAGTTCAAAGAACAAAGATCCCGTACTTCGGCGCAGAACCAGCTTTTGGCAGCTAAACAAAATGTAAGGGAAACGATTAAAGAATATGGTGACAGGCTTTCTAATTTACTACTGGCTCTCGATTCGGCTACATATGATAGCTCCAATGAGAAGACCATTCAAGATTTTCTAATACTAGAAAATCACAAATTCGCGCTACAGACATTTGAAGATGGTATTAGGAACACCAGCCTAAGGTTGCTAGTGAAGGCACACAATGCAGGCGACCTCAAAAAGGCTATATCCTATGCCATAGAACAATCACTCCGCGTTGAACACGACCACACTCTCCCCTCATCTTCGGCGAGGCACAACACACCTCGACCCACATGCCAGACCTGCAATAAAGTAGGCCATACTTCGGCAACGTGTTATCAAAACACGAATTTGCCCAACTTTCCTCGTCCAGTAAAACGTGAAGCGCAATGTAATCTGCAAACAATCAGGTGCGGTTACTGCAACAAACTTTACCATACGGAAAATGAGTGTCGACTCAAGATATCTCATCTGAACCAAACCCAAAATTATCAATGCCAAAATAATCACCAACCCCCTTCCGGAGATTATAGCCATAATAGACCCAACAACAGAGGTCGACAGGTTAATTTGCACCATGTGCAACAAAATCCAAATGAACAAAATAACCATTTGGGAAACGATCATCGTCGAGAGGAAGTAGACGGCAACTCCTCCCGACAAACAATCCAAGCCGATGTACACCACTAATACAATTTTCAATAAACACCCCCCTCGTTCCCAACAATAATTTGTCGATGATACGAATCCCTTTTGAAGATGGAAAGTACAAGGATTTAGTCATAGATACTGGAGCTGAAATAAGCATCATACGAAGCCCCACAAATTCACAGTTACAAAATAAGGATATGATCATATCCACTGTGAGTGGCGAAAAGATGACAAGCTCCCAAATGACTACCGAAACCTTGTTTTTCCAAATGGAAGGAGATTCTATCACGATACCACATCCATTCCATATATTGGACCATCAGGCCCAACAAAATTTTGACGGCATTATTGGGAACGACTTCCTAAAACTCTACGAATGCCAAATTAACTATCAGGAAAACTACATAAAAATAAATCCCTTTACTAAAAACTCTACGGCTATCATATCCGGGGTAGGACAACTATTTAACAAATATCCACCTCCCCAAAATATAAATAAGAAATTTATCAAACAAACCTCTGATACCAACAAAATTGACCTTAAGGAAAAACCTCAAGAAGCTATACCTTCCGGGGTACTACCTACGGGTACTGCTGAAAATGGTAATAGTGTAAAACTGTATGCCCTAAAGCAGCCTAGCACTAACTTATTTACCGGTGAGCTCCAACCTGCAATCAACGGGTACAAACAGATTGATTTCTCTTCTTCTACTACCAAGAAGGTATGCCATACCAACACTGGGGTAGAAAAGCGAGCAAACTGGGAACCAAGATCTGACTCCGCATCTCAAAACGGATCAGTAGTTCCACAAAGGTACCCCGAGCAAAACAGGAGTAAATCTTTCAGTAAGCTTCAACATTCGAAGGAAAATCTAGACGAGATAATTCTGGTATCGTCAGAGGAAATTAAAATTGAAAGCCCAGCCAAATGTAAGACTAAGTCAAACAAGAACTTAGCAGAAAATCAGACTGAGGCAGACAAAAAGACTAAGATGACAAAACCCTTAGCAGAGCGTCCGGCAGACAAAAAGACTAAGATGACAAAGCCCTTAGCAGAGCATAAGACCGAGAACGAGAAATTAATAACAATAAAGCAAAGAAGCCAACAGATAATCGAAATTCCTTTTAAACAAGTAACCCCTTCAGATATAGTAATAAAAAAACAACAAATCATTCCAGGGGTTTACCTAGGCGAAACGTTAGTCAAACCTAACGAAGAAAAAATCAAAATACAATAAAAAATTAATATACACTCAATAAATTTAGACTGGGAAGAATTTAATAATTTCAATATAGCCAAAGAAGAACCTTTTAAAAATCCCGTAAGAAAACGGTTAGATAAATTACAAGCATTAATCGAATTAGAACACTGCAACCTCGAAGAAAAAGAGTCTATCCTTAAAATCTGTCGTGAATATAATGAACTTTTTTATGTAGAAGGCGATCACTTGACACATACAAATTCTATAGTACACAAGGTGATAACTGAAGAAGGTAAGCCACCCTTATATACAAAACCCTATCGACTCCCTGAAAGCCAAAGGGAGGAAATTCACAAACAAATTAACGAAATGCTGGAAGACGGCATAGTACAGCCAAGCTATAGTCCATGGAATTCACCCCTGCTTTTAGTCCCCAAAAAATCAGCCAAAGATGGATCAAAACGTTGGAGGGTAGTAGTCGATTTCAGGAAACTGAATGAACTAACACTTGGAGACGCTTATCCACTACCCAACATAACCGACATTCTCGACCAGCTTGGAAAGTCAAAGTACTTTAGTACACTCGACCTGGCAAAAGGTTTCCACCAGATTCTGATGGATGAAAACGACAAAGGCAAAACGGCATTCAGTACTCCGTTTGGACATTATGAGTACAATCGCATGCCATTTGGACTAAAGAACGCACCAGCAACATTTCAAAGGTTAATGAATAATGTGCTAATGGGACTACAAGGCATCGAATGTTTTGTGTATGTAGATGACATAGTCATCTATGGCTACGATCTACACGATCACAACACACGGCTTATCAAGGTTCTCAAACGTCTTCGAGAACACCATCTAAAGTTACAGCCGGACAAGTGTCATTTTATACGAAAAGAACTCACTTACCTGGGACACGTTATTTCCGAAGAAGGCATTAGACCAGACCCTGAGAAAATCAAGGCAGTAAAAACTTTCCCGGTACCCAAGAAACCAAGAGACATTGAATCATTCCTCGGTTTCGTAGGATACTACAGGAAATTTATACCTAATTTCGCAGATCTGGCCAAGCCCTTAACAAAACTACTGAGGAAAAACGTTGATTTTAAATGGGATGCTTTTTGTGACGAGTCATTCAGGAAGTTAAAAGAAAAAATTATAAAACCAACAATTCTCGCTTATCCTGATTTCAGCAAAGAGTTTATCGTCACAACCGACGCAAGCGACATAGCATTAGGAGCGGTACTCTCCCAAGGTCCTATAGGAAAAGACAAACCGATTTCTTTCTCTAGCCGACGCTCTCAGTCGCGTGCGATTACAAAATGAAGAAAACAATAAAATACTAATCACCACGAGACGTCAACAACAGACGCTTAACGAAGAAAACAATGCTAACGAAATACGGCCAACCCCGACAGACCCCCCTCCTACTTCAAGCTTGCAGCTTTTCGAAAGAACAGACTCAATATTTATAAACAACAAGGTTGCATTTAAGATTATACTTCTCCCTCTCATAAAGACCAATGACGAAGAAATTTTAGAAAAACAATTTCAACACTTTAAAAAACCTGACATAGGACAAAATTTAACAATTTCTCAAGCAAAATCCAATTGCTGTTATAGTATATTTACCTTACCGATTCCTTTGAGAAGTACCTCTGATCGACAAACCATAGCCAATTGTTTACTAGACATACTTAGAGAAAGCAAAGAAAAGAATCTGAATCCATTGGCGTTTTCCCTTCCAAATTACGGTAACAACCAAGAAGACATAAAAATAATGATTAGGGAAATATTCAACAAAGAACACATAACCATCTACGTTTACATAGACAAACGAATAATACTTGACAATGCAGAAGACATAACACGAGTACTGCACGAAAACCACGAGTCTCCTTTTGGGGAACATCAAGGAGCAACTCGCACCATTAAACGAATAAAACAAAGTTATTACTGGCCAACCATAACTAAAGACACGACGGAATACATCCGCAAGTGTGAATCGTGCCAAAAGAACAAATCATCCAAAAATCCGAAGATACCCTTAAAGATAACAACCACAAGCAAAACTCCATTCGAACGAGTAGCATTGGACATTGTAGGTCCCCTACCTGTTAGTCACGAAAACAACAAATACATACTGACTTTCCAAGATGACCTTACGAAATTTAGCGAAGCAATCGCAATACCCAATGCCGAAGCCAATACAATAGCCCGAATGCTAATAGAACGAATAGTCTGTCGATTCGGAATTCCCGACACAATATTAACAGACCAAGGAACAAATTTCCTCAGCACACTCTTTAAGGAGATATGTAAGATACTCAAATCAAAAAAGTTACAAACTACCCCGTATCACCCTCAGACGAACGGTGCACTTGAACGCAGTCACAAAACATTAGCAGAATACTTAAGACATTACGTTAATCAAGACCCTCTCACCTGGGACACATGGCTTCCATACTCGATGTTTGTTTACAACACGACTCCACATACCAGTACGAATTACAGTCCACACGAACTATTATACGGTTATCCACCAAAAATACCCAGCTCGCTGAACAAAGACCCACAGATTTCATATAACTACGACAACTACGCTAACGAACTCCGAGCTCGATTACAGCATGGCTACAAAATTGCCAGAGAACGACTGCACGACAAAAAACAAAAAACGAAGCTACAATACGACAGGAACAGAAAAATCAAGAGATTTAACGTGGGTGACAAAGTCCTCATAAGGAACCAAACGAGACAGAACAAACTCTCGAGCATATGGGAAGGACCATACGAAGTAACAAAAATCCTCTCTGACGAAAACACAGTAGTACAGATCGGAAGAAAAGCTAAACTATTACACAATAACAACATACAACATCTGCAAACTTAACAAATCACTCATAAAAATAAACGTTTACAGGATGGCGACAATTTATTACACGCCCGACTCAAAATGGAAAATGGTAAACACAGTAACACGATCAGAGATCAGCTTGCGCCACGGCACCACTCGAATAGGCAACGGCTACCCGAACGATATAGATCTGGACACCCCACTTGTTTCAACCGGGCAATGTGCAATATTTGTACACCGCGATGACAGCAGAGTATACATCGGGGAGTACAACTACTCCCGCGGAACCTACATCAACGGGAATCGGCTGGTCCCTGATACCATCAAGGAACTCCGTTTCGGAGATAGCATAAGCTTTGGGATACGGGAAGAAGACTTCGAGCTAGACTTCTGCCCCACCTATATATTAAAGGGTCCCTTACCACGGCGCTGGAACCCCACAATACGAACTCCGCCTCCACAGATTACGTACGACGAGGAGTCGAATGATGGATATGAGTCCACCGACACCGTTGTATGGGAACCACTTAACAACTAGTTATGAAATATATATATATCTTTTATAATACTTCGAGAATTTTCTTTTCAAACTTACACCAAACACAAACACACACGCACTTGAAAATTTTGGTCAACCGGTAATCACAACCATGCACAACCACTTTTCAGATGATGCTCCGTATATTGACATTTACCCTACTCACGTCAACCATCCAAGGTAGCCTAAAGATCGAGCCTATAAACCCCAATCCAGGCGTATATTTCGAGGAGATAGGACTCGCCGAAATATATTACCATGAATGGAAACTCATAGTATACTACGACCTGGAACAACTTACAAAAGCCTTAGGACATGCCGCTGGGTACGTAGTAGAGATCAACACTTTATGCCAACAACTTAAAGGTCACGCAGATTTTGGAATAATATGCGACGGAGCAGTTGCCGAGATGAACCACCTTATGACAGACATACAGACCAAATACAATTTACTAAATCCGAAGCACAGGAATAAAAGAGCTCTACTCAATATTGTAGGGACAATAAGCAAATCTCTATTCGGAACACTAGACGAAAGCGACGCTAGGTTTTACGAAAAACAAATTGAACTTTCCCAAATTAACGACAAACACTTATTATCCCTCATACAGAAACAAACGGTACTCCTCGAAACAACAAAAAACGTATTCAGCAAATCCGAGCAAGCTATAGAAAACCAGATGATAGCAATCAATGCGAAAATAGACAGTACGAAACAAATAATAGATAACTTGGTTAATACAACTCAAGATCAAAAGGTATTTTATCGAAATAGAATCTTTAACCTCCCTGGTCACCCTAATCATCATACGATATCAAAACACCCTTAATGAAATATTAGACTTGGTAAGTGACTTCAAAAATGGTAAACCCCATCCAGCTATAATATCCCAAGATCAAATTAAGTCCGCTCTCATACAAATAAAACAAGAAATCCCAAACGGTATGAGACTACCGTCCGTAGTTAACGACGAAAAATTTTTCAATCTATATCATACTTGTACTACCAACGTAGCTATCCTAACAGGAAAGATCATCTATGAAATCAAGATACCTCTCCCATTAATAGATAACTTCCGCATTTACAAAGTTATACCTCTTCCAACCCGATATGTTAGTCAATTTTTATTCATACAACCTTCAACCCAATACTTGATTATCAACTATAGAAAAGATCTTTTTTCAAATTTGAACAAGGATGACTTGGCAAACTGCAAATCTTGGAACGGAAAATTTCTTTGTCCTCTAACACACCCCTTATTCAACACTGATACTAATAACCTACAGTGCGAGGTCCAGTTACTAAAAGAAAATACTGTCCTCCCAAACACATGCGAGGTAAGACATTCAAAACCCACGACAATATGGATCCAACTCTCCCAACCCAACAAATGGTTATTTTCGTCTCTTGACAAATGCACAGTCGACATAATATGTGGAGAAAACTCAACCACACACATCTTGATGAACACCCTGACAATTGAAATACAGAAAAATTGCTATCTTAAATCAAAAGAGCTCACAATACAAGCAATTAGCGAAATTTCCTCAACTCTCACCAATTCTTACGTCCCCCCTTTAAATATCTCACATATCATTTCTAATAACTTGGTCAACTATACGTCCAACATAACAGTCATAAAATTCTCAAGCCAAAACGACTTAAAACTAATCTCACAAAGCATAAGTACTTTGAAAAACGAAGAATCAGAACCTGTGCTGACACTAGATAATCATAATCTGCACCATTACACACTGATATATGCAATAGTAGCATTATTGTTGGTTCTATTTTTTTACAAGCGCTATCAAATCTATATAATCAATAAAAGCAAACCCCTTGACAACAACAAAGACCACATAAGTATGACAAAAACCAAACAGACTGAAACCCCCGAAATTAGACTAAGTATTTCAACAGACGGTTAGGAGTGTAGAAAATTTATTATTTTATTAAAATTTTGCACAGACCTTATGAAAAAAAAAAAAACAAAAAATATGTATACTTATTTACAATCAATATGTACCCTTATCCGCTAAGTAAAGCTTTTGAATATTAATGTAATTATTGTACACTAAGCAAAAATGATATACCTAAGTTATACATACCTATATACAATATAAAACCATATAAATATAAGAATGCAATAATGTAACTAAATAATCTATATGTAATTCATTAAGACAAATCACTTTGTAAAAACTAAAAGATTTATATGTAAATATCTTTTTTTATATACTCTTACTATCACTCCTTCCATTCAGTCGAAAATTAACCTCTTCAAGGCATAATTTCCTCCCTATAAGGAGAGCGGGGTGTAGTAACTACACTACATATACCCTACCCTACCATACATAATGACCAGCCAATAGCCCACCGAATTACGCTCTCAGCATTACGATCAGTTCCATATCATTATGTTCCCACAATCCCAGCCAATATGATTTACGTACGATCCGCTTGCATTCGTTTGGTCCCACCCATAAAATACCAAAGTGATGACCTCATAAATGTCTCTTTTTCGGTATGCATCTAAGAGTTCGACGCTCATTGCATAGCAGTGACACACTCGTATGCGCTTAAGGGAAACCAAACGTAAACACAAGCGGCGAACCAAAACATAAACAACACTGAGTCAATTGTATGGGAACTATGCTGATGATGCATTTTGATGAATTGACCAACACACTGGGTTCAGTGCATGGAAATGGGTACTATGCTGATAACGCACTTATGCCTATATCCATATGATTGCCCAATATGTTGGACTCAATTAACAAAGTAGCTGATAAATGATAATGCATTTGGGACTATAGGAATTGCGCAAGGCATATGTATGGTGGAAAGGGGATTTTCTTCTTTAAAAATTACATATAAATAGGGAAGGATTGGTAGGAAGAGTCAGAATTGTTTAACACTCGAAAGGTCGCAGCCACGCATAAGACAGCGGGCCCTAGAGTAAATAAATATCAAACTAAAAACTGAAGATACTTTTTTTATTAAACGGTTCTCCCGATTCTACTCTTCTCCTTGCTTGAAAGGGAAAGCACGGTAAATATCGGTTACTACACCATCTTGCTTAATAAATTAAACAAAGCTGGATTCAGAGGGTTTATGCTCAATTGGTTTGAATCCTATCTCACCAACAGAAAACAAAAGGTTAGAATAGGAGAAATTTTTAGTGAGAGCAGTGATATAAAAATCGGTGTTCCTCAGGGCTCCGTTCTGGGACCAATATTATTCTTAATAGATATTAACTCTATTTTCAATCTTAATACGAAAGGTAAACTCACTGGTTTTGCTGATGACATAGGATGTTCTTATTCCAACAACTCCCTCTTAGATCTGACAGCCGATATCAACTATGACTTGGAAGCATTGAGACATTGGTTTAGTTTGCATAAATTAGTAATTAGCGACAAAACTAAAATAATGTCTTTTAGCATATCTGCTCTTAACCTACAACTTCCAGTTTTCACTTTTCATAGTTCGTACTGCTACAATACGTTAATAAGCTCTGACACTTGCTATGCCTATGACCCTCATTCTGTAGCTACGTATAACACTAATTAAAGTTGCTCCATAAATTGCTTTGCTATCGGTAATGTACAGGTATTTAAGTATCTGGGACTTGAAATCGACAGTAGGTTAACTTGGAGCTCTCATACCACCTCCCTAAGGAAATACTTGCAAAAAACTACTAAAATACTGTATCATTTGAGGCTATATTGCTCGAGAAAACTTTTAGAAACTGTTTATTATGGCCTGGTCCAATCCAAACTACAGTATGGTTTATCGTGTTGGGGAGGAGCATACAAAAACAAAACTCAACCCTTGGTGGTCTTACAAAAGCATTTACTAAGAATTATCTGGAAGAGAAGACGCCAGGAACATAGCTTTCCACTTTTTATGCATTCTTTTATATTGCCTTTAAAACATCTTTACTTTTATAAAGTTTTAAAAATATTTTTCTTAAGATCTGGGTATTCTTTAAATCATGATCCGAATGCCTACGGTCTTCGTAGCTCTGTTAGGAATCTTGCTTATATTCCCCCGCACAATACTCGCCTCTTCTTAAATTATTACTCTTCTGTAGCACCGCGTGTTTTTAATAAATTACCTATTGAATTAAGGCATTCTCAGAACATCTTATCGTTTACCAAAAAAGTAAAAAAATGGCTGTTTAATTACGACTTAAATGAGATCTATAATTTATCCAAGGTAATTGTATAGTGACTGCGCTCACCTTTTTATTTAAACTCACTCCGCTAAACCAAATTTAGATTTAACTACGTCCAGCTGAACTGATACTCGAAGCATTCGCCACTAGTTTTTAATAGCTATAGAATGTTTCTAACCATTCATTCCCTGATGAAAAACACTTATAATTTACTTAATGTTCTTTTTTTCAAAATTGTTTTACGTTTAGTCATTCTTGTAAGTTAAGTAAATTTTATAATGAATATTGTATTAATTACCAATGGAATGAATAAATTAATTACCTAATTAGAAGGATTTAACATCTGATTTCGACCAGTGCAACTGAGGGAGATTAAAATCGCCGAAAATGATATTATTGTCAAGGGAGTCAGATGAGTCGATTAATTTGTCAATCGCGTCGATGGCAAGTTGGTACGATTCTATAGGTTGGGCTGGTAGAATATAGAAGCACATAACGTACAGTGACCTCTGGGGAAGTGTTATTTTTATTGAGACAAAGTCAAGTTTTGAAGATGGGGAAGTAGCAAGGGGGGATGATGTCAAGGCTATTGTGGATGGCCAGTAGAACGCCTCGACAAGGAGAATTGTTTGTAGGGCGGGTAATTTCGTCGTCCCGAAAGACATTAAATGAAGGAGGAAATAACTCTTGACTTTTTATGTCGGGGATTAGGTTGGTTTCAGTAAGGGCATATATATCGAATGGGAGAGCATGCGATTGGCGTAGAACAGCACTGCTTTTCGAGCGCAGGCCTCTTACATTCTGGTAGTAAAAGGTAAGAGGAATATTGTATAGCGGAGGTGGAGGAAGCGACGGTGGTATTGGTAGTAAAAGATCAGTTTGTTTTTTTGAACTCGGGCCTCTACCGTTCTGATAGGAAAAGGTTTGAAGAATGCTGAGCTGGGCGGATGGACGTGATCCTGATATTGAGTTAGGGACGAAAAAACTTGTTGTGGTCAGCACGGGTCCGGTGAAGTTGCGAGATACGTTTAGACCTGATATGAGAAGCAAGGGCAGATAGGTCTTTGTCCACGGTGGCCGACGAAATATTAAAGTCATCGTGAAAACGGTTGTATATTTCTTGCAGAGCAGACGGCATAATAGGGAGGCCTTCTTTTTGAATATATTTCTCCGAACGTTTGTTTTGGTTTTACCGTCAATGCAGATGGATTCAGGTATATAAAATAAGTAGGCAAGATAAAGTCTAACATTTTCAAAAAGCTTGTGGTCTCTCAGCCGTGACATAATATATCGGCCGTCGAGGTCGTTGGGGGAGGACGTGTGGTTTGAATACTTGGAAGTAAGTTTAACTGCCGGGGGGAGTAGAGGATCAAAAATTGCGGAAGCCTTAGAGATTGGAGTAGGTGTTTCATTACGGGGAGAAATAGTGGGGAAAGCTGGATTGGGGGTAGCAGAGGCAGACGGGGCAGTATTGAGAACATGGGAGTGTATGAAGTTCGGGTACTTGGAAGTCGATGGAGAGTTAGTAGGGTCTAGTGGATAATCAGAGGGGCGACTCGGATCTGGATTTAGGTTAAATGATACGCGATTACGTTGAGGCTTAGGTAGCTTTAAAATTACCGTGGAGTGCTGAGGGGTACCTTGAGGAGGTGCTAAGTTAAGATTCATATGAGGAAAGGTGGTTAGGTGAGAAGTGTTTGAAACGTGAAGAGCAGGTAAGTTTGAAGTTACCGTGAAGTGATGAGGGGTACTTTGATTAGGTGCGAAGGTGGTTGGTTGAGAAGAGTTTGCGATAGGGCGTAAAGGAGCTAATTGACTGTAAACTGTGTGGGGAGAATAGAGGAAATGTACCGACTTTAAGGCTCCAGTTTGGGTCAGGGTTAGGACTAGACTTAGAGCTTTATTTCTTAGGCTTACGTTTTGTTTTATTAGGTTTAACTCTAGGCTTATTATTACTAAGTTTTAACTCTCCTGCATTGTTCAACTTGCTGATAGTCATCTGTCCCAAGCTGAATACATCGGTTGAGGGGTTCGAAAAAAGCCAGGAGTATTTGGAAGGTAATTCGAGTTTAAATCTGTTATTTTTGGTATTATTTGGAGAGATTATCTGACAGTTGCGGATGGAGATGCCATACTTCTGCAGGAAAAAGTTATTCATCCAAGAGACGTCTGCATGCTGAGGAGCGTTGTTTATTAAAAATGAATTATGCTAGCAGTGTTGTGATCCGCACAACCATACCCTTACCATGACCTATCCTACTCATCACCTTCTCATGTTTTCCCACTGGCAATCCAAATACATCACCAGAGCGCACGGCTATTAATAGATCATTCGCCTTTTGTTCATTCGTTTTCCATTTACCCAAACGCCACCCAAGCGCAATAAGTCAAGTGTATATGTACCCAAAACAATGCACACGTAACCCAACTCCGATTGCACAGCGGCATGCCAACATATGGCAAAACTGCAATGATTGCATATCGGAGGTTTACTACGTTTTGCTATCGGGAACATAATAATAATTTGTGAATGGATGACACTTGACATTAGCGTAAGGCAAATAACACCCAAGATGTCATTTGGGTACTTTTAATGGGAACGGAAAACAATTGGGAAATACCTAGAAATAGCGCGTAGGCATAATTGGTAAATGGTAAGGAACCAATGGTGCATGGAGGGGAAAGATAGGAGACGGGCCATGAAGACTAAATAGTATAAAAGGCAATGTTATGAACAGGAAAGGACAGAGTAAGAATAACAGAATAAGAGCAACAACCAGATTGATCGCAGCCAAGCAATAGACAGCGGGTCAATTCTGTAAACAATATAACTAACTAAATAACAAATAATAAACATTACTATTGGTCGCAGCCCTGCTAAAGACAGCGGGCCAATAGCTATTGATCAAACAAATACAAAGCATCTTTTTTTACTCTCCGCTTTGCACTCTTCCCTCTCTCTAGAGGAAGCACGGTGCAAGTCGTAACATTGGTGGCAGCGGTGGGATACCTAAAAGGTCCCAACTACCAAACCAAAAACACAAGTTCAATCTACATAGAGTATATATATATTACTATTCGAATCTTGAGGCGTAACCGGGGCTATACACACCGGTAAAAACAATAGTAATAAGTGTTAAAGTGTTGTGTAGTGAAGCGTTACTGGGGCTATTCACCAGTTTAAGTGAAAAAAAAAACAACAAAATCCCAAAAAGAATAAGACCTGGCGAACTTCTAAAAACAGGACGCGGAGGCAAACATTTGGGCAGTGAAAAGACCAGGCTGTAATTGCACCTATAGGGCGTGAAGCCTGCCTGGCAAACAACTTCAACAGTAGCAGTAACAACAATAACTTCAACAGTAGCAGTAACAACAATAACATCAACAGCACCAGCAGTAACAACAATAAACAACAACATTTTTATTTAAACATATAAGGTATTTTTTTTAGACAACATTTTTTCTTTGTATATACATATATAATTACATACAAACAAACATACATACCTAACTATACTATTGTTACCTTTTCCAATCTTCTCCCATTCCTATTTTACCCTGTAAAGTTTTTGGGTTCGTTTACTTCCATCACTCCGTCACGTGGGCTGTAAACATTAGGCGTGTCACGAGACAAGCTCATAGGCAAGCATTAATCACTGCTGGCCTGTTCAAAATCCTCCCCTTCCATTCTCCTCCTTTAGAGATTGAAATTTTAAACTGTCCACCTTTTAACGAAGTAGACATCTCGGTGAAAATGGAATTCAAAGTATTTAATATAGTCCCGTTATTCAACGGTGATCCCGTTGAACTCACTAAGTTCACTTCCTGCGGTGATACACTTTTTTCCTCGGCCCAGGCCAACGAGAAGCCGATGTATTTAAACATCGTCAAAACTTGACTTCAAGGCCCTGCTTTCGAACTGCTACAGTTCAACAACGTCACCACATGGGAAGAGTTAAAATCAATTTTGGAAGCGGAGTTCAATTAGACGAAATCTCGATCCTCCGCTCAGAACGAACTCCTGGGGATAAAGCAAAGTCAAAGGGAGCCTGTTAAGGATTTCGGCGACAGGGTGTGCAAATTATTGTCCGCACTAAAATCTGCCATCCTGAACAGTACCAGAGACGCCGCGGTACGAAGGTTCTTGAACATAACGGGTGATTTTTTAGCTGGTTTGGTTTTGGCGACACTGGTTTTGACAGCTGACGTGTGTTTAGTACCTTGTGTCACTGTCAAACAGCTTCAGTTTGGTTTGCAATTTAACCATGGATCGTCTTACAAATGAACAACGCTTGCAAATTATTGAATTTTACTATCAAAATTCGTGCTCGGTTCGAAATGTTCATCGCGCGCTGCTTCCATTTTTTTATCGAAAAATTGTGTTCAGCGATGAGGCTCGTTTTTGGTTGAATGGGTACGTAAATAAGCAAAATTGCCGCATTTGGAGTGAAGATCAGCCAGAAGCATTGCAACAGCTACCAATGCATCCCGAAAAAGCCACTGTTTGGTGCGGTTTATGGGTCGGCGGCATTATTGGGCCATATTTCTTCAAAGATGATGCGAATCGCAGCGTTACTGTCAATGGTGAACGCTACCGAGCGATGATAACAAACTTTTTTTTGCCCGAAATGGAAGTTCTTGACTTGCATGATATGTGGTTTCAACAAGACGGTGCCACATGCCACACAGCACGCGAAACAATGGCGCAATTGCGAGGCGAGTTTGGTGAACAGTTAATTTCACGTTTCGGGCCGGTCAATTGGCCGCCTAGATCGTGCGATTTGACACCATTAGATTATTTTTTGTGGGGGTATGTCAAGGCTAATGTGTATAGGGACAAGCCCGCTCCGATTGAAGCACTGGAAGCCAACATCCATGCATTCATTCGTGAGATACCGGCCGATATGTGTGAAAGAGTATGCCAAAATTGGACTCAGCGGATGGGCCACCTGAGACGCAGCCGCGGTCAACATTTGCATGAAATTATCTTTAAACATTAAATTGCAAGGTTCAAACTATCGATTCAAATAAATATTTCATTCATTTTTTTGAATTTTTTGTGTTTTTTTTTTTTTTAAAGTTCTAAACCTCTTAAAAAATCACCCGTTAGAAAATGACAAGATAGCCATACAGGCATTCAAGGACGGGCTAAGAAACGACAATCTAAGGATCATGGTCCAAGCACATGGTGAAACAGACCTTAAAAAAGCTATCACCTACGCAGAGGACCATGCTGCGAGATTGGAGAGACTAACCGTTCCTCCAAAATTACTTACGAGGCCCACTTACACGCAAAAACCCATTTGCGATATATGCGGAATACCAGGCCACACAAAACAGACTTGTTACCGAAACAAGTCTTTCCAAAACCTTCCGCCCAACCAAATTAAAAGGGAAGTACAGTTCATAATATGCAATTACTGCAACAAAAGAAACCACTCATTCAATGAATGCAGACTCCGCCAATCGCATATACAGATGCAAAATAGTTCACAAGGCTCCAATAGACTAAGAGCTCCGCAGAATCCCAATCCTGCGCCTCAGAAATTCCCACTTCAAAGCAATAATAATAATGATGGCAATAACCAAAGGCGGCAAGTGAACTATCACCAAGTCCCGCTTAATCAGCCACTAAACATGACGGGAAACGACCACAGTCGGGAGGAGGAGAACGGCTTCCCTTCCCGACTACAAGTAGAAGCCACAGTTCACCAGGAAATGAACTAAAAATGTTCACATCCATTTTAATCGAACTCCTGCCAAATAACAACCTCAGCATGATTAGGATCCCATCCGAAAATGGAAAGTTACGGAGCTTGGTTATTGACACAGGTTCTGAAATCAGCATAATAAAAACCCCAAGTAATCCACTTATTAATAAAAATACTAACGGCATGATAGTTTCTACCATGAATGGAGACAAAACCATGAGCACTAGCTAGTCTTACTACTGAAACCTTCTATCTCGAATCAGGAAATGACATTTTCAAAATCGAACACCCGTTCAATATCCTTCACGGAAACACCTCTTTTAATTTTGACGGAATCATTGGAAATGATTTCCTCAAAAAATATTCTTGTGTGATCAACTACGTTCACAATACATTAAGATTGTATCCCTCATCAAAAAATACAGTAACTCAAAACTTAGCAAAATGTAAGACTATGGTAAACAAAACCATAGCAGAAAATAAGCCTAAGAAAAATTATAATAAAAATTCGATAGCATCAACCTCAAATACCCACAAAGGTAATACGACGCTAGAAACCTCTCGAGACTCAACACCTTTCGAGGTAATACCTTCGGGTAATATCGAGAGAAACAGCGTTACATCTAAGGTAACAGAGGATCATGCAAATTCAAATCCAGCAACACGTAAGACTGAGGACAGAAGTGCCTCAGCAAAAAGTTAGCCTGAGATAACGACAAATCCAGCAACACGTAAGACTGAGGACAGAAGTGCCTCAGCAAAAAGTAAGCCTGAGATAACGACAAATTCAGCAATAGTCAATAAGACTGAGCAACCAAACAAAGACCCAGCACATATAAAAGCTGAGGCAACAACAGAAATCATTAAAAAACAAAATTTAGTAACACTTCAACCCCGAACACAACAGGTAGTGGATATCCCTGTTTCCCTCAAGACTAATCTTGATATAATAATACAAAAACAAATGATCCAGCCAGGAATTTTTCTAACTAACCTAACCTCTAACCAAACCCACAAATTCAAAAGTCAGAGTCATGATGATGAATACCTCAGAGACTGAACAAGAAGTCCGGTACGAGGACATCGATCTTAAGTGGGACAAGTTAGACAATTTTAACTTCATAACAGGTAAAACCCAAGATATAATTAAAGAAAGATTATCCAAGCTAGAGTCAGTAATAGATCTTGGTCATTGCAATCAGGAAGAAAAGGATTCAATAGTAGGGATTTGCCGACAGTACAACGACCTATTCTACCTAGAAGGTGACCAACTGACCTTTACTGACACAATGAAACACTCTATTATTACTGATCCCCATTAACCACCTCTATTCGTGAAACCTTATAGGCTTCCAGAGTCTCAAAAAACGGAGATTCACAAACAAGTGAATGAAATGCTACACGAAGGCATAATCACTCCCAGCGCTAGTCCATGGAACTCTCCGTTGCTTCTGGTTCCCAAGAAACCAGACAAGGAAGGCAACAAAAGGTGGAGAGTAGTCGTCGACTTCAGGCGATTGAATGAATTAACAGTTACTGATATTCTGGACCAACTAGGAAAAGCCAAGTATTTTAGTACCTTAGACTTGGCCAAAGGATTTCACCAAATCCTCATGGACGACGAAGGAAAATGCAAAACTAGTTTCAGCACACCCTATGGACATTACGAGTATACCCGTATGCCATTTGGTCTCAAAAATGCACCAGCTACTTTCCAGCGACTGATGAATTCGGTGTTGATAGGATTACAGGGTTTAGATTGTTTTTTGTATGTCGACGACATAGTCTTATACGGTTACGATCTCGAGGAACACAATAAAAAATTAATACGAGTCCTAAGCAGATTACAAGAACACAACCTCAAGCTTCAGCCTGACAAGTGCAACTTACTTAAAAGGGAATTAATGTATCTCGGACATATTATCACTAAAGACGTGATGTGTTACTAGACAGACGTATGTGACAGAGTGGCAGTTTTAAGTTGTGTTTTCAGTGGTTTATCCAACATCCAAACAATTTTATTCATCAAGAAAAGACTGTAACTTCGTACTATTTCTGCGCAATTTAATCTTTAATACAAATTGTTAGTTTTTACAAGTTACACAAAAGTAAAAAGAAAAAATATAAAAGGGGGAATTATATTAAAATAACACCCGCATACATATTTCTGTCCCACTCTTAAAACGAACTACAATACATACATGGCATCATTACGGAATCGACTACGGTCCTCAGCAGATTCACCTTCTCCCACACTACATACGAAACCATCTTTATCATTACAACCACCATCGCAATCACCGGCAGCATGTGTAAACAAAAAAAATAACTCTCCAAAAGACAATACATGCATAATGGAAATGCTTGCTGATTTAAAAATTGCACTTCACACACAGACTGAGGTTATTACGTCACATATTTCGTCACAAATTGCAGAATCCGAAAAAAGGATCACTGAAAAAATTGACACGGATATAGCAGCACTAACATCTTCCATTGTGGACATTAACGCACGGTTGGTTTCATTGGAAGCAAAACAATTTGAAATTGATGCACTTAGAGACGAAAATCGCGAACTTCAACAACAACTACTCAAGCACGACGAGAGAATAACAACAATTTTTTCACGCATGGAGGAAAATGAAGAAAAGCAACAGCTGAAAGAAACGATGCACTTATACACGGAGTTCCACTTATTCCAACAGAAAATCTACGTTTCAATTTCAGTCAACTTTGCGCTAATCTTCAATTAAAGCCGCCAACTATAAGAAGTATTTTTCGCCTTAAATCCGAAATAAATACCGTCTCTCCGCCGATTATTATTAAATTCTATTCGCCACATGACAAACTCTTTGTCTTGCGATCGATTGCTCATCACCGTAAAACAACCACTGAAACTTCATGATCTCGGATTAGGAACTGAGGCAGCAACGGGAAAATCTAATGTTTACATTCATGAGTGTTTAACGCTTACATGACACAATGGACCCAACTGATGGTCTAAGGCCCATTTTATTCACTCGAAGTTGAACACAACTTCGCGATTTTTATATGGAAAACTTCCCAAGTTGTGTTCAACTTCGAGTGAATAAAATGGGCCTAAGTGAAGCTGTGGCAAACTGCCACAAGAGCACCCATTTACCTACCTACTAACGCTTAAAAATCGTACTATTCTGCACTATGTAATGAAAATGAAATGCGACAAAAAACTGTTTTCGGTGTTTACCATTCGTGGCCTTGTTTATGTAAAGAGTAGTAAAGATGGAGAGGTAGAATTAATTGAGACCACTGACGACTTAGGCCCATTTTATTCACTCGAAGTTGAACACAACTTGGGGATTTTTATATGGGAAACTTCCCAAGTTGTGTTCAACTTCGAGTGAATAAAATGGGCCTTAGCTGATTCTGCCACGACGACGCAAACAACAACTGTCGCTGTAATAGAGAATGAGGAGTGCACTGAAGAACATTGTTCAAACTAAATGTAGATATTTATATAGGTAATACGACGCTAGAAACCTCTCGAGACTCAACACCTTTCGAGGTAATACCTTCGGGTAATATCGAGAGAAACAGCGTTACATCTAAGGTAACAGAGGATCATGCAAATTCAAATCCAGCAACACGTAAGACTGAGGACAGAAGTGCCTCAGCAAAAAGTTAACCTGAGATAACGACAAATCCAGCAACACGTAAGACTGAGGACAGAAGTGCCTCAGCAAAAAGTAAGCCTGAGATAACGACAAATTCAGCAATAGTCAATAAGACTGAGCAACCAAACAAAGACCCAGCACATATAAAAGCTGAGGCAACAACAGAAATCATTAAAAAACAAAATTTAGTAACACTTCAACCCCGAACACAACAGGTAGTGGATATCCCTGTTTCCCTCAAGACTAATCTTGATATAATAATACAAAAACAAATGATCCAGCCAGGAATTTTTCTAACTAACCTAACCTCTAACCAAACCCACAAATTCAAAAGTCAGAGTCATGATGATGAATACCTCAGAGACTGAACAAGAAGTCCGGTACGAGGACATCGATCTTAAGTGGGACAAGTTAGACAATTTTAACTTCATAACAGGTAAAACCCAAGATATAATTAAAGAAAGATTATCCAAGCTAGAGTCAGTAATAGATCTTGGTCATTGCAATCAGGAAGAAAAGGATTCAATAGTAGGGATTTGCCGACAGTACAACGACCTATTCTACCTAGAAGGTGACCAACTGACCTTTACTGACACAATGAAACACTCTATTATTACTGATCCCCATTAACCACCTCTATTCGTGAAACCTTATAGGCTTCCAGAGTCTCAAAAAACCGAGATTCACAAACAAGTGAATGAAATGCTACACGAAGGCATAATCACTCCCAGCGCTAGTCCATGGAACTCTCCGTTGCTTCTGGTTCCCAAGAAACCAGACAAGGAAGGCAACAAAAGGTGGAGAGTAGTCGTCGACTTCAGGCGATTGAATGAATTAACAGTTACTGATATTCTGGACCAACTAGGAAAAGCCAAGTATTTTAGTACCTTAGACTTGGCCAAAGGATTTCACCAAATCCTCATGGACGACGAAGGAAAATGCAAAACTAGTTTCAGCACACCCTATGGACATTACGAGTATACCCGTATGCCATTTGGTCTCAAAAATGCACCAGCTACTTTCCAGCGACTGATGAATTCGGTGTTGATAGGATTACAGGGTTTAGATTGTTTTTTGTATGTCGACGACATAGTCTTATACGGTTACGATCTCGAGGAACACAATAAAAAATTAATACGAGTCCTAAGCAGATTACAAGAACACAACCTCAAGCTTCAGCCTGACAAGTGCAACTTACTTAAAAGGGAATTAATGTATCTCGGACATATTATCACTAAAGACGTGATGTGTTACTAGACAGACGTATGTGACAGAGTGGCAGTTTTAAGTTGTGTTTTCAGTGGTTTATCCAACATCCAAACAATTTTATTCATCAAGAAAAGACTGTAACTTCGTACTATTTCTGCGCAATTTAATCTATTATATAAAAATCAATCGTTGTGTGTTAGTCGGGTAAAGGCTCGAGAACTGCTAAACCGATTTGAATGATTTTTGTTTCATTTTGTTCGTCTGGAATCAGCGATGGTTTAGGAAAAAAGAAAAGTCGGAAAATTCTCAACAGGTGGCGTTACAGGCACACATTTCGATTTCCATGGGGAAAAGCACTTTGAAAAAAAATAAACTGGATATACATCGAGTAGTGAAACTTCCAAAACAAAAAAAAAATATTTTAAATTTTATAAGCAATTGTTGTTGTCAATTATTTTGATTATTTTCCAAGCAAATTGTTGTTGTCAACAATTTTGAAATTTGTTTTTTTTTTATTACCTTAAAAGTAGTTTGTTTCTGTTTACTATGTTACATTAAGTGACTTTTTTAAATGGAGTAGATACTTTGATTTGTTTGACGGTGTTTGAATCCATCATTTTTGTTTGTCAAGCATTTTCAGGATGCGTGAGTAAGTTGAAATGTAGGAGTGATTGAGATGACGAGGACAATGATGACAGGCAACAGGAGTAGATATAGCGTTTTGAGTGTTCACGTACATGATACTTTGCTCATACGTGTGTAGGGTTATGGGGAGGGCAGCTCAAAGGTACCATAACACCTTCGGTACTGGTGTAGATACAGAAGGGAGAAGGCTTACCAACCAAGTTGATAGGTGGGGTTAGTTTTCTTCTTGGCTATTAAAGTTACAAATATTTCGTTTAGAGTTAATCCTTTGCCAATTTTCTTCCTATCCCTTTAATGCCAACAAATTTTAAAATTTTCGCATCAAAATTCTGGCATGTAAAAGTACGGTAGTCCGCAAGCCAAGCAGAAGATCCCACTCCACCGACGAGCTAAGCACAGGCTTAATCAAGCATGCCTGCCTTGCTTTGTTGACCCTACAACCCTTTCACCGAAGTCAAAATTGAGATTCCTGTGTCTCTAAATGCAGACGGAAATAGATATGTGCGTTAGTTAGATTTGAATGATTTTTGTTTTGTTTTGTTCGTCTTGAATCAGAGATGGTTTATAAAAAATCATAAAATTCTCAACAGGTGGCGCTATAGGCACACGTTTCGTTTTTAACTTAAATTCAATTAACTTCTAAAATATAATAATACAATAACAATAATTTATAAATATAATTCCTTCGGTGTGAAACTCGATGACTTTATAACTCAATAACTGATGGGCCAATTTTCATGAAACTTTTTGGTTTTGTTCGTATTTAAGGTTTGGCAAGACTTAAAAGATAACATTCTTTTAGACTCAATAGGTAAAGCCACTCAGGCGATTTCCATGTAAATTTGTTGTTGCGTATGGTTGGTTCCAGTTTGAAGGATAGGATACTTTTGGACCCGATAGGTGGCACGTCAATCATTGCGGTTTGATTGACACACATCGATATTGATATACTTCAGTTATTTCTATTGGCCCTTAGCAATAAAACATTTTAGACGCGACTTTTGGCAACAAATTAACTTTTAGTCTAAATTAGAAGAAATAAAGCATTAAATTTGACTTTAAGTTGAGAAATAGTTAGGTTGGAGTCACCGCCAGTGATGCAAAGCCGGATCTAAGTTTTCATGTCTGAACCCTTAGAAAAGTACCTATGCCTTTTTCGAAAAATTATGCCTCATCATCAAAGGAACTGCAACTAACCTACAAGGTGATTCAAGAAATTGTTATCAGAATGTTGGTCGATTGATAGGCAATTCTATCTTTTTTTATCTCTATAATCCAAGGTTTTGATTTGGTGAGTAGGTCAAGTAGGTTATTGGAAAATAAGCACGACGCACAGTTGTAAATTAAAATTTTTAATGCAACTTTGATTAAAGAATGTACCAGATTTACCAACTTCAAAATGTATTTGTGTGAATTGATTCTAAAAAAAGAATTCACAAAAAAATTGATTGTAAAACAGTTCAAACAGTTCACAAAAAAATGATGCCTATTTTCTAAAAACTATTCCTCAAGTATAGAAATCAACATCACTGACTAAGTCAAATATAAAGTCTCATTTGTCACGAGCGTTTTTTCGAATTTCCTCTTGCTTTATCTGTTAAATCGTAAAAAATTTTTTTTATTTAATTCACATCATCAAAAACTTGAAGTTCGCCTCAAGTGAAACAACAAAATTCAGTCACAATAGCTAGCAGAAGTTGATTTTTGTTAATTTAGAGCAAAAGTGGACTTAAGGACCGAACTTTGTTATTTTTCTTTTCTTTTTAAGTGTCATAGAGTATTTAATATAACTTTTGAATAAAGAATTTGAATTGACCGAATTGCATAAAGAGGCATGTGCAATGTGCAATGTGCATGCTCGGAATTATTATTTTCATTACATTAACGAATTGGGGCGGAACTAAGTTCGCCGGGCCAGCTAGTCTATTATATAAAAATCAATCGTTGTGTGTTAGTCGGGTAAAGGCTCGAGAACTGCTACACCGATTTGAATGATTTTTGTTTCATTTTGTTCGTCTTGAATCAGGGATGGTTTAGGAAAAAAGAAAAGTCGGAAAATTCTCAACAGGTGGCGTTACAGGCACACATTTCGATTTCCATGGGGAAAAGCACTTTGAAAAAAAATAATCTGGATATAAATCGAGTAGTGAAACTTCCAAAACAAAAAAAAAAATATTTGAAATTTTAAAAGCAATTGTTGTTGTCAAATATTTTAATTATTTTCTAAGAAAATTGTTGTTGTCAACAATTTTGAATTTTACTATGTTACATTAAGTGACTTTTTGAAATGGAGTAGATAAGTTGATTTGTTTGATGGTGTTGCAAACCATAATTTTTTTTGTCAAGCATTTTCAGGATCCTTGCATTAGGATGTGTGAGTAAGTTGAAATGTATGTGTGATTGAGATGACGAGGGCAATGAAGACAGGCAACAGGAGTAGTTGAGCGTTTTGAGTGTTCACGTACATGATACTCTGCTCATTCGTGTGTAGGGTTATGGAGAGGGCAGCTCAAAGATACCATAACACCTTCGGTACTGGTGTGGATACAGAAGGGAGAAGGCTTACCAACCAAGTTGATAGGTTTGGTTAGTTTTCTTCTTAGCTATTAAAGTAGCAAATATTTCTTTTAGAGTTAATCCTTTCCCTATGTTCTTCCTATCCCTTTAATACCAGCAAATTTTAAAATGTTCGCATCAAAATTCAGGCATGTAAAAGTACGGTAGTCCGCAAGCCATGCAGAAGATCCCACTCCACCGACGAGCTAAGTACAGGCTTAAACAAGCATGCCTGCCTTGCTTTGGTGACCCTACAACCCTTTCACCGAAGTCAAAATTGAGATTCCTGTGTCTCTAAATGTAGAAGGAAATAGATTTGTGCGTTAGTTTTGTTCGTCTTGAATCAGAGGTGGTTACAAAAAATCATAAAATTCTCAACAGGTGGCGCTGTAGGCACACGTTTCGTTTTTAACTTAAATTCAATTAACTTCTAAAATATAATAAATAATAAGAGTATTTATTTAAACGCGTAAAACCCTCATAAACTCCCTAAACTGCAGAATTTTACCACGTCGTAAATGAACTGTCAGAATTTGTATGGAGAAAAGTTTACGCAGGCCTAATAAATTTCCGCGACCAATTAGGCTCGGAAATCGACTGCGGAAGGTTACGCAAATTTGCAAATGTCAAACTGTGACAAGCGGTTGTGTGAATTACTTTTCATGTTTTCAGAGTTGCAGCAATGACGGAAAAAATTTAATGAAATAGATAGTTAATCTATTGCTTTGTCGTTATTTGGAGCGAATTACGCAATGACATTTACGAGATGGGTGTTCACTTAAAGCACAGCAGAAATTTATAAATTTACGAACTGCATAAAATTATGAGATTAAGTGAATACCTTAATAACATTAATTTATTTATTATAAATATAATTCCTTCCGTGTGAAACTCGATGATTTTATATCTCGATAACTGATGGTCCAATTTTCATGAAACTTTTTGGTTTTTTTCGTATTCACGTATGAAAACTTTAGCAAGACTTTAAAGATAATATTCTTTAGACCCAATAGGTAATGTTTTCGATCTCCAAAGCCACTGAGGCGATTTCCATGAAAATTTGTGGATGTGTATGGTTGGTTCCAGTTTGAAGGAAAGGATACTTTTGGACCCAATATGTGGCACGTAAATCATTGCGGTTTGATTGAAACACATCGATTTTGATATACTTCAGTTATTTCTATTGGCCCTTAGCAATAAAACATTTTAGACTCGACTTTTGGCAACAAATTAACTTTTAGTCTAAATTAGAAGAAATAAAGCATTAAATTTGACTTTAAGTTGAGAAATAGTTAGATTGGAGTCACCGCCAGTGATACAAAGCCGGATCTAAGTTTTCATGTCTGAACCCTTAAAAAATTATGCCTTTTTTGAAAAATCATGCCTTTTTGGTAAAAAAGATAAAAATTGCATATCTTAAAAAGGAACTGCAACTAACCTACAAGGTGATTCAATAAATTGTTATCAAAATGTTGGTCGATTGATAGGCAATTCTATCTTTTTTTATCTCTATAATCCAAGGTTTTGATTTGGTGAGTAAGTCAAGTAGGTTATTGGAAAATAAGCATGACGCACAGTTGTAAATTAAAATTTTTAATGCGACTTTGATTAAAGAATGTACGAGATTTACCAACTTCAAAATGTATTTGTGTGAATTGATTCTAAAAAAAGAATTCACAAAAAATTGATTGTAAAACAGTTCAAACAGTTCACAAAAAAATGATGCCTATTTTCCAAAAACTATTCCTCAAGTATCGGAATCAACATCACTGACTAAGTCAAATATAAAGTCTCATTTGTCACAAGCGTTTTTTTCGAATTTCCTCTTGCTTTATCTGTTAAATCATAACATTTTTTTTTATTTAGTTAACATCATCAAA
This sequence comes from Cheilosia vernalis, assembly GCA_949126925.1. Classification (NCBI taxonomy): domain Eukaryota; kingdom Metazoa; phylum Arthropoda; class Insecta; order Diptera; family Syrphidae; genus Cheilosia; species Cheilosia vernalis. Next base: position 72,797,954 of record OX421358.1, read on the forward strand.
AACTTGAAGTTCGCCTCAAGTGAAACAACAAAATTCAGTCACAATAGCTAGCAGAAGTTGATTTTTGTTAATTTAGAGCAAAAGTGGACTTAAGGACCGAACTTTGTTATTTTTCTTTTCTTTTTAAGTGTCATAGAGTATTTAATATAACTTTTGAATAAAGAATTTGAATTGACCGAATTGCATAAAGAGGCATGTGCAATGTGCAATGTGCATGCTCGGAATTATTATTTTCATTACATTAACGAATTGGGGCGGAACTAAGTTCGCCGGGCCAGCTAGTCTATTATATAAAAATCAATCGTTGTGTGTTAGTCGGGTAAAGGCTCGAGAACTGCTACACCGATTTGAATGATTTTTGTTTCATTTTGTTCGTCTTGAATCAGGGATGGTTTAGGAAAAAAGAAAAGTCGGCAAATTCTCAACAGGTGGCGTTGCAGGCACATATTTCGATTTTCATGGGGAAAAGCACTTTGAAAAAAAATAAACTGGATATAAATCGAGTAGTGAAACTTCCAAAACAAAAAAAAAAATATTTTGAATTTTAAAAGCAATTGTTGTTGTCAATTATTTTGATTATTTTCCAACCAAATTGTTGTTGTCAACAATTTTGAAATTTATTTTTTTTTAAATTACCTAATAAGTAGTTTGTTTCTGTTTACTATGTTACATTAAGTGACTTTTTTAAATGGAGTAGATACGTTGATTTGTTTGATGGTGTTTGAATCCATCATTTTTGTTTGTCAAGCATTTTCAGGATGTGTGAGTAAGTTGAAATGTAGGAGTTTTTTTTTTTTTTTGTGTTGGGAATTCGCTGGAAGTAAAAAATCATCGAAAGACATTGCAGAGCTATACGCGAGGGATGCTTCTGCAATAGTGATGGACTTTAACTCATCTAAAAAAACTCCCGGGGACTGGCATAAGCCATCCCGAAAAAAGATTGCACCTAGTCGTACGACTAATCAGCAAATTATATTTTGAATAGTTTAATGAATTTAAAGAGATAAATCCGCCGTTTGTCGGATTTTTAAACTTGTTTTGTTTGAAATTAATACCTAATTTCTTAGCCCTAGCTAAATCTTACAGATCAAGAGGTTTAATCCGTCTCAGTCTCCTCATTACATTGTCATTATTTAAAAGTTCTGTTATTTCTGTGTTTACGTGGTTGAGAAGCCGATTTCTATGCCTCCGAGCAACCTTCTTAACCTCATCCTCAACCATTTCAACATTTAGATCCCTATGCAGATCGGCGTTGCGTATGTACCAAGGTGCATTAACTATGTTCCTTAGTACTTTATTTTGAAAAACCTGAATTTTTTGTAAGTTTGTTTGGCATGTACATGCCCACAATTGGAGCCCGTAGGTCCATACTGGTTTTAGAACTTGCTTGTATAGCAATAACTTATTGTAGTTGGACAGGGATGAGTATCTCCCAATAAGCCAATACAAATGTAGGAGTGATTGAGATGACGAGGACAATGATGACAGGCAACAGGAGTTGTTGAGCGTTGTGAGTGTTCAAGTAGGGTTTGTTAGGAAAATGCTCATTCGTGAGTATGATTATGGGGAGGGCAGCTCAAAGATACCATAACACCTTCGGTACTGGTGTGGAGAGAGAAGGGAGAAGGCTTACCAACCAAGTTGATAGGTGGGGTTAGTTTTCTTCTTGGCTATTAAAGTTACAAATATTTCGTTTAGAGTTAATCCTTTCCCAATTTTCTTCCTATCCCTTTAATGCCAACAAATTTTAAAATTTTCGCATCAAAATTCAGGCATGTAAAAGTACGGTAGTCCGCAAGCCAAGCAGAAGATCCCACTCCACCGACGAGCTAAGCACAGGCTTAAACAAGCATGCTTGCCTTGCTTTGTTGACCCTACAACCCTTTCACCGAAGTCAAAATTGAGATTCCTGTGTCTCTAAATGTGGAAGGAAATAGATATGTGCGTTAGTTAGATTTGAATGATTTTTGTTTTGTTTTGTTCGTCTTGAATCAGAGATGGTTTATAAAAAATCATAAAATTCTCAACAGGTGGCGCTATAGGCACACGTTTCGTTTTTAACTTAAATTCAATTAACTTCTAAAATATAATAATACAATAACAATAATTTATAAATATAATTCCTTCGGTGTGAAACTCGATGACTTTATATCTCAATAACTGATGGGCCAATTTTCATGAAACTTTTTGGTTTTGTTCGTATTGACGTATTTAAGGTTTAGCAAGACTTAAAAGATAACATTCTTTTAGACTCAATAGGTAATGTTTTCGATCTCCAAAGCCACTCAGGCGATTTCCATGTAAATTTGTTGTTGCGTATGGTTGGTTCCAGTTTAAAGGATAGGATACTTTTGGACCCGATAGGTGGCACGTCAATCATTACGGTTTGATTGACACACATCGATATGGATATACTTCAGTTATTTCTATTGGCCCTTAGCAATAAAACATTTTAGATGCGACTTTTGGCAACAAATTAACTTTTAGTCTAAATTAGAAGAAATAAAGCATTAAATTTGACTTTAAGTTGAGAAACAGTTAGGTTGGAGTCAGCCGGATCTAAGTTTTCATGTCTGAACCCTTAAAAAATTATGCCTTTTTCGAAAAATCATGCCTTTTTGGTAAAAAAAGATAAAAATTGCATATCTTACAAAGGAACTGCAACTAACCTACAAGGTGATTCAAGAAATTGTTATCAGAATGTTGGTCGATTGATAGGCAATTCTATCTTTTTTATCTCTATAATCCAAGGTTTTGATTTGGTGAGTAAGTCAAGTAGGTTCTTGGAAAATAAGCAAGACGCACAGTTGTAAATTAAACTTTTTAATGCGACTTTGATTAAAGAATGTACCAGATTTACCAACTTCAAAATGTATTTGTGTGAATTGATTCTAAAAAAAGAATTCACAACAAATTTATTGTAAAACAGTTCAAACAGTTCACAAAAAAATTATGCTTTTTTTTCATAAAAACTATTCCTCAAGTATCGGAATCAACATCACTGACTAAGTCAAATATAAAGTCTCATTTGTCACAAGCGTTTTTTCGAGTTTCCTCTTGCTTTATCTGTTAAATAATAACATTTTTTTTTTATTTAGTTCACATCACAGAAGTTGATTTTTGTTAATTTAGAGCAAAAGTGGACTTAAGGATCGAATTTTGTTATTTTTCTTTTCTTTTTAAGTGTCATAGAGTAAGGGCATTTCTTCTGAATAATTTCAGTGACGGAGATCTAACCGCAATTTCTTGCGAGAGAGAGGGAGGCAAACCGGTGTGCCTGATATCGGCTTATCTACCGTACGAGTCGACGTCAGTGCCACCCGATAACTTAAGGCAGCTGCTGACCAGGGACAAGTGGCTCTTCGTCATTGGATGCGATGCTAATGCGCATCATTCGCAATGGGGAAGCAGTGACATCAATGCTAGAGGTGAGTGTCTTTTTGATTTTATCTTATCGACTAAGCTCACTATATGCAACAAAGGCAATACCCCAACATTTGTGGTACGGAACAGGCAAGAAGTGCTTGACATTACTCTCGCATCTTGTACTGACTCCCTCACAATTGGGAAATGGAGGGTATTAGAAGAGGCATCCCTTTCGGATCATAAGTGGATCCGCTTTCAGATAGGCTTTCACAGTAGGGCTACGATCACCTATCGAAACCCCAGGAAAGCTGACTGGAATAGGTACGAATCCATAGTTAGGCATCAGCTAGGAAATGAAGTACCATTCATCGGAACGTCATTAGACTTAGACAGGGAAGTTGATAACTTAGGCAGGATAATGAACAAGGCTTACGAACAAGTTTGCCCGCTCAGAAAGACAACCAAAAGGTCTCAGCCTCAGTGGTGGAATAAGGAGTTTAGCTCCAAAAGAAGGCAAGTTAGACATTTCTACAATAGGGCCAAAGTTGTAGGGGACGACGTTACATGGGATCTGTACATAGAAAGCAAGAGAGAGTTTAAATACTTGATCAGGCAATCTAAAAGAAAATCTTGGAAGCTTTTCTGTGAGGCGATCACAGATACTAGCGAGGCTTCCAGACTTCGCAAAATGTTGGCTAAGGACGCAGCCGTCCCTAGCTTTATTAAGAAATCGGACGGTTCGTGGGCCGAAAGCAGCGAGGAAGTTCTGGAATCACTAGTGGAAGCACACTTTCCAGGAAGTAGCGTGCCAATAACTCCATTACCTAATGGATATGGCATTGAATCAGGAATAGACGTAAGGGTTGTTGACAATGTCATCACTGGGAAGAAACTGCGATGGGCCATTAAGTCCTTCGCTCCGTTCAAAGCTCCTGGCCCCGATGGCATTTTGCCGGCTATGCTTCAAAGGGCGCCAGACATAGTTACGAATATGATCGGTAATCTTTTTACACACTGCCTGCGATTAGGCTATGTACCCAGGGCGTGGAGAGAAGTACGAGTGGTATTTATACCCAAAGCGGGTAAACCAAGTCATACTTCAGCGAAAGACTTCAGACCTATTAGTCTGTCGTCATTCCTCCTCAAAACACTTGAAAGGCTTATAGACATCTATATAAGAAGCAAGTGTTGCAACGGCACTCTATGTAGTGCTCAGCACGCATACTTGAAAGGTAAATCGGTAGAAACGGCTCTACACGAGGTAATAGGCAAAATAGAAGGCAGCCTACACCAGAAAGAATTTGCATTAGCTGCCTTTTTGGACATTGAGGGTGCCTTTAATAACGTCAGGAAAGACGCAATCAAAAGCGCCTTGGAAAAGATAAATGTCGAGCAACGCATCACCAACTGGCTATGCGAAATGCTCTCGACGAGAAACATCAATTCCACTCTCGGAAACAGTTCGATAAGGAAATCTGTTACTAGAGGCACCCCGCAAGGAGGGGTTATCTCTCCCCTCCTCTGGGTGCTGGTCATAGACGACATTCTTAAAGAATTAAACAATGCAGGTTTCAAAGTCATCGCATATGCTGACGACGTAGTCATCATTGTTCAAGGAAAATTCCTGAACACGATGAGTGAACTCATGGAAACAGCCCTCAATAGGCTTAGATTATGGGCCGAAGGGTGTGGACTACGAGTCAACCCGGAGAAAACCGAACTCGTACTATTTAGTACAAAATACAAGATACCACCCTTCAACCTGCCCAGACTTGATGGAGTGGAGCTCTCTCTCTCGGAGAGCGCAAAATATCTTGGCACGGTATTAGACAGGAAATTAAATTGGAAACTTAACGTACAGGAAAGAGTCCGCAAGGCTTATAATGCTCTCTTCATATGCAAGAGAACAGCAGGAAAGAAATGGGGCATGAAGCCGTCAATCTTATATTGGCTATACAAAATGGTAGTAAGACCCATAATTACATATGGGGCTCTTGTCTGGTGGAAAGCCACAAACAAGAAATATGTACGGGATATGTTGACCAGGGTACAAAGAACAGCCTGCATTGCCGTTACAGGTGCTTTACGTACCACACCAACGGCTGCACTGGAGGCGTTTATGAATCTTTTGCCACTGGACTTACAAATAAAATCAATTGCAGGAAATAGTGCGCTACGGCTCACTAACATTGGGCTCTTTAAGAACAGTAGGATAGGACATAGCAGTATTTTGAAGGAATCATTCTCCGAAATACCGGAAAAGGCGGATGAAGGTCTTGGTACACTAGATTTTGACACACCGTATGATGTGTTGTACCCTGACAGAGAGGATTGGTATAGGAACCTGGTGTCGAGGGTAAATGAGACCTCGATATATACTGACGGCTCCAAAACCAGTGAGGGCACAGGGTCTGGTGTATTCTCCAATGAACTGGACTTACATCTGGCCCTGAGACTTCCGGACACATGCAGTGTGTTCCAGGCGGAGATTCTGGCAGTACTCAAAGCTGCGGAGGTACTTGAGATGAGATCGATATCCAACAAGAATATCGCCATCTACATTGATAGTCAGGCTGCGCTTAAAGCGCTAGAGTCACATACCACTAAATCTGAACTAGTAAGGAATTGCCGCACAATGCTCAAGGCATTATGTTCGCAGAACCGTGTCAGATTATGTTGGGTACCTGGGCATTGTAACATTGAAGGTAATGAAAAGGCCGACGCTCTGGCCAAGGAAGGAGCTGAGCTCTCACCAATCAGCATGATTGAGGGTACAAGACCACCAATGGCCGTGGCTAGAAGGGTTGTTTCTGAAAAAACTTCCCAGTTAGCAGCCACAAGATGGTCACAACTAGATGGTCACAGGGTCTCAAAGGCACTGTGGCCCATTTTAAACCGGAGAAAGTCTGAAGAATTAATCAACTTCAGTAGAACCAAACTAAGGTTAACGGTAGGAATACTCTCTGGACATTGCCTTCTAAGGAAGCATGCCATGAGACTAGGACTAGCTAGCTCGGACATATGCAGGTATTGTGAGGACCTACAAGTCACGGAAGACATCTTCCACATTTTATGTGAGTGTCAAGCAATCGCTCGGAGTAGAAGGAAGCACCTTGGCAGGTACTTCTTTAATCACTTAGAGGAGGTTGGTTCCTCAAGCAATATTGGGACCATTATTAAATTCTGCAGGGAAATTAATTGTTTGGGCGATTTGGTTTAGGTCTTTAACCGTAACGGTTCCCTGGGGATGGCGATGGGCCCACTATGGTGCCTGGTCTTTTTGTGATGAACTCACAACCCCACTCAACCTAACCTAACCTAACCTAAGTGTCATAGAGTATTTAATATAACTTTTGAATAAAGAATTTGAATTGACCGAATTGCGTAAAGAGGCATGTGCAATGTGCATGCTCGGAATTATTATTTTCATTACATTAACGAATTGGGGCGGAACTAAGTTCGCCGGGCCAGCTAGTCTTTAATACAAATTGTTAGTTTTTACAAGTTACACAAAAGCAAAAAGAAAAAATATAAAAGGGGGAATTATATTAAAATAACACCCGCATACATATTTCTGTCCCACTCTTAAAACGAACTACAATACATACATGGCATCATTACGGAATCGACTACGGTCCTCAGCAGATTCACCTTCTCCCACACTACATACGAAACCATCTTCATCATTACAACCACCATCGCAATCACCGGCAGCATGTGTAAACAAAAAAAATAACTCTCCAAAAGACAATACATGCATAATGGAAATGCTTGCTGATTTAAAAATTGCACTTCACACACAGACTGAAGTTATTACGTCACATATTTCGTCACAAATTGCAGAATCCGAAAAAAGGATCACTGAAAAAATTGACACGGATATAGCAGCACTAACATCTTCCATTGTGGACATTAACGCACGGTTGGTTTCATTGGAAGCAAAACAATTTGAAATTGATGCACTTAGAGACGAAAATCGCGAACTTCAACAACAACTACTCAAGCACGACGAGAGAATAACAACAATTTTTTCACGCATGGAGGAAAATGAAGAAAAGCAACAACTGAAAGAAGGTGGTGAGGTTTTCGGTAAGAAACCAGGGGTTGTTCCCAAGGGGACTGCCCAAGACCGTTATACGTGGTGAAGAACCACACCCTGCACGAGGTGCCACTGCTTTAAACGAAATATAACGGATCTAGAGGGGAATAACTCTATAAAACCCGTAATCCCGGGTTAACTACCGTGCCCATGGGATGTATGGCACAATGTTATGTGTCTTTTAGCGGTGAACTCTAGATACCTGGGGGCCTCTAGTTTAAATCCAAATTCCCCCTTTCTGTATACAGGGGGTGAGTACAGAATGACCTCCTCTTCCCCCTTACTCGTGGGTCCAAAATAGACAATTTAAAAACAAAAAAACAAAACAAAGGGACTGGTGTAAGTGAATCGGGCACCAAGAACTTCGGCAACACCGATTCTCATACGGACATGACGGAGGAGGAAGAAAGTATCTTACTCCAAGAACCGTCAACTAGTAGGGCCGCTTCGGTTGAGGGAAGCGTTAGAACGGTTGACTTCGGACTCGAGAATCTATTTCTCGAGGACGATGACAATCGCTCAATCGCCAGCTCATCCAAATTCTCAATATCGTCTACAGCTTCAATTAGGAAAAGAGTGCTGAACTGTAAGATGACGATCAAGAAATTAAAAAAGAAGCACCAACTAGAGGACAAGGACAAACAAAGACTTCAAAACGCCCTTGATTTTCTAGAAAGGCAGTCCAGTGATATTGGCGAGCGTTGTGCTAGCAATTCACCTGGGGCTGACCCTATGAAAATCTCGAGCGAGGGAGCTCTTATGCAACCACCTATGCCTGTGATATGCCTTAGCCTATCGGGGCGTGGGGCGGTTGCATCTGACCCCGCAAAAGAAGTCGACAAAGAGGACGTAGTTTCACCGGGAGAGGCGGACTCGACCCTGAACAGCGCAGTGACTGTTGTTGAAAAGTCAAAGCCAAAGGACGATGTAAGTTTGGCAACAGCCGAAGCCTCATCTACCACTGCGGCGAACATGACAAAAGACAACAAGCTGTTCAGAACAGTACAACAGGCGGATCCCCTCAAAAGAAGAAAAAATGCGCGTCGCATTGTCAATAGGCTTAAAAGCCGTGACCCCAGTTCCTTCACGGAAAGGGAAGCAGCGCAGCTAGCTAGGGCCCGGGAGACTATCAAGTCAACCGAAGACGCATGGCGCAGCAGCCTGCAAGAGAGGAGGCAGAACCCGATTGACAAAGGGATGCTGTCTGGACCAAGGAAGGAATGCCTATTGCCTTCCGCCTTGGGAAGGTCAAAACCCGGGAAACCAGGTGCCGGCCCGGCTAAAGATTCGTCTAAGGCTGAGCAAACACCTGGTTGCTCAAATAAGGTTCTGTCAGGTAGGAAGCTAGGTAGGACTTCTGGAGGAGCCGACATGAGATCGGCCGTAGCGGGGGCGAAATGCCGATTGCCTTTCACCTCGTCTGCGACTGATCCAAGGTGTCAAGGGGTTGTCTCTGGCAAGGATTCGTCCAAACCAGGGAACGCTCCGCTAGTCTCCAAAAGAGGTCGCAATGACGACACGATCTCCCCGGTAGTAGGTAGGCAGGCAAAAAGGCTGAAATTCGCCTACAAGGTGAAGGAAAGTCTGCGCGTCGCAATCGTCGACTACGGCAACCCAGACCGGAAGCTCTCATCCAACCAATGGGAGCTTATAGAACAGCGAATCCTTGATGGTGTCAACGATGCTATCGTGAGGGCAGATGGCAAGCCTCCATTGTTTGGCCAGCTATCCACCTTTAAAGGATTTAAGACTATGGAGTGTGACAACCAAGAGACTCTGGAATGGTTAAAGGGTTTCGTCGCCAACATAAACGCACCTTGGTCTAATGCTGACCTGCGCGTAGTTGACAGGAAAGAAATCCTAAATTTGACCAGGCCTAAGGGTCTTATCCGCTTGAGGGGGCCTTATCTACCCGTGGAAAGGATAGAACGGAACCTGCAGTTCCTTAACCCGGAGCTACAAAGCAGGGAATGGAAAGTCCTTGAAACGGGTGAATATACCCAGAATGGCATGGACGTGACTATACTGCTTAGTCACAAATCGTTGCCGCTACTCCGGAAACAAGAGTTTAAGGTTCGCGTAGGCATAACGCGATGCAAACTCCGAGTGTTAGCGGCGAAAGACAAGGGAGAGCAACCGACTACTCGTGATGAAGATAGCGCAAATAAATCTTCATCACAGTAAGGCGGCCAGCGCCAATCTCGTTCTCCTTATGGAAACGAAACATATAGATGTCGCCCTTGTTCAAGAACCCTGGATTCACCGGGGAAAGATAAGTGGGCTGAACTCCAAAGACTTTACCACTTACCACAATACTCCAGTAAATGTTAAGTCCCGAACATGTATTGTCGCTAGAAAACAGCTTAAACTTTTTCTTCTACCTAGTCTCAGTGATTCGGACCAAACGGCTGTCAAATGGGACAGGGCAGGAAAAGGCGGGCTGGTACTGGCGACGATATACATGCCATTCGAGTCGGACAATCCACCCTCAGAGCTATCCTGTTCACTAGCCAGAACAGTAGAAAAGGAAGGATGGGATCTGATCGCTGGCTGTGATGCCAACTCCCATCATACGCTCTGGGGCAGTACTGACATCAATGTACGAGGTGAGTCCCTCTTAGAATTTATAATCAAAAATAATCTCCTGATAGCAAATATTGGCAATGAACCAACCTTCGTTATTAGGAATAGACGTGAGGTATTGGATATTACTCTTCACAGTAACTCGCCCACTCTAACTGTGAAGGATTGGAGGGTCTCTTCTGAGCCATCCTTTTCAGATCACAGGATTATAGAATTTTCAATAGATGAAGAGACAGTAGTTTCAAGTAAATTCAGGAACCCAAGACTCACCAATTGGGAAGTTTTTGCCTCGGAGGCTGTGAGAAATGGCCAAATCCTGAATGATCAAAAAATAGGGACACCAGCCGAAATCGATGCATTCACAGAGAATTTAAACAAAATTCTAAGTAAGGCATATGATAAAGCCTGTCCTCTACGGACAATCAAGAAAAGGAATTGTTCTTCGTGGTGGTCCAAAGACCTCCTTGAAATTAGAAGGAAAGTCAGACGCCTGTTCAATTTAGCCAAACGCACCAATTCCCAGTCAGACTGGGACTTATACAAAGCCGGTCAACGGAAATTCAAGGCTGCTGTCACTAGTGCTAAACGTACAGCCTGGCATACCTTTTGCAATGAAATAGAAGATACCAGGGAATCAGCTAGACTTAGGAAAATCCTATCGAAAGAACCTGCAGTTCCAGGTTATCTTAAAGACAATATGGGCAAATGGACACAGTCTTCAGAAGAGACGTTAAGTCTGCTTCTAAAAACGCACTTTCCGGGTTGTATCAAAACAACCGTCCAGTCTGCACCAAGCACTGCAACTACAGCAGCAACAGTTCCAGCTGGTATAATAACCGAGGAAAAACTTAACTGGGCGATTGAAACTTTCTCCCCTTTTAAGTCTCCTGGGCTGGACGGGATTTTTCCAATCATGCTCCAGAAAGCCAGGTCAATTGTTATACCAGCTCTGACGAGACTCTTCACGCGCTGCCTCGAATGTGGTCACATTCCCAGGGCATGGCGTGAAGTTAAGGTTGTCTTCATTCCGAAGGCAGGAAAGTCCAGCCATACGACTGCTAAGGATTTCAGGCCCATAAGTTTAACCTCATTCATCCTGAAAACCTTGGAAAAGCTTTTGAACGTTTTTATCCGCAGTCGACTTGACAATAACGCGATCTCAACGGCTCAGCATGCCTACATCAAAGGTAAAGGAGTTGAGACTGCGTTGCATGAGGTCACTCGCATCATAGAAAAATCCCTAAAGGACAAAGAATACACACTAGCCGCGTTCCTCGACATTGAAGGAGCATTCAATAATGTTAAGACGTGTGCTGTGAAGAGAGCACTACTCAATAACAATGTAGACCAAACGCTTACCAATGTGATTGAGAGTTTGCTCAATGAAAGAAATATTAACGCAGAATTAGGTGGCATTGAACTTAGAGTGACAGCCTCAAGAGGTACACCACAAGGAGGAGTCATTTCCCCCCTACTCTGGGTCCTTGTCATAAATGAAATATTACTAAAGTTCGAAAACAGAGGGGTCAAAGTTACTGCGTATGCAGACGATGTAGTGATACTTGCTACAGGCAAATTCCTACCGACCATAAGCGAACTACTAGAAAACGCATTACGAACACTTAGTTTGTGGGCAAACCAATGCGGTCTTGGAATCAATCCACAGAAGACTGAACTAGTCTTGTTCAGTAACAAAAGGGTGACTCCAAACTTCGATCCTCCAACTATTGAGGGTATACCCCTTAGGGTTGCTGAGAGTGCCAAATATCTAGGTATAATCTTAGATAGGAAGCTCAATTGGAAACCAAACGTCAATGAAAGAGTAAAAAAAGCCGCAAATGCTTTTTACGCATGCAACCGAATCTTCGGCAAAAGGTGGGGACCAAACCCCAAAATAATTCTGTGGATGTATACGGCTGTTGTGCGTCCAATACTCACATACGGTAGCTTAGTCTGGTGGCAAGCCACAAACAAAGCTTCGAATCTTAAATTAATGACCAAAATACAAAGACTAGCATGTATAGGTACAACCGGCGCAATAAGGACAACACCTACTGCTGGAATGGAGGCTATCCTCAACTTGTTACCTCTAGATCTATACATGCAAGAATCTGCAGCCAAAAGTGCCCTCAGGATCAGCCAAACAAAAAGCTGGAAACCCTACACAACGGGACACACACAGATTCTGAATAAATATGTGGGAGATGCGGTCACTTCTGACTACTTGTCTCCCCTTCTTGACTTTGACATACCATTCTCCTGCTATTTCCCTAGCAGGGAGGAATGGAACACAGATGAACCCACAAAAGGAAAATCGATATCCATCTACACAGATGGCTCTAAGATGGACCGTGGAACAGGTGCTGGAATCTTCTCTGAAGAGTTAAATATACACCAGTCAATCAGACTACCTGATTACAGTAGTGTCTTTCAGGCGGAGGTTCTGGCAATCGCTGAAGCTGCCCATATGGTGTCAATGTTATCAATACCAAACAATGATATTACCATATTCATTGACAGCCAGGCGGCCATAAAAGCAGTATCTGCTATCGAAATAAAATCAAAGCTAATTCACCGCTGCCGTGAAGAGCTTAAGGTTCTCTGCTCGCAGCACACCACGCGTCTCTGCTGGGTCCCTGGACACAGTGACAAAACCGGCAATGAGATGGCTGATGAATTGGCAAGAAATGGTTCTGCTATGGACCAAGATCGGGCGATTAATTCAATCAAACCACCACTCTGTAATCTCAGAGAAAGGGTGGAAAATAAAACCCGGATGAAAGCCAACAACAGGTGGAAAGAACTAACTACCTGCGAAATAGCACGGAAGTTATGGCCGGAATACAATCCAAGTCGGACTATCAAGCTCTTGCGATTTGATAGAACGTCGATGTATAAACTGGTAGGAGCCCTAACGGGTCACAACTTCCTAAGATACCACACAATGAAACTTAAACTCAAGAATGACGATATATGCAGGGGTTGCGGCGACGAGGAGGTACACGAGGACACACCTCACTTCCTCTGTCAATGCCCAAGTCTCTGTCACTTGAGGAATAGGACACTTGGAAGATACTACTTCCATGATTTACATGAACTTTCAGATATATCTTTATCTAATCTTTACAGGTTCATAAACACATCAGGATGGCTGGACAAGGTCGAGTAACCAAGAAGGAAACACTATAGCCAACAACACCGGCTAACCCCCCAATAAGGGCATCACAATGGGTCCACATGGACCTAAGTGGGGTGCGGCAGAACCCGTTCTGACGCACCCACCCATAAACCTAACCTAACCTAACAACTGAAAGAAACGATGCACTTATACACGGAGTTCCACTTATTCCAACAGAAAATCTACGTTTCAATTTCAGTCAACTTTGCGCTAATCTTCAATTAAAGCCGCCAACTATAAGAAGTATTTTTCGCCTTAAATCCGAAATAAATACCGTCTCTCCGCCGATTATTATTAAATTCTATTCGCCACATGACAAACTCTTTGTCTTGCGATCGATTGCTCATCACCGTAAAACAACAAAACAACCACTGAAACTTCATGATCTCGGATTAGGAACTGAGGCAGCAACGGGAAAATCTAATGTTTACATTCATGAGTGTTTAACGCTTACATGACACAATGGACCCAACTGATGGTCTAAGGCCCATTTTATTCACTCGAAGTTGAACACAACTTCGCGATTTTTATATGGAAAACTTCCCAAGTTGTGTTCAACTTCGAGTGAATAAAATGGGCCTAAGTGAAGCTGTGGCAAACTGCCACAAGAGCACCCATTTACCTACCTACTAACGCTTAAAAATCGTACTATTCTGCACTATGTAATGAAAATGAAATGAGACAAAAAACTGTTTTCGGTGTTTACCATTCGTGGCCTTGTTTATGTAAAGAGTAGTAAAGATGGAGAGGTAGAATTAATTGAGACCACTGACGACTTAGGCCCATTTTATTCACTCGAAGTTGAACACAACTTGGGGATTTTTATATGGGAAACTTCCCAAGTTGTGTTCAACTTCGAGTGAATAAAATGGGCCTTAGCTGATTCTGCCACGACGACGCAAACAACAACTGTCGCTGTAATAGAGAATGAGGAGTGCACTGAAGAACATTGTTCAAACTAAATGTAGATATTTATATATAGTCAAGTAAATCTTATTACCAAGACAAATAAATGGAAAATAGGTTTATTTTATGTTTTATTTATTTATGTTAAAAACAAGAAGTGTTCTAAACTAAGGCGTAGGAACGAAATGACTCACATTCTGAATAAGTCCAGCTCTTATCATTTTCTTTGTGAAAAGAGAAAGATAGAGCCGTTATACATTTGGGTAGCATCTCTCTCGCACCACTCGTGTAGCATGAGGCGGGTGTGGGGGAGATGCCCATTTAATAATCTATTACACCTCCCCTCATTAGGTTTTTTGGTCCACCAAAAACAGAATAATATATAATTTCGTTCATAAATAAACTTAGTTAAATAAATAAATTTAATTCGAATTTTGAAATAGGTAGTTACATATTATTTTTTGGGTGGTATATTAATTCAAATATTTATTATTTTTACATGATGATTTTAGTTTTTTTTTTTTTTTTATTCTTAATACGAACGAAATGGATTAGGCTTTTATTTATTTTATAATGTTAACAACAATTCTTAATTCTAATACTTTTCTTGATACTTAAATCTTCTTTTTCTTTGTTTTTACAATATCTGGTAAGTCTTCGATTGCTTGTATCAACAACATAATTTCCTTCAAGTTTAATTTTTTTTAATTTTTTGTATTTTGGCTTACATTTCTAATATGTCTATTAGCTACAATACTTTCGCATAGATTGTGTTGTGTGTTTTTGTTTTTGTTAAGCTTTCTAATTCGTTCAATTTTCTGTGTTTGAAATTCGTCTGATAATTGTTTTATTTTTGTTTTGTCGTAGTTCTTATTTATAAAGTCAATCGGTCTTAAATTAGTGGTTGAATGTATAGTCACGTTATAAATTAAAATTATATTAAAAATTTGGTCTTCTAAATCGTCTAAATCGGTCCTATCATTGTCGGCTTCAATTAGTCTCAAATGCTCATTAAGGGTTCCGTGCAGTCTCTCGATGTCGGAATTACCTGTTTTGTTATATGCAGTTGTCTGGTGGAATATTATGTCGTTGTCTTTTAAAAATTGTTCAACGGCGCTGTGAATGATACACATTTCGCCATCCGAAACTAATTTTCTCATTTTACCTAAATAAACGAATCTTTCTTTAATGGCCTTTAAAATGGATACCCAAGTTCTATCTCTAAGCTTATGAATTGTAGCATGTTTTGAAAATTTGTCGATCATTGTTAGGTACATAACGTTTCTACATGGATACCAAATGTCCATGTGTACAATGTCGTTAAAATTGGTGGGTGATTCTGTGTGTTCGAAAGGTAAGTCTGGGGGGTGTCTGTCATATTTCCCTATATTACATACGTCGCAATTGTTAATAAATTTATGAATTAATTTAAGCATATTTGGATAGTAATATAAAAGTTTGAGTTCTGAAAATACTTCCGAAATTCCTCTATGGTTCTTTTTTAGGTGTTCTTTTTTTATTATTGTGAGCATATCATTCTTATCTGTTATATCAGTCAAATTAATACATGATTTAAGCATTTTTAGGTTCTTGTTATTGGTAAAATATCTAACGTATAATTCTTGGAATTTTAGAAATAATTGTGTATCATTGCAGTAAATGCACATCAGGCCCCTGTCAATAATGAATCTTTTCATTATCTCTAGTAAATTGCTATATTTTGTAACGAATATGAAATTTTTGCATTATTTATTAATGATTTTTGTGAAAAATTTCTCCTTATTACCCATTTCTAAAAATATTTGATTCTTGTAAATGTTGACCGCTTTCTCTGTTATATATATGTAGTGTAAGTCATCTTCGCCTGCACTATGTATTGTAGCATCGGTGGACATAATCTCTTGATCACCGCCACTACCGTCTTCGTTATTGTTAAGTTCATACTCGTAGTTATTGTCATATTCATTAAGAATGTCGGTTAATGGTATTTCAATTTCATTGTCATCTTGATTATTGTCATTATAAGGGTCATTGCAAAAAAGTCGGCTGAGTCCATCTGCCACATAGTTATCCTTGCCTTTTATATAATTTACTGTGAAATCGTATTCATTAAGCTGCATTTTCCAACGTTGCAACTTCATATTCGGATACTTTAAGCTATTAAGCCAAATGAGTGGTCTATGATCTGTTTGCACAATAAATGGAAGTATCTCACTGCCCAAACGATTGCCAAGAGTTCTTTTTCGATAGTAGAATATCGAATTTCGTGATCGTTTAGCGTGCGAGATGCATAACAAACCGGCCGATTACCTTGGCTTAAAACAGCGCCCAATGCGAAGTTTGATGCATCGGTAGTTAAAGTAAATAATTTACTAAAGTCGGGGTTTTGAAGAATTGGCTCAGAAATAAGCAACTTTTTAGGTTTGTTAAATGATTCGACGTATTCGATATCATTTTTCTTAATGCTGTGACTTTTTTTTAAGTACTTCACCATGGGATACGCCACTTTGGAGTAGTCTTTAACAAACTTTCGATAGTAACCGGTTATCCCCAGAAAAGACTTAATTACTTTTTGATTTCGAGGAAGGTTTATTTTCTGTATAGCTGCTACTTTTGATGGGTCTGGTTTAATTCCACCTTCTGTAATTATATGGCCTAAAAATTTTGTAGATTTGGCAGCAAAATTGCATTTATTTATTTGTATTTTTAAATTAGCCTCACGAATGCACTGAAAAATCTTTTTCATTGAACAAATGTGTTCTTCTAATGAAGTGGAAAAAATTAAAATATCGTCTAAATACACGACGCATATTTTATTAATAAAATTTCTTAGAATATTATTCATGAGGCGTTGAAATGTTGAAGGAGAATTCTTCAAACCAAATGGCATACGCGTGAATTCAAAATGGCCATAAGCTGTTGAAAAGGCAGTTTTACATCTATCATCTGGGTGGACTTCAATCTGATGAAACCCTTTTGCCAGATCAATTGTGGTGAAATATTGACACCTGCCCAATTTGTCGAAAATCTCTTCAATATTAGGAAGAGGAAATTTGTCGTCAATCGTATTATCGTTTAATTTACGATAGTCGACGACGATCCTCCACTTTTGCTTGTTGGAATTGTCTAGCTTTTTCGGGACTACCCATATTGGAGCATTATATGGGGAAGAGCTATCTACAATAATGCCTTGTTCAAGCATTTCTTTGATCTGCCTGTCAACTTCTTCCCGATGAACTTCAGGGTACCGATAGCTTCTTGTGTAGATAGGTATATTATTTTTTGTCATAATCCTATGTTTAATATTATTTGTAAATGTAAGACTATCTTTTTCATTATAAAATATGTCCGTGAAGGAATTCAAAAGATATTTTATCCTTAAAATATCTTTATCACCTAAGTGCGAAGCAAAATTAATGCTTTCAATATGTGACATTTCAACTTCATTACTAAATACATTAACTGAATAATTATCAATTAAACTGTCGTTGAAATAAAATTCTTCATATTCGTTAAGAAAAATTGGTATTTCTGCATTTTTTGTATGCAGAGACCGTTCTTTATAATTAATTATTGAGCCAAGCGGGACCAAAATATTATTTCCAATAATACCATCAAATTTTTTATGGAATTTGTACTCTAAAAAATCAACAAAATAATCTTGCAAATTGAATTCATCAAATAGGGGAAATCTGCACCTAACATTACAGTTTAGATATTTGTCAAGTACTTTTAGTTTCTGGGGTTTTATGTAGGTTTTCCACTTGGGATGGCAAAGGTTTGTGTTTATTATACTGAACTCAGCGCCTGTATCTATAATAAATTTTAGTCTTTTTATACTTGTTTCAATTGTTATATAGGGTAGTTGTTTGAATAATTGCCCTGCCAAAAATTTTGAGGTGTATTGTCATTTTGAATGTGTGAAATTTCCATAGGTTCTGAATTATTGTATTGAACATTTTGCCTGGTTTGTCGACTCGGTATATTATTTCGGTTATTTGTTTGGCAGTTTATATTATTATTAAATCTCGTTGGTTGTCGACTTTGGACGCTGTATTCCATGGGTTGAATACTATTGCTATTAGTTTGGCTTGGAGTAGTTGGGTTGCTTTGATTGTAGTTATTTTGTCTGTTTACGAGTATTTTGTCGTAATGAGTAAAGTTGTTCCGATTGTTAAGGTTTTGATTCTGTGCCTGCCTGTTTGAGTTTTGAAATTGTCTTTGTTCGGAATATTGTTGTTGGTAGTTGTAACTATTTTCTGGTCTAAATATTCTGTTGTCTTGATTTCGTTGGTTATTATTATGTGAAATGGGGGGTGGTATGTAAGAGGAGTGCATATGTTTAGAATAACCATTGGTAACAATTATATTATAGGCGTCATCCATTGAGGAAGGGTTCCGCCCAATTATTATTCCTTTAACAGGTTCTGGTAAGTTAGATTTAAAACAGTTTAATACAATTCTTCTATTTGTCGTTACCTGCTCGTTCGTCAGTTCTTCGGTAAGTGAATATGAATTGTTCAATCTAATTAAAAGGTCATTCAGCTGGTTATAGAATTGTTCTATAGTTCCATTGCAACGGCATAGAACAATGCTGTCAAGTAACGTATTTGTTGGTGTAGATTCACCATGTGCTTTTTTTTAAATTGCTTTCAACCCATGCCATGTTTCAATTTGACCGTGTTTTAAAATAGTGTCTCTTGCCCTATGAGTAAGTCTGTCTTGTATGTAACCTATAATAATGCATTTGAAATGTGGGTTCAACGTTTCTATTAATGGAACAAGAGCATCTATTCTATCAATGAAGTTGAAAAGATTTTTTTGATTGCCATCAAATGGCTGAATGTTGGCTATACATTTAACTACTACTTCGAAGACTTCCATTTCAAATAACAATTTTTCTGCTATATATTATATATATAATTCTAGCGTACGTGTGTTGTCACTGAACTCCTCCTAAACGGCTGGACCGATTTGCATAAATTTTTTTGTATGCGTTTGGGTTGCGCCCCGGGTGGTTTAGATTTACAATTCGGTCCAATTGGACAATGGGGCGTGGTACCTCCCATACAAACCACAAATTAAAAATCAATTATTTCTGCTCCTGATAACGGTATTTGCACAAAATTTGGTACGTCGGTTTGGTGTGCATTTTTTAAGTACTGCTGCAAATATGGGCGGGATTGTACAAGGGGGCGTGGTACCTCCGGCACACATTTCGTTTTTCATGGGGAAAAGCACTCTTAAAAAAAATAAACTGGATAGAAATCGAGTAGTGACACTTCAAATACAAAAAAAAAATATTTTATATTTTCAAAGCAATTGTTGTTGTCAATTATTTTAATTATTTTCCAAGCAAATTGTTGTTGTCAACAATTTTGACATTTTTTTTTAAATATCTATTATATAAAAATCAATCGTTGTGTGTTAGTCGGGTAAAGGCTCGAGAACTGCTAAACCGATTTGAATGATTTTTGTTTCATTTTGTTCGTCTTGAATCAGGGATGGTTTAGGAAAAAAGAAAAGTCGGAAAATACTCAACAGGTGGCGTTGCAGGCACACATTTCGATTTTCATAAGGAAAAGCACTTTGAAAAAAAATAAACTGGATATAAATCGAGTAGTGAAACTTCCAAAACAAATAAAAATTATTTTAAATTTTAAAAGCAATTGTTGTTGTCAAATATTTTAATTATTTTCTAAGCAAATTGTTGTTGTCAACAATTTTGAATTTTTTTTTTCTTAAATATACCTAATAAGTAGTTTACTATGTTACATTAAGTGACTTTTTGAAATGGAGTAGATACGTTGATTTGTTTGATGGTGTTGCAATCCATCATTTTTGTCAAGCATTTTCAGGATCCTTGCATTAGGATGTGTGAGTAAGTTGAAATGTATGTGTGATTGAGATGACGAGGACAATGATAACACGCAACAGGAGTTGTTGAGCGTTTTGAGTGTTCACAATCGTGGTACTCTGCTCATTAGTGAGTATGATTATAGGGAGGGCAGCTCAAAGATACCATAACACCTTCGGTACTGGTGTGGAGAGAGAAGGGAGAAGGCTTACCAACCAAGTTGATAGGTATGGTTAGTTTTCTTCTTGGCTATTAAAGTTACAAATATTTCGTTTAGAGTTAATCCTTCCCCAATTTTCTTCCTATCCCTTTTATGCCAACAAATTTTAAAATGTTCGCATCAAAATTCAGGCATGTAAAAGTACGGTAGTCCGTAAGCCAAGCAGAAGATCCCACTCCACCGACGAGCTAAGCACAGGCTTAAACAAGCATGCCTGCCTTGCTTTGTTGACCCTACAACCCTTTCACCGAAGTCAAAATTGAGATTCCTGTGTCTCTAAATGTATAAGGAAATAGATATGTGCGTTAGTTAGATTTGAATGATTTTTGTTTTGTTTTGTTCGTCTTGAATCAGAGATGGTTTTAAAAAAATCATAAAATTCTCAACAGGTGGCGCTTTAGGCACACGTTTCGTTTTTAACTTAAATTCAAGTAACTTCTAAAATATAATAATACAATAACAATAATTTGTAAATATAATTCCTTCGGTGTGAAACTCTATGACTTTATATCTCAATAACTGATGGGCCAATTTTCATGAAACTTTTTGGTTTTGTTCGTATTGACGTATTTAAGGTTTGGCAAGACTTAAAAGATAACATTCTTTTAGACTCAATAGGTAATGTTTTCGATTTCCAAAGCCACTCAGGCGATTTCCATGTAAATTTGTTGTTGAGTATGGTTGGTTCCAGTTTGAAGGATAGGATACTTTAAGACCCGATAGGTGGCACGTCAATCATTGCGGTTTGATTGACACACATCGATATTGATTTCGCAGTTATTTCTATTGGCCCTTAGCAATAAAACATTTTAGACCAGACTTTTGGCAACAAATTAACTTTTAGTCTAAATAAGAAGAAATAAAGCATTCAATTTGACTTTAAGTTGAGAAATAGTTAGATTGGAGTCACCGCCAGTGATGCAAAGCCGGATCTAAGTTTTCATGTCTAAACCCTTAAAAAATTATGCCTTTTTCGAAAAATCATGCCTTTTTGGTAAAAAAGATAAAAATAGCATAACTTACAAAGGAACTGCAACTAAATTACAAGGTGATTCAAGAAATTGTTATCAGAATGTTGGTCGATTGATATTCTATCTTTTTTTTATCTCTATAATCAAAGGTTTTGATTTGGTGAGTAAGTCAAGTTGGTTATTGGAAAATAAGCATAACGCACAGTTGTAAATTAAAATTTTTAATGCGACTTTGATTAAAGAATGTACCAGATTTACCAACTTCAAAATGTATTTGTGTGAATTGATTCTAAAAAAAAATTCACAAAAAATTGATTGTAAAACAGTTCAAACAGTTCACAAAAAAATTATGCCAATTTTCTAAAAACTATTCCTCAAGTATCGAAATCAACATCACTGACTAAGTCAAATATAAAGTCTCATTTGTCACGAGCGTTCTTTCGAATTCCCTCTTGCTTTATCTGTTAAATCATAACAATTTATTTTTTATTTAATTCACATCATCAACAACTTGAAGTTCGCCTCAAGTGAAACAACAAAATTCAGTCACAATAGCTAGCAGAAGTTGATTTTTGTTAATTTAGAGCAAAAGTGGACTTAAGGATCGAACTTTGTTCTTTTTCTTTTCTTTTTAAGTGTCTTACCTAGAGTATTTAATATAACTTTTGAATAAATAATTTGAACTGACCGAATTGCATAAAGAGGCATGTGCAATGCGCATGCTCGGAAATATTATTTTCATTACATTAACGAATTGGGGCGGAACTAAGTTCGCCGGGCCAGCTAGTAACCAATATAAGTTTGTTTATGTTTACTATGTTACATTAAGTAACTTTTTGAAATGGAGTAGATACTTTTTTATTTCATGGTTTTTGAATCCATCATTTTTGTTTGACATGTATTTTCAGGATCCTTGCATAAGTAGATATGTGTGAGTAAGTTGAAATGTAGGGGTGATTAAGATGACGTGGACAATGATGACAGGCAACAGGAGTTGTGGATAGTTTTGAGTTTGCACTTAGGGGTTGTTACGAAAAATGAGCGTGTAACAATTGTGGTATTCTGCTGATTAGTGAATAGGGTTATGGGGAACGCAACTCAAAGGTACCATAACACCTTCCGTACTGGTGTAGAGAGAGAAGGGAAAAGGCTTACAATTTACCAACCAAGTTGATAGGTGCGGTTAGTTTTCTTCATTTCTGTTAAAGTTACAAATATTTCGTCGGTCGCTGATGAACTATATTGTTAAGCATCGTGTCTTTGGTTATACTCGATGTTGGATGTATTCGATTGAATGGCAAAAAAGAGGCTTGCCTCATGCTTACATTCTCATTTGGTTAGTCGAAAGAATGCAACAAGACCAAGATGATGACATCATATATGCCGAGGTTCCAGATCCCGAAACCGATGTATACCTGCATGATGTCATAATTACAAACATGATTCATGGGAAGATTTGAAAATGGTATCAGTATTTCTATTTCACATTTTCTGTTTCGTGCGAACCAACTTACAAACACATGAAAACCAATTTAACAGTCACAAGTAATTCCCAAATACATTACACACTGGGACTTACTAATAATCATTTTTAACCTTCACACGAGCTGGAAAAATGTAGTCTGGACGTTAAAAATATTATTAGTACCACGGACTGTTATACTGTTACGGAAATACGTCTGAAATGTAGGACACTATAACCATCAACTTTTACTTGGGTTCTGGACCCGATAGGTGGCGCTGAAGGATAGGATACCACACTATAGGTGGTACTTTTCAAAACATAAGCGGTATAGGAAAACGATTTGTGGCACCTCCCATTCAAAAATAAAATCAAGTGCTATTTCTTAAGTTACATAATTAAAATTATAATGGACATTGTCCAAATAAAGCACTTTGCAAACCTCTGCGGATTCCGCTTATTCAGAACGGCTTACCATTGGTATTTAAGCGTCTACATAAAATAGCATGTGCATTGGGCATGCTCGAAATTATTACTTTCATTACATTAACAAATTTGGGCGGAACGAAGTTCGCGGGGTCAGCTAGTACATATATATGAATGTATTAAATGATTACAAATTTACTATGAAAAATTAAAAATAACCGTAAATAACTTAACCAAAACTTAACGAACCGCTCTGTTTCCAAGTAGATGATGAAGAATGATAAATACGCTGTTGATTTAGTACATGTACTTGATGTATGTCAGTATGTGAGATGATGGGATGGTGATGATTTTTTGTTGAATGCGTTTGTGTGTACGTGTATTTAGTGTCATACGTATGAAGTTAGCGTTCGGTTAACGGCTTAATTTGTTCAAATGGTAGCGTCACTTTTTCTTTTGTTCTTTATGAATTATATTTTCACTTCACTATTATTATTATACTATTTATTTTTATGTTTTTTTTTTTTGTTATTTGGTTATTTCGTTCTTGATCATTGATTATTTTGAACACTTTAAACTGTATAGAAACAAAAAGCCACGTGATCGAAACGTTTTAGGAGCAAACTAGCACTAGACTTCTTTGTGAGTCTGTTATAGGTTAAAAAACACCAAAATCTTCTTAGATTTATGTTTTTTTTTAAGTTTTTGCCGACTGCGCCAGTCAAGTAAATCTTATTACCAAGACAAATAAATGGAAAATAGGTTTATTTTATGTTTTATTTATTTATGTTAAAAACAAGAAGTGTTCTAAACTAAGGCGTAGGAACGAAATGACTCACATTCTGAATAAGTCCAGCTCTTATCATTCTCTTTGTGAAAAGAGAAAGATAGAGCCGTTATACATTTGGGTAGCATCTCTCTCGCACCACTCTTGTAGCATGAGGCGGGTGTGGGGGAGATGCCCATTTAATAATCTATTACAATATGCAAGTTTCATTAATACTTATTTTTTGGAGTTGTTATTTTCTTGTGATGTGCTTTTTGTCTGGGCTGAGGTTCGCTCGCCGGATCGCCAAAGTTCTTACTAAAGAAACACAAACTTTAGTTCGAGAAGGTTCCTTTTATTACCTTAATTTTTTATATCTAGTCTTTAGATTACAATTTCAGGTTTTATTTATAAGTTATATAATTCAAAGTTTTAACTTAATTAAGTTTAATCTTACAATCTTTGATAATTTCGACTTTATTTTACACTTTCATCAATTGTATACTTAAATTATTAGTTTTACAAATTCAACGTCTCATTATAATTACAATTAACAACTACTGCTTCTACGGCAACGGTGACGGCTTTTAAGCTGCTTCTAAACGGCAACGGTTACGGCTTTAAGCTGCTTCTAAACGGCTCGGTCTATGGAGGGTCCGTCTTGCGACAGTCCCGGTAAGCTCTAGGTCCGCCTTGCGGCAGTCCCGGCAAGCTCTAGGTCCGCCTTGCGGCAGTCCCGGCAATCTACAGGTCCGTCTTGCGACAGTCCCGGCAATCTACAGGTCCGTCTTGCGACAGTCCCGGCAATCTACAGGTCCGCCTTGCGGCAGTCCCAGCAATCTACAGGTCCGTCTTGCGACAGTCCCGGAAATCTACAGATCCATCTTGCGACAGTCCCGGCAATCTACAGGTCCGCCTTGCGGCAGTCCCGGCAATCTACAGGTCCGTCTTGCGACAGTCCCGGCAATCTACAGGTCCGCCTTGCGGCAGTCCCGGCAATCTACAGGTCCGTCTTGCGACAGTCCCGGCAATCTACAGGTCCGCCTTGCGGCAGTCCCGGCAATCTACAGGTCCGCCTTGCGGCAGTGCCGGCAATCTACAGGTCCGTCTTGCGACAGTCCCGGCAATCTACAGGTCCGCCTTGCGACAGTCCCGGCAATCTACAGGTCCGTCTTGCGACAGTCCCGGCAATCTACAGGTCCGCCTTGCGGCAGTCCCGGCAATTTTCAGGTCCGTCTTGCGACAGTCCCGGCAATCTACAGGTCCGTCTTGCGACAGTCCCGGCAATCTACAGGTCCGCCTTGCGGCAGTCCCGGCAATCTACAGGTCCGTCTTGCGACAGTCCCGGCAATCTACAGGTCCGTCTTGCGGCAGTCCCGGCAATCTACAGGTCCGTCTTGCGACAGTCCCGGCAATCTACAGGTCCGCCTTGCGGCAGTCCCGGCAATCTACAGGTCCGTCTTGCGACAGTCCCGGCAAGCTCTAAGTCTTCCTTTCGGCAGACTCGGCAATTCGATAACCACCCACAGGCAGGTCAGCACAAAAACTTTCAAGTAGTTATACAACCACTTGAGGAACAATATCAGCTGTACACCAGATTGGTACTTCTCTACTGTGTGATCTTGCTCGATCGTATGGGGATATCACTGAAGGTCTTATGTGATTCCTATCAGCAAGCCGGTGTGAATTATATTCAGCATGTAATTTTTCGGCTGTAAAGTCATACTTGACTATTTTGTTATTGTACGCAAGTCGACCATGTCCATCATGTCCCAGCAGTGCTGGATGACCAAATTCATATGTTAATGGTAATGGATGGTGGGTCGATGCGGGGGGATCTCGTGTACATCAGTGTGGGGGGCGGAACAGTCGACTGACTGTGGTACATCGTTGGCCACACGTTGTATGGCAGTGGATGGTGGATCGATGCGGGGGATCTCGTGTATATCAGTGTGAGGGTGGAAACAGTCAGAATAAATTGTGTAACGAAATGCATCGTTACATTCCCCCTCTTCTTTCTCAGACGAGAACCTTCTCGTCTTTATATAAATATGTATATATATATTTTTATGTTTTTGTTCACATTAACAACAAAATTTGTTTCTAAAACTAATAACTAAAAATAAATTGAAGCGGTTTTTTTCAGCGACTCAGCCTGAATGCCTTTGACCGGGTCGACGGGGCTATTCGAGTTGCTGTGTGTGCTGTGATGTGATTCTTTCCCCCTATGGCTGTACTGGCGACCATGGAGAGAAACACTGGAACGGCGGTTTTGACGGTGTTGGCGGCGTGTGTGGTGTTGACGATGTTGGCGGTGCTTACGGTGTTGGCGGTTTGTGCGGTGTTGACGGTATTGGCGGTTTTGATGGTGTTGGCGGTATGTGCGGTGTTGACGGTGTCCGGTGTCGATCGCTAGGGGAGTCATCCTTGCGGTGATTCGGTCTCTTTTTGATCATGTTGGAGTTGAGGTAAGAAGGGTAACAGCCGGTGTCTTCGTATTTGTTGGTAAAGCTTGCCATTCCCTTACATATCGGTTCCTCTCCTCCCATAATGCGGTCTGATTCCTTTTCTCTCTCTGAGTCCAGTGTCCCTCCCTAAGTAGGGCACACGAGTTGTTGGCTGGACGTGTGCGTAGTACCTTTCTGTTAATGTGTAGACCATTGAATGTAGATTCCTATAGTAAGGGTACAATAAAATAAACACACACACACACACACACACACACACACACACACACACACACACACACACACACACACCACACTGACGATGGTGCCAAGCACTACAGTGTTTCCGCGGGAGTCCCGCAGGGGTCGGTCCTTGGACCTCTCCTATGGAACATTATGTACGACGGAGTTCTGCGACTAACCCTGGCTGAGGGAGTCAAGGTTATTGGCTTCGCCGACGATATAGCAGTGGTTACAGTAGCCAAGCACATACACGAGGTAGAGTCTGCCACGGACGAGGCAGTTGTAAGGATAAAGGAATGGCTGGAGTCTACGGGCCTTGAACTAGCTGCACACAAGACTGAAGCTGTACTTATAACTAGCCGCAAGGTGGTGGAATACGCGAACTTCCGCGTCGGAAACGAGACAATTAGGTCCAAAGAGTCCATTAGGTACCTTGGAGTCATGATCGACAACCGGCTGCGCTTCAAAGCCCACGTCGAGTACTCTAGCAAGAAAGCATCGCTGATGCAGGCGGCACTCTCTCGAATGCTACCGAACATCGGTGGACCAGGATACACCAGAAGGATCCTGCTGTCCAAAGTGGTCAGCTCGGTACTTTTATACGCGGCTCCCATATGGGCGGGGGCACTGGTGACAAATGAGTGTAGGAGAGAGTTATCATCAGCTTACAGGCTCAGTGCAATCAGAGTGATCAGCGGTTTCCGTACTATCTCCGATGATGCAGCTTGCGTTTTGGCTGGAATGATCCCCATAGACATTCTCGCGGATGAGATGAAGAGGGTGTACCTTAGGCGACCCTCGAACTCGCAAGAGGCAAAGAGGATCAAGGTAGAAGAAAGAGCAACGTCAGAAACGCTATGGCAATACAGGTGGGACCGCTCCACAAAAGGCAGGTGGACCCACAAGCTCATTCCCATCATTGGAACATGGACAAAGAGATCATGGGGGAACTGTAACTACCACATCACACAGTTCCTGTCCGGGCACGGCGGCTACCGGAAATATCTCCATAGGTTTGGACACGATAGTTCGCCCCTGTGTCCAGAATGTCCAAATGAAGAAGAGGATGCGTTACATGCAGTGTTCTACTGCAGACGCTTTTCAGAAAATAGAGGAAATCTGCCGACTCCAGAAAACCTCATAAGTCACATGACGCAGTCGGAGGAAATGTGGATAGAGACCTGTTCATTTATACTACGCGTGCAGTACGCGCTGCGAAGAGCAGAAGCCCTAAGAAGAGCTCAAGAGGCGGATTTGGAGAATAGAGCATAATTGCTAACCAGCCCCGCGAAGTAATACCTAACGGCAGTGGTTGAAGGACGTAGTGGTGTGGATTAGTACGTAGGCGCACTCCTGGCATCGAACATTCGGGTGTTGCGAATCGTGCATGTTGGTAGCACGGGCTACCGCATCTTTAGAAGATTACCACATCCATTGGCGCAACCAAGAAAAAAAAAAAAAAAAAAAAAAACACACACACACACACGCGCGCGCTACCACGGGAGGTGGTAGACAGGGACCCATCCCCTTGTCGCCCGGTGAGATACCACCACATCATGCTATAGGCTCCGTGAAGTAGTCGGGAAGTAGTCCCGACTATGTTTCGGAGTTTGGCAGATGGGCCGGTGCATCAAGGATGGGAGGGCCGAGCTCAGGCTACTGTGGGGTCACAGGTGGCGGATGGTGAACGGCCTGCAGATATGTAGGTTAGCTGCGAATACCCAATAAGCAGTCCCCGACCAAGAGCGACAGAAGAGGAGGGCGTGGCTTAAAAGGCCACAGGAACCCCTATGAACCTTCTGTGACAAGACGTATAGGCACCGTCTTTAATAAAGTGCCTCCTACCTCGCAAGGTAGCTACGGGGGATACAGAACACTGTAAATGGCGAGACCCAGACGTACCCGTCACAACGTGGGATATACAAGTATCTAAACAGCGGCGCGATGAATCTGCTTTCTGCGGAACAGTCGTGCTTTTGTAATAACTTTAACCGTCTCTGTTATGAATCGGTACCTTTTGGCATTAAGACTGAGCCCAGTAAGGTCTTAATTATGGCACACTGGAAAAAGAATTGGAACGACAGCTATGAGGGCTGACGTTTGTAGTATTCTGTTACCTGAGTAAGCAAGAGTGAAATTTTGCGGAAATGGCTTTCAGGCTAATGCTGCAAACGCCCCCGTCCCGTTAAAACCTTGGCAGGACTCAAAGAACGCTCGATGCCTCGTCGCCATTAAGTTGGTGGTGTAGGTCAAGATGTAACATTCCTTGTTAAAACCGATTTGGCTCTGGCACAACACCTCATAAGGGTCTGTGTCAACCCTAGCATGGCCTCACTGCTTGCAAAGACAACCATGGAATCCTTAGGTTACTACACACTCGGACATCGATAACGGCTTTGAGAGGGGACCCAATTGAAATGAATTCAACAAAAATCAAATCAACGGAGAGAATACAAGTGGAAGAGAAAGGTTATGAGGAAAATCCCTTTCAAAGGAGCTCAAGGATGCTGAGGTCACCAGATACCGCACCAGCACCTTTAGGGAGATGCACTGAAAGCAGTGTTTCTCCTGCAATAAGAGAGGTGGCATTCGAAACAACTTCGCAGCTGTCTGCCTTCCAAAAGCTAGGTGAGCAGATACGGCAACTGGTGGAAATGTTAGAAGATGGAAAAAGGCGCTCAATACACCAACCTATGAGAGACGCAATTGAAAGCATTAGATCTCTATATGAGCTTTCTGCTATTCGACTGCAGGACGAAAAAGCAAAAGAGGCAATAAGAAAAAACAACTCCTCACAAACCTCTCCCTGGCTGAGAAACGCTCAAGAACCTAAGAAAAGGCAGGGTCAAAATGGCGAAACCCCGGAACCAAAGAGGAAAAAAAAAACCCCAGTCGGTAGAGCTGAAACAAAAGGAAATCAATACTGGAAGCACAACTCCAAGGAGCAAGGAGAAAAACGCCGTCATTCCGACAAAACAGAAGTCAAATGATTGCAAACAGTTGAGAAAAACTAAAAAGGAGACTAACGAAAAGAAGCTTGAGGCGAAAAGAACAAAGCCGGACGCGTTCGTCATCGAAGCAAGTGAAGGACTATCCTACGCGGAGATTCTTCGTAGCGTAAAAGCAGACCCCAAACTAGAGGCTATTGGAAAAGCGGTATCCAGGATAAGAAGGACCCAGAAAGGAGAGCTCCTAATACAGCTCAAGGAAACTGGAAATAAGACAGAAGAGTTTAAAAGTGTCATTGGCGAGGTTTTAGGAGAGCGAGCGAGTGTAAGGACACTCACACATCGCACTACCATCGAGCTCAAAGACATCGACGAAGTCACCGGAAAGGAGGACATTTGCGAGACAATAAGGACTCAACTCGGGGTGGAACTACAACCAGCAGACATATTATCCCTGCGAAAAGCGTACGGTGGAACCCAAACAGCAACAATTGGCCTTCCCGTCGGATTTGCAAGGAAACTGTTAGACGCAGGAAAGGTAAAAATTGGATGGGTCATTTGTCGCATTCGGGAGCGAACGCTTCTCCAAAAATGCTTCAAATGTCTTGAATTTGGGCATATAGCCAGGCATTGCAAAAGCAGCGAGGACCGCTCCATCCTATGTAGAAGGTGTGGGACAGAAGGCCACATAGCAAGGAACTGC
The DNA here is from genome assembly GCA_949126925.1 of Cheilosia vernalis. Classification (NCBI taxonomy): domain Eukaryota; kingdom Metazoa; phylum Arthropoda; class Insecta; order Diptera; family Syrphidae; genus Cheilosia; species Cheilosia vernalis. The sequence continues at coordinate 72,828,129 of OX421358.1, forward strand.
GATAAGGAGCCATCATGCATGCTTTGTAGAAAAGAACGCCCAAAAGATTCGAAGCATGTAGCCGGAAGCAGCAAGTGTCCGGTTTTTAGGAAGGCCATCAACAGCAAAAAAACATGAAGATAATACAGATTAACTTAAATCACTGTAGAATTGCACAGGATATACTGACACAAACGGCTAGAGAAGAAAAAGCGGACGTTATCTTGATAAGTGAACCATATAAAACTCTCGACAGCAATATATGGACCTGTGATAGGACAAAGCATGCTGCTATATGGACATGTGGAAGGCATGCCTTTCAAGAAACTAACGGACTTATGGAGGGCTTTGTACGGGCAAAAATAAATGTCATATATTTTTACAGCTGCTATGCACGTCCAAGCTGGACCATGAACGAGTACCAGGCAATGCTAGACAACCTATTGGCCGATGTTCGTGGTAGAGCCCCTGTGGTTATCGGCGGCGACTTTAATGCATGGGCAACGGAGTGGGGTAGCAGACTTACAAACGCCCGAGGACGTAATCTGCTAGAAAGTTTTGCAACTCTTAACATAGGCATTGCAAACCAAGGTCGTGCAAATACATACCGTAAGGCAGGAACGGGCTCGATTATTGACATCACGTTCGTAAGCAACTCCCTCTTGCGAAATATAAAATGGCGAGTCAGCGAGGAATACACGCACAGTGACCACCAAGCAATCATTTTGGAGACGAAGGAGAAGAGTACCGTGCAACGCGCTAAACGAACGGGCCCAAAATGGAAGGACACACACTTCGACCTGGACGCTTTTGAAGAAATGATAAACACCGGAAACATAATTCAAAGCGGTACAGCTGAAGCCTGTATGCAACAACTCGTCCGCGTCCTCACTATTGCGTGCGATGCATCAATGCCCAGAAGAACGGGTACTAGAAGAGGAACACCATGCTACTGGTGGAATGAGGAAATAAAAAAACTTAGAGCAAAGTGCTTAAAAGCCCGACGCATAGTCCAAAGATCCAGGGGAAGAGACCGTTTTGAGGAACACCTAAGTGGTTTTAAAATAGCAAGACGCGAACTAAAAAAGGCAATCAAGGAGAGCAAGGCAAGATGTTTTAAAAATCTTTGTGAAGAAGCCGACATAAACCCGTGGGGCACAGCATACAGGATCGTCATGACTAAGGTAAGGGGCAGCAGGTCGCCGCAAATAACTTGTCCAGCAATCCTAAGCTCCATAGTAGAGCACCTTTTCCCTCGAAGTACATCTACTATGTGCAATATCATTAGGGAGACCAACACGGAGGACATCCCAATAGTCACAGCAGATGAACTCATAAACGCATGCAAGAAGATAGGCGACAGTAAAGCGCCCGGACCTGATGGCATACCAAATAAAGCAATAAAAGCAGCTATCCGTAAGCGGCCAGACATTTTTATGGAAACATTTCAAAAATGTCTTGAAGAAGGAGTTTTCCCGGATGCTTGGAAACTACAACACCTAGTCCTGCTTCCAAAGGGAAACAAGCCACCTGGGGAACCGTCCTCGTATCGTCCAATATGTCTTCTAGACACAATGGGAAAGATACTGGAACGGATAATATATGATAGATTGCTCGCGGTAGCAGAAGAGAGAGGAGCACTATCAGACTATCAGTTTGGGTTCAGAAAATCGCGGTCTACTGTTCAAGCCATAAAAACTGTGGTCGACATTGCGGCCGAAGCGATACAAGGAGAAAGATGGCTGTATGGTACAAAAAAATACTGTATAGTGGTGACATTGGACATCAAAAATGCCTTTAACTCGGCAAACTGGGCGTTCATCAGAAGATCACTAGCCAGTATGAATACGCCATATTACTTGCTGAGGATAGTAGAAAACTACTTTACCAACAGAAAACTCAGGTACGAAACTGATGAAGGGTTGAAATACTACAGTGTTTCAGCTGGGGTTCCACAAGGATCAGTACTCGGTCCACTCCTATGGAACATTATGTATGACGGAGTGCTAAGGCTCATACTGCCGAGAGGAGTTCAAGTGATCGGATTTGCAGACGACATCGCTGTCGTTACGGTGGCAAAAGAAATAAAGGAGATAGAGTCAGCCACAAATGAAGCAATTATTCGTATCAAAGACTGGTTAGTATCCGCCGGCCTAGAATTAGCGGACCATAAAACGGAAGCCGTCTTAATTACCAGTAGAAGAATTGTGGAATACGCCAATATACGGGTGGGACATCAAATAGTACGATCGAAAGAATCAATCAAATACCTGCGAGTAATTCTTGATAACAGATTACAGTTCAAAGCGCATGTAGAGTACTCCAGTAACAAGGCTTTACTGCTACAAGGAGCACTTTCTAGAATACTACCAAACATTGGTGGACCTGGATATGCTAGGAGGATTCTCCTATCTAGAGTAGTTAGCTCAGTCCTCTTATACGCTGCTCCGGTTTGGGCGGGGAAACTCGCGATAAAATCAAACAAGAGAAAACTGTTGGCCGCATATAGACTCAGTGCATTAAGAGCTATCTGTGGATTTCGAACAATCTCGGATGACGCAGCCTTCGTGATAGCAGGAATGGTCCCGATCGACATTCTCGCGGGGAGAGTGGTAGAAGAGTACACAGGGTGTGGTTTAGTACGTAAGGCGCGTGGCACTGGAGAAACATATCCCGCGAATCGTGCATGCTAGTAGCACGGGCAACTAGTATCTTTCGAAGATTACACATCCTTTGGACGCAACCATAAAAAAAAAAAAAAAAAACACACACACACACACATACGGTATTATTATTATTATTTTTTTTTTTTTTGATTTTTTCTTATAAATTGTGTGAAAGCAATGGGAATGTAATTCATTCGATCAAGTCAAGTGATAGAAATAGGACATACTGCTAATTCACGTGCTCGTTATCATTGCCTAATGGAATTTACTTTAAATAAAAATTTAAGGAGACTTATTTTGAACAAACATAAAAATAATAGTGTGCAATGTAATATTTGCGATAAACTGTTAAGCAGGAGTGATGTTCTATTAAATCATAAAATTAGGTATCATAGTGTGCGTTCGGACCATTACATTACAAATGCGAGTGTTGATAATGAAAATCAAGCGGCTACTTCTTCGGCGGGATATTTAAAAACGAAAATATGTGAAGAGTGTAAAATAGAGGTTCCAAAAAGTGCATGGTACTCACACATTCGCACAAATTTACATAAAAAGAATAGTGCAAAATCATGCGAGTCATGCGAACAATTAAAGGTGGTCAAAAGTACTTTCAATAACCGCATACAGACATTAATGTATGAGAACAAAAACGAAGAAATCATAGAACCTATGACATTTTTAAATCAATCCGAAAATGTAGTCTGTGAAAATTTAAACCGACTTTTAAAAATACATTCAAACTTCAAGTTTAATGTCGAACTCTTTGGTGAATATGTGAAAATAAATAAAACTGATGAAGAAGATATGGTGGTATCAATAAAATCATTTCAATCGAAAATGTGTCTTGTCCAGTGTGCGGTAGAGTTAAAGTCGTTATATAAAGAAATGTGTATGAATATTGTTAGAAAAATGGAAGAATTTCAAGAGAGGGATAGTGGATGGTCATTAATAAGAATTACCCATATTGAAATTAATATGAATGAATATAGACCAATTAGAGGCTCACAATTTATAGCACTACCAAGTTTTCTGGCAAATAAAAAAGCGTGTATTAACATTGAAAATAGTGATGAATATTGATTTAAATGGAGTGTAATATCGGCAATAGTACCATCAAACACTAATCCGCAAAGGATATCATCCTACAATATAAATGACATTACTGCAAGAACAATTTCATTAAGAAATGGAGTGACACTTAAATTCGGAGATTTGGAATTTCCATTGAAAATAAAGGATATAAAAGCATTTGAACTATTAAATACAAATATAAGTGTTAATGTTTTCGGTTACGAGGAGGAGAACAAGAAGATTGTGGGTCCCTATTACATCACGTTTGAGGAAAAGGAAATTCATATCAATTTGTTGCTGTTACAGGATATGGAGAAATACCATTATGTATGGATTAAGAATATTTCAAAGTAAGATTGCATAATACATATTAGTTTCTGTACTTTTTATCAATTTTCTTTTTAATTTCAGACTATTAAATACACAAATAAGAACAGATGGACATAAGTTTCTTATATGCAACGGGTGTCTTCAATATTTCGGTAACGAGCGTAATTTCAATACGCATAAGCTAGAATGTAAGAAAATTGTTAGTAAATTACCATCTATTGAAGAGTCTTATTTGGAGTATAGTCATTATGAAAGACAGATGGATGTTCCATTTGTAATCTATGCTGATTTTGAATGTATTCTTAAAGACGTAGATACTTGCTTTCCACATCCAAATATACCATCTACTACTGTAGTTCAGGAACATGCGCCTTGTGTATTCAGTTACTTTATTAAGCGCTCTTTTGACGATACATTAAATGTGTTCAGAATCTATAAAGGTTTAGACGCATCAAAAATGTTTGTAGAGATTTTAATTAACGATGTTCAACATATAAATGAAACATATTTGTCTGTTAAGAAGCCGATGAATCCTCTTACTGATGCCGAATTGAAATATCATACTGAAAATCCATTTTGTCATATTTGCAAAAATCCATTAGATAATAATCGGGTAGCAGATCACTGTCATCTGACAGGTAAATACAGGGGTCCAGCTCATAATGGATGTAATTTAAAATTTAAAATAGCGAACTTCATCCCAGTATTTTTTCATAATTTTTCGGGATACGACTGCCATTTGTTCATAAAAGAATTCTCAAATATTCCAGGTAATATAAATGTAATTGCAGTAAATAAGGAAAGGTATATATCACTAAGAAAATCGATTAATCTTGATTCTGATAAATCGTTTGAGATTCGATTTCTAGATTCTTTTAAATTCATGGCATCTAGCTTAGATGCATTGGCAAAAAAATTTTAAGTCTAATGATGAATTCAATTTAATGACAACAAAAGGAATTTTTCCATATGAATATGTAAATTCATGGGAGAGATTAAGTGATAAAACGCTCCCACCACTCGATAAATTCTTTAGCACAATTAGTAATTCTAGCTGTACCGAAGACGAGTATGAATTTGCAAATAAAGTATGGCAAACCTTCAAATGTGAAAGTCTATTAGATTATTTGACGATCTATTTAAAAGCAGATGTGTTATTACTGGCCGATATATTTGAGAATTTCAGAAAAATATGTAGAAATATTTATGGTCTGGACCCCTGTCAGTATTACACATCACCTGGTCTATCATGGGATGCCATGTTGAAAGTAACAAAAATTAAATTGGAACTTTTAACTGATATAAATATACGTTTATACAGAGAGGCATTCGAGGTGGTATTGTACAATGTTGCTGCAGACACTCCAAATCGAACAATAAATTCATGAAAGATTATAATAAAGAAAATCCGTCTGAGTATTTAATGTATTTGGATGCTAATAACTTATACGGTTGGGCAATGTCACAAAGTCTACCCTATGGCGAATTTGAATGGATAGAAAACGATGACTTTAATGTATTCAATATACCTACCATCAGATTCACAATACGGTTACATTTTAGAAGTTGATCTGGAATATCCAAAGCATCTTCACGATGATCATAGTGATTTTCCCTTTTGCGTGGAGAATAAGAAAAGTCCAATTGAAAAATTTAGGAAACTCATTTCAGATTTAACAAATAAATCAAAATATGTTATACACTATAGAAATCTTCAACAATGCGTTAAACAAGGGTTGAAAATTTTAAAAATACACAGAATTTTGAGATTTAAGCAGTCATGTTGGTTAAAAGAATACATTGATTTGAATACACATCATCGTACATTGGCTAAAAATGAATTTGAGAAGAATTTCTTTAAATTATTGAATAATGCTGTTTATGGTAAAACAATGGAAAATGTAGACAAAAGAAAAGATATCAAAATAGTAACAAATTGGGAGAGCTGTGGAAAACGGTTAGGAGCCCGAGCTCTGACAGCCAAACCTAACTTTCACAGTTCTACACAATTTACGGACAACATGATTGCTATTGAAATGAAACGTGTTCATGTTACCTACAACAAACCACTTTATTTGGGTTTTACTGTTCTTGATTTATCAAAATGGAAGATGTATGATTTTCACTATGAATATATGAAACCAAAGTATGGTAGAAAAATAACTTTAAATTATATGTATACTGATTCTTTCGTATATTCTATTAAAACCGAAAATTTCTATACCGATATACTGATGGACATTGATAGCAATTTTGATACATCGGATTATCCATCTGATAATAGGTATAATATACCAAATAAAAACAAGAAGATAATCGGAATGATGAAAGATGAAATGAATGGTGAAATTATAAGAGAATTTGTCGGTCTTCGATCTAAAATGTATTCAATTGCTACTGAAAATAGTAATCAAATTAAGAAAGCTAAAGGTGTTAAGAAAACTGTATTAGATGGTATGAATATAGGTGACTATAGAGATTGTTTGTATAAAAAGAAACTATTTTATGGAAATATGTACATAATTAGGTCAAAGATTCATAATATATATACACAATATGTTAATAAACTTGCACTTAGTTATGTAGATGATAAAAGATATATAATTGTTGACGTCGAAGACAATACTGACAGTGACGACGGCAACACTGAATTAATGGGGTGGAATGCACCCACCGACAACCAAATATCCCATAAAGGAATTTATGTCAAATTAATGTCAAATGTCAATTACAAATATATAAGCGAATAAACTTTACTTTTATTATAACGTTTTGAAAGAACAGTGTGTTTCAATTTTAATACGGAACTTTTTCAACCGATTTCTCAAAATACAGTTGTTGTCAAGAAAATCTCTGCAATAAAATTTACCCCGTTGTTCAACGCCCGAACATTTGGTCCTTCTACGCCTACTCTTAATAACTCGACACTGCTTTTATTTTGTGCACGAAGATTTTCCTATAGGTATACCATATTGGCAATCTACAACTGATCAAGCAAATTTTCACCAAGAATCTGCAAAACTCATCGCTGGATCCATATATACCAACACAGCAGTTTCTCCAATAATTCCCAAATTCAGCCCCGGAGATTTTCAACTATAATCACCGAAACTCGTCGAAGGATTTCATCAGTAATACCGAATTTCTTCGACCAGGGTATAGTGTGTGAAATTGGAACTAGTCATCACGTGTGGAAATATATAAGGGAGTTGGACGAGAAGCTGAAATTAACAAGTAAATACATTTTTACACTGTCTTACTTTGTGCATATATTTGATTCACCATATACACATATATATAAATACATACATTTTACATAAAACACAAATATAAATTCACAAAATGAAAAAGGGGATGTTAGGAAAGATTTTTAAACAATTAGAGAAAGATATTTCTAACTTCGGTAAGACTGGTTTATCCAGGCGTACAACAAATTACTTAACTAGTCGATTGTCTGCGCTTGAAATAACAATGGAGTCGGCGGAGGATGAATACAAAACGAACATCTCCGTGTTGGGGGACGACGATGATGATAGGGAAGCAGCGTTGGATGACCTCTTTGAATCGATTAGAGAGGAATATTTCGAATATCGCAGCAATCTTCTCGATGCTATCGACAAAGCAAAAGCGTCCAAAGAGATATCTGATGAGAAATCAGGAAATCCAACAGAAGTTGCGTCAACTGCGTCTAAATCGGCTGAGATAAGGCTTCCTAAGATCAACTTGCCGATTTTCTCAGGCAACTACGAAACTTGGCGCGCTTTTAAAATCAAGTGTGTCTGGCGAAGCTGATAAGCTTTTAGCTCACCTGGGTATGGATATGGGAAATTATTCCAAGGCATGGGCAATCCTGACAGATAGGTATGATCACAAACGTTTCCTAGTGAATACACAGTTGAAGTGTCTGTTCAACCAGCCATCAATTCCTCAAGAACGCGCCGAATCCATCAAGGAACTGTTGGACACCTCAACCGAAGTAGTACACAGCCTGGCTAACTTAAATGTTGCCGTTTCACACTGGGATGTAGTACTTGTTTTTGTATTGCTGCAGAAACTCCCAACAAAAACACAGCAACTATGGGAGGAGAAGCTAGGATCCAAAGAGGACAGCAAAGCATTGCCAACATTCGCTGAATTTACCCAATTTTTAGAAACTAGGTTCCGTACTTTGGAGGCAGTCAATCAACAGCAAGTTCGAGTCGCTCCTAATTCCGTAAGGCCAGTGTCCCAACGAAAGGTTCTGCATTCAACCACCAATAAAGCAAAATACTCTTGCCAAATTTGCAGCAAGGGCCAGCATGCGATTAGGAAGTGCAATAAGTTCTTAAAGTTAAGCATTTCAGATCGCTCTAATCAAGTAAATAGGTTAGGGATATGTCGAAATTGTTTAGCATATAGCCATACCTCTGAGCATTGTCCAAGTAGTCGCCGTTGTTATTACTGCCAACAGGCACACCATTCACTTCTCCATTTTAGCAACAATACGAGTGCGGGACAAACAAATGCTTTCACTGCACAAGGTCACATTATGGAACCGACCACTTCCTCGATGACCACTGGAGCAGCTTCTTTTCAACAACAACCGCCTCTTCATAACAACAGCAATCCAATGTCAGGGCAATCGAACGCCTTGACTGTTCAAGGATATACTGCGGGGCCATCCACTTCATCTATGAATGCTGGTGCACCTAGCTTTCAACCACCTCAAAGAGAAACTGCTGGAGTTAGGTCAAACATCAACACATTTTACGCAACAAACGCAGGAACACAAGTGTTACTTGCAACAGCTCTAGTCAAAGTGAACACTATGAACGGTGATTCCTTTCATTACGGGCTCCATTAGATTCAGGTTCAGAGGCCAGTTTCATAACAACATCAGCTGTTCAGATGCTTTGTCTTCCGTCAAGGCCAACCTCCGTCAAGGTTTCTGGGTTGGGTTTGGTCAGCAGCGGCGTCTGCTCAAAGGTGGTAGATATCTCCTTAACCTCCCACCACTCATCGTTTAGAGTGTCCACTCAAGCTCTTGTCCTCAAGTCGCTGTCTGGGCATCTTCCAACCCAATCCTTGACATCTACAGGTTGGGAACATCTGAATGGCTTAACCCTAGCGGATCCCTATTTCAACCGTTCAGCTAAGGTCGACTTATTACTGGGCAGTGATGTTTTGGCTGATATACTGTTACCGGAAATGGTCAGACCAGCGGATAACAACTTACCTATAGCTCAGAAAACCAAACTAGGATGGATCCTATTTGGCAGAGCTCCAGTAACACCTCAACGTGTCAACAGTTTCCTACAAACATGCTGCCTGGACACTGAACTCCGTAGATTTTGGGAATTAGAAGAGATCTTTTACCAACCATACGAAAGGCCGGAAGACGCAGAGTGCGAGGCATATTTTCGCAAAACCGTTCGACGGCAAACTGATGGTCGCTTCGAAGTGTCTCTACCGTTTAAGGGTAATGTCCGCCCTATGCTAGGCAGATCAAGAGAAGGTGCTCTTACTCGCTTCAAGAGTCTCGAAAGAAGGCTGGAAAGAGATCAATGTTTAAAACAACGCTATTCAGACTGCATTGAAGATTACCTGAATCTTGGTCATATGGAAGAAGTGGATGAATCCTCTATTACGGATCGGCATCATTACTTCATGCCACATCACGCCGTATTCAAGGAAGGGAGCTCGACTACTAAGCTCCGAGTGGTATTTGATGCTTCGTTCAAGACAGCTGATAGCGTTTCATTGAACGATCAATTGATGGTAGGCCCAGCACTTCAACACAACATCACGGATATCGTTCTCAGATGGAGATTCTATCGGTACACCTTTACCGGAGATATAGAGAAGATGTATCGGCAAATAAGGGTACCGGAGAGTGACGCAAACTACCAACTCATTCTTTGGCGCACGCACCCATCCGATATTTTGAAGACATATCGCCTCAGAACTGTAACCTTTGGTACAGCACCTGCCCCATATCTGGCGATTCGCACACTTCACGCACTAGCAGAGGAAATCGAAGAGCTGCATCCAAGAACCGCTAAGATGATCCGCGATGAGATGTACGTCGATGATCTGATTTCGGGGGCAGAAACCAAACAGGAGGCTAAAGACAAAATGGAAGAAGTTAAGGAAATACTGAGTGGAGCTGGGTTTCATTTACGAAAATGGACCGCTAACCATAAAGGACTCCTGGATAACGTACCCGTTCAGGATCATGAGGTATCTTTCTCGTTACCGACTGGAGATTCGGACAGAGTGAAGACCTTGGGTATACAGTGGCTCCCTCTTCACGACGTATTCTCCTTCCATTACACACCTTCAGACAGTCAGCAGCCAACTAAGCGAAATATATTATCGTCGATAGCACGTTTATTCGATCCTATGGGATGGATCGCACCTGCCGTCATCAAGGCGAAGCTCTTAATGCAGCTTCTATGGGTCCGCAAGCAGTCTTGGGATGATCCCGTCGATTCCGACATTTCGAAAGAATGGATAGAGTTCCATAATGATTTGCAGGCCATCAACACACTACACATTCCACGACGGTTGAACACAACTGGCAAAGCCAATCGCCTTCAATTACATGGTTTTTGCGATGCGTCGGAAAGGGCATACGGAGCAGCTGTTTACCTTAGAGTAGAAGATGAGGACGGCAACATTCATACGCACCTGCTCATGTCGAAATCCAAGGTCGCACCTGTAAGCCCAGTCACCCTTCCGCGATTAGAGTTATGTGGAGCTGTCACTCTCGCTAGGCTCATGCATATCATTATAAAAAATCTTGAGGGGAGAGGAATTCCCATATTCGCATGGACAGATTCCATGATCGCACTGTGCTGGATACATGCAGATCCAGCGAAATGGGGAACCTTTGTCCGAAATAGAGTTGGGGAGATCCAGCGATTGACGAAGATAGAGATGTGGCACCATATTCCTACGCAACAAAATCCTGCAGATTTGGTCTCACGTGGAATGCTTCCATCTGTATGGTTTCAGGCTACCTTGTGGTAGAATGGGCCCACGTTTTTAAGAACCACATGGGACTTTGACTTCCCTGAACAACCAGCTAATTTAAATACAGAGGAGGATAAAAGGTGTGTCATGACCCATTTCGCCAACCTCAAAACCACCGAAAACGAGTTCAATCAACTGTTACATCGAACATCCAGCCTTAGCCGGCTCGTTAGGATAACCGCCTACTGCAGAAGATTCGCAGCCAATTCGCGAAAGGGGAGCACAGAACGATCTCTTGGACCACTAAATCCGTCGGAACTCGATGCGGCCATGAACGTCCTGACACGCGTGGCTCAGGACGAAATGTTTCCGCAAGGGTCAGCCAAGGTCAGAGGCATGAACTCCTTGAACCCGTTTACAGACGCTGAAGGTATCCTAAGGGTTGGAGGAAGGCTTAAAAATGCTGATCTCACCTTCGATCAACAGCACCCAATACTCCTCGAACCAAACCACCATCTCACAAAACTCATCATCAGAGAAGCACACAGCAGGACCCTTCATGGCGGCATCCAACTGATGAAGGGAAACCTACGAAGCAAATATTGGATCTTTCAGTTGAAAAGAGCTGTGAAAAAGTATATACATGGCTGTACAATCTGCTACAGGTATCGAAGCAAACCGGCTCACCAACTAATGGGAGATCTCCCTGGCCCCAGAGTGAAAATATCAAAGCCCTTCACACACACCGGAGTTGACTACGCGGGGCCTATTGAAATAAAATCATGGAAAGGTCGAGGTAACCGGAGTTATAAGGGCTATCTGGCCATATTCGTCTGCCTGACAACCAAGGCAATGCATTTAGAGGTCGTAACAGACCTCACTACTCAAGCCTTTTTGGCAGCATTTAGAAGGTTCACCGCGCGGAGAGGACTCTGCCATAAAATATACAGCGACTGCGGCACAAATTTCGTCGGAGCAGAAGCCGAACTACGTCGACTAATGGACCACGCTATTATCGATTGGAAGGAGATAGTTGAAGTTTTAGCGAACCAAGGAACTCGGTGGAATTTCATTCCTCCCGCTTCCCCTCATTTTGGAGGGCTATGGGAAGCGGGTGTAAAGAGTGTAAAACATCACCTCAAAAGAGTTGTCGGGACGGGAACACTAACCTATGAAGAGTTAACAACGCTTCTGACACAAATCGAAGCTTGTCTGAACTCTAGACCTTTGTGTCCCCTATCAGAAAACCCCGATGACTTCCGAGCCTTAACTCCTGGACACTTCCTCATCGGTCAAGAGGTCTTAACTGTACCAGAACCAGACTTGACATCGGGAAAGGTAAATTTGAGCGATCGTTGGAAGGCAATACAACTCCGCATGCAGACGTTCTGGAAGCAATGGCAACAAGAGTACTTGACTCGCCTGCAGCATAGGCCAAAGTGGCTTAAGGAACAACCGCCATTAAAAATAGGAGATCTTGTCCTCCTGAAGGACGAAAGACTCCCACCTTCAAGATGGAGCCTTGGGCGCATCTCAGAGACCTATCCCGGAGCGGACAATATTACCAGGGTTGTGAAGCTCAAAACCCAAGCTGGCGAATTCATGAGGCCCATAACAAAACTATGTTTACTACCAGTTAACACACTTGACACAGAAGATAAATCCTTAAACCAGCACTAACACATAAACCAGCGATGCACATCAGTAGATATCGAACAACACAAATTGATTCATTTTTTATGCAACGATCTTAAAAAAAAAACCTATGCACTATACAGTCCAATCATCCCACACAAACACGCATACCCAATTTATATTAAAATTGTTATCAATTCTAAATAATAACAAGAACCCAAAATTGAAACACACCCAGAATTAATAATCAAATTTAATGAATCAAAACATTCATACCTACCCATATGTGTAAAGAAAACATATATATATATATCCACATATATTTCGCACAGAAAACTTTCCTTTACACATTAAGCATTTAAAAGAACTACACAATACTGAAAGCATTTAATTTATAAATGCAGATATGTGTGGCAATGTTGACAATTTTGTTTTGCTTTACGCATATGATTGCCCACTGTTTTCATAAGCAGGACATCGTTCCATGCGAAAGCGGATCAGCACTATCCACTCTAAAGGCTCATAAGAGGAGAGGGGGAAGTTGCGCTTGCGATCGCGCGGAATGAACCAGCACTTGCACAGCACACCTCAGTAGTCAGTGGTGTTTGGTGCAGTGCAGTGGTTTAGTGGAAAGGCGCCGCAGTGGAATCGAGGGTGAGTGTCAGACATTCACTGAATTGCCCTTGCAATTCAAGTATATCTATTTTTATATTATTACTATTATTAAGTGAATTATTTTAGGATAGTTATGTGTTAGTGCGCCAGCTGGGTGTTTTCTATTGTTTGTTTTGGTTGTGGCGCATTTGTTTTGCCATTAATATGGTGTGTTACATTCCCGCAGGATGCACACACTACCTTTTTTTTACGTTTTAGTATTGGTGGTGTGCGTAGTTGGTTTTCTTCTGCACACCTACTTAAAGCCAGAATGTGTCTGGTATAGTTTTCTTCTGCGCGTCTGGCTTTGATGCGTTGCCACTCTTTGCTCTCATAGCATGTGTGGCATTCATTATATCTTTTTATATTTGTTGTTGGGAAAAATGTGTTTGGGGTGAGTTATCCTCGCACATTCCCTTGTACTGTGGCGCGTCTGAATCTCTTTCTCTTTCTCTTTCTCGTGGTGCGGCAGTATGGTGTTCTGCTGCGCATTTTTACGGTATGTGTTTGCGCTGGTGTTCGGCTGCACATTTCTTTTAAATTGGAAGTGAGTCATGGTGTGCTCTCTCACACCAATCTCATTAAGAATATAGTGATGGTGTTCTCCTGTATTCGCTTAATGAATTCTCTTTGGTGTGATGGTTTGCTCCTTCAGAGAGGGATTCATCATGTTAGTCTGGTGGTTAGGCAAGGGTGAGATTCCCGATAAGTTGAGGTTCAGATGGTGCAACAGTGTCTTTCGTCGTAATATGGGTGTGGAAATGGCTCAGCTGGGAATGTAGCATAATAAGTGTACGTATCCTGTATGTATTTGATAGTTTATTCTCATGAATTCTTTTTCCTTGTAATTGCGACGGTAATTCATGAGTATTTTTTTTTTGTATCCTTCATTTACAGGTGTCATGGACGATTCGATCACGCCCCACAACACGCTGATGATCCTTTTAGGACAGGCGTCCTTATTACTACTTTGTTTGCATTTTATATTTTTTGTCAATAAAAATTATGCTTCGTTTTAATCGAAGTCCTCCTTTTTTTTTGTAAATTAAATGGTATTCCTTACAATACTATAAATTAAAAGAATTTCACTCACCTGCATTATCAGCATATAAAATTATATAATTTAATAATTATAATCAAAGAAAACGATTAAATTCCCGCACAACACCGCACAATTATCAAACGCTTAACGAATTGAAATGAAATCACACACAACATTAGTAAATGGTGCAGCGACACCCCCGCCAACTTCACTTGGAGTTCCAGTCTATCACCAGCCAAAATAAACTTCGTCTTCACGCTTCACCTCTGTTTCCAGTCTATCGCCGCAAACCCATAATCTTCGTCTTCGCTCTTCATCTCAACTTCCAGTCTATAACCAATCAATACATCTCTTCGTCTTTACGTCGCATCGGTACTTCCAGTCCAGAGCCAAACAAAACAACCGCTCTGGGATTCTCCGCAATGCACTTAGACTGACAGTTCACATTTAACACAAGATGAGTAATGTAGTTTTAACGTCCGGAGAATAAAAAAGAGACGTGCTTATCGTTTGGAGTGTCTTTATTGAATCGTACATGTGGAGAAACAAATTATGAAGTAAAGGTAAATGTATGTGATCTGAAAGGTATCAGGTGGGAAGCGTAGTATGCTGAAAAGCACATTCCACACTCCAAGTATCGAATCAGGTAACGAGCCGTACTCGTCACCCGACACGACACCCGGAATGTGCATGTAGGCAAATAAACACACTACACCACCCTTTTTACAAAGAATGATCTTGGTATTATATTCTATTTAAACAAGATCATTTTTAATTAATTTTGTTTTTTTTTTTCGATATCTTAAATCTATTATGAAAACAAATGAATAGACATTATTACTTATTATTACCTATTTATTATTAATATTTATATATCAACGACAATAATAGCTTAATCAATTATCTTTAAATTTAATAAATTTTTTTTTTTTTTTTTTTTTTATTAACTATAAAAATAACATATATTTATGCTTTTTGCTAATGATATTTCCTTAGTCTATTCTTATGTACTATAGTAATTTTGTTATTTTCGTCTGTTATCGTACAGTTATGATTATTATCTATTTTTACTACTTTAAATGGGCCCATGTATAATTTATCTAGCTTATGTCCTGCATTATTTTCCAATAGTACTAGATCTCCTATAGCTAAGTCGATTTCTTTAAGGTTCCTATCGTACTGCCGTTTTTGGGTTATCTTTGACTGTTCTAACATGTGCCTAGCTCTATTTTGGGCTACCTGTAGTCTGTATTTTGCCTCCTTGTCATATGCGTCCATATTGTAAAGGGGGTCGATTTCAGGTTGCTGTAAGAAATCGATTGTATTTGGTATCTTTCCAAATACTAATTCAAACGGACAGTAACCATGCACTGTCGAGGGTGTGGTATTGTAACAATACGTAAAAGATGTAACCCATTCATCCCAATCATTTTTATCGAGGGATATGTATGATCTTATATATTCATTTAAGGTTCTGTGTACGCGTTCCACAGATCCTAATGTTTGATGATGATAGGCCGTAGAGTTTACCTTTTCGATCTTTAGGAGATCGCACAATTGGTTCATGTATTCTGTTCCCATGTCTGTTAGAATTTTCTTCATGAGCCCGTATGTTAGAATAAAACCATTAAATATTCCTTTAGCCACCGCTCTGGCACTCTTATTGTGTATTGGTATTGTAACTAAGTACTTAGTTAAGTCACACACTATAGTTATGGCGTATTCGTTACCATTTTCAGTTTTTGGTAATGGGCCAATAGTGTCTATTAATACTGTGTCAAAGGCACTTATTGGTGTGGGAGTAAGTATCAAGGTTTCTTTCGTTTTTAAAAATGATTTACTTTTTTTGCACTGCTCACACGCTTTGACATAACTTTTAATTTCTCTAGTCATGTTTTTCCAGTAGAAGTATTTTCTTATCTTATTAGCTAACCTCGTGATTCCTGGGTGGCCACCAAAAACAGGATCATCGTGGTATCTTTTCAGAATTTTTAGTTTTTCATCCTCGTCTTTTATAACTTTTATCCTAGGTGTAAGCACAATTTCTAAACTTTTTAATAACGCGTTTCCTTTTTCTTTAAATTTATTTATCCGGATTTTATTAAATATTTCATCACCAAGTGACAACTGGAATCTCTTTATTCCTTTATTACCAGCTATTTTTTCAAGCTTTGGGAATAGTTGATCTAAATCAATCTTCCCATTGACAATAAAGTCGTTCCTTTTTATTGTACTTATTATTTGTTTGCCTTTCGTGATATTTAAGTTAAAGTCTTTGAGACTAAGGCGTTCAAATTTTCGTACTTCTTTTAAATTAAGTGCTTCATAAATTTTTAAGTTTTCAGACTGAGGGCTGCGAAGTATAGTGTTGGGCGTGTTTAGCTTTAAGTTATCCCTTTTCGATTGAAGCCTTGTAGTGACTTTCAAAATATTACTGGAAAGTTTTGGAATTTGTTTGATTTCAGAAAAATCTATGCGAGACAAAGCGTCGGCTGCATAATTTTCTTTTCCCCTAATATACTCTATTACGAAATCGTACTCCTCTAAATCTAATCTCATTCGTGTTAGTTTCGATGATGGATTTTTCATTGAAAAAAGGTAGGAAAGTGGTCTATGATCACTCTTAACTAAGAATTGTTTTCCATATATATATGGTTTGAAGTGAGTTATAGCCCAGTGAATAGCTGCTAACTCTTGTTCGATGGTTGACTTATTGCTTTCGCCTTTCGTGAAAGCTCTAGAAGCATATGCAACGGGTAGTTGTTTTCCTTTGTAATCTTGGGATATTGCAGAATATTCGGGCTAAGTAGGCAGTTTTTAAGATATTGAAATGCGGTTTCGCACACATAAGTCCATGCAAACGATGTGTTCTTTCGAGTTAATCGTGATAGATGACGTGAATGCTCGGCAAAATTTGGTATAAAACGCCTATAATAGTTGCAGAAAGCAACGAATCTTTTCGTTTGATCGGCATTTTGAGGGGTCGGATAGTTAAGGACAGCGCTGAATTTGCTATCATCTGGAAGTATGCCCTTATCTGTACATTTATGCCCTAAATATGTCACTTCGTGACCGAAAAATGAGCATTTGTCCGGATGGAGTTTTAAATTGTATTTACGGCAAATAGAAAAAACATCTTTAAGGTTTTTTAACATGTGTTCCTCTGAGCAGCCCAGTACTACCAAATCGTCCATGTACAGAAATGCCTGTTCTGGTGAGAGACCACTAAATGCTATGGACATCATTCGTTGAAAGGAATTTGGCGCTATTTTGATGCCATACGGGAGTCGGCTGAAACGAAATGACCCTTTGTCCGTAGAAAACGATGTTATATCTCTCGATTTTTCATCTAACTTGATTTGATGAAAGCCCGATATTAAATCAAGGCACGAAAAATATTTTGCCCTTCCTAGTTGGTCAAGAATATCATCTATTCTTGGTAATGGGAATTTATCCGCAATCAATTTTTTATTTACATTTCTAAAATCCACTACCAATCTCCACCGTTTCTCATTACTTCCTGGTAACGATTTTTTTGGTACCAGTAAGATTGGACTGTTATATTCCGAAGTTGATGGTTCAACTATGTCATCTTTGATTAGTTTATCAACCTGCTTCGCTATTTCTTCCTTTTGTGAATGAGGAATTCTGTAATTTTTTATATATACTGGTGATTCATCTTTTAGGCGTAGCTTTTGTGTGTAAAAATTATTACATGAAATTTTTTCTGATTCTAATGCGAAAACATCATTAAATTCGTTGCACAGGTCAGTCAGCTTTGATTTTACAAATTGAGGGAAGTTTTTTGATAATCTGACAAGAATTTTTTCTTTATGGCCCTTTTCCAAATTTTTATTTATGAGAATGTTATAATTAGACAGATCCTCTGTTATAATATTGGGATTGCTTAACGTTACATTATTATTTGTTGTATTGACTATGCGCACTAATGGTTTTTTCGCGTTTATTATCGTACTCGCAATATAAATTCCCGTTTTAAGTTCTTGGTTTGGTATCAAAAGTTCATCTTTTTCGATATTAATTGAGATTTGTCTGATCACTTCTGACCTAGCGGGAATTGAAAATGAATTGGGACATGAGGATGTATGCATGGGTATAGCTACATTTTCTGGAAAGTTATCTGGGCGCAATATTAGCCAGTCTTGATGATACTGATAGTCTAGCACACAATTGTATTTTTTTATAAAATCAAGCCCAAGTATACCATCACTGGGTATAGGAAAATCCGTTCGTACTACTTGGAAGATTTGGGGTATAAGAATATTTTCAACTTTTAAATCTGCTTTAACTGTACCTATTGTATTAATTACCCCCTGTCCTATACCACTTAGTTCTTTTGTAGTGCCTTTATTAACGAATATACTATCATTAATTTGAGTTTCTTTTATAATTGAAACGTCTGCGCCGGTATCGATTAAAAAGTTTGAAAATTTGTTCGTTGATATCAGCTTTACTTTTATAAAGCTGCTGAGATTGAGATTTAGATTTAGTATTTTATTCGTAATATTTACATATTGTTTTGAGTATTTAGGGGTTCGTTCCAGTTTTCCGAACTTTGTTCTTCATTTATATATCGTATATTGTTTTGGTTGCCTCGACCATTTTGGCGGTAATGGCCATTGTTGTGTAAACTACCTCGACCTCGACCACGGCCTCTGCCACGGTTGAAATTTTGATATTGGCCGCGTGTACGGTTACGACCAAGATGATGCCAATATGTTTTGTTGTTCTAATTGCTATTTTTATTAAAATATAAAATAGAATTTGGTTGACCAAAGGTTTCGGTACTACTATTGACAAACTTGGCTACAACTTCGTTCATATTATTGAATTGACCAGATTCCATTACAATTTTAATTTTTTCGTTTGTGGCATTCTTTGTCATGGCACGTACCGCTGTTTGGGTAGAGTACTTCTCTGCTAACGCGATGGTTAACCCATCCGAAATATAAGCGTTGTTCAGAGATTTGGTCAAGTCCTCGATCTCATTAGCGTATGTGTTAGCAGACTTGTTATTTTGCTTTACACTCATGAGTTTTGCTGCCAGAACTTCAACTGACTCGCCTTTTATCGATTTTCTTAAGTTTGCAATAATTTGTTGCAACGAAGACTCATTTGCAATAAGGTTTCGTGCAGCACCTTTGAGTTTAGTTTTTACTAACTCAACTGCTACTTGTTCATGAGTCTCTTTTATCGAGTCTACCAAATTTAATGAATCCAAAAAACTTTGTAGGTTTTCAATTTTACCGTCAAAATCTGGTATTAATTTTGACGCTGTATTAAGGAACTCAATTTTGGTTTGTGACATTTTGGCAGTGTTATTTATATCCGTTTTGTTCAAATTAATCTGATTGTATAGATCTTTAGATTCTTCTAAGCCTACTTCTTCGTCTTCCTCACCGTCACTACTTTCAGCAGTGATATTATTTGAGCTCAATTCAGTTTCTAGAGAAAGTGGGACTTTTAAATGAATTTTCCTTTTAGTGAAAATTTTAAGTAATCTATCTCTAAAACTCCAGAATATATCTTGAGCTTCAGCTTTGTGTTCCTTTGTTAATTTAGTGTAGTGTACGTTTAGTACTGTTCTTATTTTGTTGAAGTTTTCTATCAGTACGTTGATATGTTTGTCTACAGTGTCACTCTTAATTTCAATATTTTTATTTAAACATTTATACGATCTATTAAACACTTGTCTACATACATCTATTTTTGACAGAATGTCTGTCCACTGTTGGCACATTGGAATGGGTCATTTATTTGATTACTTATTTTATTTTCATTTTATTTTTATTTTTCTCAACGTAATAGGCTTGAATTATTTACAATCACTTATATCAATCATCTATATCTAAATTATCCGTACATTTGTTAATTTAATACTATCATAACTAATAATAAAAAAATTTTAAGGTATTATTATAACATAATAAAATTCTAGGCTGTACCTGTAGAAACGTCGCTCGGTGTAAATATGAGGAATTTTTGAATATGTTCTGCTATCGTTTTATGTTGCTTGGCTGGTAGTTTCTTATCTATCGAGATGTATTTAGTATTGTTGTCGCTTCCAGATTACTGCTGAGATGATGATGAGTGTTATTTAAAGATGCACATTTGTTACTACGTAGTTGCACTGTTTGAGTGTCTGTAGTGTTTTTTTTTTTTTATTTTTCTTTTTTTATATTTGATTTATTGATGCCACCGACGCGGCACGCTGTATATACTTGCGTTTGATGTTTGCGCGATAAATTTTTAGGAGTTTATACAAAAAACTCGCGGCACATATTACTGCTATTATTATTATTGCAACGGTTGTCACACCAACTTGATTTGTATTTTCTATTTCTATTTCGTTCACTACATTTGCCTTTGGGTTTACAATTTTTGATTGCTCTTTACCCATTTTTGTTTCTTTTTATTTATTTTTTTTTTTTTTATTATTTAATTAATCGGATATTTTGTCACTATGTCACTTGTCACGGTCGCCATGTAGTTTTAACGTCCGGAGAATAAAAAAGAGACGTGCTTATCGTTTGGAGTGTCTTTATTGAATCGTACATGTGGAGAAACAAATTATGAAGTAAAGGTAAATGTATGTGATCTGAAAGGTATCAGGTGGGAAGCGTAGTATGCTGAAAAGCACATTCCACACTCCAAGTATCGAATCAGGTAACGAGCCGTACTCGTCACCCGACACGACACCCGGAATGTGCATGTAGGCAAATAAACACACTACAGTAACAACAACAACAACTGCAACCCGTCGCGAACACACGTGTGTGCAGCCGTAGCATTCTCCCCCTTAGACGCGCCAAAAACAAAAAAAAAACAACAAAAAAAAAAAAAAAAAAAAAAAAAGCGAAGAAAATAATACTAATCTTCTGCCGCGCAAATCCATTCTGAGTGCAGTGCCAGTGAAGTGTTTTGGAAAAGAAAAAAAAAAAGAGGAAAAAAAAAAACCATTAGCGTGGGCGATTCCCTCCTCCCCCTTTCCAATCGTTTGCTGTTGCACTTTCTTGGTCTTTGCAATCGCCGGCCGCCAAAGTACAAGCGATTGTGCTTGTACTGTTGTACAAGTTAACGTAAAACAATCTATAACACATGCCACCGTCACACGGAGCAACGACCCGAAATCATGCCATCTAGCAACCAGCGACGAGACCTGCATCGAAAGCACTTTCGCACGGGCATATGACACCGACCGGCGACGACCGTACGATTCCAGGAAAATACATTTGAAACAGAAGTGCAGTGGCAGCAGATAATTAGTATTTAAGCTAGTCGTAAGAATTTCAATGTCAGTCTTAAGTCAGGAGGCAGAAACGCTGCCGAATTTTTAAATAAAGTTTTTTTTAAATAAAACTAGATTTTAGTTTTATAACTGGCGCCCGAGCAGGGACCCTGGTAACACGGTTAAAATTAGTTCACTATAGTTAGTCGCGCTTGTACTTAAGTAGTACTTAACTAACCATTTTTAAAAAAAAGTCCCCAAGTGGTACGTGTGTTAGTCGCGGAAAAGTCCCCAAGTGGTACAATAACTATACCGTATCCGGAAAAGTCCCCAAGTGGTACAATAACTATACCGTATCCGGAAAAGTCCCCAAGTGGTACAAACCGATAAAATATTTAACCAGTGTAACGTGCGTGTAAAGAGTGCGTCAAAAACCAGGGTCCGCACGAAAATCAGTGTAACCGGTACAGTGCAAAGAAAAAACTTCAAAACATTAAAAGAACATTTAAACAACTAGTGCTGGTGAACCAGAGTTGGAGAAAACATCAAGGGCCCCCTAGTAACAAACAGTGAACAGGTGTAGTTAAGACTACTGCCGCCAACAACATGCTGATGATCGTGTATTTAATGTAAGCATAGATTAAGGTATACTTAGGAACATAAATAGTTAATCAAATTAAAGTAAAGAAAAGAATATTATACAAGTCTACGTAATTACAAGAAAAGTGAAACTCCTTAAGAAACTAAAGGAAGAAAATAGCGTAAGAATAACTCGAAAGAGAATTACTATCTGATTATTGCATAAAGCAGTTGAAGAAAATTAATTCCCACTTATCATCGTAACTTACATTATAAGAATAAGAATTATTTGGTTGTCGGTCTAATTTCAATTCCACTTAAAATGCCTAATGAAAATTTGCTACGACCATCCGCGCTTGATGGCCATGCGGCTCAAGCTGGCCAAGCAGGGTCATCAAATCCTGTTATTAACCCTCCCTTGCAATCCGTCATCGTTTCTATGGTTCGTGAAGCTTTTCAGACCGAGGGTCGAAATCTTGTACATTCCATTCTAAACCCATATGCGGATCAGTTCACGGGAACTGACCAAGCTATATCGCCCGACCAACAAGCAAACATTAACGACCTCGATAAAATTCCAGATGTGGTACGCAGCCTGCGCGAATTCTCTGGGGAACCAGGAGAATTTAGTTCATGGCGCAAGAGCGTAGAGAAAAAAAAAAAAAATAAATAGTTGGCGCTACAGGTCGTAGGAACCCTGAGCCTAGCTTCTCGCAACCATTCGTTTTGTGTGAGTTTTCATTTTTGGAACGAATGGAAGGGATCTACAATTTTATGCCGATTCCAAACGGCTAATTGAGAAGCTTTTTCAAGACAGTTATACTCTCGGATGTTTGTCAGACGTTCGCGAGAGGTGGCGCAGCGGAAAAAAACCCTAAGTTGGAATTTGGGTTTTCGCGGGATTCGAACCTGAGCCCCTCGCTTAGTAGCCCAACACACTAACCACTAAGCCACTGCGCCTACAAGAGCGTAGAGAGGATCCTAAAAATATATGACTCGATCAAAGGATCAGCAAAATACTTTGGTATTATAAATACCATCAGAAACAAAATCATAGGAAATGCAGACCATGTCCTGGAGTCGTACAACACTCCATTGGATTGGAAATGTATTTCAAGATGCTTGACCATGCACTACGCTGACAAGCGTGATTTGGGAACACTAGAGTACCAAATGACAGGGCTTGTGCAAGGCAACACATCTATACAGGAATTCTATCAAAATGTATACGCGCATCTTTCATTAATTCTCAATAAAATATCGTGCATGGATATCAGTGCGGACGCTCTCAATTTGCTTATGCAAACTTATAGAGATAAGGCACTTGACACCTTCATTAGAGGGCTTAAGGGTGACCTTCCCAGACTGTTGGGAATGAAAGAACCCTTGGATTTACCTCAAGCCTTGCATCTGTGCCTGAGGCTAGAAAACCAAAACTTTAGATCACAGTATGCGATTGCAAACAACAATAGCAGAAGAACTCAGCACCCCGAACCGCCACCAATCCCACCTAGACGAGGAAACTTCAACCATCCACAAGGTCCAAGCCGCCAGTCATTCTACCCAGAACTAACATATTTACCTCAACCACCCAGACAACAGATTTCATATCAATACAACGCTAGGCCTCCTCTACCTCAAAGGCAGGTTGTTCCACAGCAAAATCAACAACAATTTAATCCACAATATCAACAACGTTTTGGCAATCCCCGGCAACCACCACAAGAGCCTATGGATACATCGACAATTCGGACGAACAACGTAAACTATATAAACAGACCCCGTATGCACAATTGGCCACCAGCACCGAAAAGACCATCAGCTCCCCATTCTCAGCAAGTACACCCTAACAAGATGCAAAGAAACTTTCATATTGGTACCGATATGACTCAAGAAGAGGAAATCAGCCAATATGAGGATATACAAGCGAACGTAGACAACTCGAACGAATATGACCAAACTTTACAAGACTATACTGACATGACGCAACCGGACAATAACGATTCTACCGATATCATGCAACTAACCGATATACATTTTTTAGATTAACCAATTCTTCGCTGCCATATTTTGAATGTGCAACGAAGAATGGAGACATATTAAAAATCCTTATTGATACCGGATCCAATAAAAATTACATACAACCATCCCTAGTAAAGAACCCTTTGTTAAATGAAAAACCTTTTTGTTGTAACTCGATTGGAGGTAACGTCCAAGTCACTCAGCATACTTTTGTCAATCTTTTTGGTCTTCAAAACATAAAAATTAAATTCTTTCTTATGCCCAAACTCAAATCGTTTCACGCCATTCTCGGGAATGACAGTCTTAAGAGCCTTTCTGCAGTTATACATACCAAAGATAACTACATGGTTATCAATAACAAAGTAAAGATAGGTATAAAACAGATGGCTTCGCAATCCATTAACTCACTTAACATTAGGACGAACCACATGACCTCAATACAAAGAAATTCCTTAGACAAAATTGTACTCGATTTCCCGAAACTCTTCGATGAACCTGAAGAGAAATTAACCTACACCACCGTGGTAAAAGGCGAGATTAGGACAACATCTGATTCACCCGTGTACACCAGATGCTATCCCTACCCTATATCTCTTAAAAGTGAGGTTGAAAAACAAATCAACAAACTTCTCAACGATGGTATAATTAGGCCTTCACGATCCCCTTACAATTCTCCCGTATGGGTAGTGCCTAAGAAAGCCGATGCTTCCGGAGAGAAAAAATACAGACTCGTCATAGATTACAGGAAGCTAAACAATATTACCGTGGCAGATCGATACCCGATCCCTCAAATAAATGATGTGCTAGCACAACTAGGCCAAAATAAATGGTTTACTGTAATAGATTTAAAAAGCGGGTTTCATCAGATCCCCTTAAAGGCATCTGATATCGAAAAAACGGCCTTCTCGGTCAACAATGGCAAGTATGAGTTCACGAGGCTTCCATTCGGTCTCAAGAATGCTCCATCTATATTTCAGAGAGCACTCGACGACATACTGCGTGAACATATTGGTGCAATTTGTTATGTCTACATAGATGACATAGTCATTTTTAGTAAAGATGAGGCGACACACGAGCAAAATATTCGGAAAGTTTTCCAAACGTTACAAGCCGCAAATATGAAAGTGCAACTGGATAAGTGCGAATTCTACAGGCAAGAAGTAGAATTCCTTGGTTTTGTTATTTCGCCCAACGGCATTAAAACCAATCCAGAAAAGGTCAGAGCAATCCAAGATTTCCCCTACCCTCGTACCCTAAAGGAACTTCGCTCATTCCTAGGTCTGTCAGGGTATTATCGCCGCTTCATTAGGGACTACGCAAAGCTTGCGAAACCCCTAACAGCCCTTTTAAGGGGGGAGGACGGACGAATGTCCAAAAACCTCTCAGGCAAAAAAATAATCCACCTCGATGAACCAGCCAAACAAGCCTTTCAGAAAATCAAAAATACCTTAACTTCAGAAGAAATCATACTCGCATACCCCGATTTCACGAAACCCTTTGAGTTAGTAACCGATGCTTCAAATTACGCCCTAGGAGCTGTCCTATCACAAGAGGACAAGCCCATTATGTTCATATCTAGGACATTAACTAAAACCGAAGAAAGCTATGCAGCTAATGAAAAGGAGATGCTAGCTATAATTTGGTCATTGAACAACTTCAGGAACTATCTATATGGGCCAGCAAAGGTTATAATTCACACTGATCACCAACCGCTTACCTACTCCTTAAGTAACAAAAACAACAACACCAAACTTAAGAGATGGAAAGCGATCTTAGAGGAATATAACTATGAGCTAAAGTACAAGCCAGGAAAAACAAACATAGTTGCCGACGCCCTCTCCAGACCCCCCATTCGAACTGAAGTTAACTCCCTCACTCCAACCGTACACAGTGACGAAAGCTCGTCCCATGGCCTCATAATCAGTGTTGAGACGCCAATAAATGCTTATAAAAATCAAATTTTCTTAAATATTGGTGATACGAGTAAACAAGAGTTTCGCATAGTATTTCCCACCTACCATAGACACCTAATAACAGAGCCCTCCTTTACCTATAATAATTTAATAGAAATCCTAAAAGTACGATTGAACCCCACAGTTATAAATTGCATCAGAACAGAGGAACGAATTCAGGGTATGATTCAAGAAATCTATAGAGACCATCTTCACAGTTATCGCATTAGATTCTCCCAAGTTCTTGTCGAAGATGTAACCGACGAAAATCAACAAGAAGAGATAATAATAAGGACACATCAACGTGCTCATAGGAATGATCGCGAAAACAAATTACAGATTCTTGAAAAATTTTATTTTCCCGGTATGTCTCGCAAAGTAAGAAGAATAACAAAACTATGCTCGGTTTGTAGAGAAAATAAGTATGACCGGCACCCGGAGAAGATCGAAATTCAGGCGACCCCTATACCAACTTACCCCGGACAAATAATACACCTAGATATTTTCTCAACTGAAGGCAATCTTGTACTGACTGCGGTAGATAAGTTCTCCAAATACGCCCAGGCTAAAAGAATACAATCGAAGGCCATAGAGGATGTTCGAACACCTCTTAGAGAGATTATATTTTCTTACGGTATTCCAAAGACTATAGTATTCGATAATGAGAAGTCTTTTAATTCAATCCCGATCATATTCATGATTGAGGACGAGTTCGGCATCGAAGTGTATAAAACACCACCATACACGAGCAGCTCAAATGGACAAGTCGAGAGATTTCACTCGACTCTCGTTGAAATCATGCGATGCATAAAATGTGAACAAACACACAAATCCTTCACGGAACTTTTAGAGGCAGCAACGAACGCATATAATTTTTCAATACACTCTGTGACCAGTAGGAAACCGGTCGATATATTTTTCAGTAGAAACGCAGATCCTACCAAAATTAACAAAATCCGTTTGGAAACCAAGGACAAATTACAAGTCAAACAAGAACGTGACTTAGCTTACCATAATAAGGGAAAGCAACCAGTAAAGAACTACTCAACAGGCGACGTAATATACGTCAAAAGAAACAAAAGATTAGGCTCAAAACTTACGCCGAGATACGCAAAGGAAATCGTAAAAGAAAATAAAAGAACAACGATTCTTACTCAATCCGGCAAAGTTGTTCACAAATCACACATCAAATCATAATAGATCTTCCTATACCTTTCTTTCTAGACAACTGTACCTATACATGACCGACTGCTTAGCTGACGTACAGATACTGGACTATACAAACGCAAGACTTGTGACCATAAACACGGGTACATCAAGACTACAAACAGGAACCTATAAGATTATTCACGAGATCGATCTGTCGAAATATTCCGAAGCCATAGAAAGCATAGAGACATCCATGAGAGAAAATCTACCAACCTCCCACAATAGCTTTCACCTGTTATCCGAAGAAATATCAACAATCAATTCCTTGATAAAACGTTTAGTCCCAAACCATCCAAAATCCAGAAGGTCAATTGACTTCCTAGGAAGCGCTTGGAAATTCATTACTGGCAACCCAGATAAACACGACTTCCAAATAATTCAAGAAAAAATTAATAACGTCCTAGAAAATAATAATAGACAGATAGTAATTAACAAACTTGTAATAGATAAAATAAATAACGTAGCTAATAGAACTAACGAAATAAATAAATATGTAAAAGAAAATGGAAACATAATAGAACAGTTAGTTTTCAACATAAAATATAAATTAGATCTATTAAAAGAAGAGATAACAAACGTGGCATATGCCTTACATTGGGCAAGAGTAAATATTATAAATTCATATATCCTGTCGAATATTGAAATAAATACTATCGAAAAAATTATAAATAATAAGGAAATACCATTCAAGAATATAGAAGAGGCAATTGAGTTCTCAGAAATAAAGATAGCATTTAACAATGCCATTTTATTATACATAGTAAGTTTACCAACTGTAAATGAAGAAATTTGTAAAAAAATTATTATAAAAGCAGTAAGAGAAGAAACAAAAATAATAAAAATCGACTTTAAGGAAATTATAGAATGTGAAAACGAAATCTATGGAATTGTAACAGATTGTAAAACAGTGAATAAACTATCCATTTGTCCTAGAATTAATATTATTAACATAAGCAATACAACATGTATTCCAAACCTAATACGTAGTATCCCAGCCAACTGTACTGCAATCAACAGCCAACACATTCCTGCGGTCGAAGAGATATCATCAGACATCATTTTCCTGAATCGGTACGATGGGCAAATCTCAATAAACAACAACATGGTCTCACTCAACGGTACGTTCCTTATAAGGTATGATAACAGCAGTATACAAATTGGAAAGAACACGTTTAATTCCATCGAAACCAGTCATCTCAACCCTCTCCCGCCAATCCTGCAACCAACTTCATCGGACAACATACTAGAAGAAGTTCTCTCGCTGGAAATGGTAAAAGAACTCCACACAAACAACACCCAGTACATCCAGCTCCTGAAAACCGACTTCAAAAATAATACTATGCTAAGTTTTGGAGCGTGTCTACTATCTTGCATTGTCATATTGGTCATCTTCAGGAAATTTACGAAAGCCAACAACTCAGTAGAGAATACTGTAACCAAACCAGAAGTATCGACAGAAGCCTTGGAGACTACCAAAAGCGAGCCGTCCCCACGACCAAGGGCAAGAACATCCCGCATAAGCCAAATACCATTCTTTTAAGTGAACGAGGGCGTCCACTCTTAAGGGCGGAGGAGTTAACGTAAAACAATCTATAACACATGCCACCGTCACACGGAGCAACGACCCGAAATCATGCCATCTAGCAACCAGCGACGAGACCTGCATCGAAAGCACTTTCGCACGGGCATATGACACCGACCGGCGACGACCGTACGATTCCAGGAAAATACATTTGAAACAGAAGTGCAGTGGCAGCAGATAATTAGTATTTAAGCTAGTCGTAAGAATTTCAATGTCAGTCTTAAGTCAGGAGGCAGAAACGCTGCCGAATTTTTAAATAAAGTTTTTTTTAAATAAAACTAGATTTTAGTTTTATAACTTACATAAGGCAATTGCAATGAGTGGGTGAGGCAACATCTGGCGGATAGCGGGTTGTGTGTGAAAGTTTTTGTTGGTGGACTAAAGCAAATTGTCATACGGGCATAACACCTATGACAGTTTGATTTGAGAATCTAACATTGGATTTTCACTTCACAGCCCTGCTTAGAAGCGTCGGAGTTGTGTTTTTTGGTGTCTGCTTTTTGTATTGATGGGGAATTTTAGGGTTGACTTGTGCAACATTCGTGGGCTACGATCGAATCTCTTCTCGGTGTACGTCCACGTTGCTAAATATAAACCAGCTGTTTTGGCGCTGAGCGAGACTCAGGTGGGTGTAAATTCTGATAAATCGGAGTTTGATCTACCTGGGTATCGTTTAGTGCCTTTATTCTTTCTTCACCGCGGTCTCGCCATCTACGTACGTGATGATATTGCCTACCAAACTCCAGGTTCTTATGGCCAATGTTCCAATTCGGAATTTAATTTCATATGGCTGAAATTCCACATCCGTAGGCAAATCATTCACTATTGTTTTATCTACAGAAGCCCTAATCTAGATAGCAACTCGACTTTTAACGAGTTTGATGCGCTGTCTGACTCCATTACAAGAATTGTCTCCCTGTATCCTAATACTGAAATTGTCATTGCGGGCGATTTCAATATTCACAATTCTAACTGGCTTCGACATACTGGACAGACAACACCCGAAGGAATTTATGTTCAGATCTTCGCTGAGGTAAATCAATTAACCCAGCTAGTAAATGAGCCAACACGCGTACCTGATATTGACGGTCAGAATGCCAACACTCTGGACTTGTTTCTTACCTCCCACCCTGATAAATACTCTTTAGAAGTATTATCGCCTTTAGGCTCGTCGGACCACTGCATCATATCAGCTAATTTCTCGTACTCCAACCACACAGTTAAAGAAAAATCTCCGAAAAGAACCGTATGGCAATACGAGAAAGCCAACTGGAGCGGACTTAACAACTTCTTTAAGAGTTTTAACTGGTCGTTATGCTTCCTCGATAACGACGTGGATGCCGCCGCTGATATGGTGTCTAGTATTATCACCTTAGGTATGAAATCCTTTATTCCTAACAGGATAAAAAGTATCATACCGAAAGAAAATGCGTGGTACGACTCGAGCTGTAAAGAGGCTATCAGACAAAAGGAGTTAAGTTTTCGGTCATATAAGGCCAACCCATCTGAGGAAAACCGAAAAAAGTTCAAGCGAGCCAGAAATGACTGCAATACAATTATCAAGCGTGCTAAATTCTCGTATGACCAAAAGTTGAGGCAAAAAATACTACAATGTCCCAAGGGTAGTAAAAACTTTTGGTCTTTTGTAAAAAATATAAAGAATTCGGTCTCATCTTCGATCCCAACGCTCATTTACAATGACATTCCAGCTGTCAACTCTTTAGACAAAGCGAATCTGCTTGCTGCACATTTTGCAGCCAGCTCAATGCTCCCAGATTGCGCTTTGCCTCTACCTGTACTTGAGAGCGTCGAATACACCATGGGACAAATCCATTTTCGCACTCGTACAGTGGCAGGAGTACTTAATGATCTCAACATAAATAAATCCGCTGGTCCAGATTGTATTTCCCCAATTGTTCTGAAGAGGTGTTCTTCCACGCTGGCAAAACCACTGCGTAAGCTTTTCCATCTGTCCTATTCTTCTGGACTCTTCCCGAGAAGGTGGAAAACAGCATTTGTCCAGCCCGTCCCCAAAAAAGGCGAATCTTGTTCTCCCACCAACTACCGACCCATAGCACTTACATCCATTCTTTCTAAGGTCATGGAAACACTGATAAATCGTCAGCTCATGAAATATCTTGAATCACGAAAACTCATTAATGACCGGCAGTACGGTTTTCGTGGCAACAGATCCACTGGTGATTTGATGGCTTATCTCACCGAAAAGTGGAACCAATCTCTACATCACTCTGGTGAAACGAAGATTGTTGCGCTTGATATTTCAAAGGCTTTTGACAGAGTTTGGCACCAAGCTCTTTTGTCGAAAATGCGTGCATATGGGATCGATGCGTCTCTTCTTCAATGGATTAGAAACTACCTCTCTGGCCGTTCAATTCAAGTTGTATTGGATGGCTTCAAGTCTGAAATCCACCATATAAATGCTGGTGTTCCCCAAGGCTCCGTTTTGTCTCCGACTCTCTTTCTCATTTTCATAAATGATCTCCTGTCTGCAACATCTAATCCAATCCACTCCTTCGCCGATGACAGCACCCTCAGCTTCTCATATTCATTCCAGGACTCACGTCCCTGCTCTTCGGCCGTAGAACTGGAACGGCAACGTATGTTAAGCTCATTAAATTCCGATCTCGACAGCATTATAAAATGGGGTTCAGCCAATAGAGTGGAATTTAATGCTTCTAAAACACAATGCTGTCTGCTGTCATTAAAGCGAAACCAGAATCCTCAGCCATTATCCATGAATGGCACTTGCATCGCCGAAACCGAAAGACTTTCCATTCTCGGTATGTGTGTCCATGACAAACTCCGTTGGAATGACCACATACACGAAGTCGCCAAGAACGCTGCGAAATGTCTAGGTTTCCTCAAACGGTGCAAGAAGTATTTTACCCCTTCTGATCTGGCTGCCATATACAAGGCGTTCATTCGCCCCAAACTTGAGTATAACTCTCATATCTGGTCTGGTGCGCCCAAAACCTCACTGCACCTGCTGGATAGGATACAGAATCGTGCTTTAAAACTCATTGGAGACACAAATATAGCGAATTCTATAAATTCGCTCGAACATCGCAGAAATGTAACATGTCTTTCATTGTTTTATCGCTATTTCTACAAACAGTGCTCAAGCGAAATCGCCAGCTGCATTCCACCCCTTCAACAATTCAACCGCAATACTCGCCAAGCCAGGAATGCCCATCAGTTTACCCTTCAGCCTATTTTCGGTCGTACTATGAAATATAGAGATTCCTTCATAAGCCGTACCACGCGAATGTGGAACGCCTTGCCCGGCTCTGTCTTTCCCCCTCGGTTCAATTTGCAGACATTTAAAACCAATGTGCATCGGAATCTCCTATCTTCTCTATCCCAATTTCCCTAACGCCCGCGCTGTGTACTTCAAACTACACCATAAGAGTAGTCATAACCTCTTTAGTGCGTGTTAATTATAAAAAAAAAAAAAAAAAAAAAAAAAACATGCAATCAGCTATCAGTGCTCGCATTCATAATACTCGTACCTGCGAGAGAACAGAAAGGCAAAACAAATAGCTCACATCACATTCTCATACAATTGCAATTCAAACGGGATCAGGTGTGAGAGTCAATGCTGGAAAGCTGGAGTAATTGCTGTCAAGTGTTCTCTTGTAGATTTGTTTGTTATTGTTTCTCGTTTCACTGTTTGAATTATGATCATTTGTAATAATCTGTTGTCTCTTTTCATATACCCAAACGCATGTTTCGTATACAACCAATTTATAATCAGAAGCAACAGTGGGGGCCCATAAATGACGACAGGAAGGCAGAAGATGGCAAGATAAGAACATTGCTCATCGTTGGGGGAGAATGTTGACGTCGAAGACAATACTGACAGTGACGACGGCAACACTGAATTAATGGGGTGGAATGCACCCACCGACAACCAAATATCCCATAAAGGAATTTATGTCAAATTAATGTCAAATGTCAATTACAAATATATAAGCGAATAAACTTTACTTTTATTATAACGTTTTGAAAGAACAGTATGTTTCAATTTTAATACGGAACTTTTTCAACCGATTTCTCAAAATACAGTTGTTGTCAAGAAAATCTCTGCAATAAAATTTACCCCGTTGTTCAACGCCCAAACAATAACGGAAAATGGTGTTAATACCCTTGCATGGGGGCACTACAGTTTAGAAAAATAAAGATGAAAAAAATAAATAAATAAAAATTAAAAAAAAAAAAAAACAGTGTGTATGTATTGATCTTATTGTATCCTTAGTATAGGAATCTACATTCAATGGTCTACACATTATAGCACATCACCGATATACGTGTCATCTTAAGTCTGACAGCTGACTGACTAGATGTTTCAGTTAACGTTTATGGTGGGATAGCCGTCGAAGTGCTGAGTTGACAGTACGCATTTGAGACTGACGTAGGAAAAGCGTCCTCCGAACAATATGGTTTTTGCTTTCAGGTTACATTGGCAATTATATATAAATAAACTATATAAACAACGTAATCATAATTGGGTCATTCCATACCCAAGGTAAATGTCACCATAAACTACTATTCTACACATGCTAAACCCCAAAACTAAAAAAAATAACAACAACAAGAGAGAAACCGCAATTGGAACACACTAAACCGCACTTGGAACATTCACAATTTTGAACGGATTAATGTGTGCATACATCAGAGTTGGGTTACGTGAATATCATGTATTGGGCAGATAAGCACTTGACTCATTGCGCTTGGGTTGCGTTTGGACGAATATGAGAAATGAATGGAAGAAGTGCGAATGACCTATTAATAGCCATATGCTCTGGTAGTGCACTTGGTGTATGGATATTGGGTGGGAAAATATGAGAAGGTGATGAGTGAGGTGAGTCATGGTATGGTTGTGTGGATTACAGCATCCTAAAAGAAGTGGTCCAGAACCGGCATACCCAGGTCCATGACTCATAATTAAATATTCTATTATAAAATAGATCGTAAACAAATAAACCGCAATTGGAACACGCTTAACCGCAATTGGAACACCCAAAACCGCAATTGGAACACCCCAAACCGCAATTGGAACGCCCCAAACCGCAATTAATCAGTCTCTTATCTGGCTCCGCGCTCCACCTGTGCCAGGATTGGTAAATTTATACTACTTAAGTACAAGTCTTATAATTTTTAAAACATATGCGTTATAATATTAAGTATCTACAGATTGCGGACCATAAGTGTGTAACGAAATGTTTTCCGTTACAAACTCCACACACACACACAGCCACAACTCGAACGTACCACACACACACACCAGCAACGCCACTCACTACTCACCACAACTCGAATCTACAAACTCCACACACACACACAGCCACAACTCGAACGTACCACACACACACCAGCAACGCCACTCACTACTCACCACAACTCGAATCTACCACACCACGACCGTGCTAGCCCACGTCTCCGCAGCCAGTGAGCAAATCAGTCGAGTGGTGGCCGCCGGACCAGACACACGGTTAGTTGGGTACAACAACTCGTGTGTGGAGCAGTAGCGTTCTGGTTGGTATCACCGACTCAAGTAGTAAGAGTGGGCAGTGGGGACACAGGGTGCGCAGCTATTGCGGCCCAGGTACTCGCCCCTCCTTGGAGTAGAGACAACAGTAGCGTAGTGGTAGGAATCGTGGTAGCAATGGTAACCGTAGTGGTAGACGTAGACATAGACAACAATCAACCAGAACAACAATCAACAACGACAGCAGACGGCGGCGACGACACCAGCAGCGGCAACAGGAGGAGCAGAAACAACAAGAACAACGAGAATATAAAAGGCGAAACCACCTAAGACTCGGGGCAGTCAGTCATCAACGTTCGCGAGTCGCAGGTCAGCACCACAGAGTGCATTAGCAATAAGTAAAAGTAGTTAAGTCATTTTTTTTGGATTAATAAAGATTTGGAATATTATAATCAGTGAACCGGCGTTTTGTTGTAGTTTTCCTCCTGGCTCTTGACAGTTCATTTCAGTTCCCCGAAACAGGACCTGGACATCCCCGCTCAGCTTACCCCGGCTGGGAAAACATCGTTTTATATGGCGCCCGAGCAGGGACATTAATAATTAAAGAGAAAGTACAGCGAAGAAAGTGAATGGGGAAATCGTGGATCTACAACCTCAACAAAGAAGAGATCAAAGCAGTGCTAGAGGAGTTGAAATTGGACACAACCGGGACCGTCGAAGAGCTGAGGAAAAGACTGTCCACATACATAGACAGTAATCCAGGAGGCGAGGGGAAACTCCAAGAACTGGAGACCCGTTACACCAAGTCAACACACACCAACGAACAGAGCGCCGCAGGAGAAATTACAGTGCGACCGACAAATCCACCACACTTAACGGAGCAACCAACCGTTAGTAACAGCACCCTGACGCGGGAAACGATCGCAGAGGGACAGAAGTGGAGACAGGCCGAAGAAACGCAACGGTCAACGCACGCCGACCTAGCGGGACCCAGAGACCAGATGACGACAGTACCGGAGAAGACACCAGCAATGGAGGATACGTGGAACGACGAACCCGTACCACAGAAGACAAGCGAAACGGAAATCAGCGATGCAGAGGTCTGCGACAAAGTTCGGAAGTGGGGAATCCGCTACGACGGTGGGAGGGATCCACTTGGATTCTTAGAACGGATCGAAGAACTCGCAGCATGCTACTGCCTCCCCCTCGACCGAATAACCCGCACCCTCCCAGAATTGCTCAAAGACAAAGCGCTATCGTGGTATCGTAACAACCAAGATGATTGGATGAGCTGGAAGGATTTCAAGCGAGATTTTCATTTGTACTTCCTGCCGCCAAGGTATTTCGAGCGACTGGAGGACGACATTCGCCGACGTATACAGAACCCACGGGAAAAATTTACTGAATACGTCACCGCAATTCAAACCATGATGCGATTGGCCAGGGATCAGGACAAAGAACGAAAACTAGAGCGAATCTACACGAACTGCCGGCCCGAATATAAACTCTACATACGAAGAAGAGATTTCACAACGCTACGTGATCTCATCCGCCTCGCCGAAGAATACGAGTGCATTCGCGCCGACGAACGTCCAACCCGTGTAGCTGCAATGCAAGGAGCCACCAGGAGACCAAACCCACAAGTATCCACGTCACAACATTGGTCGCACCACGAGAACCATGATCAAGGACCAGCGGAGCAAAGGAGACCCGAGCTGAGGAACTTGTGCTGGAGATGCGGACAAGAAGGCCACATGCGGCAGAACTGCCAGAACCCCCAAGTACTTTTTTGTTGGGACTGCGGAAGGCCAGACGTTCGTACAAGAGATTGCTGCCGTCGCCGAGAGGGAAACGAGAGGCGAGTTCCCGACAATGGGGGCAACGAAGAACTCGCATAATCCGCCCCTCCACCAGTCCCGCACCCCTATTTCTCAACGACGACCACCGCATGTACGCCCGAATCACCATCAGGAACGATACCTACGAAGCCCTCATCGATACCGGAGCAACGAGATCGTTTATCGATGCTGAAACCGCAGACCGAGTAACAACCGCCGTAACCCCAAGAACCAGTGACGCCCCCTATACCCGCCTAGCCGATGGAAGCAACGTGCTAATCCAAGGCAGCACCATCATCAACATCCAATTCAACCATCAGTCATACCGACAGGAATTCTTAGTCATGCCACGAATGACCAATGCTATGATACTGGGGATGGATCTCCTCGCACGGATGGGCATTACCCTACGCCTCGACTCCAGCATCCTCGAGATTCCGAAGCACCGACCAAACTTAGCAGCCTTCACAGTCGCCGCCGATACGGTAACAGACAGCCGACCAGCAACAAACATCACGCCAGACGACCGGTCACCCACTTCCCCAGCACCAGCGCCACGAACCCATCCAGCCGCTATACCGCCAGCCGACACCACTGCTAAAATCCCACCAGGACAACCCCATTGGGAATCAACAACAGAACTGACCGCCTACGAGGAACAGACGATCGAAGAATTTCTGTCTGCCGAGTTACCAAGGTTCGAGCACTTACAAGGAGTTACCCATATCGCTGAACATAGCATCAGGATGAAGGACAATCACCCTGTCAAGCAGCGATACTTCCCACGAAACCCAGCCATGCAAGCCATCATCGACAAGGAGATCGACGAGCTTCTACGAGAAAGACGGATAGAACCATCCAACAGCCCTCACAGCGCGCCGATAGTGTTGGTTCAGAAGAAACAAGGTACGTGGAGATTGTGCGTCGATTACCGACAGCTTAACGCTCGTTCAATCCGAGATGCATACCCTCTTCCACAGATACAAGCTATTCTGGACAAGCTGCGTCAGGGTAAGTTCTTCAGCACAATCGACCTCCGCAATGGATACTGGCAAATACCCATGAGCAAAGACAGTCGACAATACACCGCCTTCACCGTACCGGGTCGTGGTCTTTACCAGTGGAGGGTTATGCCATTTGGACTACACTCCGCCCCCGCCACCTTTCAAAGAGCCTTGGACCAAGTCATCGGACCAGAGCTAGAACCCTTCGCTTTTGCTTACCTCGATGACATCGTGGTGATCGGACGCACCCTCGACGAACACCTAAGGAACCTGAGGAGAGTCTTCGACAGACTAGTGCAAGCGAACCTACGAATCAACATCGAGAAGTGCCGTTTCTGCAAAACCGAACTGCAATATCTGGGACACGTGATCGGCCGCGAAGGCATCCAAACAGACCCCGACAAAATCAACGCCATAACCCAACTACCGCCACCCAAGAACCTGAAGGAACTACGCCGATTCCTGGGAGTCTGCTCTTGGTATCGACGTTTCGTAAACGGATTCTCAACTCTCGTGGGGCCATTAACCCAACTGCTGAAGAAAGGAAAACGGTGGAGCTGGGACAACGAACAACAAATAGCGTACGAGGACCTCAAGGAAAAACTCACACAAGCCCCAATCCTTGCCTGCCCCGATTTCGACGTACCATTCGTGCTACAGACCGACGCAAGTGACTGCGGATTGGGCGTCGTCCTACTACAGGAGCAAGAAGGGAAAGAGCGGGTCATAGCCTACGCGAGCCGAACATTGAACGGTGCTGAAGCTAACTATTCAGTCACCGAGAAAGAATGTCTGGCCGTCATATGGGGCGTACGCAAAATGAGACACTACCTGGAAGGCTACCACTTCACCATCATCACGGATCACCAATCACTGAGGTGGCTTAACTCCATCGAGTCACCGTCAGGACGAATCGCCCGGTGGGCCCTAGAACTGATGCAGTACGACTACGAGGTGAAGTACCGACGAGGGAAATTCAATGTACTCGCAGACGCGCTATCAAGAAGACCACTTCAAGGACCGGATGAGCTCTACGCCGTTGATCTACCACCGACCCGAGGCGACTGGTTCAGCAGGAAGAAAGCAGACGTGATGAAAGAACCGTCGAGATTCCCGGATTATCGAATGGAAGACGGTAATTTATACAGGCATATCCACGACAGCACCGCATACCTAGACGAAGACTACATCCCATGGAAGCTCTGCGTCGCCGAAGATCAACGACAGCGGGTGTTAAGGGAGTGCCACGACGAACCAACGGCGGGTCACCTAGGAATTAACAAAACCATCGCTAGAATAGCCAAATGCTACTATTGGCCGGGCATGTTCCGGGACGTAACCAAATACGTACGTCGCTGCATGTCCTGCCAACGGTACAAACCACAGCAACGGGCGGAAGCCGGAAAGATGCTCTCCACCCCCGCGACAGACCCATGGACGGTTGTGTGCTCAGACTTTGTAGGACCACTGCCACGTTCCAAGCATGGGAACTCGTTCCTCATCGTGTTCCACGACAAATTCACGAAATGGACCGAGTTCGTCCCTACCCGCAGCGCGACGAGCAAAAACCTTATAAAGGCATTTAGAGAGCGGATAATAGCGAGATTCGGAGTACCAAAGACTCTGATCACGGACAACGGGGCCCAATATACCAGTCGGGACTTCAACCGATTCCTAGCCGACAACGGAGTACAGCATCAATTCACCGCTCCATACACTCCCCAGGAAAATCCGACCGAAAGAGTCAATCGGACGATAAAAACAATGATTGCTCAGTTCACCAAGGAAAATCACCAAGGATGGGACGAACTCCTGCCGGAACTCACTTTGGCGATCAACTCCAGCAAACAGGACTCGACAGGATACAGCCCTGCTTTCCTGGTACAGGGGCGAGAGCTTGCATTACCGAAGGCGCTCTACACTGAGGTTACCCGAGGACAAGGAGTGGTAACACCATCGGCGGAACATCGAGCAACAAAGCTACGCGAAATCTTCAATATCGTCCGTAGCAACCTCAACCGGGCCTTCACCAAACAGGCGAAGCATTACAATTTGCGACGCCGAGCCTGGAGACCTAAGATCGGCGACCTAGTCCTACTACGGCAACACCCACTTTCAAAAGCTGCTGATCATTTCGCGGCCAAACTAGCACCGAAGTTCGAGGGACCGTACCAGGTACGTACATTCATTTCCCCAGTGCTAGTAAGGCTAAGTCATACCCACGAGGAGAGTGCGAACACCAAGCGGAAGGACGTTACGGCACACATCAAAAATATAAAACCACTGATACAAGACACACCAAGGGTAAATCCGCAATAAAATATCAAACCAAATAATATGGAAAACCCGGATCATTCGCCAAGGAGACACCGACGATGGAGGACAAACTTGCAAATAGCTGCCGATTGTTCCGTACGAGAACCACTACCCTCAACAACCAACGGCGACAGATACGGTTAATTCCACCAGCCTGGCAGGACCAAGACATTACGGGGACCCGGAGGAGGAACGTGCTAGAAAGGGGTAACAGGACACAGACACACCCACACAAACACATCGAGATTGCGGCGATCATGACAACACCAGCCCCAGAG
Organism: Cheilosia vernalis; assembly: GCA_949126925.1. Taxonomy (NCBI): domain Eukaryota; kingdom Metazoa; phylum Arthropoda; class Insecta; order Diptera; family Syrphidae; genus Cheilosia; species Cheilosia vernalis. The sequence continues at coordinate 72,868,001 of OX421358.1, forward strand.
TTTGAAAGCAGTGAAGAACTAAAGAAATTTCGAGAGACAGTATACTGGAAGGCCCTGAGAGAAGACGGAACAACGAGCGAGGACCCAGACTATGTAAGTGGATACCGGGAAAGAGGCACTGCCGAGGACCACACCAGTGGAGCGGGAGACCAGGACGAGGATCACGTGACGCCCGGTCCATGGGTGGCAGACGCGCTAGCCGCCATCGAAGGATCTACAAAGACATGCCGCAGACGCGTAAAGGTACCCACACCTGCCGGACCGGCAAGAGCAATTATCTCCAGTCGAGGGGACGTGGAGCTCAGAGGGCAGACGTACCTTTGGCGCTTCCCCGCTCCATCCACCCAAACATCGGAGCTTACATCACCAAAGTAAAGGGGGAGTGTAACGAAATGTTTTCCGTTACAAACTCCACACACACACACAGCCACAACTCGAACGTACCACACACACACACCAGCAACGCCACTCACTACTCACCACAACTCGAATCTACAAACTCCACACACACACACAGCCACAACTCGAACGTACCACACACACACCAGCAACGCCACTCACTACTCACCACAACTCGAATCTACCACACCACGACCGTGCTAGCCCACGTCTCCGCAGCCAGTGAGCAAATCAGTCGAGTGGTGGCCGCCGGACCAGACACACGGTTAGTTGGGTACAACAACTCGTGTGTGGAGCAGTAGCGTTCTGGTTGGTATCACCGACTCAAGTAGTAAGAGTGGGCAGTGGGGACACAGGGTGCGCAGCTATTGCGGCCCAGGTACTCGCCCCTCCTTGGAGTAGAGACAACAGTAGCGTAGTGGTAGGAATCGTGGTAGCAATGGTAACCGTAGTGGTAGACGTAGACATAGACAACAATCAACCAGAACAACAATCAACAACGACAGCAGACGGCGGCGACGACACCAGCAGCGGCAACAGGAGGAGCAGAAACAACAAGAACAACGAGAATATAAAAGGCGAAACCACCTAAGACTCGGGGCAGTCAGTCATCAACGTTCGCGAGTCGCAGGTCAGCACCACAGAGTGCATTAGCAATAAGTAAAAGTAGTTAAGTCATTTTTTTTGGATTAATAAAGATTTGGAATATTATAATCAGTGAACCGGCGTTTTGTTGTAGTTTTCCTCCTGGCTCTTGACAGTTCATTTCAGTTCCCCGAAACAGGACCTGGACATCCCCGCTCAGCTTACCCCGGCTGGGAAAACATCGTTTTAGTGTCGTATTATAGCTGTGTCTCCAAAATATGGAGGGACTGCTCATGATTCATTTGTGTGGAATAACTCTACAATCAGGTCCAAATTAGAGTCTAATTACCGCCAACGAATTCGAAGAAATTCGTTATTGCTTGGTAATTATTAAATGAAACTGTACCTAAATGATTAATAAATACTATTTCAACATTTCATTTTGTAGGGGATAGTGGATATCCATTAGAGTCGTGGCTTCTAACACCATATAGAAGAGCAAGAGTAGAAGATGAGGTAGCATTCAATACAATTCATTCCAAGGCACGCAGCATAATAGAGCGTTGTATCGGTATTTTGAAGGGTACCTAACGTAAATTGCAATACAGTCCAATATAAACTAATTAATAAGACAATTAATATTATAGGCAGATGGAGAATTCTACTTCTCGAAAGAAAATGCAGATACAGTCCGCAAACTGTATCTCAATTCACTAACGTTTTCTCTGCTCTTCATAACATTTGCATTCAGTATAATGTTCCAGTATTGGAAATAACAAACGAAGATGACCAGCAATATCATTGGGAGGCTGAAGAAACAAATGTTCGATCCATAAGAACAGTTGCTGAAAGACATCGGAATCGAATCAAAACTTTTTTGACCACCATGAGATAGTTATGTTTTCTCAATATATTTATTCAAAACAAAAACTTAATAATAATGGGAAAAATAAAACAAAATTCAGTTCATTTCATGTTTTCTCAATACCAAAACAAAAACTTAATCAGCTAGTAATAAAAAGAAAAACAAAAATCATTTCATAAATTCGAGAATTATAGTAGATATAAATAAATAGGTACATATTAATTTTGCTCCCTTAATTTTCCCTTTGACAGAAAAAGGCTCTATTTTCAATATTCAGAAACTCTTGATCAATTTTTTTTGTATTCTATTTCTTCTTTTTTTATGTCTTTGATTTGAGTTAGAATAGTAATTACTTTATTATAATAGGTCTCTGTGACACCTAAACTTTTTTTTAAAAGTGAACATTTGTCGATAGCCACATTGGGTAGGTACATTGCTGTCGGTTGGTATATCGCTGTCGGTAGGCTTTGTTGCATCGATTGTCTTCAGCTCAGGCCCACAATCATCCATGGAGTCGTTATTGTTATTAAATAAATCCTCTAATAAACGATCTTCATCCTCTTCATCTTCATCGTGCATCCAATTCAAAAATTGCCTTGAAGTGGATGGAGTTGGAGATTCATTTGATTGTGCTTCAGTAGTTGGCACTTCGGATGCAAAGCCAAATTCTTTTGCTTTGCTGTTGCCAGTAACAGCTGCTTCCAGTCCCGCAACTTCGATAATCCTATTTTCAAGGGATGTAAGCGGAATCTCCTTACACGGTGTCTCCACCTGCAAATTTTCTTTCATGAAATCTCTCACATTTGGTCGCGTTGAAAGAACGACAATATGAAATGAAATGAAGGGTGGGCATTTCGTATCATGAAATTTCATTCGTTGAAATGTCGTTGAGCAGAGCACATCGTTGCGTTCTCGCATTAAAGGCCATGAAGGAATTAGAAGAATTGCGGAAACGAGCTGAGAAAAGAAAACGAAGGTTTTGGGTAAATCCATTTCTGGAAAAAAGGGAAATGCACAATTTAGAGGAACATTTGTTGAAAGATGTTCTGTGGGAAGATGACGAGTTTCGGAATTTTCGCAGAATGCATATTGACAAGTTTCTTCTACAAGGAACTGTGAATGTTTACGATCCATCTTAATTACTCTTTGTTTCGTCATTTGTGTTCTTCTAAAAGGATCTATAAATGTTTATGATCCTTTCTTATCCCTTTTCGTTGTAGCTATGCATATTTTCCATTTTCTGTTTTATGATGCTTGTAAAACTATCTGGAAATGTTTTTTTCCTTGTTTAAATTTTCGCACATCTGGCAATCGTGTAAACATAGCTTTAAAAAAATTGGTAAAAGGTTCGATGACCCAAAAATAAACTCATACAACACGAACTCATTCTCACTCAGCCATCGCTGGAAAAAAACAAGAAATAATAACCAGCTATTTCCAAGAGCAAAATCTGTCTTGATCGACATGCAAAACTATAATGCCCATGTGACTACATCCTAGATCCTACCTACATCCATTCTCTGTTCCCATTTACCATATCCTTGTAATGACTATACTTGTCTCGTTTTTATTCAAATACCTAGTTTCAGCGCTACAACCTACAAGCGACCATTCGCCACTCAGCCATCGTGAAAATGAAAAACAAGTGTCAAACTGCACAGAAATTTCAGTCCCTCTCATGAAATCAATACCATGAAAGGAGCTGTGAAATACTTTTCATGAGACTGGTTTTTTCATGAAATTTGTGGTCTCCACGTGCAATCTGTCCTCTCATGAAAATTTTCATGCCAAGAAAATTGCAGGTGGAGACACCGTGTTATGGGGTCCACCACCTGTTTTCTTCAAGGACAATTTGTTTCTCGATAATTTCGATTTTGCCCTGTGCTTGTAGTCAGCCCATGTCTAAAAAGGAATTTTAGAATTACAAAGTTAATAGAAACAACAAAAACAAATCTGTAAATACCTTTTTCCATGCAATGACATTTTTTATGGGTGGGCCATTCTCATTTTAAATTTTGGTCAAATTTTCCCATCTTTTGATTGCTTTGTCTCTTCCCTGGGACTTTTCAGTACAATTTTTTGCCATGAAGGGGTACTTCTCCATACAATCTATCATCAAATTGTTGCGTTTGTGTTGTTGTAGAAGTCCTATAAGTGATTGATGCATATTGAAAAATAATTAATTGAAATCGAACAGCTTGCAAATTGTTATTTATTTATCTAACTTACATTTTAATTGCAAACGTCCGCCTTTGTAAAAAATCAAAATAAACAAACAAAATATTTTCAGTCAGCTGTTAGTTGTCAAAACAACTTAACGAAAATAAAGCGACATGCTGAGACTGCCAAACTATAATTTCGTTGTCACACAGTTTCTCAAACCTAAACGAATGTGAACAAAAAAACGTTAGGATTAGGAGTTACATGAAGCAGATTTTCGCTTTCGCGTGATTTATTTCGTTTTTTGAAACGCGAAAGTGGTTTTCGTTTCGTTATTTACAGAATCCCACCCCAGCACTTCGTTTAGTCCATTTGAACTACTTTATGGTTTTCCTGCACGGATACCTAATTCCATTAGCAGGAATCCCCAATCACTATACAATTACGATAACTACGCCAACGAGCTTAAAGCCCGGTTACAGCATGGTTACCAGACCGCTAAGGCTATACTATAAGACAAAAAGGCAAAATCTTAAACGTACTATGACAAGGGTTCAAACAATAAAACATTTAACCTAGGCGAAAAAGTGTTAATTAGGAATCACACTCGAGGTAACAAACTCTCATCGTCATGGGAAGGACCCTTTAACGTAACGAACATCATCTCTTCAAAAAATACTGAAATTCAAGTTCGGAACAAAACAAAAATAGTCCATAATAATGACCTTAAATCCTTCACGGAATGAACTTACCAGTAGATCATTAACATTCACATTCACATTTATACATCTCAACCAAACAAACGAAATAGCTTTCATAAAACTTTCGAGTCAAAATGAACTGGAATCAGTATCAAATCAAATAATACAATTAGAAAACTCGGAAGAAAAACCATTGGTTCCTTTAGACGTGCACAATATCCACCACTACACATTGGCTTATATAATACTGTTTTTGATTTTAGCATTTAGTCTACACCGCCTAGTAAAAAGTCTTAAAGCGAGGGGCAGCAAAACGAAAAATGATAACCCAAGCCACGAAACTGGGGATCCCTTAGCAAGTCCATTCCAAATCCCTATGAAAACAGAACCAATCGCATATTCAGGACTAAAATTGGTTTTAAGCACTGGTGTCTAGTTATTTCACGTTCCCTTTATCCCGAAACACATTTTTCCTCCACAAGTATAAAACCTTTTTCATAAAACTAATATATAACCTAGTATATTGAAATTATAAAAGAAAAATGTTTCTACAAAGTAAACCACGAACCTCTTAAAGGGTGGAATTCTTTATATAATAACACTACATATAAGAAAAAAATGTATTTACACAGAACCACAAACCTCTTATAGTGTGGAATTTTATTCTGATTGGTCTTATATTATAAAAAAAACACTCATTGTAAAAACATTTTTCACTATAAGTTACAAATTTTTATCATAATTATTTTATCTTGTTCACACCCAAGCCTACTTGCAGAAAATTCTAACCCTTCAGGTAAGCATTTTCTTTTTCTAAGGGGGATGGGATGTTGTGATCCGCACAACCATACCCTAACCATGACCTATCCTACTCATCTCATCACCTTCTCATGTTTTCCCACTGGCAATCCAAATACACCACCAGAGCGCACGGCTATTAATGGATCATTCGCCTTTTGTTCATTCGTTTTCCATTTACCCAAACGCCACCCAAGCGCAATAAGTCAAGTGTCTATCTACCCAAAACAATACACACGTAACCCAACTCCGATTGCCCAGCGGCATGCCAACATATGGCAAAACTGCAATGATTGCATATCGGAGGTTTACTACGTTGTGCTATCGGGGACATAATAATAATTTATGAATGGATGACACTTGACACCAGCGTAAGGCAAATTACACCCAAGATGTCATTTGGGTACTTTTAATGGGAACGGAAAACAATTGGGCAACACCTAGAAATAGCGCGTACGCATAATTGGTAAATGGTAAGGAACCAATGGTGCATGGAGGGGGAAGATAGGAGACGGGCCATGAAGACTAAGGCCCATTTTATTCACTCGAAGTTGAACACAACTTGGGGATTTTTATATGGGAAACTTCCCAAGTTGTGTTCAACTTCGAGTGAATAAAATGGGCCTAAATAGTATAAAAGGCAAGGTTATGAACAGGAAAGGTCAGAGTAAGAATAACAGAGTAAGAGCAACAACCAGATTGATCGCAGCCAAGCAATAGACAGCGGGTCAATTCTGTAAACGATATAACTAACTAAATAACAAATAATAAACATTACTATTGGTCGCAGCCCTGCTAAAGACAGCGGGCCAATAGCTATTGATCAAACAAATACAAAGCGTCTTTTTTTTACGCTCCGCTTTGCACTCTTCCCTCTCTCTAGAGGAAGCACGGTGCAAGTCGTAACAGCAGGCAGTTCTGTGTAATTTTTCAAGCCTTTTATTCCAGTCGGCGTGTGTCCAAAGGGTACCGTATCTTTTAAAGGGCATCGAACCACTTATTGGCATCATGCTTGATTCAGTTGACGTTGAGGTAACTGTGGGCGTGGGTATTGCTGATGTTGTAGTGGTTGTTGTTGTGGATGTAGTCGTCGTTGATGTTGTTGTCGGGGTGGGTGCGGGCATTGTAGATGTAGTAGTTTTTGGTGCTGTTGAAGGCGTCGTTGATGCTACAGAAGGTGATATACTGGTCGTTATTGCCGTTGTTTGAGAATTGCGTGTAGATGGTGATGCAGCGCAGGCGGGTAAATGCAGATTGGGGTCAGAATCACGTAGTTCAGACAGAATTGACGTATTATAGACTGAATGATTATGGCCTTGGGTGCTATCAGATAGAGTTTCGATTTTTGTTGCTACTGACTTCAGCTCCTCGACAATGCATCCGACCGTTTGTCGAGTGACGGACAGGTCCTCTCTGACTGTATCAATTTTGTCAAGAACTATGTTGATTATTGGCGAAAAATCAGGAACCGAATAATTTGGTGAAGTGAATGGTTGTTTTTGAGCTCAGCATTGTTGATAGAGGACGCGTCTTTACAATTTATCGTGACTTTCTTTTTCGATGCTACGGAGTTTTAATTTGTAGAACGCGTCTGAAGAGTCGATCACTGCACTGAGATCATCAACACTTTTGACGACCAAATCTAACTTCGAAATTTGATCTTACATTTTTTTGTTTTTCCTGGAAATGTCTTGGAATGTCGAGTTAAAATAATCGCTAAGGCATTTGATGGCGATCATTATATGGGAAACAGATATTTGTTTGCACTCGTCACATAGGTATTGAAAAACACTTGCATATTCTTTGAGGTAGGTTGCGGAACGTTTTTTTTGGGCCAATGCATGTTGGGTGGAAAGAATTAGAGCAAATTCCACTGCAGGTGACCCGTTCGGTTTCATTGGAAACACAATTTGCGTAACATTGTTGGCAAAAAAGTGCAAATTAATCACGACACAGTTAAACGTAATATTATAAAATCGGCGAATTTGCGGCAAAGGTGGGAAACGAATGCTAAGTAACACGAAAGACAACCTTACTGGGCGGAGGTTCAAATGGAAATGGAAGTGCATCGTGTAACAAATATTATAGAAAAATCGTTAGAAGAAAAGCAAGTTTGCTCTACACTATTTTTAGACGTTGCTCAGGCTTTTGATAAGGTCTGGCATAAGGCCTTAGAGTATAAACTTCATAGGGATCTACCAAGACAATACTATGAGGTACTTAAGTCTTATATTTCAAATAGATACTTTAGAGTTCGCTATGGTTCAGCGTATTCTGAACTCAAAGAATTACCAGCAGGAGTTGAACAGGGAAGTGTTCTGGGACCAACCCTGTACTTATTGTATACTAGCATTGTATATAAATCTAATAGTACTCTCATCAGACGAATTTTTTTATTTGGGCCTCTGCTCTGTAGAGGGCGTATGGTCGCATGGTTAGCAAAAGAATAACCTTTTCTCAGAGAAGAATTGTTTTGAGTGAGCGAAAGGACGGAGAACGACAAAAAAAACACACATACACTCTTGTCGTGGTACCTCGTGTGTCGTGTCGTACGCGTGCCTACTTGTTTTGGGTTCCTTTGTGGGTCTGTGTCTCTGTGATATGTGATGTGACTGGAACAGAATCGTTCGTCACACCCGTGAGGTTTATGAGATATGATCGTGATTGTGTTGGTTAATGGTTGGCTGCAGCTGTAGGTTGGCAAGACAAGATGAGATATCTTTCATTTTTCTATATTTTTCGCCGAAATGGTGATTGGTAAATTTCCGAAACGTTGCTACATTTCATTATTTCTTTGAAATAAGCCACGTTTCTTTGCTTTGGGTTTTGCTGCATAGGCCCGTTTGTTGAAAGGTGGATATGTAATGTACTTAGATTATTATTCTTCTGGTTTTGTAGCTACATAATGTACCAGTACCAGGACATAATTTTTGCATTTAATCTCATATAGGTCATTATCAACGCTCAACCCAATCGGAAGCTAATAATTATCCGAGGATATCCGGAAGATTTTCGTGATCTTAATCTGTGATCTACCTATATGCCTACGTTTACCTAACCTATTCCGAAAAAATAAAGCGCACAAACCTAGTTTTTCTGCAATCTTCCAGTTTTTCATAATTTTTGAGGAAAAACTTTAAACGTAAAGGGTAATTATGTTTCTCAGTAAAAGATTAATAAAATTGCACCATACTGTCCTCCGGTTAAGAACAACATGGAGTGCATTTGAAAAAATTTCGTATCTAGCATATGGGTACAAAGCGATGGAGATTTATAAAAACATTTTAAGCAAATATCCTTTTCTTCGTCGTGAAAATGTGCCTAAGGCTTGTGAAATAGTTTCATATTGACAAACGTGCTTACATCAGAGCTTTTGGATTCTTTTGCAAATTGTATTCTCTATTTTCCTTTAATCTTTTTGGGGTATCAAATAAAAAACGAGATACCTATAGTCGTCTTAATGCTATTTGCTTCTAATGTTTTGTTATTTGTTTGTCTATGGGGAGATGGAAACTGCGAGGAAGAGGCCTCATTACCATCATTAATATTTAGAGGTAAACTATAATCCCTTATAAATGTAATTGGTGAAGAGGTTTTATTTACTAATAATGGAGGTAAATCATTTTGAATTTCTTCTATCACAGTAGCAACTTTTAAAATACCTGCACTTTCCCTAAAATTAATAACCCCAAAGCACGGGTCACCAATTAGAGTGTCAGTACATTTACACACAGCTATAGCTGACATTGGATTTGCATTTTTAGTAAGGCATTTTCGTGTCCCCTTTGTTATTATATCTTTTGGGTAAAAATGTTTCTCGCAAAAATAGGCAGTTTTTTTTTTTTTCAAAATGTGTGTTCCGAGAATGTTTTAACCAAATTTCCTTTCGGTGGTCATTTGGAACTTGAAAAAATGATAAGGAAAACGTTTTTTTTACGCTGAGGCAATGAGTGTAGGCATCTCTAACAGGCATTTTTATTTAAAACTTAGGGCGTATGCACTTTAAAATAATAATAATTGTATTTTAATTAAAACAAGCACACCAGTGTCTTTTCTAATTGTTACTTTACTCTTTAAAACATATTCAATTTTTCAATTATGCGAAACTTATAAGAAACTTCTAAATGTAAATTAATAGCTTTACTTTAAAATAAAAGGCAAAACACTTGTGGTAACTTTGCTTCCGTAATGCTTTTAAATCAATTTTTGCCTATGTCCACTCTTTATATTTAGTATTGCAAGAACAACTTAGTTTCCAGCGGAAAGGGCGTGGAAATCCTTTTATTGGCATACCTACTTTAAACATCCAAAAAATTTATATTTTCGCCCAATTACCCTAATAATCAGACAACCCAAAAATTGTTAAAGTTAGGAATTTTTTAGGCAACGAGCTCTGTGACACACAAACATCCATAAAAAACATACATCAAAAAAATATCACCAACAAGCAAAGATCGAAAGAAGAAAATAAATAATTTGTACATGCAAACGAGATGAGATGATACACAAATTATCTCATATCTATTTGTTCGCACAATCCAGAAAATTGTGTTGCACTTTATGCGTACACACACAACTATACGAGTATACGCAGCAGGTACATTCATGCGAAGCGAACAGAAGTGCTTCTGTGTTCTTCTCTTTTTTTAGATCTAATAACAAATCCTGTCATTTGTAGCTTATAGGGGTGGTTCATTGTGTTTACTATTTCGTTTGGTTCTCTCTTGCCTTTTTCTATTCTCAGTGACAGTAATTGGTGTCTGTGGTAAGTGCAAAACTATGGTTGCCGTCAATGATAGGAAAATAAAGTAATCGGGCCACTGCTCTATAGAGGCGCTAGTGTCGATTTCCTCTGATGAGAGTACTATTAGATTTATATACAATGATACTAGTGATTTACCACATACAAACGATGTGATGATAGCAACATTCGCAGATGACAATGCTCTTCTATCAACTGATGGATGCGTGATGTTTCCCCTATTGCACATATAAATGGAGTATTTTTGGTGACTTGTAGTCTTTAGGTGACGAGGAAAACTGTGAAGATAATAGTTCCTCCTAAATTATATCCATGGCTATTAAATATATTTCGTTATTTTGGTTTTCGCTCATTTGGCTTGAAAGCAAACTTCTTAAAATGACGTAAAACAGCTGTGCGAAGTACATTGGTAGGTAGGTATTGTGAGAGTGTGTGTGGATCTGAAAAAATATCGAGATCTGCAAAAAGTGCTCCGAATCGAAAAAAAGATTGATTTTTTGTGATTTATATCAAAAAAAGATTGATTTTTGGTCCCATTGGAAAACGACATAAGCAGCAACGCAGTGTATGGTTCTTCACTCTGGTAGGAATGAGAAAGTTGGATAGTTGATGGTGACACTACATAGGTGGCGGTGTAGTTCCAGTAGCAAAACACTTCGGTTGTTAAAAATCGATAGACGGCGGTGCATGCAGTAGGTCAATAATTAAGCAAGTAATATGGTTGGTGAAATCGATGAGATATGGTGCGTGTAGAAGATAAACGATAGTAATGTGGTGAGTATCAATCTTGATGTAACGGCAGAGCATACACTAAAAGTAGAACCTACACAGAGGAAAGAAGTAGACAGATTAGAGGTCCGAGTGTTAGAGAAGGATGAAGTTAATAATCTCGCTCAAATACAGTCCTTGTTGTTGATGAAGTAGTCAAACATGAAACGAGAACCGTATGAAACATTCAGTGTACGCCAGCAAAATTGCTTCGCAGGCAGAACATCCACTAATAGTATTGAATGTGATAGAACGAGATGGGTTGAATTAATATCAATCACAATTAGCACTCAGTCAAATAAAGCAGAGAAGAATAAATAAATTAATATTCTTATAAGTTTTTAACACTTTTAGGGAAGAAACCAATAGGAATTAAACTCGCGAACAAAATGCAAACCACGAAACTGATCAAAGCAGTTTGAATGCAACACAGTTTTGGCAGGAAGATTTTTATAGATAAATCTTATAATAAACAAGGAGCGAAAATGAAAAATGACTATCTCGGACACCCGCTGCAACAGCTTAGAAGCGTGTATTCATTGGCTATTAACCCAATCAGTAAAATAATTTGTCGCTCTTCTCTAAATGTGTCAAAAGCTAACAGGTTCATTTAGCAAAAAAAAAAAAAAAATATACCCCTAGTACAAAAAAAAAAAATTCGGAAATTCGGCTATTCATTAGCTATCAACCCAATCAATCAAATAATTTGTCGCTCCTCTCTAAATATGTCAAAAATTAAAAAAAAAAAACTGATATATCCCGTTCGAATCCTACTATCCCACATAGCTTATTAGAAGACGTGGGTAAAGCTGGGACCGCCACATTCGAATTTCGCCAAACAAACTACATGGGATTTAATTGCTATTTAATCGCTATTTAATTGCTCTATTCTTGATTTTTGATTGGAAATGTTTTTTTTTTTGATCGGATAAGCCGTTCGCACACAATTTCAAATTTAAGTTTTTTTGTAACGGTCAGTTCGCTATAAAACTCTTTTGGTTTTGAAGGAAAAGCAACAAAATTATGAAAAAATTAACCCATACGAATTTTAAAGCGCACCATATATTAAAAGCAGCGTACATTTGTAGGGTACTACAGGAACAAATCAAATATTTTGTTGCTCTTCTCTAAATGTGGAAGAAAAGGTAAGATAGGCATTCCAAAAACAAAAATTTTGAAAAATTAAAAAAAATAGTTATCGTTTGAATTTAGCTAAGCAACATAGATCACAAGAAGCTCCTATTCATTACCTATCAACTCATAGAATAAAATAAATCGTATCTCTTTTTTAAATATGTCAAAAAGCAATCGGCCTTACCAATAATCAACTTTAGTCTGGCACTTTACGAAAATACTCCACACATTCCAAAATCCCTTTACCAATAAACAAATATAGTTGCCAGACTATCGCTAACTGTAGGGTTAAATGTTAGTGTTGAGAAAGCCATGTTTATCTCGGGCATTAGCTAAATAGATCCTCCCTTATGTCATTTTGAAGACAAGTGTTGCCCAAACATCCAAAATCACGGTATTAAATTTCGTAATAGGAGAGAATTTAATACGATGTTGCTCAGCCTTAGCGTTAACAATTATTAATTAATTTTAGTAAATTGTGAATGTTTTCTAATTTTATTCGTTGCAATACAACAATGCAAATGGTTTTTAAGTCTTACAAACACAATTTTGTACAAATGTATGCGAAATATTGAAAAATATTGCCTTTTTTCTTTTATTTCTTAACATGTGAAGCATATATTTCTGTGCTTTTTTTCTGTTTTATCTTGTTTTACCGCTAGTTCTTGCTTTATGATTGGTTTTCCTTTTTAAATAGTTGCTTAATAAAAACTAAATTGTATGTAATTTTGGGATATTTCCAAGACTTTCTTGACAGTCATCGCAAACAGAATAAAATATCTTCTTACTTAAGTTTGGACGGGTTATACCTTTTTGCAACAATTCTCAGTACCTTAGGTGACTCAGGTAGATATTTTGTTGCAACCAAACCCTTTTTAAACTCTTTGCAAAAGGTGTTTGTTTACCGAGAATAAGGATCTCTAATGAGACAATGGTAGGTGTGAAAAGGGTTCACTTCGCAGAAAATATAGTTATAAAATAGAATTATCAGCACTCAGCAAAATACATGCAAAATAACAAGTTTATTAGCTTCTGGAGGGGTAACAGGTAGTAGGAGAATATGTGTCCATAAAAATGTGCGTTTTAAATTTTTCAGTTCGAATTTCAACTTTTGTCGGTTTCTAAGTTTCCCGAATTAAGTATATAAGCCATTCAATTTTCTATAGGTTAAATTGTATTTATTTTCAAACACGGAAGCGATAAGTTCTTAACACGCTTCCTACGTGCGATTGTAATTTATTCTGAAATGAATGAGCCAGCTATTATTTCTATTTTTAAAAATATTCACTTGCTAACGACGCAATAGTGACGTTTAGACCACTAGGTAATTTGATTTGCATCGTCAGCCTACGAATAAATGAAACCATTCAAATAAACTGTGCTCCGTTTATTGAATAATTTGAAAGAGATTTTATTACAACACATATGCACTCATAAAGAAATCGCGAGGTAGTATTAGAAAACATAGGAAAGCGTACCATAAAAGTACTGAAAATTGTGTCCGATCGAACGATATGGCATTACTGATTTGCATATGATATTTGACAGATCAGCGGATATTTTGTGCATTTCCTATTTTGTGTTTTGTTTTTTGCTTATACTAAGTCTCAAAGAGCATTGGAAAGATATGTGTTGGGCAAATTTAATTGCAATTTATGTATTCCTTCTTTTAGAATAAAATCCTCCTTGTGAAAGAGACCATTAACCTTGTTTTTCACGAAAACAAATTATGAAATTGAATTCTGCAATGACAACAAATGTAATAGATTCTAAGAAAGTTGTGGGACTAGTAAATGTGGAGGTCTAATTGTTTATTGGTACCGTTTCACAAATGCTGTACATTTTTACTAAAGCTGACATCTAACTAGTTGTCGACATTAGTGATTGATTATTGGTAAGGCCGAATAAGTTCATTTTCCGACCAAAAAAGTGAGCCGTTTGAATCCTACTATGCCACATAGCTCATTAGAAGCGTGTAATCATTAGCTATCAACCCATATACTCAAATAATTAGTTGCTCTTCGATAAATAGGTTAAAAGTCAAAAAGTTCACATTGCCAAAGAAAGCCAAAGATACCCCTAGTACAAAAAAAAGTTCGGAAATTTGAAAAAACTGATATATCCCGTTCGAATCCTACTATGCCACATAGCTCATTAGAAGCGTGTATTTATTAGCTATCAACACATAAACTCAAATAATTAGTTGCTCTTCGATAAACAGGTCAAAAGTCAAAAAGTTCACATTACCAAAGAAGCCAAAGATACCCCTAGTACAAAAAAAAAAATTCGGAAATTTGAAAAAACTGATATATCCCGTTCGAATCCTACTATGCCACATAACTCATTAGAAGCGTGTATTTATTAGCTATCAACCCATAAACTCAAATAATTAGTTGCTCTTCGATAAATAGGTCAAAAGTCAATAAGTTCACATTACCAAAGAAAGCCAAAGATACCCCGAGTACAAAAAAAAAAAAATTCGGAAATTTGCCACATAGCTCATTAGAAGCGTGTATTTATTAGCTATCAACCCATATACCCAAATAATCTCTTCGATAAATAGGTCAAAAGTCAAAAAGTTCACATTGCCAAAGAAAGCCAAAGATACCCCTAATACAAAAAAAAATACGGAAGTTTGAAAAAAATCTGATATATCCCGTTCGAATCCTACTATGCCACATAGCTCATTAGAAGCGTGTATTCATTAGCTATCAACCAATATACTCAAATAATTAGTTGCTCTTCAATAAATATGTCAAAAGTTAAAAATATTAACAAATGTCATTTCTTCGGAAATCCAGTTCGCGCATCCAACTCTTTTGTTTTGCTATGGAAAATTTGAAAAAAACTGATATCCCGTTCGAATCCTACTATGCCACATTACTCATTCGAAGCGTGTATTTATTAGCTATCAACCCATAAACTCAAATAATTAGTTGCTCTTCGATAAATAGGTCAAAAGTCAATAAGTTCACATTACCAAAGAAAGCCAAAGATACCCCTAGTACAAAAAAAAAAATTCGGAAATTTGAAAAAAAAAAAAAACAAAAACTGATATATCCCGTTCGAAACCTACTATGCCACATAACTCATTAGAAGCGTGTATTTATTAGCTATCAACCCATATACTCAAATAATTAGTTGCTCTTCGATAAATAGGTCAAAAGTCAAAAAGTTCACATTACCAAAGAAAGCCAAAGATACCCCTAGTACAAAAAAGATTTCGGAAATTTGGAAAAAAAAACTGATATATCCCGTTCGAGTCCTACTATGCCACATAGCTCATTAGAAGCGTGTATTTATTATCTATCAACCCATATACCCAAATAATCTCTTCGATAAATAGGTCAAAAGTCAAAGAATTCACATTGCCAAAGAAAGCCAAAGATACCCCTACTACAAAAAAAAAGTTCGGAAATTTAAAAAAAAACTGATATATCCCGTTCGAATCCCACTATGCCACATAGCTCATTAGAAGCGTGTATTTATTAGCTATCAACCCATGTACCCAAATAATTAGTTGCTCTTTGATAAATAGGTTAAAAGTCAAAAAGTTCACATTACCAAAGAAAGCCAAAGATACCCCTAGTACAAAAAAAAAAAAATTCGGAAATTTGAAAAAACTGATATATCCCGTTCGAATCCTTGTAGGAAACGCCCATTAGTATGCACCTGCAGTCTACCAACACACTCCCTTGCAGGGATAATTGTCATCCAGTGGTAATTTCGTGGTCAAAAGTGATCGCACCAACGTCAAGTCGGATATCCGAAGATACCTACCTATACACCCACATTTAACTATCCCTCCTTGGAGAGCTTTGGATGTGTCTGGGGTATGATGGGTTGGTGTCCTGGCTGAAAGCACATGAAAGTATTCTTCATTAGAATTGTCCGCATGGGATATTAAGTGTGCAGGAGACCAGAGGGAGACGCATTTAGCTCGTCGGAGGGGTGGGTGATGTGTCTGCTTGTCTAATGGTTGCAAAAAAAAATTTTCTTCGTGCCAAATGAATTAATATTGTTGATGTGTCTACCGCTGTTGTACTAGGAGAGTTGATCTTTTTGAGTCTGACCAGACTAGTTAGCCGATATCAATCTAAAAGTATCGGTAATAGAAAAAAATAAACCCAAGGAGAAACATGGGTCCAGAATTGGGGAAGCTGACGATCACCAGGGGATATACGCACTACAAGAATAAACAAAAAGGGGTCTGATGTTGTGACCGAGGATGTGACTTGAGGCTGGTTAAGAAACCTCTAAGGCCATCCTGACGGCGGAACCCACCCTACAATTGACCGAAGTCCATTGCTCCATGGCTACCATGTGCCGATATATTTATGGCAGCCCCAAATATCGCGGTGTGTACGCTTACTTTCTCATGCCCTCTGAATCACGTTCGATCGCCGAATAGAAAAGATTTTAGCACATTTTTACAGAGTGCGAAAACTTTAACATTTATTTAGCAGCCCTTCATTGGGCGTAGAATTCAAAGTATTTATTTAACATTACAAGGTGACTTAGGGTCAGGTAGTGTAACATGTGTGTTGCAAGAGCAAGGAATGTTAATGAATTTAGGCTAAGCCAAAACAATGAAACAACAATGAACCAAGGGTAGGTAGGTATCTACTATCTCGAGTGAGTACGCGAATAATTACGAACAGATATGACGTAGTAAGAATAGGATCTACTAAGGTTGCAAGGTACGTTACGGTTATTGGGTTCCGCGGTAAATTCAAAAAAATATTATATAACTAGTATTAACCAATATTCTTAATACAATCTCATAAAATTAACTACTAAATATAGTTGCCATAAGAAAATATAAAATATGCACTTACAGTCTTTTTTTTTTCTGTTTTACTTTACGTTGTTTTGTTGATACGTTGGGTTTTATAAATCTGCTTTTCGTGATGTGCGCACAGGACGATTCAGCATATGGTGTTCTCACTGTTAGGAAAATGGATGATTTAGTTATTGAAATTTAATTATTTTATATATTCTATGGCCATTTACCTGTGGGTGTACCCGAAACCATACACAAAAAAATTATACCTGCTTCAATATCCTTACCGACCCTTAGGGCCGATTTTTCAATAGTCAGATAAATCGCCTGATTAAACTTTTTTAACTAACGATTAAATTTACTTCACTCTTTATCTGCTAGATATAAACTTTGAGTTTTTCAATCATAAAATAAAAGCTAGATAACTATTCGAAGGTAAAGTTGTGTGAGTGAGACAGATGGATTGACTATATGCTGTGTTAAAGCATAGAGGATAGTCATGTTCAAAGCTTGACGTCTGTTAAGAATAATGGATGTAAGAGTAGTTGTCTCTATGCTATATAATAAGTAACGATCATTCTGAAAGGATTTAAAAATTTGTATGTTTTCGCTAATCACCCTTTGTCTTATATATTTGCATGTCCGAAAAAGGATCTATAATAGTTTATTATCCTTTTTGTATACTTCCAGTAGTTTTTATGTGTAATTAGTGGAAATGGTTATTCCGTCGGCTTTTTTTGGTCATAGGCGTGTGAATGAAACTATCAATTAGTTCATTGTTTTCCCGACGTTTCGGCAGGGATTGCTGCCTTCTTCAGGGTATCTTTATTGTGAAACATTTATAATTATTAAAAAGTACAAGAGAGGAGATAGCGTGGAACTTACAATATTTAAAAAAAGTAATAACTGTTAAAACAAAGAACAATGATATTAACTTTAGCACAACGATTAAAATAAAAAAAGAAAAAACAAATTTATAAACAACAAAATTGACACACTTAGGGTGTAACACTTCAGTTGAAGTTTAGTCTAGAATTAGGTTTTTCCGTCGACTAGAGAGCTATATATAGCAGATATATTTTGGATGTCCTGTTTTCTGTTCATGTTATTCCTGTTGTTAATTATGTGTAGCGTCTCAAGAGTATACCGTTTCGAGGTATGTCTCTCCGTCTGCAGCACAGTTGCGTTGTCAAAGTCTGGGTTGTGGTTAGCCTGAATGGAATGGTTGGCTAGTGCCGTTTTCCACCGTTTCTTGACTTAATGTCCGACCGGTGGTTGGACATTCTTTGGGACAGGAACTGTTTTGTTGTACCGATGTAGCAGAGGTTACAACTTTCATTGTCATTACCAAGGCAGTTGATTTTATACACTACGTCAGTACTTTTTTGCTTCTCAATTTTGGGTTTAAGTTTAGAGAACGAGGATGCTAGAGTCTGATTCGACTTGAAAGCTATATGAAGCTCCTTAGAACTGTTGCTGATCATCTGTTTAAAGTTCTCGGCGAGTCTGGGAACATAGACAACACTTCTGTAAACCGGCAATGTGTCCTCTGTTCCTTTGTCCCGTGGAACTTTTCGTTTATGGTTCAATATAGTGTTTCGTATGAAACCATCTGGGTAATTATTGTCCTTAAGAATTTTTGTGACTTTCCGTTCATTTTTAAGATGGAACTTCTCGTCACTCAACGTAAAAACCTTGTGAACAAGATTTGAAGCAGTGTTTCTTATGATGTGCTTTGCTTGGTTGTACTTAAAGTTGATGAGTCTTCCAGATGCCGTATCTTTCTGATGCCAGTTAAATGAAAGGCGATGTTGGTCGCGACTGATTAGAACATCCAAAAACGCTATGGAACTGTTTTTCTCCATCTCAACAGTGAATTGGATTTTAGCATGCAGTCCATTGAGGCAACTTAGCATGTTGTCAATGTGCTGTTGGTCAATGACAACGAATATATCGTCGACATATTTTGCGATGAATTTGGGCTTTGAAGTCATTTTGAAGCATTCATCTAATAAGTGATCCATTACCAGATCAGCAATTGTGGGCGAGAGTGGGTTGCCCATCGGCATACCAAAGATTTGTTTATACAAGCTCTCCTTGTACTGTAAAAAGTTGTTTTCCTTAATACAAAAATCAAGGATTTCGAGAAACTTGGATTGGCTCAAGCTGGTATTTTCACTTATTGAATCCCATTTCTTTTTGACGACCGCAATTGCGAGTTGGACGGGGATATTAGTGAAGAGTGAAACAACGTCATATGAAACTAAAACGTCTGTTTCTTCTAATTGAACAACTCTCGCTTTTTCAACAAATTCATATGAATTTTTAACAGTGTATGTCGAATTCATCGTCGCACACTGTAAAATTCTGCATACGTATTTGGCGAGTTGGTAGCATGGGACTCTTGTCGATGACGTAATTGGACGAAGCGGTGTGTTAGGCTTATGAATTTTTGGTAAACCATAAATCGAAGGTATCTGTGCT
Source organism: Cheilosia vernalis (assembly GCA_949126925.1). Classification (NCBI taxonomy): domain Eukaryota; kingdom Metazoa; phylum Arthropoda; class Insecta; order Diptera; family Syrphidae; genus Cheilosia; species Cheilosia vernalis. The sequence continues at coordinate 72,887,440 of OX421358.1, forward strand.
GTGTATGTTGTCATTTTTGCCTTCTCCCTCTCTGTAATTTTGTTGTTACGGTGCAGCCATTTGACAATGTTGTTGTTTTTGGTTTGCAATACTGCTGTTGGGTTATTTCTCACTAGTCTATTATACGGTTCTGTCTCCCAATAGTTCTGTCATCTTCTCTTCATATTCCGTTTTGTTCACTGCGACGGTGACGTTTCCTTTGTCAGCTGGTATTATGAGAATGTTTTTGTTTTTCTTCATGAAATTGATAGTTTCTTTTTGTACCTTCAGTACATATATAGAAAACTTATCATTTTGGTGATGACGTTGAAAAGAGTGAAGCATATTGCAGTATTTGGCTCTCATGATTTCTTGCTCTCTTTCGTCTTTAACCGTTCTTATTACTTCTTCCCCATCCGCAATTAGTTGGAACAGTGGAAAAGTTTGTTTGTCAACCGGCAAGGCGAATTTTTTGCCCATTGAGAGCAGCCATCTGATCTCGAGCGGAAATTCTACATCACTTTTGTTAACAAACCATTTTTCGTGCATTCTGATGTTGTATGTTCGCCATAGAGCTTGTCTAAGACGATCTAGTTTGTGTGCATTACTTTGTTGTTTTTTGGTGTAAATGGCTTTGAAAACTTGGTTTTGTTTGGTGATAAATTGTTTATATTCGTCAGATGTTAAGCAATTTTTTATGCATTGGTTGTTTATTCTTCGTACATTGATCGTTTGTTGTACCTTGTGAAAAGTCTCCGAGATTTCCAGGTTAAGAATTTTATGGTGGAATTTGTTCTCTATTTTCTCATAGAGACCGATTGATTCTTTACTAGAGAAAAGGAGTTTAGTGTTGTTGGTGGAATGTTGAATATGATTGGGTGTAAAGCCATATTCTCTACATGCTAAAAGAAATCTTAAATTTGTTTTTCGTTGTGCTAACTTCCTTTGAGCGTTACTATATTGTTTCAAGTTATTGCAGACATCTTCTCCATACTTATATTTGATGTGTTGGTAGTAGTTTCTCATGATTGTTGATTCGGCAAGCCGTCCGAAGTGAATATTGCAGATAGAGTTCTTGACCAATTTAGTGTTTATGTGTAATTAGTGGAAATGGTTATTCCGTCGGCTTTTTTGGTCATAGGCGTATGAATGAAACTATCAGTTAGTTCATTGTATTCCCGACGTTTCGGCAGGGATTGCTGCCTTCTTCAGGGTATCTTTATTGTGAAACATTTATAATTATTAAAAAGTACAAGAGAGGAGATAGCGTGGAACTTACAATATTTAAAAAAAGTTATAACTGTTAAAACAAGGAACAATGATATTAACTTAAGCACAACGATTAAAACAAAAAAAGAAAAAACAAATTTATAAACAACAAAATTGACACACTTAGGGTGTAACACTTCAGTTGAAGTTTAGTCTTTAGTCAAAGAATGTCCAACCACCGGTCGGACATTAAGTCAAGAAACGGTGGAAAAACGGCACTAGCCAACCATTCCATTCAGGCTAACCACAACCCAGACTTTGACAACGCAACTGTGCTGCAGACGGAGAGACATACCTCGAAACGGTATACTCTTGAGACGCTACACATAATTAACAACAGGAATAACATGAACAGAAAACAGGACATCCAAAATATATCTGCTATATATAGCTCTCTAGTCGACGGAAAAACCTAATTCTAGACTAAACTTCAACTGAAGTGTTACACCCTAATTGTGTCAATTTTGTTGTTTATAAATTTGTTTTTTCTTTTTTTGTTTTAATCGTTGTGCTAAAGTTAATATCATTGTTCTTTGTTTTAACAGTTATTACTTTTTTTAAATATTGTAAGTTCCACGCTATCTCCTCTCTTGTACTTTTTAATAATTATAAATGTTTCACAATAAAGATACCCTGAAGAAGGCAGCAATCCCTGCCGAAACGTCGGGAAAACAATGAACTAATTGATAGTTTCATTCACACGCCTATGACCAAAAAAAGCCGACGGAATAACCATTTCCACTAATTACACATAAACACTAAATTGGTCAAGAACTCTATCTGCAGTAGTTTTTATGTTTATGGTTCTTGTAAAAGGATCTAGAATGGTTCATCTTTTTAGTTATTTTTTCTTCCTTTTATGACACTTGTAAAAGGATCTACAAGTGTTTATGATCCTTGTCCTTTTTTTATTGGTTTCTAGCATACCTGCTAGTCAGCATTTCGAATAGATGCTTTATACGAAATGCAAAAAGGAGGATCAGTGGTGAACGCCAGAGAGTTGGAAAAGTGTTCTGCAGGAGTTTACTTCTATATAATCATTAGCCGTTTTAGTTTCAGTGGCAAACATTTTAAATTTGCAATAGAAAACGCTAAAATTATATTTGCTAAATTTTCCAATTCGACAGTTCGCCGACTTTAACTAGAGATTTATATTTTATCCGTCTCACAAAGGGGCAGATATCTTTATGAGACAGTTAGCTGTTATATTCTTCGAATAGCTGCTATTCGACTATTGATAAATGGATTTATGTCTTATCGGACAGTTAACCCCTATCTGGTTGCCTATCTGACTATTGAAAAATCGGCCCTTAGTTATCAAACTAATCTTATCTCTAAATAATTTTATAATATAACTGTCACGGCTGGGATGGTTGTTGTAGGCACTTCAGATGCACCTAACCATTCGACTGCTTTGTTGGTTTTTTCTTTCGATGTCGTTGGGGAAGACTTTATCGACCACGTGGTGAAGAGGTTCGGATGTGGTGGTCTTTCGGGGGACGACGATCGAGCGTGGGGGGGGGGGGGGGGGAATGGGATGGCGGGAACTATCTGGTGACACGGAATGCTGGAGTGGCGCAGTCTAGGCCGAGTGCTTTTGATGGCGGGAAATATCTGGTGACACGGAATGCTGGAGTGGCGCAGTCTAGGCCGAGTGCTTTTGATGGCGGGAAAAATCTGGTGACACGGAATGCTGGAGTGGCGCAGTTTAGGCCGAGTGCTTTTGATGGCGGGAAAAGCTGGTTGGACGGCAGCAAGTCCTCGGGCGTATGGGATTGGAGGCGTGCCTTGATTCCTGCTTAAGGCACGAGCAAGCCCGTAGAACCGTGGCGGTATGCGGCGAAGATTTCTTTGGGGGATTTTCTTAGGAGCACTCCTTGGCTCCAGATATCCTCGAAGCTAGTCGATAATCTTTCGACTGTTGAGTGTCTGCTGTAAGGGGGTAAGGTGATAATCTCATGAAACAGAGATAAAAGAAAAATTACCTTATCAAGATGGGGTTATGACTTAAATCATTTTGTGCTGCGCACACGCTTAAAATTTCCTTTTTTTTACAATTATTTTTCTTTTCTTTTGGAAATCAAATTTTAACCAGTGAGGTTAATTGGCGAGCCCTCGATTAATCGACTTTAAAGATTTTGTTCGTTTAGATTTAGCACGCGCACCAGTTCTGCCACCGTCCAATCGAGAAAAGACCGGCCATTGTTGCGCTTTGGTTTTTTATACCATGGGAGTGTTAGCTGACGGCGATTTCTCGGCGAAGTGTGCGGCCATTGCATGTACAGCGGTTATTTGGTGCAGTGCATTAGCCGTAGGGTGCATGCGCGTGAGTTTTATTTTTAACAAGTTATGGCTGTCAATAAAACACTTGAAGGCGTGCGCTACAAAATCATGGATTTGGAAAACTTTCCAAGTTGGCGAAATACATGAGAACCGTGAGACTTCAGATGTATACAAAAGTTCTCGACCCACGTCCCTGAACAGATAGAGTAAACGTCCATGTACTTGTAATCTCCCCATACTAACCGAGAAACATGTTATAACAGGTCCCACACTCTTCCTTTCACATACTCCATGCTATCCTCCCAATGTCAATCTCTCGTATCCAAATCCATTATCTATAATCTGTACAAGACCACCGCAACAAAAAAAATATGGCTAATGCTCTACATCCAAAAAAAATCTATTAGTATTTGTTTTCTGTACGCACCTTTAGAAATGTAGACCGCACTATCGGCCACACTACATTTTTAGTACATCTGTCATCATCCGAGCAGGATCCATCAGCTGACAGTTTCGCGACCTACCCTACCAATTTCCATAACAAATCTGACATTAGCTTTTTTTTTTGTTTATTTTGGCAGAACTTTTGTTCGTGTTTTGTTTCTTTAGGATTTGGGGAACATTAATTGATTAGGATTATTATCAATCGTAAGTTTATTTTAATTAATTGATATCCGAGTGGACATAATACCTGCACACAATTGCCAACGGGGACATTGATTTCGCAACGAAAATATATTTCGTAGTCGCGCCAGCGCGGTGTCAATGCCTACAATCCAATGAAAAGTGGAAAACGCAAGATAGACATAGACAACACTTCTGTAAACCGGCAATGTGTCCTCTGTTCCTTTGTCCCGTGGAACTTTTCGTTTATGGTTCAATATAGTGTTTCGTATGAAACCATCTGGGTAATTATTGTCCTTAAGAATTTTTGTGACTTTCCGTTCATTTTTAAGATGGAACTTCTCGTCACTCAACGTAAAAACCTTGTGAACAAGATTTGAAGCAGTGTTTCTTATGATGTGCTTTGCTTGGTTGTACTTAAAGTTGATGAGTCTTCCAGATGCCGTATCTTTCTGATGCCAGTTAAATGAAAGGCGATGTTGGTCGCGACTGATTAGAACATCCAAAAACGCTATGGAACTGTTTTTCTCCATCTCAACAGTGAATTGGATTTTAGCATGCAGTCCATTGAGGCAACTTAGCATGTTGTCAATGTGCTGTTGGTCAATGACAACGAATATATCGTCGACATATTTTGCGATGAATTTGGGCTTTGAAGTCATTTTGAAGCATTCATCTAATAAGTGATCCATTACCAGATCAGCAATTGTGGGCGAGAGTGGGTTGCCCATCGGCATACCAAAGATTTGTTTATACAAGCTCTCCTTGTACTGTAAAAAGTTGTTTTCCTTAATACAAAAATCAAGGATTTCGAGAAACTTGGATTGGCTCAAGCTGGTATTTTCACTTATTGAATCCCATTTCTTTTTGACGACCGCAATTGCGAGTTGGACGGGGATATTAGTGAAGAGTGAAACAACGTCATATGAAACTAAAACGTCTGTTTCTTCTAATTGAACAACTCTCGCTTTTTCAACAAATTCATATGAATTTTTAACAGTGTATGTCGAATTCATCGTCGCACACTGTAAAATTCTGCATACGTATTTGGCGAGTTGGTAGCATGGGACTCTTGTCGATGACGTAATTGGACGAAGCGGTGTGTTAGGCTTATGAATTTTTGGTAAACCATAAATCGAAGGTATCTGTGCTGTGTATGTTGTCATTTTTGCCTTCTCCCTCTCTGTAATTTTGTTGTTACGGTGCAGCCATTTGACAATGTTGTTGTTTTTGGTTTGCAATACTGCTGTTGGGTTATTTCTCACTAGTCTATTATACGGTTCTGTCTCCCAATAGTTCTGTCATCTTCTCTTCATATTCCGTTTTGTTCACTGCGACGGTGACGTTTCCTTTGTCAGCTGGTATTATGAGAATGTTTTTGTTTTTCTTCATGAAATTGATAGTTTCTTTTTGTACCTTCAGTACATATATAGAAAACTTATCATTTTGGTGATGACGTTGAAAAGAGTGAAGCATATTGCAGTATTTGGCTCTCATGATTTCTTGCTCTCTTTCGTCTTTAACCGTTCTTATTACTTCTTCCCCATCCGCAATTAGTTGGAACAGTGGAAAAGTTTGTTTGTCAACCGGCAAGGCGAATTTTTTGCCCATTGAGAGCAGCCATCTGATCTCGAGCGGAAATTCTACATCACTTTTGTTAACAAACCATTTTTCGTGCATTCTGATGTTGTATGTTCGCCATAGAGCTTGTCTAAGACGATCTAGTTTGTGTGCATTACTTTGTTGTTTTTTGGTGTAAATGGCTTTGAAAACTTGGTTTTGTTTGGTGATAAATTGTTTATATTCGTCAGATGTTAAGCAATTTTTTATGCATTGGTTGTTTATTCTTCGTACATTGATCGTTTGTTGTACCTTGTGAAAAGTCTCCGAGATTTCCAGGTTAAGAATTTTATGGTGGAATTTGTTCTCTATTTTCTCATAGAGACCGATTGATTCTTTACTAGAGAAAAGGAGTTTAGTGTTGTTGGTGGAATGTTGAATATGATTGGGTGTAAAGCCATATTCTCTACATGCTAAAAGAAATCTTAAATTTGTTTTTCGTTGTGCTAACTTCCTTTGAGCGTTACTATATTGTTTCAAGTTATTGCAGACATCTTCTCCATACTTATATTTGATGTGTTGGTAGTAGTTTCTCATGATTGTTGATTCGGCAAGCCGTCCGAAGTGAATATTGCAGATAGAGTTCTTGACCAATTTAGTGTTTATGTGTAATTAGTGGAAATGGTTATTCCGTCGGCTTTTTTGGTCATAGGCGTATGAATGAAACTATCAGTTAGTTCATTGTATTCCCGACGTTTCGGCAGGGATTGCTGCCTTCTTCAGGGTATCTTTATTGTGAAACATTTATAATTATTAAAAAGTACAAGAGAGGAGATAGCGTGGAACTTACAATATTTAAAAAAAATTATAACTGTTAAAACAAGGAACAATGATATTAACTTAAGCACAACGATTAAAACAAAAAAAGAAAAAACAAATTTATAAACAACAAAATTGACACACTTAGGGTGTAACACTTCAGTTGAAGTTTAGTCTTTAGTCAAAGAATGTCCAACCACCGGTCGGACATTAAGTCAAGAAACGGTGGAAAAACGGCACTAGCCAACCATTCCATTCAGGCTAACCACAACCCAGACTTTGACAACGCAACTGTGCTGCAGACGGAGAGACATACCTCGAAACGGTATACTCTTGAGACGCTACACATAATTAACAACAGGAATAACATGAACAGAAAACAGGACATCCAAAATATATCTGCTATATATAGCTCTCTAGTCGACGGAAAAACCTAATTCTAGACTAAACTTCAACTGAAGTGTTACACCCTAATTGTGTCAATTTTGTTGTTTATAAATTTGTTTTTTCTTTTTTTGTTTTAATCGTTGTGCTAAAGTTAATATCATTGTTCTTTGTTTTAACAGTTATTACTTTTTTTAAATATTGTAAGTTCCACGCTATCTCCTCTCTTGTACTTTTTAATAATTATAAATGTTTCACAATAAAGATACCCTGAAGAAGGCAGCAATCCCTGCCGAAACGTCGGGAAAACAATGAACTAATTGATAGTTTCATTCACACGCCTATGACCAAAAAAAGCCGACGGAATAACCATTTCCACTAATTACACATAAACACTAAATTGGTCAAGAACTCTATCTGCAGTAGTTTTTATGTTTATGGTTCTTGTAAAAGGATCTAGAATGGTTCATCTTTTTAGTTATTTTTTCTTCCTTTTATGACACTTGTAAAAGGATCTACAAGTGTTTATGATCCTTGTCCTTTTTTTATTGGTTTCTAGCATACCTGCTAGTCAGCATTTCGAATAGATGCTTTATACGAAATGCAAAAAGGAGGATCAGTGGTGAACGCCAGAGAGTTGGAAAAGTGTTCTGCAGGAGTTTACTTCTATATAATCATTAGCCGTTTTAGTTTCAGTGGCAAACATTTTAAATTTGCAATAGAAAACGCTAAAATTATATTTGCTAAATTTTCCAATTCGACAGTTCGCCGACTTTAACTAGAGATTTATATTTTATCCGTCTCACAAAGGGGCAGATATCTTTATGAGACAGTTAGCTGTTATATTCTTCGAATAGCTGCTATTCGACTATTGATAAATGGATTTATGTCTTATCGGACAGTTAACCCCTATCTGGTTGCCTATCTGACTATTGAAAAATCGGCCCTTAGTTATCAAACTAATCTTATCTCTAAATAATTTTATAATATAACTGTCACGGCTGGGATGGTTGTTGTAGGCACTTCAGATGCACCTAACCATTCGACTGCTTTGTTGGTTTTTTCTTTCGATGTCGTTGGGGAAGACTTTATCGACCACGTGGTGAAGAGGTTCGGATGTGGTGGTCTTTCGGGGGACGACGATCGAGCGTGGGGGGGGGGGGGGGGGAATGGGATGGCGGGAACTATCTGGTGACACGGAATGCTGGAGTGGCGCAGTCTAGGCCGAGTGCTTTTGATGGCGGGAAATATCTGGTGACACGGAATGCTGGAGTGGCGCAGTCTAGGCCGAGTGCTTTTGATGGCGGGAAAAATCTGGTGACACGGAATGCTGGAGTGGCGCAGTTTAGGCCGAGTGCTTTTGATGGCGGGAAAAGCTGGTTGGACGGCAGCAAGTCCTCGGGCGTATGGGATTGGAGGCGTGCCTTGATTCCTGCTTAAGGCACGAGCAAGCCCGTAGAACCGTGGCGGTATGCGGCGAAGATTTCTTTGGGGGATTTTCTTAGGAGCACTCCTTGGCTCCAGATATCCTCGAAGCTAGTCGATAATCTTTCGACTGTTGAGTGTCTGCTGTAAGGGGGTAAGGTGATAATCTCATGAAACAGAGATAAAAGAAAAATTACCTTATCAAGATGGGGTTATGACTTAAATCATTTTGTGCTGCGCACACGCTTAAAATTTCCTTTTTTTTACAATTATTTTTCTTTTCTTTTGGAAATCAAATTTTAACCAGTGAGGTTAATTGGCGAGCCCTCGATTAATCGACTTTAAAGATTTTGTTCGTTTAGATTTAGCACGCGCACCAGTTCTGCCACCGTCCAATCGAGAAAAGACCGGCCATTGTTGCGCTTTGGTTTTTTATACCATGGGAGTGTTAGCTGACGGCGATTTCTCGGCGAAGTGTGCGGCCATTGCATGTACAGCGGTTATTTGGTGCAGTGCATTAGCCGTAGGGTGCATGCGCGTGAGTTTTATTTTTAACAAGTTATGGCTGTCAATAAAACACTTGAAGGCGTGCGCTACAAAATCATGGATTTGGAAAACTTTCCAAGTTGGCGAAATACATGAGAACCGTGAGACTTCAGATGTATACAAAAGTTCTCGACCCACGTCCCTGAACAGATAGAGTAAACGTCCATGTACTTGTAATCTCCCCATACTAACCGAGAAACATGTTATAACAGGTCCCACACTCTTCCTTTCACATACTCCATGCTATCCTCCCAATGTCAATCTCTCGTATCCAAATCCATTATCTATAATCTGTACAAGACCACCGCAACAAAAAAAATATGGCTAATGCTCTACATCCAAAAAAAATCTATTAGTATTTGTTTTCTGTACGCACCTTTAGAAATGTAGACCGCACTATCGGCCACACTACATTTTTAGTACATCTGTCATCATCCGAGCAGGATCCATCAGCTGACAGTTTCGCGACCTACCCTACCAATTTCCATAACAAATCTGACATTAGCTTTTTTTTTTGTTTATTTTGGCAGAACTTTTGTTCGTGTTTTGTTTCTTTAGGATTTGGGGAACATTAATTGATTAGGATTATTATCAATCGTAAGTTTATTTTAATTAATTGATATCCGAGTGGACATAATACCTGCACACAATTGCCAACGGGGACATTGATTTCGCAACGAAAATATATTTCGTAGTCGCGCCAGCGCGGTGTCAATGCCTACAATCCAATGAAAAGTGGAAAACGCAAGATACTTTAAGCTTGGTGGAGATGAGCACTGTATACGGATAAAAAAAAAATTCAGGCAAAGCCAATACTGACCAAATGTATTGTCGTATTCATTTAGGTACCAAATTCAGCCGAACGGATTCGCCAAGGGTGGTTTGTATTTATATTACCTCCATTTCTTTGTAATTCACTTTTGTTTACGAAGTGGCTATTCGCACGACGTTCGGGACACGGCTTCGGGGCACGACTTGTCAAACTGCTACGGGACACGACACGTAACGAAATGTCACTTTGAAAATGACGGCCAAATGGCTGCATTCAGTACCCACTTGATCATTTATTTATTACTATTTGTATGCAGTTCCAATTTAAACATTTATTTTTATTGTTTTTGTTAGAAAGTATTATAGATATTGCCATATATGTCCCAAAACTAAAATAATTTAGAGTTAATTTCGATTTTTTTAATGTTTTCCTTTTTTAATTGACCGAAAATATTATACTGCTAAATACCACAACGTAAATATAAATCAATTTTAGTTCCAGGCGCCTGCCTGACAGTTGTTGGCATACCCTTAGCGGAGCGACGAAGTCGCGTGAGCGTCTAAACCTCCCGAAAAAAAGGGTTAAATCCTTTAATGCGAGCGAAGCGAGCCACGCACCCCATACTATAAATACACAAAACTTTGTTACTGGAGCCTGTCTTGCACTCTCTTCTTTACGTCGACCCATCTGACATTTCGTCGCGTAGCCGTGCCGCGAAGCCGTGTCCCGAGTGTCGTGCGAATAGCATCAGCCTTTTGTTTATCTCACTAAGGTACCTGCTGTAGGACGATCTACTGGACCCTTGAACATTTCTGGTTGGAAGAACATCACGAATATCTTTATTGTGTTGTTACACACACCCACAAACGGTATCTACTTCCAGGAAGGGGAAATCGAATAACTAATGTGTTCGGAATCGTGAGTGTCCACGTAGTTAGATTATATTTTCCAAAGGACTATTTATCCATGCCGCCTTCGCATATGCAAGTCTATTTGACTCAGTTACTGAACATAACAATGCATACTCGTTGGTGTTTCCATTCTTGTCTCCAAGTGAAGGACGATAACGATTCATCCCCAAACATAACAGCATAATAGGGGTATTTATGAAGTCGATAGACCGACGAATATGTTAGTGGATTGAATACATATTATGTACTTATAATCGTGATGACAAAGGTGTTTATTGCCTCAAATCTTTGGCATGATATACGCCAAGAGTTTTGCCTTGCATATTCTCAATGAGATATGTGCACTTTCCAGTTGGTTTGACAATTCGACACTTGATAAACTTTTGGCTCAATTTTGCATTGAAGTGCTTAGAGGCGTTACTCAGGTTAAAATTCCTTCGGTAGACTTCATCTCCGGATTTGAATATTCGGTTCGAGGATCTTAGGTTATATGCCTTTTCGTTTCTTTTGTACGCTAGATTTAGATTTTCTTTGACCTTCTCGCGAATTATCTCAAGCCGGTTTGATAATGGCAGACAATCGAACTCATTTTCGTTTAATGCCTTAAGTTTTCGGGCAAGTTGATACATGTTAGCATGCGACATCATATGTCGACCAAAAAGGACAAAGAAGGGCGTCATGCCTGTCGATTGATGCACAGATGTACATAAGGCTTGTTGTATTTCTGTTAAGTGAATGTCCCATTCTCTCTGGTCGCTTTTAAGGTAGGCCCTAATTGCTGATAGAATCGATTGATTCACTCTTTCAGAGGAGTTTGCTTGTGGCGAGTATACAGCGTTTTTAATATGGGTAGTTCCATACTTGGATAGGAAATTTGCAAATTCTTGTGACACAAACTGCTTGCCATTGTCGCTGTGCAAATACTCTGGTACTCCGAATTTTTGGAAAACTTCTTGTTCCAGGAAGCGAATTGCCAATCTGGAAGTTGCTTTTGGCATGGCTTTCAGAAAAACGAATTTTGATACTTGGTCTAGCACAATGAAAATAAACAAATTTCCCTTCTTTGTACGAACATATGGACCCATAAATTCTACGTACAATTTTTGGAAGGGGAGGTCAATCTGTTGTTGGGTACCCATTGGTGGTCTGAGAGTAACTTTGAGGATTTATTCTCCTTTCAAGCCTCACAGTTCCGAACGAAATCTCGTACTTGAAGGACCATGTTTGGCCAGAAGTAGGTTTGTCTAATTCTTTCTAATGTTTTTCGAATGCCTCCATGAGAGCAATTTGGTGGACAATGGTTTTTGACTATAATGGCGTTGGTTAACCCTGTGGGTACCCACAACTTCCATTCGTACTGCGTTTGCAGATCCTCATTGCCACTTGAAAACATTCTCTTGTAAACGTAATCGTTTTCAACTTTCAAATCGGGTAATTGGGCTTGGTTCCTTTTGACCGTTTCAATAAGCTCGAGATATTCTGGTGATTTGAACTCGGGAGAATTTAGGTCAGGTAAGAAATCATCGATAGCTGTTGGTGATAATTCGTCTATGTACACACGAGACAGCGCATCGGGTACAGTATTTAAAGTTCCTTTGCGGTGCAGTATATCGAATGTGAAGCATTGGAGTTTTAGGGACCAGCGAGCAAGCCTTCCGCTTAAATCCTTTAGACCCATCAGCCATTTGAGACTGGCGTGGTCTGTGATCACGGTAAAAGGTGTCCCTTCGATATATGGTCTGAACTTAATTATTGATCTTAACGCGGCCAAGCACTCTTGCTCCGTAACTGAATAGTTACGTTGGCACGCGTTTAACTTCTCTGAGAAGAAGGCTATTGGCTTTTCGTGGCCATCCTCATCATACTGGAACAGAACGCCTCCAATACCAGTGTTAGATGCATCACATTGAATAATGAAACGCTTTGCAAAGTCGGGGTTACTGAGAAGCGGAGCCGATGTTAAAGCCATTTTTAAGGCATCAAAAGAGATTAGGGCTTCCGTAGTCATAGAAAAGGTTTTAGATTTTTTTATTGTATCAGTCAAGGGCGAGGCTATTGCTGCAAAGTTCCTGATGAACCTTCGGTACCAGCCACACAGTCCTAGGAACCTTCTGACCTGTTTGGGTGAAGTTGGTACAGGAAAGTCATTTATCGCCGATACTTTTTCCGGATTCGGTTTAAGATGTCCTTGTCCTACTACGTAGCCAAGGTAACGAAGTTCCTTAAAGCAGAAAAATGATTTTTCTACGTTTATTGTCAGGTTGGCGTTTTTCAAGCATTCGGCAACTTGTGACAGCAGAGAAAGATGTTGCTTGAAATCAGAGGAGATGATGAGGAGATCATCAAGATAGACGAACACGCTTTCCCTAAGTGCACTGGGGACCACCTTATCCATTAACCGACACATCCTTTGGGGAGCATTACACAACCCAAAGGGCATGACGGTAAATTGGTAAAGGGGTCGTCCTGGCACAGTAAAGGCGGTCTTCTCTCTTGAGCTCTCCTCTAGAGGGATTTGCCAGAAGGCATCTTTGAGATCCACACTGCTTATGTAATGTGTCTCTCCGAGCCGACTGAGCAAACCCTCTATATGAGGCAACGGGTATGCATCGCGTTTAGTCAGGGAGTTCACCTTCCTGTAGTCCAAACAAAGCCTATTTTTACCTGGTTTCTTGATTAGAACTACAGGACTACTCCAGGCGCTTTGACTTTCTTCGATGACTCCCATGGCTAGCATACGGTCTAGTTGTTCATATATCATCTTTTGAATAACCGGGGATACCAAATAGTGGCGCTGTTTCACCGGTTCTGCGTCACCAGTTTCGATAACATGCGTCTCTATCGTTGTTTTACCCAATCCTAGCTTTTCAAACGATGGAAATTGTTGCACGACTGCTTTAAGCTGTTCAGCTTGTACCTGATTCAACACATGTGCTGGTGGTGATGTCTTGGGTGTAGTCACAGATGGAAGATTACAATCAGTTTCAGAAAAAAGTTCGCCGATAACGTGTGGAGCTATTTGGAATGTTGACCAAAAGTCAATTCCCAGATAGAGTGGTAAGGAAAGGCTTGGAACAAGATATAAGTTTACTTCTTTTGACATATTTCCATACGTTACTGGAACTGTAATACGTCCAACTATCTCCTGACCCTTTCCATCCGCAGTTTTTACGGTCGATTGGTATGGAATGATTGGGATCTTGAGATCTTTTAAAAACTGCATGCAACTATTCCCTAGACATGATACCGAAGCTCCACTGTCGAGCATACCAGAAATCTCCTTGCCTTGAATAAAAACTTTTGCAAGGGGTCTAGGATCGAGTTGTCCATCAAGCATAGTTTCGCTAATCAATTTGCGGTAAGCATGTCTTCTCTTATATCGAAGCCTTGCTTTGGTAATTTTAAAAGATACGTCCGGTTTAGCGTTGGCGTTACCGTCGAATATTTTTTTCCGAATTTTATAGTACTCCTCTAAGCGTTCCTTATAAGGTTTTTTATAAAATGGTGTTGGTTTTGTGTCTGTTGCAGACTTTTTAAAAAGGTTGTGTTTCACAAAGTTTAGTTTATTGTCTCTTTCGGACGAAGTACCATATATAATGGGTGGCGAAAAATGGGTATTTGAATTAACTAATAACGCGTCAGGATCGGTATTAGTTGAAGCATCTTTTGAACTTATTCCGGATAGGTCTGAGTCGAACAAGACTTTCCGGAGTCTGTCTTGTTCGAGCTCTGGTTTCCCAGTAACTGATTACATTTGGGGCAGTCAAGTACTGTATAATCATCCGTCCCACATCGGTAACAAAATAGCTTTCGAATTGGTGACGTGCAATTAATAAAAAGATGACCTGTTCGCTTGCAGTTAAAACATATGATATGTCCAGATGAAGACATATCACGAATGACCGAATGTTTGTGACGATTAGGTAAAGATACTGCGGCGATATTTTCAGGTGAATCAATAAAAATATCCATTGACTGATCGGATGACGAAAAGTCCAATTCATTGACATGCCTTGCGCTATTGAAATGATTTTGAGCTGAGTAACGCGATTGCAGCATCTTCTCCGTTCGTCTGCATTCATTGCGAAATTGTTCGATAGTGTCTATCTGCATAAGAAATATGAAATTCATCAATCTTGTATTTATGTTGCTTCGCAAAATTTTTACAAGGTCAAATTCCCGAATAGGTTCTCTAAGCTGACTAATAAGTTGAATAACGCTTGAGTAAAAGTCATCAAAAGATTCTGTTGGCATTTGCCTCCGATCCATGATTTGTTTCAAGATTTCGAAGTCATTTTCATAACTCTTAAATCTTTTGAATAGGGCATTTCGAAGCATTTGCCAATCCCCACGTGGGTTACTACGCATATAATTCCAGAACCAGTCCTCGGCTGATCCCTTGACCAAATGATGGAAGTTACGCATCACTTCTTCCCATGGACAATCGTAGTTCGATTTTAGAACTTCCACACGAAAGACAAAGTCTTCAATCGACATTCCTTTATCGGTGCCATCAAATAAAATTCCCCAACGGTCCAAGTCAAACCTTCTATTGCTAATTCTCTGACTGTTCGTATTTTCAAACAATTGTCTGTTAGCAGATGGGTTTTGACGAGGCATGTCCGTATACAATGGTTCTGGTGGAACATCGATATTTGTATTTGGTGTGTCATCGAAAGATCGAGAGTTGCGTTCATTGTGATTGGAATGACGGGTACTATTTGCAACTGCACCATCGTTCAGTGCCTCTGCCATTGGTTCTAGATTAAAGTGGTTTTGATTTGTCTGTAAGGACGGATTTTGAACTGGTAAAATAGTTTTTAATGTGTTTCCCACATTCTCCTGGATTAACCCGGGTAATTCCCTAAACAAGGCGTTTCGTAATTCGGCCAGGCTGGAATCTACTACACTTTTAATGTGAGAATGTAGGTAGCTGTTTGAATTTGCATTCTGCGGAATTGGCAGAGAAGCACTTTGATTTGTTGCATTGTCTATAGGGTTTGAATTTGGGTGAGAGTGTGACATAATTGGGTATGAAGCCGAAGCTGTAGAAGGTGTGGTCATGCTGAAAAAATTTGCTGCTATAGTTGCAGGAGCCAAAGAATTAACAACTGTACTGGTTACATTCGTTCGTAATGTTTCATTTAAGCTCATGTTTCCACTGGCGTTAAGAGAGCGATTTTGCATGCTGCTGTTAAGAGAGCGATTAAGATTGTTAGTCCCTGTCGGAGGAGGAGAATGTCGAACCGGTCTGTTACTAGTATGCGGTAGAGGGAAGGATGTATCAATAGGTGGTTGTTTGCTTGAGAGCGAGCGGGTTTGCATACTACGATTGCTATCGTGAGCTTGTGTTCCATTTTGTTTTGATATAGCTCCCGTATTCTTATTCCCGCTGGTATTCATTATCGAAATACTTAATGACTTGTTTCAGGTGAGAATAATTCAGATAAATTGTGTTTGATTGTGAAAGGAGGTCTTATTTGACTCGATGTGTTTACGCAATAAGTGATTGTAATAAAATTTATTTTCAAATTATGATTGTTGTTAATGATATTATATCTATAACTCAACTGTTTGTGTTTAGAAAGGTAATGGATATGTCATGGATTGAATAGGCGATTTACTAATGATCTTCCGATCTATGAGAAAGTATTTATAAGCGTAAACGATGAACAAAAAGAAGGAAAAAAAATTTAACAATAATAGTTTGGTCAGATTCTGCACATCGTACAAATCTTTTCCGATGTTGAGATGAAAGTGGTTTGATGATTTATGAGCATCTTTCTATTGCAACTTCAAATAGCTAATAGCCTTGATTGTAAGGACTCATAGAAGAACTTCTCATGACATCATACCTACTTTCGATCATGATTGTAGATGTGGTTTGATCTATGTCGACATTGTAATAAGCTAGTGTTCTAGTACTCTGACTTCTTAATGAGATTGATCACGAAAGAACGGGCTTCTAGCACTACTTAAATGGAATTACAAGTACTGACATGACATAGATAAAGAAAAAGGTAAGTATCAACAGGTGATTTGAGGTAGACATATTTTTAAAGAGTAGCAGCGCGCTTAGTATCCGCAAGAATACTAGGAATTGCAACTGAAAATAGATGGATAGTGCTGCTAATGATTTATTCTTATTTTAGATTTGACAATAGTAGTCAAGACTAAAGACTCGTTGCTTTTGCTTGGGGTGCCGAATGTTCTGGCAGGCCCCACGTTGTTGAGCGCCATTTTTGCAGGAGACCAGAGGGAGACGTGGAAATCTGAAAGGAATTTCCATCCCTAAGCAGAGGGTTTGGCACGCTTGCGGTGGCTCGCGGCATTTAGCTCGTCGGAGGGGTGGGAGATGTGTCTGCTTGTCTAATGGTTGCAAAAAAAAATTGTCTTCGTGCCAAATGAATTAATATTGTTGATGTGTCTACCGCTGTTGTACTAGGAGAGTTGATCTTATTGAGTCTGACCAGACTAGTTAGCCGATATCAATCTAAAAGTATCGGTAATAGAAAAAAATAAACCCAAGGAGAAACATGGGTCCAGAATTGGGGAAGCTGACGATCACCAGGGGATATACGCACTACAAGAATAAACAAAAAGGGGTCTGATGTTGTGACCGAGGATGTGACTTGAGGCTGGTTAAGAAACCTCTAAGGCCATCCTGACGGCGGAACCCACCCTACAATTGACCGAAGTCCATTGCTCCATGGCTACCATGTGCCGATATATTTATGGCAGCCCCAAATATCGCGGTGTGTACGCTTACTTTCTCATGCCCTCTGAATCACGTTCGATCGCCGAATAGAAAAGATTTTAGCACATTTTTACAGAGTGCGAAAACTTTAACATTTATTTAGCAGCCCTTCATTGGGCGTAGAATTCAAAGTATTTATTTAACATTACAAGGTGACTTAGGGTCAGGTAGTGTAACATGTGTGTTGCAAGAGCAAGGAATATTAATGAATTTGGGCTAAGCCAAGACAATGAAACAACAATGAACCAAGGGTAGGTAGGTATCTACTATCTCGAGTGAGTACGCGAATAATTACGAACAGATATGACGTAGTAAGAATAGGATCTACTAAGGTTGCAAGGTACGTTACGGTTATTGGGTTCCGCGGTAAATTCAAAAAAATATATATAGTATTAACCAATATTCTTTATACAATCTCATAAAATTAACTACTAAATATAGTTGCCATAAGATGGAATGGGATGGCGGGAACTATCTGGTGACACGGAATGCTGGAGTGGCGCAGTCTAGGCCGAGTGCTTTTGATGGCGGGAAATATCTGGTGACACGGAATGCTGGAGTGGCGCAGTCTAGGCCGAGTGCTTTTGATGGCGGGAAAAATCTGGTGACACGGAATGCTGGAGTGGCGCAGTTTAGGCCGAGTGCTTTTGATGGCGGGAAAAGCTGGTTGGACGGCAGCAAGTCCTCGGGCGTATGGGATTGGAGGCGTGCCTTGATTCCTGCTTAAGGCACGAGCAAGCCCGTAGAACCGTGGCGGTATGCGGCGAAGATTTCTTTGGGGGATTTTCTTAGGAGCACTCCTTGGCTCCAGATATCCTCGAAGCTAATACGGAGTCGATAATCTTTCGACTGTTGAGTGTCTGCTGTAAGGGGGTAAGGTGATAATCTCATGAAACAGAGATAAAAGAAAAATTACCTTATCAAGATGGGGTTATGACTTAAATCATTTTGTGCTGCGCACACGCTTAAAATTTCCTTTTTTTTACAATTATTTTTATTTTCTTTTGGAAATCAAATTTTAACCAGTGAGGTTAATTAGCGAGCTCTCGATTAATCGACTTTAAAGATTTTGTTCGTTTAGATTTAGCACGCGCACCAGTTCTGCCACCGTCCAATCGAGAAAAGACCGGCCATTGTTGCGCTTTGGTTTTTTATACCATGGGAGTGTTAGCTGACGGCGATTTCTCGGCGAAGTGTGCGGCCATTGCATGTACAGCGGTTATTTCGTGCAGTGCATTAGCCGTAGGGTGCATGCGCGTGAGTTTTATTTTCAACAAGTTATGGCTGTCAATAAAACACTTGAAGGCGTGCGCTACAAGTGTTTTGATGAGGGGGGCAATACCAGAAGAAAATGGAGGCACTCTGAACAGCAAATCGAAGAAATAAAGCAAAAGAAATAAATAAAAGAGAAACAAAACTACCTACGAGAGCATTCCACCCAATGGAATTTGGGCTTGCATTTTGGTGTCGTATGACTTTGTCTTGCGAGCAGTGGCGGTTCCAGCCAAACGAGCGCCTGGTGCAAGAATTACAGCAAGCGCCCTTTTTTCCTTTTTTTGTACTATCTAGTATTTGCCCGGCAATTGTTGTTCCTGAATTTGCATTGGACCTGTTTTTTTTAAAACAATTCGCTTACCAAACTCATCCGGTAAATTTTCCCAATGGTAGTGATCATTAACAAAAAGAAACAAACACAACACCGCCCATGGTAGTATCAGTTCGCACAGGTCTTCTATAAATACTATTTCTTTCCTACTGAGCACCCCAGAACTGACGCCCATTGCGTTTGCACATCGAGCACATAAGGTTGGTCCGGCCCTGCTTGCGAGTACTGCACCACAATTCGTAACCAGCATGCATGCGCCATCCTATATGATGAGGTATGCAAGTTAACACAATTTACATTGAAATCCCTCATGCGACATCGACATACCATCGGACACCCGACACGTTTCCACAGACTCCGGACGCTTGATGCTGACGAATCGTCTAGAGCACATCCGACACTCAACACCCAACATAAGTATCCTACATTCCAGCACGTGTGCAATAGAACATAGGTGATAAGTTTTCATGGTAGTTTTTAAGAGTTCAGTTGTAATTAGTATTTGAATAAAATAAGAGGCTTCTCCTCAAATAAATAAATAATATTTTTTTTAAGCAAATTAAATTTATATTTTTTTAATTGGCGCCCTAGCAGGGACCACAGGAGTCGGTTCGCGTAAAATCTAAAAAGTCCCTTAAGTAGCGACATAGTGCGTGCAAAGTTGAATCCGGAAAAAAATCCCTAAAGTAGTGATATTTCGGTTATAGACAGTACGGTGCGCGAACGAAGATTCTCTGTGGTTAAACAGTGTGTGATCAAGTTTGTTGGTGAAAGAACAGTAAAGGGCCCCCTAGTAGCCGCAACAGCTAAACACTCGGAGCGGAGGAACAGGAAGCGACAAACGCTAGCCGCATCAGCCAGATCACAATCAGGACATCAATGTATTTGCCGTGGTGTATAGTGTAAGCATAGAATTAATTTAGTATAAGAAGTGAAATCATATAGCTATTGAAAAAGAAAACTAGTTAAGCAATTGTAATGTTTGTACTTACAATAGCCCTAAGTGCCCTAAGCCATATTAGCGTAGCACGCTATATTGCTGTACAAAGCGCAGCTCGCTTAATTCGTATGGCAAAATTGCCGCAGTGATATTGACTAGTCAAGAGGTTGATCAAGACTTGTTGTTTATTGATAATTTTCGTTTCTATTTATACAAAATTCTTCTTTGTAGCTATACTCATTCTAAGCATAGAATGTCGAAATTAAAATACTATAATGTAATAATTTGATCCCTTTGATCTATATATTGTATTGGGAGCAATGGACAAAGTGTAAACAATAACAAACACATTGCACCTCTACGTAGCATGAATCACTGTCGATACCGCTCGAATGCCACTTGACACTTTCTGGTATCTGGGGCGATACAATGTTACGTAGTGGGCTTTCGTACTTTGTGTGCCTGCATTGAGTCACACCACAAATCTAATTAAATTTAAAATTTTTATATTAAGTGTTAATCTCAATTTTGTGAATTCTAAAAACATAAAATGCCTCTATTAAGATCGGGTAATGACCCTAACGTAATTATTAATAATCTTCAAGAGGAAGCGCCTATTCAAATAAGTGATAGTGCCAACAATTCATTCCAATCCAGCGCGTCCAATAGCAATCCTCAACGGAACAATGCTAATCCATCTACTAGTCGCCAAGTTGGTCCAAGCGCTCAGACCACACCAGATTTTGACTCCCTAATCTCTTCCATCGTCCATCGCGTCCTAGAAAATCAAGGACGTGAAATAATTCAGAATATAATTAATCCAAATCCAAACCAATTCGCTGGCACAGACCAGGTTATTGCCCCAGAACATCGAGATAGATTAAACGAACTAGACAACATTCCGGACGTAGTCCGATGTCTAAAAGATTTTACAGGAGACCCAGGAGAATTCAGCTCCTGGAAGAAAAGTGTGGATAGAATATTGCAAATATACGAGCCTCTCAAAGGGACTCCCAAATATTTCGGAATTCTGAGTGTTATTCGTAACAAAATAGTCGGAAATGCCGACGTCGCACTAGAGTCTTACAATACGCCTCTAGATTGGACATGTATGTCCAAGTGCCTTGTCATGCACTATGCAGACAAACGCGATCTGAGTACGTTAGATTACCAGATGCAATCGATTGTTCAAGGCAACAATACCATTCAAGGTTTTTATCATATCGTATATTCCCATTTATCTTTAATACTAAACAAACTTTCTTGCATGGACATAAGTTCTGAGTCCATGCATTTATTAACGCAGACATACAGAGACAAGGCACTTGACACCTTCATCCGACACTCAACACCCAACATAAGTATCCTACATTCCAGCACGTATGCAATAGAACATAGGTGATAAGTTCTCATGTTAGTTTTTAAGAGTTCAGTTGTAATTAGTATTTGAATAAAGTAAGAGGCTTCTCCTCAAATAAATAAATAATATTTTTTTTAAGCAAATTAAATTTATATTTTTTTAATTGGCGCCCTAGCAGGGACCACAGGAGTCGGTTCGCGTAAAATCTAAAAAGTCCCTTAAGTAGCGACATAGTGCGTGCAAAGTAGAATCCGGAAAAAAATCCCTAAAGTAGTGATATTTCGGTTATAGACAGTACGGTGCGCGAACGAAGATTCTCTGTGGTTAAACAGTGTGTGATCAAGTTTGTTGGTGAAAGAACAGTAAAGGGCCCCCTAGTAGCCGCAACAGCTAAACACTCGGAGCGGAGGAACAGGAAGCGACAAACGCTAGCCGCATCAGCCAGATCACAATCAGGACATCAATGTATTTGCCGTGGTGTATAGTGTAAGCATAGAATTAATTTAGTATAAGAAGTGAAATCATATAGCTATTGAAAAAGAAAACTAGTTAAGCAATTGTAATGTTTGTACTTACAATAGCCCTAAGTGCCCTAAGCTATATTAGCGTAGCACGCTATATTGCTGTACAAAGTGCAGCTCGCTTAATTCGTATGGCAAAATTGCCGCAGTGATATTGACTAGTCAAGAGGTTGATCAAGACTTGTTGTTTATTGATAATTTTCGTTTCTATTTATACAAAATTCTTCTTTGTAGCTATACTCATTCTAAGCATAGAATGTCGAAATCAAAATACTATAATGTAATAATTTGATCCCTTTGATCTATATATTGTATTGGGAGCATTGGACAAAGTGTAAACAATAACAAACACATTGCACCTCTACGTAGCATGAATCACTGTCGATACCGCTCGAATGCCACTTGACACTTTCTGGTATCTGGGGCGATACAATGTTACGTAGTGGGCTTTCGTACTTTGTGTGCCTGCATTGAGTCACACCACATCCTTCCCCCAAAAATTTTATGATATTTGTTTACATTTCTTAAAATTTAAATAAATGTCATTTGCATGATGATGTTATAAAATATGCATGCTCTTTTCTTACATGATGTTCTTAATCTTGTTTAGATTTAATCAAATTATTGTTATGTATCTCATATTCCTTATTATCTATCATAATACAACTATTAGGACCATTTTGTGATATAATTTCATACGGACCTTTAAATGGTTTGCCAAATTTTTTCTTATTCTGAGTTCTTAGAAATACCTTATCGCCTACTTTAAAATTGGATTTGTTAACATTATTTTGTTTGATAACTCTTTTATTCTTATCTTCTAACAAATTATGCTTAGCTTGATTATGCGAATATCTTAATTTGCATTTCAATTCATTCAAATAATTATCTAAATCATATATTTTTTCTTTATTTGTTAATATTTCACATGGTAAAGTGCTTAGCTTACCAAAAACTAATTCAAAAGGTGAATATAAAGTACTACTATGAGGTATTGAATTATAACAATATGTATAGTATGGTAACCATTCATCCCAACTATCCTTATCTCCTATCGTCATTAGATAATCATTAAGAACCCTATAATTTCTTTCTAAAGATCCTAACGTTTCATGATGATATGGGGTTGATACTATCTTTTCTATGTTTAATAACTTACAAATATTTTTTAGTAGTTCGTTCGTAAATTCTGTTCCTTTATCAGTTTTAAGCCTTCTAAAACATCCATACTTTAGTATGAATTTCTCTACTATTGTCTTTGCGATAGTGACGGCATCTTTTGTTTCTACTGGGAGTGCCTCCACAAATTTTGTTAGTTCACACTGTATTGTTAGTATATATCTAAATCCTTTTGATGGTCTCAGAGGTCCTACCGTATCTATTGAAATGGTTTCAAATGAGGTACTTGGCGTGTCTGTTATGACAAAATTTTCTTTGGTATACCTTGTTATCTTAACTTGATTGCAATTTTCACATTTGTTAATGAACGCTTTTACCATTCTATTCATGTTCTTCCATACATATTTTTGCTTTAACTTGTTGATGCATCTTCTAATACCGCAATGTCCTCCTATTTTTGAGCTATGATATTTGTTTACTTCCCAGGCGGTCAGTACCCGCACACATAGTTATAAGATTCCGATCGTTTACCTTTTCCTGACCTACATAATATTTCACATTTATCAGCACACACCCAATAATATAATTTAAATTCACTCCACCTTATGCTTTTGCTGACAAGGCATTTTTGCTCACCAATTTCATTCACCCTTTACTAATTGTTTCCTCATGCGATGTCAGCACTATTTCCCAATCATATTTTAATTGTTCATTCTGTTTAGGTAATCAATTATTTTATTGTTCATTCTGTTTAGGTAATCAATTATGTTAGTATATAAGAAATTGACTCAATAAAGAGATTTGTTATTACCATTCCAACAGTTCCAGCATTTAATTGCATTCAAGCCAAGACTGCCCCCCACCAGTGGTAAGGAGTCTAAGCATACGATACCCATACAAGGCGCAAACAAGAAAGACACGACGATCACCACATCAAATTGGGTATTCTTGTTCAAGTACCGGAACTACCCACTTGTCGTCAAGGTTCATGCACTTTGGTCGACACAGCGATTTGATCGCACATTTTGGTGACCCCGACGTGATTTGGTGATCACAGTTCTTGTGTTTTCTCTTGTTGTTTCTTGTACTTATCTATCATCGACATCAAGTTTTCAATACACGAATCCTGCACCATGGATCAACAGGCAAAATTACAGCAAGAAACTGGATCCGAAATTGAGCGAATCATCGCCAATTTCAAGAAGGATCCAGTCAGCAGAAAGACGCTCGAGTACTATCAAGAGCGCCTACGAAGATTGGAGGAGCAGTGGGAACATTTCGACGCCACTGACAGTGAAATCAGAGAAACACACTCTGATCAACTCGATCACCCTTATTTTGCAAAGGGATACTATGATGCCGTGAGGACGATATATAAACGGCACAAGTTCCTCTTCGAGGATGAAATCGAACACTTGCAACAGCAGGTACAGCCCGTCGCATCGAAGACGGACGACAAACCTCTCCCGTCAGTACCCCTCCCTGCAAGGGACACCGACGGTGATCAAACAAGCGACAACATTAGCATAGCTCAAGTAAAGCGGCGTCAGCAATACTTGAGAGAGACGCTGCAACGCACCCTGGACAACGTTGAAACAACACCAGTGGGTTCCAAACACTTTTGGGAACTCAGCTGCAACACAATCAACAAGTATTGGGCACAAATTGAGGCGACCCAAATGAATTTGGTGGAGCTTAGCGACTCGTCGACAACTAGCGAGGACAACTCCACACACATCCAAATGGAGGACACAGTCCGCAGAATGCTGGAAAGGTGCGCGGCGGAAATCCAAGATTGTACCGGTCCGCAACAATCCCCACGTCACAGTAGCTCAGATAGCAACCACAATTACGACACTCAATTCAGTCTACCCAAAATCGTACTCCCGAAGTTTGATGGCGACTACTTAAGTTGGAGACAATTTTTTGACCTATTTACACAGATGGTCGACAATCAGCAAATGCCTAAGTGCCAAAAGATGTGGTATCTAAAAACCAATCTGACGGGAGACGCTGAAAAACTCATTCGCCATCTACCGCTCACCGAAGACAACTATACTTCAGCATGGCAGATGCTGCAAGATCGATACAACAACACCAGATTATTGACAACCGCATTCTTCAATCGTTTGCTTCAGCAACCGGGCAGTTCAACAGAATCCGCCAACAGCATTAAGGCACTACACGACACAACCAAGGAGTGCCTCCAAGGTCTCAAGAACCTTGGATTAGATACCAGCAGCTGGGATCCGCTTATAGTTCACCTCTTAATGAAGAAGCTGGATCGCTCGACTCACGTGCTCTATGAGCAGTCTTTAAAACACCCAAGAGCGTTGCCATCGCTCAACGAATTCCTTAACTTTTTAGAAATCAGGTTTCAATCTTTAGAGACACTTGGGAATAAAGGTCGTAGTGTGGAAGAACAGACACGAAAACCAACAGCACGATCTTTCACGTCAGTAGTCACAAGCAAACCAACCAACCTTAACTGCCCCTACTGTAACAACAGTGAACATAAGCTATATGCATGCCCAAAGTTCTTGCGACTTACACCAGATGGGCGCCTACCAGTGGTAAAAAGACTCAAATTATGCATCAACTGCCTCAACTCGGGACACGTAGCCTCCAATTGTTCAGCTCGAAATTGCACAAAATGCTCGGGAAGGCACAATACTCTACTACATATGGAGAGATCATCAAGAAACACTATGGACAGAGAAAATCGCCAACAAGACCGGACCACCACCCAGAACTTGGAAATTGGAAGGCCATCAAGTACAGCAGCGGCTTCGACCCCGACTACTTCAGCACCAGCAGTAGCCCCCATCATTTCAGCTTCAGCAGTCGCTCCAAAAAGTAAGGGCTATGTTTTTCTTAGTACAGTGATCATCAATCTAGAGGACAGCGCAGGCAACCCGGTAATTTGTCGAGCATTGCTAGACTCCGGGTCACAGCTAAACTTCATCACCGAGAAGCTGTCGAGAAGATTGAAGGTCCCAGAATTCGCCGAAACAATGAGGATTCTGGGAATAGGAGAGGGCACAAGGCAAGCAACGAAGAGAGTGAACCTTGCATTAAGATCGAGAACTTCAGAGTTTAACATCAATCTAGAGGCCTTCGTCCTACGACAAATCACTCCTAATCAGCCAACTCAGAGGATTAATACCGCTGATTGGAACATCCCAACCGATTTGAGATTGGCAGACCCCCACTTTGGCGAACCTGGACAAATCGACTTATTGATTGGAGCGGAACTATATCATCAGCTCTTGAAGGTCGGACAGCTTAATATCGGAGAAGGCCTACCAATACTACAAAACACGCATCTTGGATGGATAATTGCGGGCAAGGCAGGTGGCACATCCCCACAGTCGGCAATTTGCGGTATCTCCATTGAAGATCAGCTTACTCAGGATATGGAGAAATTTTGGAAGGTGGAAGAAGTTCAAGAAGCCAACCAGTCGCACACACTTGAAGAAAGAAAATGTGAAAATCACTTCGCCGAAACAGCCATCAGAAATCCAGAAGGACGCTTTGTGGTTCGACTTCCCTTCAAGGCCGCAACCAATGAATTGGGAAAATCTAAGGAAATTGCCCTTCAAAGATTCACATCACTGGAAAGAAGACTAGCAAAGAATAGCGATCTCAAGGCACAATATACTCAATTCATGACGGAGTATAAACGACTTGGTCACATGGAACCCATCAACTTAAGTGAGATCCAAGGACCGCACTACTTCCTTCCTCACCATTGCGTACTTAAGCCAGATAGTACAACCACAAAATTGCGAGTAGTGTTCGATGCCTCCGCAAAGACGACAACGAATGTGTCTCTTAACGATATCTTATCAACCGGACCTACCATTCAAGAAGAACTACTGACCACGCTTCTCCGATTTCGCCTACACAGATATGTATTTACAGCAGACATCGAAAAAATGTATAGACAGATACTGGTCGATCAAGATGATCGACAATTTCAACTAATTTTGTGGAGAGATGACCCATCAGACGAACTCCAAGCATACCAACTCAACACAGTCACATACGGCACAACATCAGCGCCGTATTTAGCCACCAAATGCCTACAAAGGTTGGCTCTCGAAGGTGCAAGACGATTTCCGCAAGGTGCAGAAGTGTTGAGAAAACATTTTTACGTGGATGATGTCATGACGGGATCGGACAATTTAGCTACGGCTATCAACATGCAAGGGCAGCTAAATGAATTACTACAGACGGCCGGATTCACCCTAAGGAAATGGTGTGCAAACGACAAAAACCTGCTGAAAAACATACCGGCTAGTGATGTTGCACTTCAACTCGATCTCGACATCAACAACACGACCCACGTTAAGACACTTGGTCAAGGATGGCTGCCAAACACGGATAAGTTTGCGGTCAACCTAAAACTCACTAGTCATCAGAGGATCAGCAAACGAACGGCTCTTTCTGACATAGCCCAACTTTTCGATCCGCTTGGGTTTCTAGGACCAGTCATAATCACGGCTAAAGTGTTTATGCAAAAACTCTGGACCAATGGCGTCGACTGGGACACTCCACTTCCCGAAGAACTTCAATCAGAGTGGAGAAGCTTCCAAGAAAATTTGAAGCACTTACAGGATGTCAAGGTTGACCGACATATCTTCTCACACAGAATTCCTCAATCCATACAACTTCATGCATTTGCAGACGCTTCCGAAAGGGCATATGGGGCTGCAATATATTTACGAGCGGTCAATAAGGACAAAACCTTTACTGTTCGGCTGCTGTGCGCTAAATCTAGAGTAGCTCCATTAAAAACACTCTCAATACCACGACTAGAGCTGTGTGCCGCAATGTTAGCAGCAGAATTGGCACACCGAGTTAACAGAGATCTGCAGTTAGAAGACTGCGAGAAGTACATGTGGACAGATTCAGAGATTGTGCTAGGATGGATCAACGCAACTTCGTCATCATTCCACACATTCGTGGCCAACAGAATCTCGACCATCCAGAGACTGACCGATATCAAACACTGGCGGCACGTTCGCTCTAGTGACAATCCGGCTGACCTATTGTCTCGTGGAATACCTGCAGAAAGATTAGCAACATGCAATCTATGGTTCTATGGACCTCTCTTCCTACATGGAAAGGAATCCGTCTGGCCCCCACCTTATACAAAGGGGGGAGAATGCGAAACAGAAAGAAAAAATACCGCCCAAGTCTTGTCCGCTGTCAACCAAACAACAAATTTTATCTACGACATTGAACACCATAACAACTTCAGACGACTACAGCGAGTTGTTGCATATGTACAACGCTTCATTCATAACTTGAAGGCGGCAACAAAAAGGGAACTCATCAGGAAATATGGCGCCCTCAAACCCACCGAACTACACAAGGCGCTCAGCCTCTTAGTCAAAAACATGCAAATTGAAGAATTCAAAGGGGACATCGAACACCTGCAACGTTTTGCTGAAACACCGAAAGACAGCCCGATTTCCAGTCTAACGCCATTCATCGACGAAGAAGGAACGATCAGGGTCGGAGGGCGCCTTGAAGCGTCAACCATACCATACGAAGCCAAACATCCCTTACTGCTGCCTTACACGCATCCACACACAAAAATGCTGATGACGTCAATCCATAGAGAAAATCTTCATTGCGGGCCCCAAGCGCTACTAGCAACCACAAAGCAGAAATTTTGGCCCATTAAGGGAAAAACAATCGCGAGGTCGGTAGTCCAGCAGTGCGTGCGATGCGTGAGAGCCAAACCCAGACTAATCACTCAAATCATGGGTAATCTCCCAGCTCACAGAGTACAACCCGCACGCCCGTTCATCAATGCGGGGGTTGATTTCTGCGGACCCATCAAAACTCATTACAAGGTCAGAGGAAAGCATCCTCAAAAGACCTACATAGCCGTATTCTGCTGCTTCTCCACAAAGGCGGTACACTTAGAGCTCGTGACAGACTTATCGACCAACGGTTTCCTCGCTGCAATACAACGTTTCGTGGGAAGGCGAGGCAACTGCCAACACTTATATTGCGACAACGCGACTAATTTCGTTGGTGCCAGCAACCAACTAAAAAATCACATACATACAGAAGCAGCGCAGGAACAAATTCAAACCACAGTGGCGGCAAGGGGCATCGAATTTCATTTCATACCGCCAAGAGCACCACACTTTGGAGGACTTTGGGAGGCAGCAGTAAAATCAGCAAAATACCTGTTACAACGGTGCATAGGCTCAGCTTCACTGACGTACGAAGAACTTGAAACCGTCATCATCGAAATCGAAGCAGTTCTGAACTCCAGGCCTCTCACTCCAATGTCGAGCAATCCAAACGACTTAATGGCACTTACACCAGGACATTTCCTCATAGGCGAGCCACTGACCAACTCTACCGACCCAACAACCGAAGTCCTAAGGGCAAACCTTCCGGCCAAACTTCAGATCATCACGAACATCAAGCAAGACTTCTGGAAAAGATGGCAGAAGGAATACCTCAGCGAATTACAGCAGAGGCACAAATGGCAGCAAAAACGTGAAAACCTGCTACCAGGAACCATGGTCATCATCAAAGAAGACAATTGCCCGGTCATGAAATGGCCACTTGGCAGAGTAATCCAGACCTTTCCAGGAGCAGATGGAGTCGTTAGAGTTGCCGAGATTCAAACAGCCACCAGCATATTACGCAGACCAGTTCACAGACTGGCACCCCTGCCAATTGAGCCAGAAGAGCAAGAAGTCAACAGCGATATGCCGATTGCATCCCATCAGCCAACGCAGGATGGTCTTGAAGATGGCGAAATTAAGTCAGAGGACGATGCGAGTCCCCCTCCCAGAAAAAGGAAGTACAATCCCTTCAAGGTCGCTACCTCGACAATACTAATACTCCTACTATTACTACCCTTGGCCATGAGTGCCAAAGTTAACACATCATCATTCAAATCAAACCCAGGGATACATTTTGAAAACTTAGGAACGGCACACATCATCTCCGACCAATGGGACATAGTAGTGTACTATGAGTTACGGCACTACTGGAAGGAATTGAAATGGGCCAACGTAACCAACAGCAAGCTAAAGCAGGTGTGTCAAGAAATGCCACAAAACGACCCCTGTTTCTCCTATATGCAGCACTTTCAACAGCTGTTACAAGAACTTTACGACAGTGATGAGCTACTACGACAGGCTCCCGCCCGTTCAAAACGCGGCGCTATTAACATAGTCGGAAACCTGGCCAACTCGTTGTTCGGAGTCTTGGATTCCGAGTACGCCCAGCACATGTCGCAAATTATATCGACGATTGATGCCAATGAAGATCATCTAAGGCACTTGATAAAAAATCAAACAACTCTCATTATTATTTGAGAGGGGTTATTGTACTGCGACCTTTTGGTCTATTGTACCCCCTGCTTACGCCTCAGAGTGGTTTATTCCCTCAAAAGAGTTCCCCTCATAGTATAATTCCTTTCGAAATCATTCTAGAGGTTTTAGTACTCTTCTTTCTCCTTGGCGGAAGAAATTCGGCCTATAGCACTCTCTCCAGTCCAGTTTCCTTTAAGAATCTAAGGATGAGAGCTGGCTCTAGTGACTGTATTTCCTCATCAGATAGTTGGTACTTGCCCAAGTATTTCAGTCTTTTGTGGGTCAGTGCCCCACATGATCCCAGCAAGTGTTCTGGGATTTCACTGGACTCATCGCAGAATCTGCAGAGACCTTCTTCAGATATACCCAGTTTCCTGAGGTGTTCCTTGAGTCTACAGTGCCCCGTTAGGAAGCCCGTTAGGATACGAAGGTTATTTTTGCTCATGCCGATGCAAGCTTGGAATCTCTTCCGGTTGTATTGCCCCAGAAGTTTCTTGGCCTGCCTCATGCCCTGAGTGTTATGCCAGGTTCTTGCCCTGTTTTCTTTCTCTAGTTTCCTAAATTCTTCTTTGAGGGTGTGATCCCCTATTCCGCAGAATGGTTCAGGACCTATGAAAGTTTCTGATGCTCCCTTTCTTGCTAGGGAGTCGGCCATTTCATTCCCCTCTATTCCTAGATGGCCAGGCACCCAGCAGAGAGTTATTTTGTTCCTCCTACCAAGTTCATTAAGTTTTTGTAGGCATTCCCATACAAGTTTGGATTTAATGATGTAGGAGTTAAGTGCCATAATAGCAGCTTGGCTGTCTGACATTATAGCTATATCACAGTTGACTCTGTTTCTGTCGAGGTTAATTTGGACACACCTGTCTATGGCATAGATTTCAGCCTGAAAGATGCTGGTACTTTTTCCCATTGGTTCAGAATATTTGGTTCCAGGCCCAAATACTCCCGCTCCAGTTCCCTCATCAGTTCTCGACCCATCTGTGTACCACTTTGTTGTGTGATTGCTCAGTCTGTGAATTGTGGATTCATTGCTCCAGTTCTTCTTATTGCTGAGCTTAGTAACAAAGTTCTTTTGAAAATCAAATCTTTTGATGATATCGTCTCTAGGAAAGGCCAATAGTGGTTGTTTTTTGAGTAGTACGTCAAACTGTCTCAGTGTGATGCACTTTCCTCTTCCTATTCCTTCTTTGGCCATTCTTAGGATCGTTTTACTTGCACATTCCTCAACCATAAGGTGCAATGGAGTTAATTCCAATAGCACTTCCATAGCTGCGGTTGGGCAAGTTCTCATAGCCCCTGTAATACACAGGCACGCCAGTCTTTGCACTTTATTGAGTGTCTTCCTTGTGGTGGAAAGACTGGTTCTTTTTGCCCATGCAATCGCTCCATACGTGATCATTGGTCTCACAATAGCAATATACATCCATCTGAGGATGGTCGGGCTACATCCCCAGGATTTGCCAGCTAGGCTCCGGCAAATCATTAAAGCACGCGTTGCTTTCCTGGTTATCTCTTCTGTGTGTTTTTTCCAGATGAGTTTACTGTCTAGGTTTAGTCCCAGATATTTAACTTCATTGACTGTTGTCAGTGTTGTACCTGATAGCCTTATCGGCCTTAGTCGTTCAAGTTTTCTTTTCCTCGTGAATGGTACTATTGTTGTTTTTGCCGGATTAAGGCTAAGCCCAGCCGTTACGCACCAATCTCGAGTTATTTTGAGTCCCCTTTGTATAATGTCACATAGGGTTCCCTCAAATTTACCCCTGGCAATAATTACTATGTCATCAGCATATGCTTGACAATTGATGCCCTGGTTCGTCAATTTCTCAAGTAACTCGTCCACTACAAGACTCCACATTAGGTGGGACAGAACTCCTCCTTGCGGACAGCCTCTTGCTGTGTTAACCTTGATAATACCTTCTGATGTGTGAGTCTCTGCTGATCTTGTGCTCAGGAGTTCATACATCCATCTTGATACTGTGTTATTTACTCCTTTTCTATCAAGAGCTCGAATAATTGCATCATGCGATGTGTTATCGAATGCTCCCTCAATGTCCAAGAAGGCACACAATACTATCTCTTTCGCTTCAAAAGCGCTTTCAATAATCTCAGTTAGCTGGTACAGAGCAGTCTCCGTAGATCTGCCCGCTCTGTAGGCATGCTGACGATGATGAAGAGGCGATGTACTTAGTACATCTTCTCTTAAGTAGTTGTCCACAGCCTTTTCCATCGTTTTAAGAAGAAACGAAGTAAGACTGATTGGTCTATAGGACTTCGGTAGACTTGGGTCCTTTTTTCCCACTTTCGGAATGAACACTACTTTCGCTCGTCTCCACTGGTTTGGTATGTAGCCCAGTGCCAGACTGCTTTTTAGAATTCTTGCCAAATGTGGAAGCAATTTACCTTGCCCTTTTTGTAGTAGGACTGGCGGAATTCCGTCCACACCCGGTGATTTATAAGGCTGAAAGGAGTCAATTGCCCATTCTAGTCGCCCTCTGGAGAAGATTTCGGTTGCTATTTTCCAATCCTCTTTCCGAGGTCTTCGAATATTGGTCGTGCTCCTTTCGTCTGTGCTCGGATGACTGCCAGGGAAATGAGTTTCTAATAGAAGTCGTGCCCTCTGTTGCTCATTTTCTGTAAAGCTGCCATCCGGTTTTCTGAGAGACATTGAGATCCCTTCTGTTTTTGCTAGTGCTTTATGCACTCTGGCCGCAACAGGAGTATGCACAATTGTATCGCAGAATTTCCTAAAGCTTTCTCGTTTAGCTTTCCTTATTTCTTTGTTGTACGAAGTCAGTGCCATGCGGTAGCCCTGCCAGTCTCCAGTCCGTTTCGCTGTGTTAAACAGTTTACGTGTTTTCGACCGAAGTCTTGACAGATTGTTGCTCCACCATGGTACCTTATTCTTCTCTGCACTTCTGCTTATTGGGCAGCTAGTTTCGAACGCACTTGTGATGGCTGATGTTATGCCCTCTACTGTGTGTTCCAATTCTAGATGATAAGCTGGAGCTCTCCTAGTATGTACCTGCTCCAAATTATTTTCGAGAGACGATTCAAAGAGATCCCAGTTTGTCTTTCTTGGATTTCTAACTGGGTTACATGTGATGCGAGTGTTATCTAAATCAAAGGTAATAATCCGATGATCAGACATAGATGGCTCACTAGATACTCTCCAGTCCCTAACAAATCTACTCATACTACGGCTGCCTAATGTGAGGTCTAATACCTCTTGCCTAGTTCGAGTTACAAAGGTGGGGGTATTACCTACATTGCATATTTCAAGAGATGAGCTTAAAATAAATTCCAATAATGACTCACCTCTATTATTAGTGTCGGTACTCCCCCAAATGGTATTGTGAGCATTAGCATCACATCCTATCAGCAACGGCAGTTGGAGCTTGTTTGCATGCTCCACAAGGCGTTGCAGTGCCATTGATACTGCTGGTTCGTCCCCAGCGCAGTAGGCTGATGCGATGATGATGGTGCGGAGTACTCCTCCCAGTTCAAGGGTTACTTGAAGTGGCACCAAATCTCGCGTAGCATGTTCTGCAAGTAAAATAAAACTAAATTTTTTATTAATAAGAATGCAGGCCCTTGGATTAAGTACACGAGTGTCCCAAATTACCTTCGCATTCTGGCATGCCAGTCCTTTGACTGCTCCTCTCAGGATCCACGGCTCCTGAATCAACACAATGCCCAGTCTGTTAGCTGTGAACATCCGTGCTATTACGGCGGATGCCGCTATAGCATGATGGATGTTCACCTGGGCCATTTTCAGATTGGGGGTCATTGCGTAGGTGGGGCTGTTGCCCCATCATCCTCCCGAAGTAGGATGTCCTCGTCCATCTCTACAACCGTCATGTCATGTTCCTCATCAGAGAGCGAGCTCTCCGAGAGGGACATATACTCCTCTAGTGTCTCTCCCTCAGTTACCTGTTCAGCAGGAAGAGGAAGTGATACAGCCTGCTGTGGATCAGGTTGCTCCACTGCGGCTTCTGTACTCTGCAAAGCTGGATTCGAGAGGGTCATTTGCCCCTTACTCTCCTCCGACTTCTTAAGTCCAGACACTGCAACCTTGCCGAACCTATAGCTGAGGGAATTGTTTTGAGCCCTTATGGTGTCATAGGACTGCTGGTCGATACCGAGGCCCAGTACTTGCCCGGTTCCCTCTTTACGTCCATTCAATATCTTCCACGTTTTGATGTTCAGGCCATCGTTTTGCGCTTCGAGGAGTGCCAATGTGGTTTGGTGCTCCTGGTCAGCGCTTCGTGGGAAGTATATTGTAATTGAATGGGCGCGTGGTATTTCCTTCCCGCACATTGCAGTAAGGCCCACTCCCTTCCAATTACTAAGTTTGGGTGCCACTGTCTTCAGCCATTCCACAGTTTGTGGAGTCTCACAGTCGACTAGTAGCATCCCCATCTTGAAATGTATGCCCTTGAACTTGAGCTTATGCTCCCATCCACGGGCCATTTCATCCACTAGAGCATTCTCTAGATCCTTGAGCTCGTCGGTATTCAGCATCTCCCTAGGATAATCGCAAGGGATAACCGCCACCTGCTCGGCCGTCACCGTCATGGCACGACTTCCACCAGCTGCAGCTGATTTTGCAGCCGCTGCATAGCTTTTGCCGTGTGAGACAGCAGCATGCTTAGCAGGCTTTGCCCGCGACCTCTCCAGTTTTTCAACTACCTTTGGCTTCTTCTGCGCATTACCTACAGAAGGTGAGATGGTGCTGCTGCACCTCTTTGCCGCGGGTGTCGGACCAGAACCAGGCTTAGCCTTGTGTTCTTCGGCCTTCTTCCTTGCCTCCTCAGGTGCAAAGCCCTTTTCGAGGTAGCGAAGGTACCATCTAGTGCCTGCACCGCTCAGCCCCTTCCGAAGAGGGTCATCCTTACCACCAGGCTGGCCCGGCGGTGGCATCGGTGGGCATAGGCGCCCTTTCCTTTTAGCCGTAGCTGCCGCAGGTTGTACAGCTTCAGGTATACGAGCTTGGCTCGTTGCCGTCCCCATACTTCCCACAACAGTATTGGCCAAAGGCTGAGAAGCTAGAGCTTGGCTCCCACTTCCCAGTCTGGCAGCTTCAAGGCGTTTAGCCAACAAAGGTGTCGACACTGGAACATTGGATTTGGCAGTATTTTGGCTGGTGCTTGGTTGCACTTGCCTAACACTGCTTCCTCGGCTTGTTCCAGGCTGACAGTTAACCAAGTTGTCACTGAGCCTTTGCTCTACTTGGTAAACCAAACCAGATGCGGTGTCACCCCGCAATCTGTTCAGTTCATTTTTTTGTTTTTGTTTATTTTTATTATTTTTTGGTTTCATATCCCACGAGTAACGCGGGAAAGGGTCGTCCGCCACGCCAGAGCCCCGTATAACGTGGTAAGGCCAAAGTTACTCCCTGAGGTGGCCCGGTATCAGAGAGGCTCCGTTATAATACAGTCGGTTACCCCTGACTGCAAACCGTATCCGATAAGCACGGGTCGCATGACTCTCTCGGATTAGGGGTGGCAGACTTAGTTCACCAACCCTCATCCCCCTTCGACCGAAGAAACCTCACCAGTGACCGGTATACAATAAGGTGCTCCGATGGCTGGTGGTGTTGATCCCGTCGATGGGTTCAGTTGAGTTGGCTTAAGCTCCCGCACCGACGTCAAAGTGACGCCATTCGCCAAGGTGTCTGCGCTTGCGGGAGCGCATAGACTCGACGGCAAAAATAATTCGCGCCAGCGAAGGACGATTTGAAAAACAGTTTCAGGCCCTGGAAACGGAGATTACCACCATCATCGAGGAACTCAACAACACAAACAACCAGAATCATCAGCTGCGACTCTCCCAATTGATGCTACTCCAGTACTTCCAATTGTCTCTCAGTACTGCAAACCTTCAAAAAACGCAATCCCTACTGTTGGACCTGATCACAGACGTTCATCACGGGAAAATGAGTGCCAATTTGATCCACCCTATGCAATTACGAAGAGAGATGGCAACGATAAAAGCCCACTTACCACCAGCACTACGTGTTCCAGAAACAAACGATAACATAGCATTGTTATATAAACTGATGACAGCAGAAGGACGCATTATTGACTCAACCATACTTTTTAAACTCACCCTGCCGCTTGTTACAACCGAGAATTACGAGTTATACAAAATGACACCAGTGCCTGTATTGATTAATAACTCTTTTATTGCAATACGACCATCTTCCGAGTATATGATGATAAATCTGCACAGAACGCAGTATTACCCCCTGAGCGAAGAAGCGCTTAGTTCATGCTTATCGGTTTTGAAAGGAGACTTTATGTGCCACCAAAGGCACCCGCTGTACCAAAAGGGATCAAATGTCAGTCTCTGCGAGTTTAATCTGATGAACCAAGTCACGGACCAGTCCTCCTGTCAACTCGAGATCTTCACAGGGGAGCAATATTGGGCACCATTGCATCAATCAAATCAATGGATATACTCGCTTCGAGGACAAGTATGGATCAACGTTGTTTGTGAAGGAAATCTCACGCAAATCCACCTACATAGCTCGGGCATCTTGACGGTCCCAGCCGGGTGCACCTTGAAACAAGACATATTCACCATTCAAGGACATAAAATATTCACTAGCAAGGCACGAGCATCATTCATCCCAGCAAGTAATTTATCAGAGGTCATTAATCGCGTCCCGAACTCAGCGCAACTAATTCACCATTCAACAACATTTCGAAGAAATTTAAATGACTTGGACTCACTACAGAAGGATATAAAGCAGCAGCAACTGGAAGAAACACTGGAGCAAGTAAAAACCAACAATACACATCAGTTTATCGTTAGTTACCTTTCCATCGTCTGCATCATAATAATCCTCGGCTTCTTCATATCCACAAGAATATATTTCCGCAGACGTCGACTAAAAGGCACTCCAACACCAGCCCCTCGGGCTCAACACCAAGATGCCTTCACCGTCCACATTTGAACAGTAGTTCAAGGCGGGGAGAATGTTTACTTCCCAGGCGGTCAGTACCCGCACACATAGTTATAAGATTCCGATCGTTTACCTTTTCCTGACCTACATAATATTTCACATTTATCAGCACACACCCAATAATATAATTTAAATTCACTCCACCTTATGCTTTTGCTGACAAGGCATTTTTGCTCACCAATTTCATTCACCCTTTACTAATTGTTTCCTCATGCGATGTCAGCACTATTTCCCAATCATATTTTAATTGTTCATTCTGTTTAGGTAATCAATTATTTTATTGTTCATTCTGTTTAGGTAATCAATTATGTTAGTATATAAGAAATTGACTCAATAAAGAGATTTGTTATTACCATTCCAACAGTTCCAGCATTTAATTGCATTCAAGCCAAGACTGCCCCCCACCAGTGGTAAGGAGTCTAAGCATACGATACCCATACAAGGCGCAAACAAGAAAGACACGACGATCACCACATCAAATTGGGTATTCTTGTTCAAGTACCGGAACTACCCACTTGTCGTCAAGGTTCATGCACTTTGGTCGACACAGCGATTTGATCGCACAATATTCTTCAATTAACCTGTGCTTTTCTTTTTCATCTGTTACTTTCTTCGGAGGTTCATATATCAATATATCCAAACATTCTCCAATGTTTTTCTTCTCTTGCAGCTTATTAAATATCTTTTTAAATTCTTGTACGTACATATTTTTAAATATCAAACTATTTCTTGCTAGTGCTAGTCTATTAACACCTGCATTGTTCATCCTGAATATTAGCTTCTTCAAAATCAATTTTAACTCTGATAGAGAATTATCGCTAAATTCTACAACTACAGTGTTTGCTGCTATCATTATATTACTTCGTTGGGTACCCTTTTCATTTCTTTTCATTTCTTTGAATTCAATCTTCTTCATCCGCCTTATGTCCGATATTGATGTACAGTCCCATATGTGAAGGTGATCAATCCCCGCATTTGGGTCTAAGGCTCTCGCACAGTTTTCAGTTGTTCTTGATGTTTCTATCTGCTCAGTTTTCTTTTTCATTGCTCTTGTTACTACATCTACATTGTGTCTTGGTATCATTTCTTTTAGTTTCTCCGAGTTTATTTGTATTCTCGAGAGTGCATCTGCATTTGTGTTCATTTTTCCTTGTTTAAACACAATCTCATAGTCGTAATCCATTAGATCTACGCGTATTCTGGTTAATTTTGATGATGGATTTTTGTGTGAAAATAGGCTTACTAGTGGTCTATGGTCTGTGTATACTATGAATTTTCTTCCAAACAAGTATGGTCTAAAATAGTTTATTCCCCAATGAATTGCTAATAGTTCTTTTTCTATTATGGGTTTATTTATCTCATATTTGTTGAGGGATTTGCTTGCATATGCTATTGGCTTATCCTTTTCAATTTCTCCTTGTGATAGCACAGCTCCTAGCGCAAAGTTAGAGGCATCTGTTGTTAGAATAAAAGGTTTTGAGAAATCTGGATAGCTTAGCACTGGGGGTGACATTAACTTCTGTTTCATTATTCTGAATGCAGTGGCGCACTCTTCTGTCCAAGTGAATAGTTGTTTCTTCTTAAGTAACTGATTCAGAGGTCTCGCTATGTCTGCAAAATCTTGAATGAACTTTCTGTAGTAATTGCAAAATGCTACGAATCGTCTCACGTCGTCTACATTCTTTGGTTCTGGGTATTTTTCTATCACTTTGTATTTTTCTGGATCTGTAGTGACTCCTTCTGCTGTTATTAAATGACCAAGATATGTGACTTCTGGTTTCAAAAATTCGCATTTACCAAGATTCAGCTTTAGATTGTATTTGCGGAGTCTCTTCAGTACACTGATTAGGTTATCATTGTGTTCTCTAATGTTTGAACCATATATTATAATATCATCCACGTATAAAAATGCTGCTGCTTGTAGTCCACTTAAAGCTATTGACGCCATTCTCTGAAAACTATTTGTTGATATTTTTAAGCCAAAGGGCAGTCTTTTGAATTGGTAATGACCTTCATTTGTTGAAAATGCTGTCATTGGTCTAGAGTATTTATTTAGTGGAATTTGATGAAATGAACTTGTCATGTCAAGGGTAGAAAAATATTTCGCATTACCTAGTTTGTCTAATACATCTTCTAACCTCGTAAGTGGAAATTTGTCATCTACAACCTTTTTGTTTAATGATCTGAAGTCTACAACTAGTCTCCATTTCGTTTGTCCGTTTAGACTCTTTTTTGGCACTATAAGTAATGGTGAATTGTATGGACTGACTGATTCTTCAATTATATCGTTCTCTAGTAGTTCAGAAACTTGCTTTTGTATTTCATCCAATTGAGCATGTGGTAGTCTATAGTTTTTAATGTATACTGGATTTTTATCTGTTACAGCGATGTGTTGTTCGTAAAAATTGTTTGTGGTTAGTTTTTCATTTTCATCATGAAAGACATCTTGAAATTCTTCACAAATGCTCAAAATTGATTGTACTGCAGCTTCGTTTAAGTTGTTGATTTTAATTTCCTCAATTAAACGATTGAACTTCTGTTTGTTCTTGCATTTTGTATTATTTGACAATATTCTATAGTTGTTTAATGGTTCAACTCCAACCATAGTGTCTTCTATTATTTCTTCACTATCTTTAGTATTGAGTATTTTGATGTGTTTTATTCCTTTTGCTGGTAATATTGAATTGGCTATAAAAATTCCTTTTTTGACTTCTTTTCCAATTAGAACACAGTCTTCATTCAAATTCAAGTCTATGCTTCTTATTATTTCCGATCTTGGTGGAATTGTTAATTTTCCGATATTTCTCATTGACACGTTTAAAGGCAGAATTATTTCTTCATCTTGCACTAATATACTAAGTACGCAAGTTTCATAGTCTATCTTGCAATAGTACTTCTTAAGGAAATCTCTTCCAAGTATTCCATCAGTTGTAATATTTACTTCTTCATTAACCACGTGAAATTGATGTTCTATATTTGCTTCACCTAACTCAAGCTCTAGATTTGATACACCTTTAGAAAATATTGTTTTGTTAGTTATGCCATTTATTTGGCATGCTGTATTTTCATACAATTCTTTTGTCAGATGTTCTTTACAAACCGAAATATCTGCACCCGTGTCAATTAAAAATCTAAAAGTTTTTCTTAAATGTTTTATTCTTATACTAACAAAATTTGTGTCATCGCTCCCATAGAAATTTAATATCTCCTTTGGTTCCTTTGGTTCCCTTGGTTCCTTTGGTTCCCCCGATTCTGTTGATCGGGGATACCTCTGTTTTCCGACCTTGTGTTGTTATGGTATCCTCTTGCAACACCTCTACCTCTAGCACTACCTCTATTGCTGATGTTATTCCTTTCATAATCATTGTTATGACTATTATTATTATATCTGGGATTGTAATTGTTGTGTTTATAAGGATATCTTCCCCTATTATTGGTTCTGAAGTTCATTATATTGTTTTGTCTGTATGAAGCTTCAACTTCAGTAGCTATCTTTACAGCTTCATTGAATGTTGTAACTCTTGATGCCTGCACTACCTGTCTACTAGCTTCATTTAATCCATTTTTAAAAGCGTTAAGTCCTAACTGATCATTTAGACTTATTATTAGCTTTTTGTTGACTTCGCCTTGTTCAGCTATTTGTATTTCATTTAACTGAGATACTAGTGACTCTATTTTATCTGCGAATCTGTTTACATCTTGGGTACCTTGTTGTAGCCTAGCTAAGTCATTATGTATTTTTAGAGGGTTGGTTTTTGACTTGTACAGCTCAGTTAAGACCCTTTTAAAGTCTGTTAACTTTTCTGGTTGGTCTGCTAGCGTGAGTAACTTGTTTCTTACCTTGTCGGATACTTTTGTTGCTATTATAAATTTTATTAATTTTTTCTTTTCAATATCTTCGCCTAATGTGTCATGATAAAATTCAATGAGTCCTAAGAAGTTTGACAATTGTTTTGACTCCCCATCAAATTCTGTTATGAGCTTTGCAGCTACCAATACTTCAAACTTTGCCATGTTGATTTTTTCTATTTTCTTAGTTTTTTCTTTTAATAATTCTAATATTTGCTTCTCTACTTTTTTAAAGTATATTCTTATTTCTTCTATTTCTTCTTCGTCTGTTATTTTTAATAATATTTCTTGCCATAGTGTGCTTATTTCTAGTTTTGTTTTTGTAATATACTCTTGAGTGTATTCTCTATTCGGTGCTTTCTTTAAGTTACTTAATTTCTTTAATAATTCTTTTAAACTGTCCATAACCTGTTTTAATACGTTATAAAATATATAATATAATATGTTTTATTTTAAACATGATTTATTCTGTTTCTTATTATTTGTTTTTTTACATATTTCTTATAAAATGAATGGATCTTAGCTAATAATAATATTATTATAATTATTAATGTTATAATATTT
This sequence comes from Cheilosia vernalis, assembly GCA_949126925.1. Classification (NCBI taxonomy): domain Eukaryota; kingdom Metazoa; phylum Arthropoda; class Insecta; order Diptera; family Syrphidae; genus Cheilosia; species Cheilosia vernalis. The sequence goes on from OX421358.1 coordinate 72,929,053, forward strand.
ATATTCGTTTCATTAATACTCATTTGTCCGGATGCGTTAACGTTGTTCACTACTTCTTCTTTTGACTCCTGGCTTCCCATAGTTGTTTTAGATTTTTTACCAGTTGTCTTTTGAGTTCTGTGTCTTTAGTAATTGGTATTACTTTGTGTAGTTCGGCACGTTGTTGTCTTAGACGAACTTGTTGGCCGCCTCTTTTTCTTCTTTTTGGTTGTTCCGCCTCTTTTTCTTCTAGTGGTTCTTGTAAAGTTTGTTGGCGCTGTTTCCGGAGTTCCTGTCTTTGCTTATACTGCTCTATCGTCAGAGCCCTTGGTCCCTCTGATTTTGGTGTTGGGACGTACTTGGGTATAAGTTCCTCCTCGCTTGGGCCTCCTTTTGGTACGTATTGTTCATTTAGTTCTTTGAACAATTGGTCCAGATCTTCCTTGTTGTAAGTCATCAGAGGACTTGTTTCTCACTTCTCCGCTATGTTTTTACTGCGAAGATGGCAGGATCGCCATGTAATGTTTGTACTTACAATAGCCCTAAGTGCCCTAAGCTATATTAGCGTAGCACGCTATATTGCTGTACAAAGCGCAGCTCGCTTAATTCGTATGGCAAAATTGCCGCAGTGATATTGACTAGCCAAGAGGTTGATCAAGACTTGTTGTTTATTGATAATTTTCGTTTCTATTTATACAAAACTAGCTGACCCGGCGAACTTTGTTCCGCCCAATTTCTTTATTGTAATGAAAATAATAATTTCGAGCGTGCACAATGCTCATGCTACTTTATGTAATTCGGTCAATTCAAATTCTTTATTCAAAACCTATGCAATAGAAATAACTGAAGTATAGCAATGTCGATGTGTTTCATTCGCAAACTTGCGGCGCATTGATGTTTCACAACAAAATTGTAACTGGGCCGACTCACAATTTCAAATTGTGTAGCGGTAGGCACGAAATATCTAAAGAATTCAAACATTTAAAATTTTACATAGGTATTTTTTGTTGTAGGTACCTATTGGAAGTGGCACTATCCAGTAAATTTTTTTTCAAAATGCGATTCTCCATACTAAATTCTATCCCCATAAGGTATTTTGTTTTCTCGACAAAAAGTAGCATAATATGTTCTTTTTTGGGCCAATGAGAATTTAAACCAAAAATCATAAAAATGTAACGATTTGTTACAGAGTTATGAGTGCACATACGGACGTCAGTCTTTTTTATATATAGCTGTACCCACCCGACTTTGACCGTACATTTCGTCTCGTCTTGCTCAGATTTCTCAAAGTGCTTTATTTGGACCATGTCCATTTATGATTTTACCTAAATATACCTACAACTTTAGAAATAGCGTTTGATTTGATTTTTGAATGAAAGGTGCCACAACCCGTTTTCCGCTTTTGGTTTGCAAGGTCTCACCTTTAGGACGATGTCCTATCTTTCAATCGGGACCAGCCATAAACATGCACAATATTTCATAGAATAGAGTTGTGTGGTTTCGGAGATCGACGACAGCACCATCGGGTCCATAACCCAAGTGGAAATTGTTGGTTATAGTGTAAACGATGTTCCTACATTTCTGATATGTTTCCGTAACAGAAGATAACAATGTGTGGGGAATAAGTTTTAGCTTTTAAAATTACTATTTCGGGAAACATATATAATTGTATTTTGGGTATGACTTCCCAAGTAGAAATTGTTGGTTGTAGTGTGCATGCTGTTCCCACATTTCAGACATGTTACCGTAACAGTAATGTGTGTATAATGTATCAAAGTTCGTAATGTTTGCACTGCAGGATGTAACGTTGACCAAAGTGGGGAATAAGTTTTACCTCATAAAATTACTATTTCGGGAAACACACATAATGGGATTTTGGCTATGACTTGTAACCGAAATGTTCCCGAATTTTAGTGAGCTGTCAAATTGGTTTTCATGTGTTTGTAAGTTGGTTCGCACGAAACAGAAAATGTGAAATAGAAATACTGGTACTAATATAAAACGTAAGCACACAACCTTCCCTCCTTAATGGGGATGCTAAAGTACCTAAACGAACAAAGTGTCATGAAAATGGTAATGGAGGTAATATAATGCGAATTTAATATTTGCATATCGAGTGCAAAATATTTTAACGAAAATTTATTTAACTACAACTACCACGCGCTAAAGAAATATTCAGGATTGAGATTCAGCTGGCCCGGCGAAATACAATTGCAATAACCGCAGCGATTTACTTGTCGGCCAATATACCGCTTTTTCACTGAAGTGCTTTATGGTACATAGCATTTTTCGTTCTATTTACGGGTGCGTATACGTACAAAGCGAGAGGTTTGCCGACACGTTAGCACGCCACATACAACTGACCATGTGAGAAACATGGAACGCTATGCTGATGACGATTGTGTTGTTGTCTATCTCAGTCTCCAGTATGGACGACTGCATGATATTCTTTCCTGGAATTCTGACATATTCTCTCGATTCATTCCGATTCCGATCTGAAACGTGAAACGTTTGACCTTCTCACCGGCGGTATTATCAAATTTGTCTTGGAATCGCCGAATCCCACACAAACTTTCATCCCCTATATCATCCTGTCAAAGTTTTGTTTTCGAGACATAAAGTAGCCTATGGCCTTCCTTGGGTCCAATCGAAACCATCAAGCTCAAAATCTTTAAAAACTAACCATCCTGTCTCGAGTACTGCGCGTAAAAACTCAAAACGCTCAACAACTCCTGTGTTGCCTATCATCATCATCATCTCAAACATTTCAACTTACTCACTCTCATACTAATGCAAGCATCCTGAAAATATTTGGCAAACAAAAATGATGCATTCAAACACCATCAAACAACTCGAAGTATCTACTCCATTTCAAAAAGCTACTTAATGTGACATAGTAAACATAAGCAATCTTATTAGGTGTATTTAAAAAAAATAAATTTCAAAATTGTTTGCAACAACAATTTGCTTGCAAAATAATTAAAATAATTGACAACAACAATTGGCATTAAAATACAATATTTTTTTTTGTATATGAAGTATCACTACTCGATTTCCACCCCGTTTATTTTTTTTTCAAAGTGCATTTCCCCATACAAACTTTCATAACCTTTTTCATCCCCTCAAAGTTTTGTTTTCGCGACAAAAAGTAGCCTATAACCTCCCTTGGCCCAAAACGAAACCGTCAAGCCCAAAATCGTTGAAATCCATCAATCTTTTATCGAGTTATGCGCGCACACACGGACTTCATTGCCTTTTATATATATAGATTCTTCTTTGTAGCTATACTCATTCTAAGCATAGAATGTCGAAATCAAAATACTATAATGTAATAATTTGATCCCTTTGATCTATATATTGTATTGGGAGCAATGGACAAAGTGTAAACAATAACAAACACATTGCACCTCTACGTAGCATGAATCACTGTCGATACCGCTCGAATGCCACTTGACACTTTCTGGTATCTGGGGCGATACAATGTTACGTAGTGGGCTTTCGTACTTTGTGTGCCTGCATTGAGTCACACCACAAATCTAATTAAATTTAAAATTTTTATATTAAGTGTTAATCTCAATTTTGTGAATTCTAAAAACATAAAATGCCTCTATTAAGATCGGGTAATGACCCTAACGTAATTATTAATAATCCTCAAGAGGAAGCGCCTATTCAAATAAGTGATAGTGCCAACAATTCATTCCAATCCAGCGCGTCCAATAGCAATCCTCAACGGAACAATGCTAATCCATCTACTAGTCGCCAAGTTGGTCCAAGCGCTCAGACCACACCAGATTTTGACTCCCTAATCTCTTCCATCGTCCATCGCGTCCTAGAAAATCAAGGACGTGAAATAATTCAGAATATAATTAATCCAAATCCAAACCAATTCGCTGGCACAGACCAGGTTATTGCCCCAGAACATCGAGATAGATTAAACGAACTAGACAACATTCCGGACGTAGTCCGATGTCTAAAAGATTTTACAGGAGACCCAGGAGAATTCAGCTCCTGGAAGAAAAGTGTGGATAGAATATTGCAAATATACGAGCCTCTCAAAGGGACTCCCAAATATTTCGGAATTCTGAGTGTTATTCGTAACAAAATAGTCGGAAATGCCGACGTCGCACTAGAGTCTTACAATACGCCTCTAGATTGGACATGTATGTCAAGTGCCTTGTCATGCACTATGCAGACAAACGCGATCTGAGTACGTTAGATTACCAGATGCAATCGATTGTTCAAGGCAACAATACCATTCAAGGTTTTTATCATATCGTATATTCCCATTTATCTTTAATACTAAACAAACTTTCTTGCATGGACATAAGTTCTGCGTCCATGCATTTATTAACGCAGACATACAGAGACAAGGCACTTGACACCTTCGTCAGAGGCCTTAAAGGTGATCTACCCCGACTATTGAGAACCAGTAGATTTGCCTCAGGCACTACATTTATGTCTAAAATTAGAAAACCAAAATGTCCGCTCTCACCAGACTCAAAGTAGCCACCGATTCAACAAATAACAGTTGGTAGGATAAAGAATTTGATGCTGACATCGTTTAGTCCAAAAAGATTGAGATAAGTGTGATGGCTGATTTTTACGTCGCCGGCTATTGACTTAGCATAGAATACGTTTTCGTTTAAAAGGGGTTTATTGACCAGCTCTGGTTTTATGTAATTTTGACTGGAGCCAGTATCGATCAAGAATTTAAAAATTTCTCCAGTCCTCGCCTTGCATTCAAAGTAGGGTAATGAGGACTGATTTAGTCTAAAAAATGGTTATCACTGTACTCTAGCGATTGATCCATTGGGGATCGGTATTCCGAATATTCGGTTCGGAATTCAGCTGAAGAGTTGTCGCTTTGAAGTAAACTGACATTTTGAGCGAACTCCTCACATATTTGGGCACGCATGTCTTCTTCGGATTTGACGTCTTCATCGGCTTGCGACGTTGACGGTAATTCGTAAGGTTCCATACTTTGGTTTATATGATAATTCGGCTGTCTTGGTCTATAATATGCCGAAGGTTGTGCTTGTTGTGTTGGTGCTTGTTGGTCTGTGCGAAGGTACGCTCTATTATTCTGATTATTTATACCCCCAATATAGTTACTTCGCCCTTGCGTTAAAGGTTCCTTTTTGACTTGAATTTGATTTTGATATGGCCTGGGGGGTTGAAACTGCCGATAATTATTAGGGTAGTTAGGTTTGGGATTATTGGATGATTGGAAGCCAACAGCAATCGGTTGGTGTGCTGGTGGATTATATGCAGGGTAATGAGGGTAGGATGGGTAGGTAGGATTTCGCTGTTGATTAGGATATGTACTGAAATTCCTTGGTGGGATTAGCGGAAGAAAATGTTCTGGGCGTGGAATGACATTGATAATGCCATAATATTTTGGAGTCCCCTTAATACCTTCATAGATTCCTAGAATGTGTTCGACGCTCTTCTTCCAGGAAGAAAATCCGCCAGCTTCCCCTGAGAATTCCCGTAGGCATTTTACAACGTCGGGGATTTTATCCATACCATCTAAGTTGGTTTGATACTGGGGCAGTATAGTCTGGTCTCTGCCAGGACACTGGTGTGCCCCGGGATTCATAATATCTTCTACCATTCTTCTGCCTCGTTGCTCAAAGACGCGGCCTACAATTGAGGTTACTAGGGTGTCTAGTGCTGGTGTGGATCTAACCTCTGGCATGTCATTATGAGACGCACTCGAATGGAAGGAACTATTTTGGTCTTGATTCGATGGATAACTGGGGGGAACACTAATGGCGGTATTGTGTCTTGTTGACCCTTGTGCGGAAAGATTAATAGGCCTATTATCGTTGGCGAGTCGAACAAAAAATCCTGCGAATGTGACTTATTTGTATTATGGTTAGCGAATTGAAACAAAATTCATTCGCCTGAACTGTCAAACTGCTGGCGAACGTAAAGTCGCCTTATTACGGTTGGCGAATTTGTGAAATTTCATTCGCCTTAAGCGACAAATTTTAGCGAACAAAATTATTTGGTGAAACCACAGGCGAATGGAATTTATAGCCCAGAAAAATTAATGGAAACTCAAAAAAAATGTATGAAACCCATTCAATTCATTTAGAATGTATATATTTAATGAAAATCGCCTCTGATAGTTTCGAAAAAAACAATTGCAGCCAAATCCAGAAGCTATTTGAGCTGATGGAACAAATATAGCCATTCCAATGTGTGTTGCGTCCACTAAGCCAATCACCCCAGGAAATCCAGTTTTAACGAAAAATGAGGAAAGGAGCTCATGGATTGTTTTTATTTTCGGTCTTTTCTGGGTTTATCCATTTTTTTGCACCTCCGTGTTGTTTTCTTCAATTTTTTTATTTTGAATTTTTTTTTTGTGTTGACATAAATGTTTGAATTGACGTCATTTTCGTTTTTATTATATTGGTAGCACTTGTTTTTTAGGCGAATGAATTAATTCGCCTACCATAATCGTACAAGGCGAGTGTTTCGACAAGCAACTCGACTTACGCGAATTTTTCGACTCGCTAACGATAATAGGCCTATAACATTAGGCGGAAGGGCTCGAGAAGTAGAGGGAACTTGTTGGGTAAGGAGTGGTACGTCGGGATAGTTTCGATCTTGGTTCTCAGGATCGATTTGCACGTCTTCACCTGCACCTGACCTTGTTCGGGGCATTGTATTAGATAAATATATGCCTAACGTGAATGTTGAAATATAATAAAATATTAAAACAAATTACGGCTACCTACGTCGCGTTATAGATTTCACAGGTGAAAAACAAATAAGGGCTAATTTGCTTTGAGAAATTTTACAATTCGATTGTTGTGACTGATTGTATTTATAGTTATTTATATCACCCAATTCTGGTTGTATTTTTTGAATTTTACTAAATTCTGGTTGTATTCTTGATTATGTCTACTTTCCAACTCTTCCAAATTATCTTTTAATTTCCAAAATTTGAATACTTATTTAAATTTTCACTTAATTCATTTAAATTTTCTAAGCACAGTGTAATTGTATTTTAATAGTTTTTTTTTTCTTAAAATGCTAATGGAATAACTTACAATACTATAATAAGCTGCACATCCATCTTCGACTATTTACCTTGCCGTGGTGTGGATGCTTAGTAGGTACCTTTTGATACCGGAGGGCGATTGCAGCAGGGACTCCCATACTGTAAGGTCTCCGGAGGAGGGTTTTCCGAAGCTAAAATACAGTCAACCTAATTCTAGTGGTGGTGTGAGCGTTTATTCAAACCGTGCCCAGGGATGAAAGGTTGAGGGTTTCAATCTGCCGAATACGAGCTCCTTCAGGTGCGCTCGCCTGTCGTATCCAATTGCCCTACCCCAGCAGAACCGGCTATGTTGGGGCGGACCATTCTTCACCGGCTTACTCGTGGGAATCTATATGAACATTCAAAACAAAAAACCAAACAAAAACGAAACTAAAAATGACCTTCAAGCTAAGAACAAGGACAACGAACCGACAACTACAACAAAATTCAGGAAACCTACTTCTGACAAGGACGATGATTCCTCAATTCCGTCTGACTCGGATTCAAGATCCGTTGGCGCGTCTGTTTCGGACGCGGAGTCAAGGCAACGAAAAGTTGCTTCGACGTTTGGCTGGCGCGGAAAAAACACCTCTCCGAGCGCAGTCAAACACAAGTGGATACGAGCTGCAAAACACAAACTTGCCGTAGTCCTGACGAAACAAGACAGTTCCTGGGATCAAAAGGACAGGGACACTGTTTGAGCAAAAAGTAATTGTTTTGTGAACTGGCAATGCCCTTTTTTGCAAAACGTCGTTGTTCAATGTGCATAATGACTACTCAGCTTACGGGTCTATCAAGCTGTCATTTTCTTGGCTGCTTTTACTTTTTTTCCTTGCTTTTTTTTCTGCTTTGAGGCTTCGTCGTGTCGATATCTCTCTCTTGCCTTTAATCACGTTTTTGTTAATAAAATCATTAAAATGAAATCATCAACTGTTTCTCTATTTATATTAGTATCGCATAAAATCAAATTAATTCATACATTTGGTCCTTCGAGCCGGATTAAGACAAACTACATTTTTCTTTGATACACGCGTTTCACTTCAATAAAATGTTGGCCGCGCATGAGGTTTTAGTTGAAAAGCAAAAAGAGCGATATGTATCAATCTGCTCGTCTGTTGATAACTTACTCGCCCTTGAAAGTGATAAGATCAACAAAGCACAAATTCAAACTCGACTGAAAATCCTCGAAGCCAACTGGGAAAAGTTTCAAGCTGCAAATGAGCATCTTACAAATGCTCGTCTCACAGATGTAATCAGAGCAACTCCTTATTTAACTGAGGGAATGTACTCGAAATGCGAGGAAAAGTATGCTGACTCCCGTGGAACTAAGCTGAACATGCTGGACAAATTATGTCAACCTCAACCAGAATTAAAAGCGGCAGAGCAATCGCCTAATGATGTGAAGGGTCATTCTCATCAAGTACGTTCTCTTCCTAATATTGAATTACCTACTTTTAGAGGAGATTATCAATACTGGCACAGTTTCCACGACCTCTTCACCTCTATGATTAGCAATAGTACACAGCTATCAGACGTGGAGAAATTTCACTATCTCAAAACTAGTTTAAAGGATGAAGCTGCACTTCTAATCGCCAATATATCAGTTTCCAGTGAAAATTTCGCACGTGCTTGGGATACCCTCGTAGCCAGTTATGAAAATAAGAGGCTACTTGTTGACACTCATCTCGACAATATCTTTAGGCTTGAACCAATCCAAAGAAAATCAGCAAGTGACCTCAAAAAACTACTCGCTGTAACTAAGGAGTCTCTCGGTGCATTAAATTTACTTGGTACTCCTACTCAACATTGGGACTATATCATCGTTTACATCATCGTACGTCGCTTAGATCCATCATCGCATGAAGCTTGGGAAGTTCATCGCGGTGCGTCGACAAACCCTGCTTCATTTAACGATCTCGAATCATTCCTGGGAGGTAGAATACGTGCTCTCGAAATTGTTGAAACTCGAAGCCCAATTTGCTCAACCGATAAGGCAACTAGATCTGAAAATCCATAATCGAAGAAATACTCTGCGAAAATACACGTTGCTTCTACGGAGAGTTCATCTGGGACTTCACAAACTTCAAACCGTACCCAGAAATGCTTCATGTGTAACAAAACGCATTACATTTCTGCTTGCCCAGCATATATAAACTTAAATTCGAATCAACGTCACGAATTCCTCGTTGAAAAGGGTCTTTGTTTTAATTGCCTTGGTCCTCATCGAATTGCTGCTTGCCGTTCGACGAAACGGTGTTTTCTATGTGACAAACAACGTCATACTTCAATACATCGATCGGTATCGGGCTCACATCAAACACAGTCCACTGCATCAACATCTTCGAAATCTAATTTTGATTCAAACAATCAAGTAGTAGCTAGTCGACAAAATAACGCTGGCGTTGAGACTCTTTCGGCCTTATCTCATCAGGCAGTACCTCAATCTATAGCAAAACGCGTTCGTACATTATTGGCAACTGCACTAGTTCGAATATGTTCCTCAAGCATTACGGAACTTCAATTTCGTGCCCTTATCGATCCTAGGTCTAAACTCGCAATTATCAGTGAGTCTGCTACAGTTGCATCTCAAACGGCAACGAGCATGCATCCCGCTTTATGGAGTTGGTGCTCAATTATCAGGGACGACGAAAGGTATTGTCAACTTTACCCTTAAGCCTCATTTTACTTCAACACTCGAATGGGATGTAGGAGCACATATATTACCGAAACCCACTGCAGATTTGCCGTCGTTGGAATTAGACCATGGGTATTGGTCTCATCTTCATGGGCTTACTCTAGCTGACCCATCGTACCTCCACCCAGGACAAATAGATCTTGTTATAGGAATTGACATCTACTCTCAACTAATTGAACCGGAACTTGTGAAAGGGCCTCCAGGAACACCGTTTGCTAGGCGCACTGGACTCGGTTGGATAATCTCTGGTCCAGTCACACGGCTTTCTAAGCTTATCCAGACGTTACTCCTATGCAAATCTACCAGTGTTCAACAAACAACGATTTGCTAGAAGCCATTCAACGATTTTGGCTTCAAGAAGAAATACAAGTATCAACACCGTTGCTCTCAAAGGAGGAGGATGAAATAAATAAATAAATAAGATATATCGTTCGCCTTCCGTTTAAGAATTCTCCTAATGATCTTGGCACTTCTCAACTGTCTGCTTCTCGAATGTTATCAAGGATGATAGCAAAACTTAATATTGATTCAACACTTAAGACTCTGTACTCAGACTTTCTACAAGAATACTTGGCTCAAGGTCATATGCGTCATGTAAGTGATGATATACCAGAACCGCAATATGCTTATTATTTGCCACATCACGGAGTACTCAAGGAGTCTAGTACTTCTACAAAGCTGAGAGTTGTGTTTAACGGTTCATCTCGTTCATCTAGTGGGCAATCACTCAACGACCTACTTCACACTGGCAAGAAACTGCAGAGCAATCTCTCGGATGTTATCACATGGTGGCGTCAATTTCCAAATGTTTTTTCTGCGGATATGGAGAAGATGTTTAGGCAAATCCTTGTCCATGAAGACGATTGGGATTTCCAACGTATTTTGTGGTCACCAACTCTAAAAAACGATTCCGTCCGCAAATATCAACTAACAACTGTAACATACGGACTTGGTCCAGCTCCATTTCTCGCTAATAGAGTCATCCAACATCTAAGAATTGACGAAGGTCATCGATTTCCGCTTGCAGCAAATGTACTGAAACGTGGTACTTGTGTGGATGATTGTTTCGGTGGAGCAGATTCCCCATATGAAGCATGGCGGGCGGCTTTAAACTTCTCAAATGGACATCTAATGATCCTGACATCTTATCAGATCTCTCAGCTGATCGTCTTGCAACTTCTGGTAACAAATACATCGATGGAAATCCTCTCTTTAAAGCATTAGGAGTTGCATGGCAGCCGAACTCAGATGCATTCGTTTTCTCAATACCTTGGGATAAAGATAATATGCCTCCAACAAAAAGAAAAGTGCTCTCTCTAATCGCACATTTATTTGATCCTCTCGGATGGTTAGCACCAGTAACTATCCGTGCCAAAATATTGATGCAAGCCCTCTGGCTTGAAAAGGCTGGTTGGGATGACGAGCTCTCCATTTCACTCTCTTCTCGGTGGAATGATTTCATCAATCATCTCGAAGACATAACTCTCATACGCATACCTCGTTGGATAGGACTCTTTTCGGGCGCTTGTGCAGTGGAAATACACGGCTTCTCGGATGCTTCTCAAGACGCTATGGCCGCGGTTCTTTATCTGCGAGTACTCAAGAGCATGGAAGATGTTCAAATTTCTTTAATAGCAGCGAAGACAAAAGTTTCTCCTATCGACAAAACAAAAACAAAGAAGATGACAATCCCTAGTCTCGAACTTGGTGCTGCTGCTATGCTCACTAAGCTGGCTGCTCATATGCAGAAAACTCTTAATCTCATTAAAGCACCAGTGCACTTATGGACTGATTCATCAGTTACGCTCACTTGGATAAAATCTCATCCTTCTCGTTGGAAAGACTACGTTCAAAATCGTGTTATCATATACAAGATACTCTTCCTGGAGCTAAATGGCATCATGTATGAGGAAAGGAAAATCCAGCTGATTGTGCCTCTCGAGGAGTATCACCACGTGAACTCTCCGGAAGCCATCTCTGGTGGAACGGGCCGCGTTGGCTGTCCCAACGTTCAACATCATGGCCAACAGCTGTATCGCGATTAGAACATAATGTCGATTTGGAAGAAAGAGGTCAGGTGTCCACTGCCTATCACAATAAGGAACCGAAGGTGTGGGATATAATCGACAGATTTTCTAAACTAAATCTTCTTATAAGGATAACAGCCACCTGTCAACGTGCCATCAAAATACTTCGGAAAGAATCTCTCAGTTTGAAAAATGAACCATTGACAACAGAAGAACTTGAAGCAGCTCGTCTCTATTGGGTGAAATTAGTTCAAAAGGCAAACTTCTCATCTGAGATCTTCACACTAACACGGGGACATGATATATCAAATAAGAATCCATTAATAAAATTAATACCTTTTCCAGATTCTACTGGGTTACTTCGTGTTGGAGGATGATTGCGCAATTCTCTATTGGACCCAGACACTAAACATCCTCTCATTTTGCCCAGAAACTCATCACTAACAGAGCTTATCATACGACATGCTCATGAGAAGACGCTACATGGCGGAACTCAAGTGACCTTGGCATATCTGCGTAGATCATATTGGATTCTTGGCGGCAGAACTCCAGTTAGGTCCTTTATTTTACGTTGCGTAACCTGTGCCAGATATCGTGGAATAACTGCAAAACAACTTATTTCTCAACTCACGCGTCGATTATGCTGGACCTTTTACACTCAGGACTTGGAGGGGGCGTTCAGCTAAGACGTATAAAGGCTACATTGTACTTTTCGTCTGTTTCTCAACATCAGCAGTGCATTTAGAAATCGCGACGGACTACTCAACTGAAGGGTTTCTTGCTGCTTATAAACGCTTTTCGGGTCGCCGAGGAATTTGTGCAACTCTCCACAGCGACTGTGGTACAAATCTTATCGGAGCGGACGCTGAGCTGCGAAGACTTTTTTCATCCGCTTCTCAACAACTTGGAAACCTGGCGTGTCTACTAGCAAATGACGGAACTAAATGGTTGTTTAACCCCCCATCTTCCCCTCACTTTGGCGGAAAGTGGGAAGCTGAGTAGTATAAATTTACCAATCCTGGCGCACATGGAGCAGGGAGCCATTCTGTGACGTCATCCACATATCCGAACTATCTACAAACTACAATCTGAAACAGCTGTTCATATGACCGAGTTCAACCAATCAAAACCGAGATACATCTAATCAGACAACTGTCCAATATAATGGTGGGGTTGTGAAAATTGTTCTTTTAGGATGTTGTGCCACACAACCATACCATGACCCAGCTTCTCATATTTTCCCACCCAATAGAAATCCATACACCAAGTGCACTTTTTTCATTCATTTCCCATATTCGTCCAAACGACACCCAAGCGCAATGAGTCAAGTGCTTATCTGCCCAATACACGATACACACGTAACCCAACTCCGATGTATGCACGCATTAAGCCGTTTAAAATTGGTACTTACACCATTAAAACTGATTTTTTTTTTAAAGTGTCCGATTAAAACGTTCAACTATCGATGTTTTCAATGAACTATATGTGGAGTAATGATTAGTTTTATATTGGGTCATTAAATTTCTAAAGTGCTGATTGAAAAAATTCTGTACCATCATCGGTTTGTAGGTTCTTTGGTGTTCGATGGGAACTGACAAAAATGGATTTCATGGCTTGTGTAACAGAAGTGTAAACAATCGTAGTGTCTGCTACCACTCAAATAGCATTGATAAGGGTGGGATTGTGAAAATTGTTCTTTTAGGACACTGCCAGTAATAAGTGTTAATTTTTTTATTATGTTTTTATTTGGGTTGGGTGTCAAATCGCCCAAAACCGAATCGCCCAAAACTTAAAAATGTCACATCGCCCAAATATTTTGGCCGATTTGACATTATGTTGAATCGCCCAAAACAACAAAAATGTCAAATCGCCCAAAAAGAGTGGGCGTTTTGTCATAATGCAAAAATAGCCATGTGTCAGATTGCCTAAAACCAAAACGCCCAAATTGCAAAAATGAAGAAAAATGTCAAATCGCCCAAAAATAATTTTTGGCCGATTTAACATTTTTCATTTTTGTGCGATTTAGCATAATGTCAAATCCCCCAAAAAATATGAATAATTTTGGGCAATTTAGCATTATTTTTGGGCGATTTGACACTTTCGTTAAATTGGGATAAAAATTATGTTCAAGAAGAATTGTATTTGATATGCTTCGAAAACTAGCCAACGAAGAATTTTCCAATAATTTTGACAGCTTTTCGGCTTATTATGAGAAGTTTTGGATACGAAAGGTATGTAAATGAATAAAATTGGGGTCAGTGACCGTAGCGATTTTGATGTGTTAGTTTCAGTTGCAGTCAGGTTCAGCGTTGCCGTTTGGTCTCTTTATGAAGCTTTTGAACCTATTGAAGCTCAGGACCCCTGGTCCCCACTTTTAGAAAAATGATCAAAATGGTACCCTTTTTTCAATGTATGTAAGTAAGATTTTATTCTTTATTGAACGAAAAAGAATGCAGACATATGAAATGAAGTGTTTCGTGATGAATAAATTTGTTTTTTTTTTTTTGTTAAAAGTAAATGTAATTGTGGCTCCGTTTTCTTTTTTTTTTAATTAGTATTTTATGTGATGGCCCCTTTAATCGGCTCGGGCTCCTTTTTATTCCCCGCGGCAACACTCGCTCAGGCTGACATGAAATGGTATTATTTTTTTATTTTTTTATTTTTCTTGGAAGTTGTATGAGAGCAATGGGATTGTAATTCATTCAATCAAGCCAAGTCTTAGAAATAGGACATACTGATAATTCGCTTACTCATTATCATCGCAATTTACCAAATTAATACGAAGGGCTTTATTTGTGATATTTGCCAGATGGAATTTTCCTTAAATAAAAATTTAAGGAGACATATTTTGAACAAACATAAAAATAATGGAGTGAATGTAATATTTGCAATAAAGTGTTAAACAGGAGTGATGCTCCATTAAATCATAAAATTAAGTATCATAGTGTGCATTTGGATGATAGCATTACAAATGTTAGTGTAGATAATGAAAATCAAGCGACTACTTCTTCGGCGGGTTATTTAAAAACGAAAATATGTGAAGAGTGCAAAATAGAGGTTCCAAAAAGTGTATGGTACTCCCACATTCGCACAAATTTGCATAAAAAGAATAGTGCTAAATCATGTGAGTCATGCGAACAATTAAAGGTGGTCAAAAGCACTTTCAATAACCGCATACAGACATTAATGTATGAGAACAAAAACGAAGAAATCATAGAACCTATGACATTCTTAAATCAAGCCGAAAATATAGTTTGTGAAAATTTAAACCGGCTTTTAAAAATACATTCAAATTTCAAATTTAATGTTGAGCTCTTTGGTGAATATGTTAAAATAAATAAAACTGATGAAGAAGATAAACGTTAAAAATAGTGATGAATATTGTTTTAAATGGAGTTTAATATCGGCAATAGTACCATCAAACACTGACCCGCAAAGGACATCATCCTACAACATAAACGACATTACAGAAAGAACAATTTCATTAAATAATGGAGTGATACTTAAATTCGGAGATTTAGAATTTCCATTGAAAATAAAGGATATAAAAGCATTTGAACTATTAAATACAAATAACGGGTGATTTTTTAGCTGGTTTGGTTTTGGCAACACTGGTTTTGACAGCTGACGTGTGTTTAGTACCTTGTGTCACTGTCAAACAGCTTCAGTTTGGTTTGCAATTTAAGAATGGATCGTCTTACAAATGAACAACGCTTGCAAATTATTGAATTTTACTATCAAAATTCGTGCTCGGTTCGAAATGTTCATCGCGCTTTTTTATCGAAAAATTGTGTTCAGCGATGAGGCTCATTTTTGGTTGAATGGGTACGTAAATAAGCAAAATTGCCGCATTTGGAGTGAAGATCAGCCAGAAGCATTGCAACAGCTACCAATGCATCCCGAAAAAGCCACTGTTTGGTGCGGTTTATGGGCCGGCGGCATTATTGGGCCATATTTCTTCAAAGATTATGCGAATCGCAGCGTTACTGTCAATGGTGAACGCTACCGAGCGATGATAACAAACTTTTTTTTGCCCGAAATGGAAGTTCTTGACTTGCATGATATGTGGTTTCAACAAGACGGTGCCACATGCCACACAGCACGCGAAACAATGGCGCAATTGCGAGGCGAGTTTGGTGAACAGTTAATTTCACGTTTCGGGCCGGTCAATTGGCCGCCTAGATCGTGCGATTTGACACCATTAGATTATTTTTTGTGGGGGTATGTCAAGGCTAATGTGTATAGGGACAAGCCCGCTTCGATTGACGCACTGGAAGCCAATATCCATGCATTCATTCGTGAGATACCGGCCGATATGTGTGAAAGAGTATGCAAAAATTGGACTCAGCGGATGGGCTACCTGAGACGCAGCCGCGGTCAACATTTGCATGAAATTATCTTTAAACATTAAATTGCAAGGTTCAAACTATCGATTCAAATAAATATTTCATTCATTTTTTCGAATTTTTTGTGTTTTTTTTTTAAAAAAAGTTCTAAACCTCTTAAAAAATCACCCGTTATAAGTGTAAATGTTTTCGGTTACGAGGAGGAGAATAAGACGATTGTGGGTCCTTATTACATCACGTCTGAGGAAAAGGAAATTCATATTAATTTGTTACTGTTACAGGATATGGAGAGATACCATTATGTATGGATTAAGAATATTTCAAAGTAAGATTGCATAATACATATTAGTTTCTGTACTTTTTATCAATTTTCTTTTTAATTTCAGACTATTGAATACTCAAATAAGAACAGATGTACATAAGTTTCTTATATGCAACGAATGTCTGCAATATTTCGGTAACAAGCGTAATTTCAATACGCATAAGCTAGAATGTAAGAAAATTGTTAGTAAATTACCATCGATTGAAGAGTCTTATTTAGAATATAGTCATTATGAAAGACAGATGTTCCATTTGTTATCTATGCTCATTTTGAATGTATTCTTAAAGATGTAGATACTTGCTTTCCACATCCAAATATACCATCTACTACTGTAGTTCAGGAACATGCACCTTGTGCATTCAGTTACTTTATTAAGTGTTCCTTTGACGATACATTAAATGTGTTCAGAATCTATAAAGGTTTAGATGCATCAAAAATGTTTGTAGAATTTTTAATTAACGATGTTCAACATATAAATGAAACATATTTGTCTGTTAAGAAGCCGATGAATTCTCTTACTGATGCCGAACTAAAATTTCATAACGAAAGTCTGTTTTGTCATATTTGCAAAAATTCATTAGATAATAATCGGGTAGCAGATCACTGTCATCTGAGAGGTCTGAGTATTTAATGTATTTGGATGCTAATAACTTATACGGTTGGGCAATGTCACAAAGTCTACCCTATGGCAAATTTGAATGGATAGAAATCGATGACTTTAATGTATTCAATATACCATCAGATTCACAATACGGTTACATTTTGGAAGTTGATTTAGAATATCCAGATCATCTTCACGACGATCATAGTGATTTTCCCTTTTGCGTGGAGAATAAGAAAAGTCCAATTGCTAAATTTAGTAAACTCATTTCTGATTTAACAAGTAAATCAAAATATATAATACACTATAGAAATCTTCAACAATGCGTTAAACAAGGGTTGAAAAATTTAAAAAATACACAGAATTTTGAGATTTAAGCAATCATGTTGGCTAAAAGAATACATTGATTTGAATACACATCACCGTACATTAGCTAAAAATGATTTTGAGAAGAATTTCTTTAAATTATTGATAATGCTGTTTATGGTAAAACGATGGAAAATGTAGACAAAAGAAAAGATATCAAAATAGTAACAAATTGGGAGAGTTGTGGAAAACGGTTAGGTGCCCGATCTCTGACAGCCAAACCTAACTTTCACAGTTCTACCAAATACGGACAACATAATTGCTATTGAAATGAGACGTGTTCATGTAACTTACAACTATAAGAAAGTCACATAAATGGAGGATGGTTATAGAATAAAGTGGTTTATATTGTAGTACTGGTTTTGTTTCGAGATTCGCTCTCGTTGATTTGGCAATGCCACTGAATTTATTTACCTATACCTAGATACATTTGCCGGCATACGCAACCCTCTCTCTCCACGGTGTCTTTCTCATTCAGTGGTGGTTTGTTGACAGGAAGTGAGTGGTTCGTGATTGCGCAGTGTATTTAGGGAAAGGAAAGGCAAACGCAAAAGATATTAAACAAGAATTTAAAGAGAGGTGAGTTTATCTCGCTGAATAATCATTTCATTAAATGTAGATAGAAGAATATTAATTATTGGAAGTAACGTAGATTTCTTTGGTAGAATAAGGCCCATTTTATTCACTCGAAGTTGAACACAACTTGGGAAGTTTCCCATATAAAAATCCCCAAGTTGTGTTCAACTTCGAGTGAATAAAATGGGCCTAAAGTTATTTCCTTTCTTACTGAACATTGGTGTAATATCCATCCCGCAACGTTCGAGACAGAAATTCGATCGTGTGCGTGTTGGTCTCCTGGTTCATGATCATCATGTATGAACATTGGTATAACATCCAGCACACAACGTTCGAGTAAGAAATTCGATCGTGTGTGTGTTGGTCGCCTGGTTCACGATGTATGAACATTGGTATAATATCCAACACACATAGTACGAGTAGAAAATACGATCGTGTGTGTGTTGGTCTCCTGGTTCTTGATGCATTGGTATAACATCCATCGACTACTCTGCGAGTGGTGTGATGGTCGCCTGGCTCTTTTCTATAACTTGCATTGGTTTAACATCCACCAGTTCCCCTGCGAGCGAGAGGCTCAACGGTGTGTGAGGTGGTCGCCTGGCTCTTTTCTATAACTTGCATTGGTTTAACATCCACCAGTTCCCCTGCGAGCGAGAGGCTCAACGGTGTGTGAGGTGGTCGCCTGGCTCTTTTCTATATCTTGCATTGGTTTAACATCCACCAGTTCCCCTGCGAGCGAGAGGCTCAACAATGTGAGGTGGTCGCCTGGCGAGGGAATAGATACTTATAAATGGTGTAAGTCCGTTGTGTGACGGCCGCCTGTGTAGTAGTAGTAATAATATGAGTAGTAGTAGTTCGGTATCTTTCTTATTATCATGCCATTTAAGAGTGTTAGAACTAAATGGTTGCCTGTGTTAACGATTATATTCACAGGCTCTAATTTATTTCTTTTCAGGAGAATCAATGACGAAAGGAGAGTTGCCACATCCAATTTTTTATGTTTGAACTATTTTATAATTTTGAGTTAATATTACTTACTTTACTTACTTAACGGGCTCCCGACCCGTGGAGAGTCTCTGCCTGAGACACTGCAGCCTTCCATCCTCTACGATCCCGGGCACGCTGCTTCCAATTGTCCAGACCAAGCGCTCTGGCATCCGCGATGGCTTGGTCTTTGAAACGGAGGTTCGGTCTTCCTTGTCTTCTCGAACCTGGGGGCTGGGATTCGAAGATCCTCTTAGCTGGAGCATTATTGTCCATTCGCTCGATGTGGCCGAGCCAATGTAGTCGACGTATTTTGGCTTTTTGGACTACATCCACATCTTGATACAGCTCATAGAGTTCGCGGTTATATCTTCTCCTCCATTCGCCCTCCTCGCACACAGGACCAAAAATCCGCCGAAGAATTTTTCTTTCGAAGGAACCCAGTATTAGCTCTCCCTTCCTGCTTATCGTCCAGCACTCGGCGCCGTAGAGCAGAACTGGCAGTATAAGGGTTTTGTAAAGCATACATTTCGTCCCTCGAGTTAGGAGTTTTGAACCCAATTGTTTTGCCAAACCGAAGTAGCAGCGGTTTGTAGGAAACGCTGCACTCATGTGCAGAAGAAAATTATAGGAACACCTCGTTTGAGAAGCGCTGCATCTTTCGCAAACGCTTACGTGTAAACGCACCCGCACTACCAGTGGCAGCCATATTTTTTCGTCCACTTTTCGCCTAGTTTATGGGTTTTTCTTTAACACCCTATGCTCGGTTGAATCTAATTCAAACCTCTATCTTTATCTACATATAACACGTAGAAAAATCGCCCCTGTGCTTTAACATCGTTTTCAGATTTTTCTGAACATACCATTCGTCACAATATCGTTTTGAAAATTTACGCCATAGTCGAGCGCATAAGTGCGAGCGAGACGACAACACCACCCCACACGAAAAACTCTTAGATGTAAACCACGTACAGCGTTGGTTCGCGGGGATTTTTAGTCAGTCAGTATCGAGAGTCAGGTTCGGTTGGTTGGTAGGGCACTAGCGCATGGTCGCATTTTAATTTCGGCATTTTGCCACGTTTTCATTGTTCGCGCATCATAAGTAGGCGGCCATTGTGTCGACCGAAAAAAAACTAAATCGCAAATTAAAAGTTAAATATCGCGATTGTGATTCGCCGGCGAGGGAATTTTGAGTTCGGTGAAGCCGATCAAATACCCGCAAATCGTTTCGCGCATTGTTTTAAGAAAAGCGAATAAAAGAAAAAAAAAAACCCACGATATATATATATATCGCGAGGAAAAACTTCTCGACCGCGTGTGTGGAACCATACCTCGTGGACACATAAAACCACCCCCACAAAAAGGGAAAGAAACAAAATCGAGAGTCGGTAGTGTGCTTTACGCCATTCCACTCGGCAAAAATAATTTTACGTAAATCCAACCCCGCGTAAAGAAATAAAATTCCTGACGCGCCAAAACATAAAATTAACCTCATCGATACCCAGTTAAGGGCGCTGAAATCGTGAAACATAAAAGAAAAGAATAGTTAAAACGTATAGAACATTGAAAGGGAAAAATTCCCCAACGTCCCACGAAATAATATAAATTGCGCAGCACATAGCACAGTCGTTGCACTAGCGAAGCACCACACCTCAGAGCTAAGACGCAGTCGTGCATCCATCCTCCAGTAGGTGGAGCGAGCATCACCACAGACCATCACCCCATCGAATACACCAACCTTCGGACTTCGTTTGAGACGAGACACCAACCTCATCGATAGTCACCTCATCGAAATTCACCTCTTCGTCAACACTGCGCCTACCGATATGCTTTAAGTTAAGTAGTTTGGGTCCAATAAAATTTCTTGTTGTAAACATTTATACTTCTCCAAATGATTTTATCTTCCACTAAGGTATAGATCCGCGAATTAAAGCATATCAAAGAGCTTATGCATAACATCCTGGAAGGAAAGGCGGTGCACTGCAGTCCCTCACCACGGATCGCGTTCAGGTAGCTATCCCCTGAATAAAGAACGGGGTAAGTTTGGAATTAATTAATCTCATTTGGAAGAAACGAAGTGTATTAAAAGTAGTATTGGCCCAGTTGTGATAGGCTATAGCGTTAGAGAGTGGTCGTGTCGATTGACCCAGTTTAGTCTTGTCGTCGCTTATACATTGTAAAGAAAAGCTAAATAACGTATGGTTAGGTTCGGATCGGTGCGCCAGTGATTTAGTCGTTAGCATTTGTGACACTCTGTGAGGAATCTCACCAATGAGAGCGTGAGCGTATAATCTTCGTCGTGGAAGCATCAACTTGATTTTCTTTTAATATACACGCGGACGCAATAACGAGTCACGTCCCACAACGCTGCATTACGCGAGTAGATAGGCCACGGGTACATGCTCTGGTCTCTACGTCTAACATCGAAGGGTTATTGTTTTTCGTTAATTTTGTTCTGGCTGTAAATGATAACGTAATCGAGCGGCAACAGTAAGATTTGTATGTCCGCACTTGTACTGACTTGTGTTGTAACGTCCACCCCCTTAATTAAGTACTAGTTTTAAGATCTTTTGGTTTTGAATAAAAATAAGCTTGTGAACTTCACGAAGAAGAACAATCATGTGTGTTCATTGGCTTTGGAATTTAGTTTAGGTTTCGGAAGCAGCCGCCAGATGTGCGGATAAGGAAGTATTGAAGGGAATGTCGGCCATGGGGGCGAACACGATCCGAGGTGGTTTTACGCAGTTCGGTTCATGGTTGTAGTTTAGTAGTTAGTAGGATATTCGGACTCTAGGGGTCGTCGTTCAATAGGAGCGTGACGACGGCCATGGTAGCTTGGCCTTGGTGCTAAGTAGGGGTGGGTCAGCTCAGGGGAAGATTACTTCCACCTATTTCTTCCCCCACTTTCTTCTTTTTCACTGTGGATGTAAATATTTCAACGGATCGCACTACTCGGGCCTCGCAATCTTTATTGTTAGGGATAGTGGTTTAATCCGGTCGTGTCCAACATCTTTTACGATCTATCTTTTTTTGAATTAACAGGCATGTAAAACTAGAGGTAACCCCAGTCCAGGGCCTGCAACAAGATCCCCACCCACCGAGGGCTAGCGCGGGAGGAAGCGGTCATGCCTGGTTGCAGGAGGCTTGGACAACCCCATCCGTCATGCTGCCCGGACTGCCGTAGGGGTCCTGTGACCTTGCGGTATATGGGTAGTTTAAGTGATGGATGGGGTATGGTTCGCGTAGCGGGGCGTAGGAATTTCGACTTTCCTTTTTGTTCTTGTTTGGTGGTTGGTCAACTCAGTTGCGCGTAGGTATAGGTTAATACTTGCCTGCGTGTTTGCTGACATGGCAGAAGGGGTCGCTTGCGTTCCGTAACGTGAACGTACGTTACAGGTGGCGCCCAACGTGGGGCCCGAAGTAGTGATATGATTCAGAAGTATTTACAAAAAAATTTACACAAAAAATTTTGTTTTTCACCATTTTCGACTTTACTCTTTTTCGTTTCACGTAACCGGTGTTTGGGTGTATTTTCATCCCCATTCATGTCTGTTGTACGCTGAAGTCTGAGATCTAGTTTTGCGGAAATAGGTGTAGGAGTTTGTAATCCTTTAGTGTTCTTTAAGTCCCTTGTCCGGTAGATGGGTAGACTTTGTTCCCCATTTACGTCCGTTGCTCGGGCTTATAAGTTCCTCACATTTCCATCTTCAGCATTTGAGCCTTCGAGTTCATGTCCGGTAAGTGGGTGAAGTTGTTCCTCACTTACGTCCGTTGCTTGCACTCAGGGCTGGTGTGTAGTTCGCTTTTCTTTGGTAAGTTAGTTCTGTTAAGTCCGGTATTTGGATCGACCTTTGTCTCCATTTACGTCCGTTGCTTCAGGCTGTCTTCACCATGTTCCATAGCAAAGCACAGAAATTTAGCAACTCTAAAGTCACTTGCGATTCTGCAGTGATTGTAAAGCATTAATCCATCTAGAAGCGTTTTCGCTTCTTCAGTAGCCACAGTGGAATAGAAAGTGTGAATCTATCCTCGTTGTTCTCGTGTTTGTCCTCTATGTGTTCGACATTCCTTCAGGTTGATGTTAAGTTTAGTTTTGGTTTAGTTTTGATTTAGTTTTGAGAAAGCTTAGTTTGAGGAAGTTTAGTATTGAGAAAGTTTTGAGAAAGTTTAGTTTTGAGAAAGTTTAGTATCGAGATAGTTTGAGTTAAGTTTAGAGACAGTGTAGTTTTGAGAAGTTTAGTTTTGAAGTTTAGTCATTGAACGTACTCCAACGTTTAGATTTGAGTAAGATTTAGTCGGAAGTTCAGTGCTAGCGATTGCTAAGCCAGCCTTCCACACATTCACTTTAGTTTTAGTATTGAGTTTAGTCATATATTACCCGATACGACTCAACAGTATAGCGATAGTATAGTTAGTTGTTACATTAGGATATAAGTCCCTGAATTCGCATAGAATTCACCACCTTTATTTTTGGTATTTTTATTATTATTGTTTTCAAGTCAGCTGTGTGGTAAAAATGTCCAATCTCGGCCAAAGTAGTCGAAGGGAAGTTCAGAGTGATTACACACTGCGCAGTGGGCGCAAGCACATCCCGGCCACTACGGAAGAACCGAGCCTTCTTCCGAACATGGTTGGAACCAGCGAAGAGGTTGGCCAACCAACAGTCGCGGGAAATCCCCAAGATAACCAAACAGTCACGAACCCGTCTGCACCTCGAACAGCACCGGGAACGCATGACGCTAACGAAAGCGCACAATTCGAACAATATGTTCAGGATGTCGTAACGGCAACCGTCGGTCTCAATCGGACAGACGAGCGTCGGTTCATGCGAGAAGAGCTCGACCGAAGTCGTGCTGCTCTCCAACGCGAACTCGCTTCGTTGGTTCAAGCAGCCGTATCTGCTGCTATGCGACCTCCAGCTTCCGCAGCGAACAACGGTCACCAAGAACCTAACGCAGATCGTAACTCCCAACCTGCTCACGCAGAATACGACGTAAATCGGCGACCCGAGGTAGCTCCACTTCAGGCGAGTGAGCCCCCGAATATTCCCCCGACAGGTAATCCTGTGGTATACCCCGTGAACATGCCACGAAGTAGCAACGTGGAAAACTTTTTAGAGCAAATTAGCAGAATGAATCTGTGCGGACCAACTCCATCTCCGGAACCGCCGGCTCAGACGTCTTCACCCTCGTCTTCCTTTAACCGATTTCCCAACTATCACAAGTGGGGAATCAGGTTCGATAACACCCATATGTCAGTGGATGATTTCCTCTTTCGGCTTGGAAGATTAAAGGAATCCCATAACGTGACTTGGTGTGACGTCGTCGCCAATTTCCATCATTTTGTCGCTGGTCAAGTTGAGACATGGTATTGGATGTACCTTAAGAGTAATCCCGGCGTGAATTGGTCCACACTTCGTCTCGCCTTGATAGAACAGTATCGCAGCTTGGAGACTGACTTCGAATTATCGCGAAGAATGTCCGATCGGAGGCAGGGTTTGTACGAACCGTTCGACGCGTTTTTCACTGACCTTATGCGCCTCAACGCAAAACTGCGAGTCCCTAAGTCCAATCGCGAGATAATTGAATTTCTGAAACAGAACGCCAACCGTAGGATAGGAGAACACCTCATAACTTTCAGCACACACAACATCCCTGAAATGGTTCATGTGTGTCGTACGATTGAGAAGTTCGTAAAGGAACACGATCCACCGCGGCAGCGGATACCTCAAACGTATTTGCCCCGTCGGAATATCAGTGAAGTAGAACAGGTCGAGGAAGGTTACGATACACCCGTCTCTTCCGCACAACTTGAGGAAGTTGCTTTCCGGCGAAGGAGCCCTAGTGTTCTGAAATGCTGGAACTGCAAGGAACTCGGTCACACATTCTTCGATTGTGCCATTCCTCAAAGAGCTCTGTTCTGTTACAAATGCGGTTGTGAGAACACGACGACACCTCGTTGTCCTACATGCGCGGGAAACGCCCAACCGAGCAATCCGCCGACCGGGGAGATTCGCTCGAGGGATGTCAACCCGGCAAACCTCTCAGCCTAAATCCAAACCCACCAACCATTCTAAAGCGTCCGGAAGCCCATATGGTTGAAGGAGCCGCTAGCACACCCTCAACAGCCAAGAAACCCAGTGAGCCCAAGTTGACCTTCCACCAACGTCTAACGTATTACCGTCAAGCGAGAGAACGTATCTTCGGATCACCAATCCTGTCTCCGAAAATAGCTAAAGTCAGGAAACGCTTTGCGGGAAAGAAACGGCAATACCGCGCAATTGCGGCAACAACTTTGCTAGGATCCTCAGGGGACCCAAGACCTTTTGTCACGGTCAAACTTTTCGACCGAGAGTGGCTAGGCTTGTTGGACAGCGGTGCGTGCATTAGTTGTATAGGAGCAGGAGGCATTTCGTTCTTGCAGAACAACGGAATCCCTCCCAGAAAGTTTTCGTCAGCTGTTACCACTGCAGACGGAACCAAACAAGACATCATCGGCGTGGTAAACACCCAAATACACTTTAGAAACCAGATTGAGGATATCACCCTCTATGTTGTTCCTTCGTTAACCAAAGATTTGTACCTTGGAGTCGATTTTTGGAAGTTATTTCAGATAGCACCCAATGTAATCTCGGAAGTGTCTCCATTTCCCTCGAGAGGTGAACTTCCATCCGTTATGGGAACACGCAAGCGACTACCGCTTGTTAAGGAAGCTAGGTGGTCTGAATAATTCTGAAGTAGACATCCTGCCGAAAGCCGCGAGGATGAACATTTTGCATTCTTATATTAAGCAATCTCTAAAGAAAGCACACCTCGGGCATGAACGTGCCTATAACACCCGTAGTTCATCGGTGAAATACAAGGTGGGCGACGTTGTGTACCGGCGTAATTTCGTGCTTAGCAATGCCTCGAAGTCTCGAAACGCAAAGCTTTGTCCGAAGTTTATACGGGCAAAAGTTCGCAAGGTTATCGGAAGTAACTTATACGAGTTAGTCGATGCAACTGGACATAGTCTAGGTGTAACCCACAGCAAAGATCTTCGTCGGTAAGACATAGCCGTAGGATATTTTTGAATGATAGTTACAGGAAGGTAGGTGAGACGTTACGAATTCCCAGTAGGATAGTGAAGTAGTAAGGAAACAGTTGACCGCTCAGAGTCGGTAGAACATGAGATTCTTGTGTCTCGGGCGTGGGTCGTTTGGTAGGATTTAGCAGGTTTCATTTTCTTGACCTTTTGCAGTCGCAAGTCTCTGAAAATGTCAAGTTGTGTAGGAAACGCTGCACTCATGTGCAGAAGAAAATTATAGGAACACCTCGTTTGAGAAGCGCTGCATCTTTCGCAAACGCTTACGTGTAAACGCACCCGCACTACCAGTGGCAGCCATATTTTTTCGTCCACTTTTCGCCTAGTTTATGGGTTTTTCTTTAACACCCTATGCTCGGTTGAATCTAATTCAAACCTCTATCTTTATCTACATATAACACGTAGAAAAATCGCCCCTGTGCTTTAACATCGTTTTCAGATTTTTCTGAACATACCATTCGTCACAATATCGTTTTGAAAATTTACGCCATAGTCGAGCGCATAAGTGCGAGCGAGACGACAACACCACCCCACACGAAAAACTCTTAGATGTAAACCACGTACAGCGTTGGTTCGCGGGGATTTTTAGTCAGTCAGTATCGAGAGTCAGGTTCGGTTGGTTGGTAGGGCACTAGCGCATGGTCGCATTTTAATTTCGGCATTTTGCCACGTTTTCATTGTTCGCGCATCATAAGTAGGCGGCCATTGTGTCGACCGAAAAAAAACTAAATCGCAAATTAAAAGTTAAATATCGCGATTGTGATTCGCCGGCGAGGGAATTTTGAGTTCGGTGAAGCCGATCAAATACCCGCAAATCGTTTCGCGCATTGTTTTAAGAAAAGCGAATAAAAGAAAAAAAAAAACCCACGATATATATATATATCGCGAGGAAAAACTTCTCGACCGCGTGTGTGGAACCATACCTCGTGGACACATAAAACCACCCCCACAAAAAGGGAAAGAAACAAAATCGAGAGTCGGTAGTGTGCTTTACGCCATTCCACTCGGCAAAAATAATTTTACGTAAATCCAACCCCGCGTAAAGAAATAAAATTCCTGACGCGCCAAAACATAAAATTAACCTCATCGATACCCAGTTAAGGGCGCTGAAATCGTGAAACATAAAAGAAAAGAATAGTTAAAACGTATAGAACATTGAAAGGGAAAAATTCCCCAACGTCCCACGAAATAATATAAATTGCGCAGCACATAGCACAGTCGTTGCACTAGCGAAGCACCACACCTCAGAGCTAAGACGCAGTCGTGCATCCATCCTCCAGTAGGTGGAGCGAGCATCACCACAGACCATCACCCCATCGAATACACCAACCTTCGGACTTCGTTTGAGACGAGACACCAACCTCATCGATAGTCACCTCATCGAAATTCACCTCTTCGTCAACACTGCGCCTACCGATATGCTTTAAGTTAAGTAGTTTGGGTCCAATAAAATTTCTTGTTGTAAACATTTATACTTCTCCAAATGATTTTATCTTCCACTAAGGTATAGATCCGCGAATTAAAGCATATCAAAGAGCTTATGCATAACATCCTGGAAGGAAAGGCGGTGCACTGCAGTCCCTCACCACGGATCGCGTTCAGGTAGCTATCCCCTGAATAAAGAACGGGGTAAGTTTGGAATTAATTAATCTCATTTGGAAGAAACGAAGTGTATTAAAAGTAGTATTGGCCCAGTTGTGATAGGCTATAGCGTTAGAGAGTGGTCGTGTCGATTGACCCAGTTTAGTCTTGTCGTCGCTTATACATTGTAAAGAAAAGCTAAATAACGTATGGTTAGGTTCGGATCGGTGCGCCAGTGATTTAGTCGTTAGCATTTGTGACACTCTGTGAGGAATCTCACCAATGAGAGCGTGAGCGTATAATCTTCGTCGTGGAAGCATCAACTTGATTTTCTTTTAATATACACGCGGACGCAATAACGAGTCACGTCCCACAACGCTGCATTACGCGAGTAGATAGGCCACGGGTACATGCTCTGGTCTCTACGTCTAACATCGAAGGGTTATTGTTTTTCGTTAATTTTGTTCTGGCTGTAAATGATAACGTAATCGAGCGGCAACAGTAAGATTTGTATGTCCGCACTTGTACTGACTTGTGTTGTAACGTCCACCCCCTTAATTAAGTACTAGTTTTAAGATCTTTTGGTTTTGAATAAAAATAAGCTTGTGAACTTCACGAAGAAGAACAATCATGTGTGTTCATTGGCTTTGGAATTTAGTTTAGGTTTCGGAAGCAGCCGCCAGATGTGCGGATAAGGAAGTATTGAAGGGAATGTCGGCCATGGGGGCGAACACGATCCGAGGTGGTTTTACGCAGTTCGGTTCATGGTTGTAGTTTAGTAGTTAGTAGGATATTCGGACTCTAGGGGTCGTCGTTCAATAGGAGCGTGACGACGGCCATGGTAGCTTGGCCTTGGTGCTAAGTAGGGGTGGGTCAGCTCAGGGGAAGATTACTTCCACCTATTTCTTCCCCCACTTTCTTCTTTTTCACTGTGGATGTAAATATTTCAACGGATCGCACTACTCGGGCCTCGCAATCTTTATTGTTAGGGATAGTGGTTTAATCCGGTCGTGTCCAACATCTTTTACGATCTATCTTTTTTTGAATTAACAGGCATGTAAAACTAGAGGTAACCCCAGTCCAGGGCCTGCAACAAGATCCCCACCCACCGAGGGCTAGCGCGGGAGGAAGCGGTCATGCCTGGTTGCAGGAGGCTTGGACAACCCCATCCGTCATGCTGCCCGGACTGCCGTAGGGGTCCTGTGACCTTGCGGTATATGGGTAGTTTAAGTGATGGATGGGGTATGGTTCGCGTAGCGGGGCGTAGGAATTTCGACTTTCCTTTTTGTTCTTGTTTGGTGGTTGGTCAACTCAGTTGCGCGTAGGTATAGGTTAATACTTGCCTGCGTGTTTGCTGACATGGCAGAAGGGGTCGCTTGCGTTCCGTAACGTGAACGTACGTTACAGGTTTCCTAGGGTAATTCTCCGCCGGATCTCCACTAGGATGTCATTCGTGGAGTTCATGTTTACTCCGAGGTAGATGAACTCCTTAACTACCTCGAAATTGTTGCTATCAATAGTGACGTTTTGTCCTAGGCGATGGACAGATGTTTGTTTGTTTGTTGATAGCATGTACTTAGTCTTGTCCTCGTTTACTTCAAGACCAACAGATTTCGCCTGTTCTTCAATCGCCGTGAAAGCTTCTATCACGGAGCGCTGTGACCGACCGATGATGTCAATATCGTCCGCATACCCCAGCAGCTGGACGGATCTGTTGAAGATAGTGCCTTCCGTGTTGACACCTGCCCTACGCACTATCTGCTCCAGTACGAGATTGAAGAAGTCGCATGATAGCGCGTCCCCTTGCCGAAATCCGGTGCATGTTTGGAATAGTTCGGAGGAGCTGTTTCCAAATTGCACGTTGCAACGCGTGTTTTCGAGTGTCACGCGACACAACTGAATCAATTTTGACGGGATTCCGAATTCGGCCATCGCCATATACAGCTCCTGACGATGTATACTATCATACGCGGCCTTGAAGTCGATGAATAGATGGTGTGTCTCGACTTGAAATTCGTTGGTCTTTTCCAGGATTTGCCTCAGTGTGAAAATTTGGTCTATAGTCGATCTGCCGGGCCGGAAGCCACACTGGTACGTGCCGATTAGTGTGTTGCAGAACGGTTTAAGACGTTCACACAGTACGTTGGATAGGATCTTATACGCGACATTTAGCAGGGATATGCCTCGATAGTTCTTGCAAGACATAGGATCGCCTTTTTTGTAGATGGGGCATATGGAGCTGATAGTCCAGTCATCGGGCATGTTTTCTTCCATCCATACTTGGTTGATGATTTGGTGCATGCGCCCTACCAAAACATCACCTCCGTATTTAAAGAGCTCCGCTGGCAAGCCATCCGAGCCTGCGGCTTTGTTGTTCTTAAGCTTTTTTATAGCTAAGCCAACCTCTTCTATACTGGGTGGTGGAATAGATTCTTCATTGGCTGGACGCGGGTTATCTTCTTGCCCTACCACTCTCTCAACATGATGCCCATTAAGCAACTGCTGGAAATGCTGCTTAAATACATCTACTATTCCCTGCGCTTCGGTGACTAGGTTTCCTTCGCTGTCTCGAAGAGCCTGTGTTCCGGTTTTGAAGCCAGCAGCCAGTTGCTTGGCTTTCTTATAGAACCTCCGGATGTTGTTGCGATCACGAGACTCTTCGATCTCCTTGAGCTGGGATACTGCGTAGGCTCTCTTCTTTCTACGCAGGATCTTTTTCTCCTCCCTTCTCCTGGCTCGATACTCTTCCCTAGCTGCCCTTGTTTTGCGCTGCAGCATTTTCTTGTGTGCATCTTCTGTCACCTTTTTCCTGTACACGCATTCATCATCATACCACGGGCTCTTTCTCTGGGGTGGCTGGTACCCTACAGTGGTTTCGGCTACCTCCTTGATGATGTCGCGAGACTGGCACCACTGATTGTTGGCGTCTGTGGAAGGCGAGTGCATAGTGGAGAGTTTCATGCTCAGGCGCTCTCTGTAGGCTCTGGCTACTCCAGGTGTGCTAAGGCGTCCAACGTCAAATTTCTTCTTCTGGGCGGCCCGCAGCTTCTTCTCGTTGGACAGTCGAGCTCTGAATCTAGCTGCAACAAGGAAATGGTCAGAGTCGACGTTTGCCCCTCGGAATGTGTGCACGCCGAGGATGTTGGATGCGTGCCTCGCATCGATTAGCACATGGTCGATTTGGTTGGCGGTTCGACCGTCTGGAGAGCGCCAGGTTGCTGTGTGGATCCTTAGCCTTGGAAACCTAGTGCTACTTATCACCGTATTACGAGCTGCTGCAAAGTCAATTAGTCGGTAGCCGTTGTCTGTTGTCGTTTCGTGGATTCTGTGCTTACCGACTAACCCGCCAAAGATGTTTTCCTGACCGATTTTGGCATTGAAGTCCCCGAGCACAACTTTAACGTCATACTCCGGACAGGCTCCGTAGGCTCCATCCAGGAGGTCATAAAACTCCTCTTTTATGGGGTCTTCAGCCTCGTCGGTAGGGGCGTGTGCACATATTAGGCTTATGTTTTGGAAGGTAGCTTTGATGCGGATCACAGCTAGGCGATCACTTATCGGCCTAAAGTCAATAACTTTTGTCCTTAGCCGATTTCCCACGACGAATCCGCATCCTAATACATGCAATCTCTTATGGCAGCTGTAATAGATGTCGCAATTTTTTCTTTTCATCATGCCTGATCCTATCCATCGTATCTCCTGGATCGCGGTAATATCTGCCTTGTACCGCGTGAGGACAGACTCAAGTTTTTGAGTAGCACCTGGGGTGTAGAGCGTTCGTACATTCCAGGTACATACTCTCATGTCGTCGAGTTAATATTTATTTAAATTAAAAAAAAAAATGAATTACCGCATTTGGTTAGTTTTATTTTTTAACGTTCTTATAATTCAGAAGTGGGATAGTTACTCACAAGTGCTGGCAACTCTCAACTTTTGTTTATGTATATATTCCTTTTAATTATGTATAGGTTGAATTTAAAATTAATCTTTTTATTATGATTACGCATTATTTTGATTTGAGTTGTTCATTTTGTTTTCCTCCTTCTTCGTCAAAGGAAGTTTAAAAAATGGAAAGAAATAAGCGTATTAAAAGAAGCAGAAAAGTTAGGGAACGAACTTCGAGATCTTTAGAGACAGTAGATTTATTAGATAGGCTAACAGATGTATTTACGTCGGTAATGGAAAGAAAAAGCGTTAGGAATCAAGCCCCAAACTTTAAAGGTGATACAGTTCCAGATTTTATTCCAGAAGATAAAAATCAGTTAGCAACTTATTGGTGTCATAAGGTTGACGAATTAAATAGAATATTTGGGTGGTCCGAGGAAGCGATTATTAACTTTGGTTTAGCGAAATTAAAATGTACCTTTTGTATAAGGGTCTTCCAAGTCTAACATTTTATTGGGAAGAGTGGAAGTTCAAGATTCTAACCCTCAAATAAAGACTTCTATGAACAATTCACGGAAATGCTCAAGCTTATATAAAATGTATTCACGAAAAACTTGCTATGTTAAACGCTTGTGAGTTGGAAGGAGAAAAGGCTGTTTCATGTATTCCAGGAGGCATTGAATATCGTCTTGTCAAAATTAGTGCAAGATCAGGCGGATATAAAACCCCAGAACAACTTTACGAGTATTTGAGCCAAGTGAACGGTACTGAATCAAACACACGACAACCAACATATTCTGCTAACACCCGAAGCAAGGGTCGTCAATGGACTAGACGTGAACCTAAGCGACAGAAACAAGCCAGTAAAACAACTGTTTGTTTTCAATGCGGAAAACTAGCTCATTTTGATTGGCAAAATTATTGTATTACCAGAAGATAAAAGATGTTCCTTAGGCAGAGGCAAATACCATGAAGATAAATTTTCTCAACGAAAAGAAACCAAAGAAAAAAAAAAACGCTGGCTGTTTTACCTACAACCCATATTGATGAAGGAAATGAAAAGTATTTCAAGGAAATAAAGGTAAATGATTCAGAAATGACAGGTTCCATAGATTTTGGAAGATCATGCACACGCATATGGAAAGAAAATGCAATGGAGCTATGTTTGGAAGTAAACGAAAAAGACTGCGTACCGTTACAGGGCTATGGAAATGGTCTTGTGCTTAGTCGAGGTTCTGCAAATGTGAAACTTGAAATTGATGGTGTCAAAGCTGATGTAAAAGTAGTAGATATTAGTTAACAACGATGCTCAGAAGATTTCAATAGATGATCAAATAGATAAGTTGAGATGTAGTAAATGGTTTATTAGTCTTAATCTCAGATCTGGTTATTATCAGGTCCCCATGGAAGAGAACTCAAAACGTTTCACATCGTGCGTAACACCAGAAGGACAGTTTGAGCTTCAGCGGATGCAGTCGCAGTATATCTCGATGATATAATGTTATACGCGAAATCACCCGATAAATTGATTAAAGTATTTGATATACACTTGATATTAGAAGGTTAACCTTAAATATTAAAAAAAAAAAAAAACTTTTGTTATGAAAAGTGTAAGTTTTCAAGGGTTTGAGGTAGAAAATGGTAGGGTTCAACCAGAAACAGACAACACTAGAGCAATTCAACATTTTCCTGCTCCTAAAACAGTACATCCCATTAGACAACTTCTCGGGCTCACTGGTTATTTTCGGCATTTCGTCAAAAATTATGATTAAAAATCAAATTACTACGAAAATCAACAAATTGGCAATGGACAGACAAAGAGTATGAAGCTTTCAGTAGGTATGCTAAAGAAAGTGTTATGCGGAAAAAACGGTGCTGGGCATTTTTCAACCAGACGTTCTCACGGAAGCATACACCGATGCGAGTTCACAAGGTTTGGCTGGTTTATTGCTACAAACATAAGATGACGGAAGACTCCACCCAGTTTTTTTATTTTAGTAGGCAGACATGGCAGTCGGAGGACAAGTTTCACTCCTACGAGCTTGAAACGCTTGCTGTGGTTAGATCGTTTAAAAAAAAAATTTCGTTGCTACCTGTTAGGAATAAAATTTACAGTTGTGCCTGATTGTGATGCACTTAAAAGAAACATATTTTTCCCAGAATAGCTAGATGATGGCTACAGTTAATGGAATTCACTTATAATGTGAAGTATAGACCAGGAAAGACAATGCTACACGCTGATGCCCTCAGCAGAAATCCCTGTGAAGGATCGATAATGCAAGTTAAACAAGCTGATTGGGTTCTATCAACACAACTTACAGACGACAAAATCAAAGAAATTCACAAAAATTTTGACGAGAAAGCCTAAAATAGGACTAGAGGAGAAAATTTGTCGGGGTTATTCATTACGTGATGGTCGAGTTTATTGCAAAACTGGAAACGTTTTTCAATGGGTAGTTCCAAAGGGAATGAGGCGACAAGTAGTGCACGCAGCACATGATGAGTTAGGGCACTTTGCCATAGAGAAAACGCTACAGAGACTGTGCGAACATTACTGGTTTTCACACATGCGTAAATACGTGGACAAATATTTGATGTGTTGTTCGGTGCTCGTTCAATAAACGAAATGCTGGTAAGGCAGAAGGATAACTGCACCTCATTTCAAAGATTAACGAGCCAATGGGAATGCTACACGTGGATCATTTAGGTCCTTTTCCGAAATCTAAGTTAGGCAATCTATATATCGTGGACCTTATGGATGGATTTATCAAATTTTTATTTATAAAAGCAGTTATATTAACCAAGACCAAATTAGTAATCGATTTTTTCAAAGATGTTGTTGCTCTTACAGTAGGTATACCTAAAATTCTAGTATCTGATCGCGGCAGCGTATTCACAGCATTCTGTTTACAAAATAACATAAAACATATCCTAAATGCAGTTGCTACTCCAAGGGCAAAAGGACAGATAGAGCGTCTTAATAGATCAAGAAAACAGATGGGATGTTAATGGACGCCAAGTGCAATTTGCTCTGAATAACGTCGTTAGTAAAATGTACGGGTCGGACACCAAACGAATTACTTTTTGGAATGCAACCGAGACCTGGCACGGATATGGAGTTCAAGGATGAAATCGTGCATACCACTGCAACTTTGATTGGGGATCTCTGTGAAATTCGTGAAAAAGTATTAGAACACATAAGAGTAGAGCCAGACAAACAGAAACAAGAATACGATAGACGTATGAAGAGCCCTAAATCAGTACGAGCAGGAAATTGGTTCCACCTTTTAAGGGGCCATTTATAATAAAAGCTGTACTATCAAATGATCGCTATGTAGTCAAGGACATGGAAGGTACTAATCGTGGAACTCTTCAAGTTATGAGGGTGTCATTGCCGTCGACAGCACAAGATCTTGGATGCCACCAGGTGGTATATCTGATACTGATAGTGAAGGGAACGCTGATGAAACTAGGTACCGAAGATGAAGGACTCGAGGCGAGTCAAAATCAGGATGGACGACTATAAGAAAGTCACATAAATGGAGGATGGTTATAGAATAAGGTGGTTTATATTGTAGTACTGGTTTTGTTTCGAGATTCGCTCTCGTTGATTTGGCAATGCCACTGAATTTATTTACCTATACCTAGATACATTTGCCGGCATACGCAACCCTCTCTCTCCACGGTGTCTTTCTCATTCAGTGGTGGTTTGTTGACAGGAAGTGAGTGGTTCGTGATTGCGCAGTGTATTTAGGGAAAGGAAAGGCAAACGCAAAAGATATTAAACAAGAATTTAAAGAGAGGTGAGTTTATCTCGCTGAATAATCATTTCATTAAATGTAGATAGAAGAATATTAATTATTGGAAGTAACGTAGATTTCTTTGGTAGAATAAAGTTATTTCCTTTCTTACTGAACATTGGTGTAACATCCATCCCGCAACGTTCGAGACAGAAATTCGATCGTGTGCGTGTTGGTCTCCTGGTTCATGATCATCATGTATGAACATTGGTATAACATCCAGCACACAACGTTCGAGTAAGAAATTCGATCGTGTGTGTGTTGGTCACACACACAACGTACGAGTAGAAAATACGATCGTGTGTGTGTTGGTCTCCTGGTTCTTGATGCATTGGTATAACATCCATCGACTACTCTGCGAGTGGTGTGATGGTCGCCTGGCTCTTTTCTATAACTTGCATTGGTTTAACATCCACCAGTTCCCCTGCGAGCGAGAGGCTAAACGTTGTGTGAGGTGGTCGCCTGGCTCTTTTCTATAACTTGCATTGGTTTAACATCCACCAGTTCCCCTGCGAGCGAGAGGCTCAACGGTGTGTGAGGTGGTCGCCTGGCTCTTTTCTATATCTTGCATTGGTTTAACATCCACCAGTTCCCCTGCGAGGGAGAGGCTCAACGGTGTGTGAGGTGGTCGCCTGGCTCTTTTCTATATCTTGCATTGGTTTAACATCCACCAGTTCCCCTGCGAGCGAGAGGCTCAACGGTGTGTGAGGTGGTCGCCTGGCGAGGGAATAGATACTTATAAATGGTGTAAGTCCGTTGTGTGACGGCCGCCTGTGTAGTAGTAGTAATAATATGAGTAGTAGTAGTTCGGTATCTTTCTTATTATCATGCCATTTAAGAGTGTTAGAACTAAATGGTTGCCTGTGTTGACGATTATATTCACAGGCTCTTATTTATTTCTTTTCAGGAGAATCGATGACGAAAGGAGAGTTGCCACATCCAATTTTTGAACTATTTTATAATTTTGAGTTAATATTTATTTAAATTAAAAAAAATGGATTACCGCATTTGGTTAGTTTTATTTTTTAACGTTCTTATACAACAAACCAATTTATTTGGGTTTTACTGTTCTTGATTTATCAAAATGGAAGATGTAGGGTAAAACTATACAATACGCCCCACTTTCAAGAAATCATGAATAAAAGACAAAAAATAAAAGAAAATCACAAATCTTTTGTTGCATACAAATAAAATACTCTTTTTTCTTGACTTTGGCATTTGAAATTTTTATAAAATTGTTTAATTAATATTGTTTTTATTTTTTTTTTAAATAGTTCAGGTGGGGCGTTTTGTAAATAGGTTGTTGGGTAAAAAGCCCCATTTTATTGACAAAACGCCCTTAAGAAAAAGTATGGAAAATAAATGATTAAGTTGAATTGTCTGTCTTTTCGTCAAAATTCATGTAACGAGCCCTGACGCAATATACACTGAATCCAATCTCCTAAAGAAGCTGTCTTGTAGTCATTTTCAGTACTCTCGATACACCTTTTACAATCTTCGTCTGAAATTTCTTCTTTGGTTGTGTTTTTCAGACCATGATGCCCGCAGTGTAGTCCTTTTGTAATTCCACTTCATTTCCATTAAAAATAAGTACGGAAAGTAACTCTAATATGCATGCTTATCACAATATTGGGTGAGGCGTTATAGACTCACTCCACTAGGGCGTTTTGTAAATTTCGCAATGCAAAACGCCCCACTAAAATTATGGACATCCCATCCCTTTCTAAGAGATACGCGAAACTGTACTGAAACTATATTTTAACTTACTTTATAAGTAGATAAAGAACTTTGGTAAAACGTTTTTAGTTTCTGAAGAAATACAATTTTTATTGCACCTACCGCAATATGTTTGGGCGCCAATAATTGTTTTCACAAAATATTTTGTAAAGTGACAACAAAAACACAACCGCCAACTACCGCAATTCATCAGTAAATGAAACTGGTTCGAACAAGCTTAGCGTGAGTCATATAACCTCACTGATTACGTGCCAGACTCATGGGGCGTTTTGTCAAGTGGGGCGTTTTGTATAGTTTTACCCTATGATTTTCACTATGAATATATGAAACCAAGGTATGGTAGAAATATAACTTTAAATTATATGGATACTGATTCTTTCGTATATTCTATTAAAACCGAAAATTTCTATAATGATATACTGATGGACATTGATAGCAATTTTGATACATCGGATTATCCATCTGATAATAGGTATAATATACCAAATAAAAACAAGAAGATAATCGGAATGATGAAAGATGAAATGAATGGTGAAATTATAAGAGAATTTGTCGGTCTTCGATCTAAAATGTATTCAATTGCTACTGAAAATAGTAATCAAATTAAGAAAGCTAAAGGTGTTAAGAAAACTGTACTATATGGTATGAATATAGATGATTACAGAGATTGTTTGTATAAAAAGAAACTATTTTATGGAAATATGTACATAATTAGATCAAAGATTCATAATATATATACACAATCTGTTAATAAACTTGCGCTTAGTTATGTAGATGATAAAAGATATATAATGGAAAATGGTGTTAATACCCTTGCATGGGGCACTAAAGTTTAGAAAAATAAAGATGAAAAAAAAATTTCTTTGATTTTTATTTAATGCACACTTTTAAAATAACTAAAAATTTCTCAATAATTCACAGCTAAGTCATGAATTAAATTCAAGGTCATATACATACACAATATAACGAGAATATATATTAAGAAGAATATAAAGAAACTGTGGGTAAGCGATTGACTCATTGTATTGGTTAAAATATTTTTTCTGATAACCTTGATTTAAAATGGAATATCCAGAATATGCTATTGAAGCTATGAAACAGCCCTGTAAACAGCCCGAAACAGCCCTGTAACAGCCCCTGTAAACAGCTCGAAACAGCCCTGTAACAGCCCCTGTAAGCAGCCCGAAACAGCCCTGTAACAGCCCTGTAAACAGCCCTGTAACAGCCCTGTATGAAATAAAACTGCCCTGTTGTTTGGAATAGCCCTGTTTGGAATTGCCCTGTTTTCCCCAAATGCTCAAAACATTTTCTATGGACATCCATCGCATACGCTTTAAAAATCAGACGACACACATTGTTTTTTAGATGCCAACCGTTAAGTCAAGTACCTATTAACAATTAAGGATTAGGGTCCGCTGCATGAGGCATGTTTCAGAAAATCCACTGTAGATCAATGAGACCTATTGGTTTTACGACACATTACTCAGAGAAAAAAAAAATAAAATAAACAAAACAAGTGCGTCATTTTATTGGAAAGGGATCGATATGCTACACACTTCTCCTATCATTATTAAGGTACTTCATAGCATATTATTTTTTATAACGTCCACTTCCACATGAGGCAAAGTCTTAAGCCTGGGCAGTCATTCCGTAACTCAATAATCGTCTGACGATATCGTTTCGACGATAGCTTTGCATCACGTAACATTGAAAATCACTATCGCCTGGACGACATCGTTTCGACGATACAAAATTTGCTTCACGTAACTCAATAATCGACAGACTACTATCGTCAAGACGATAGCGTTTGCGCGATAGCTAAAGAGGTATCGTCTTGCATTTATTTGTGTATAGGTATTTATAGGTAGGTATCTTTTTCATGAATTTTATTGTGAAAAATTGACTTAATCATTTTTTAAATGATTCCCAATTCATTTTATATAATTAGGTGACAATCCACATTTAAAATCATAATTGCTTCAAAATGAAAATAATTACAAATTATACGAAGACGGAGACAATTAAGAGACGCATCCGACCCATTATCTCTTCCAACGGAAATGTAATAAACAATAAACCTGCCAGGCGGTTGTCGTCTAACCTACATTCCCCCAATTTTAGAACCAATTAATTCCCCGGCACCAAACACAAGAACCGAAATCCTTTAACAAATGTCACTTATGAAAATTCCCGCCAGATTCTAACTACAGTTTGTGAGCTTCTGGGAAATACTGAAAGCTCGCAAAGTTTTTGTAAAATAAAGCCTGAACTACATCGAAACAAAAGTGGGAAAAAGTACAAAAAAGTGAAAAGCTCGATATTCATTAAAAACACACGCATATTTACATGACATCTATGAACAAAATCCGAACTAAGGAAGCTCAGAGCTTTTTGTGTTTACATTTCAAATTTCCAGAGCAATTATAAACAAATTTAGCCGAGTGAAGTGCAAAAAGAGCTTTTCCTTTCGAAAATGACAGGAATTATATGATTGGAACGTGATCTACCGGCAAATCGATAATGAATTCCTTGAGTGTATTTGTTTATAGAACTTTAGAAAAGTGAAAGCTGGAACATGCTCGAGCTTTCCACAAAGTGCAAATTTTAAATTGAAGCCTGAACTACATCGAAACAAAAGTGGGAAAAAGTACAAAAAAGTGGAAAAAATCGGATGTCCTGCTTCATCCCATAGTAAACTCTGTATACTTTTCTCTCAATTTAAAATTTTCACGTTGTGGAAAGCTCGAGCATGTTCCAGCTTTCACTTTTCTAAAGTTCTACAAACAAATACAACTCGAAATTCATTGAAAACACACGCATATTTACATGACATCTATGAACAAAATCCGAAGTAAGGAAGCTCAGAGCTTTTTGTGTTTGCATTTCAAATTTCCAGAGCAATTATAAACAAATTTAGCCGAGTGAAGTGCAAAAAGAACTTTTCCTTTCGAAACTGACAGGAATTATATGATTGGGACGTGATCTACCGGCAAATCGATAATGAATTCCTTGAGTGTATTTGTTTATAGAACTTTAGAAAAGTGAAAGCTAGAACATGCTCGAGCTTTCCACAAAGTGCAAATTTTAAATTGAGACAAAAGTATACAGAGTGCACTTTGGGATGAAGCAGGGCATCCGATTTTTTCCACTTTTTTGTACTTTTTCCCACTTTTGTTT
Organism: Cheilosia vernalis; assembly: GCA_949126925.1. Taxonomy (NCBI): domain Eukaryota; kingdom Metazoa; phylum Arthropoda; class Insecta; order Diptera; family Syrphidae; genus Cheilosia; species Cheilosia vernalis. The sequence continues at coordinate 72,969,263 of OX421358.1, forward strand.
CGATGTAGTTCAGGCTTAATCCTAGATATTATAAACAAAACAAGTGCGGCATTTTTTACACACAAAGATGGTCGAAACAAAACTCAAGATCAAGCATAGATTGGGGGATCGGTATGCTAAACACTTCTCCTATCATAATTAGGGTATTTCATAGCATATCATTTTTGTTTATATTTCATCCTCTGTCCTTAGACCAATCGCATCCCAACCAAATACACATGATATTTCCATTTTCTGAAAATGCATTCTCATCATAAATTTCATTATTTATTGACAAACGACACCAATAGTCTAAAATCAATGGTAAGTGTTCCCTCAAATACAGTGTAATAGATCCTATGGTCATAGCTACTTGACACTGACTCTGCTAGTGAGGGATAAGACTTTGCCTCTTGTGAATGGACGTCCACATCAGATGAAATGTAAACAAAAATTTTATCATCTACATAACTAAGTGCAAGTTTATTAACAGATTGTGTATATATATTATGAATCTTTGATCTAATTATGTACATATTTCCATAAAATAGTTTCTTTTTATACAAACAATCTCTGTAATCATCTATATTCATACCATATAGTACAGTTTTCTTAACACCTTTAGCTTTCTTAATTTGATTACTATTTTCAGTAGCAATTGAATACATTTTAGATCGAAGACCGACAAATTCTCTTATAATCTCACCATTCATTTCATCTTTCATCATTCCGATTATCTTCTTGTTTTTATTTGGTATATTATACCTATTATCAGATGGATAATCCGATGTATCAAAATTGCTATCAATGTCCATCAGTATATCATTATAGAAATTTTCGGTTTTAATAGAATATACGAAAGAATCAGTATCCATATAATTTAAAGTTATATTTCTACCATACCTTGGTTTCATATATTCATAGTGAAAATCATACATCTTTCATTTTGATAAATCAAGAACAGTAAAACCCAAATAAATTGGTTTGTTGTAAGTTACATGAACACGTCTCATTTCAATAGCAATCATGTTGTCCGTATTTGGTAGAACTGTGAAAGTTAGGTTTGGCTGTCAGAGATCGGGCACCTAACCGTTTTCCACAACTCTCCCAATTTGTTACTATTTTGATATCTTTTCTTTTGTCTACATTTTCCATCGTTTTACCATAAACAGCATTATCAATAATTTAAAGAAATTTTTCTCAAAATCATTTTTAGCCAATGTACGTGATGTGTATTCAAATCAATGTATTCTTTTAGCCACCATGATTGCTTAAATCTCAAAATTCTGTGTATTTTTTAAATTTTTCAACCCTTGTTTAACGCATTGTTGAAGATTTCTATAGTGTATTATATATTTTGATTTACTTGTTAAATCAGAAATGAGTTTACTAAATTTAGCAATTGGACTTTTCTTATTCTCCACGCAAAAGGGAAAATCACTATGATCGTCGTGAAGATGATCTGGATATTCTAAATCAACTTCCAAAATGTAACCGTATTGTGAATCTGATGGTATATTGAATACATTAAAGTCATCGATTTCTATCCATTCAAATTTGCCATAGGGTAGACTTTGTGACATTGCCCAACCGTATAAGTTATTAGCATCCAAATACATTAAATACTCAGACGGATTTTCTTTATTAAAATCTTTCATGAATTTATTGTTCGATTTGGAGTGTCTGCAACAACATTGCACAATACCACCTCGAATGCCTCTTTGTATAAACGTATACATATTTATATCAGTTAATAGTTCCAATTTAATTTTAGTTACTTTCAACATGGCATCCCATGATAGACCAGGTGATGTGTAATACTGACAGGGGTCCAGACCATAAATATTTCTATATATTTTTCTGAAATTCTCAAATATATCAGCCAATAATAAAACGTCAGCTTTTAAATAAATTGTCAAATAATCTAATAGGCTTTCACACTTGAAGGTTTGCCATACTTTTTTAGCAAATTTATACTCGTCTTCGGTACAACTAGAATTACTAATTGTGCTAAAGAATTTATCGAGTGGTGGGAGCGTTTTATCACTTAATCTCTCCCATGAATTTACATATTCATATGGAAAAATTCCCTTTCTAGTCATTAAATTGAATTCATCATCAGACTTAAAAATCGAACGAACAGTTTTAAAATCATCTTTTGATAAATTCTTAACCAAAGCATCTAAGCTAGATGCCATGAATTTAAAGGAATCTAGAAATTGAATCTCAAATGATTTATCAGAAACAAGATTAATCGATTTTCTAAGTGATATATACCTTTCCTTATTCACTGCAATTATATTTATATTACCTGGAATATTTGAGAATTCTTTTATGAACAAATGGCAGTCGTATCCCGAAAAATTATGAAAAAATACTGGGATAAATTTCGCTATTTTAAATTTTAAATTACATTCATTATGAGCTGGACCACTGTATTTACCTGTCACATGACAGTGATCTGCTACCCGATTATTATCTAATGAATTTTTGCAAATATGACAAAACAGACTTTCGTTATGAAATTTTAGTTCGGCATCAGTAAGAGAATTCATCGGCTTCTTAACAGACAAATATGTTTCATTTATATTTATATTTGAACATCGTTAATTAAAAATTCTACAAACATTTTTGATGCATCTAAACCTTTATAGATTCTGAACACATTTAATGTATCGTCAAAGGAACACTTAATAAAGTAACTGAATGCACAAGGTGCATGTTCCTGAACTACAGTAGTAGATGGTATATTTGGATGTGGAAAGCAAGTATCTACATCTTTAAGAATACATTCAAAATCAGCATAGATAACAAATGGAACATCCATCTGTCTTTCATAATGACTATATTCTAAATAAGACTCTTCAATCGATGGTAATTTACTAACAATTTTCTTACATTCTAGCTTATGCGTATTGAAATTACGCTCGTTACCGAAATATTGCAGACATCCGTTGCATATAAGAAACTTATGTCCATCTGTTCTTATTTGAGTATTTAATAGTCTGAAATTAAAAAGAAATTTGATAAAAAGTACAGAAACTAATATGTATTATGCAATCTTACTTTGAAATATTCTTAACCCATACATAATGGTATCTCTCCATATCCTGTAACAGTAACAAATTGATATGAATTTCCTTTTCCTCAGACGTGATGTAATAAGGACCCACAATCTTCTTATTCTCCTCCTCGTAACCGAAAACATTTACACTTATATTTGTATTTAATAGTTCAAATGTAACATCCACAACTTTTTTTGTAATACTCTATCTATACCTAGGCAACCAGTTACAACCGCTGTCTCCAATCAGCCAAACGCCAAAACAAAGCTGCAGTAATATGACAATGAATATGTCCATCGACAAGGTACTCGATGTATCATCTGACAGTGTTCTGAACATGTCCCTCGATGAAGACTACTGTCCAAGGAAAACTAAGGCTACGGAAAAAGCTACAAACTACTCAGCTACACCCATCTATGAATTATTTCACGACGCCCTGCCATTGCATGTGTGCAGTCCTCAAGATGAAAGGCAGGTAGAAAATATATTCCTGGATTCAGTAAAAACCAAAGAGAATGTTAACAAAAGATTTGACAAACTATTTGCACCACCATATAAAGTCAGTCTTAACATCATTGAGTTACGCCAAGAAGAAGCAATCCATTTAAGCGAGAGCAAGCGCAAAGTACTTAATGAACTTATATTCGCGCACAAAGATATATTTTCATGGGAAAAAGAAGTAATTACCCATGGTGTTGAACACTACATTAACACCAGAGACCATGCACCCGTAGCTTCGCCACCATACAGGCTCTCACCCGCAAGAAAATCCCAGCTAAAGGAAGAAATTCAGAAGATGATGCTCCAAGGGATAATCGAACCTTGCGACTCGCCATGGGCGTCTCCAGTGGTAATGGTACCAAAGAAGGATGGTTCAATCCGAGTTTGCGTAGACTACAGGCAGCTGAATGCCATAACAGTCCCAGACCGATATCCACTTCAAAGGATAGACGATCTCTTGCATACAGCAAAGGCGACGCCATTTATGAGTACGTTGGATTTACAATCCGGATATTGGCAAATAGCTATTGCAAATCAAGATAAAGAAAATACGTCATTTATAACACCTTTCGGGACATTCAAATTTAATAGAATGAGCTTTGGTCTTCGGAATGCACCAGCTACGTTCCAGCGCCTCTTAGATCGTATTAAAGCTGGACTTGGCGACATGAAAATATTTGTTTATCTAGATGATATTATTGTCTGTTCAGCCACCTTTAGAGACCATATCAGCGATCTACAAAAAGTCCTTCAAAGATTGGATGAATTCGGCTTGAGGGTTAATCGCCAAAAGAGTAGATTCTGCTGCAATGAGGTCCATTACCTAGGACACATCCTTACTAACAAAGGAATAAAAACAGATGCTGGAAAAACAGACGCCATACTGAAAATGAATGCGCCTCGTAATACCAAGGAACTATTAACATTCCTTCAAACATGTTCCTGGTACAGAAGGTTCATCCCAAAATTTTCCGAAGTCGCAAACCTTTGAGCAACTTGCTAAAAAAAGACGCTACATTCACATGGTCAAGTAACGAGCAAAAGGCTTTTGAACGCTTAAAAACTCTCCTGGTAACAGCTCCTATCCTGCAGCAAGCTGACGAAACCAAGCCATTTTTCCTCAAAACTGATGCCAGTAATTATGCCATTGGGGCAGTTTTGGTCCAGGGGGAGGGTGCAGATGAACACCCAATCGAATATGCCAGCCGGTTACTAACGTCCGCAGGTCGTTAAGGTCAAGGTCAAGGTCATATACATACACAATATAACGAGAATATATATTAAGAAGAATATAAAGAAACTGTGGGTAAGCGATTGACTCATTGTATTGGTTAAAATATTTTTTCTGATAACCTTTATTTAAAATGGAATATCCAGAATATGCTATTGAAGCTATGAAACAGCCCTGTAAACAGCCCGAAACAGCCCTGTAACAGCCCCTGTAAACAGCTCGAAACAGCCCTGTAACAGCCCCTGTAAACAGCCCGAAACAGCCCTGTAACAGCCCTGTAAACAGCCCTGTAACAGCCCTGTATGAAATAAAACTGCCCTGTTGTTTGGAATAGCCCTGTTTGGAATTGCCCTGTTTTCCCCAAATGCTCAAAACATTTTCTATGGACATCCATCGCATACACTTTAAAAATCAGACGACACACATTGTTTTTGAGATGCCAACCGTTAAGTCAAGTACCTATTAACAATTAAGGATTAGGGTCCGCTGCATGAGGCATGTTTCAGAAAATCCACTGTAGATCAATGAGACCTATTGGTTTTACGACACATTACTCAGAGAAAAAAAAAATAAAATAAACAAAACAAGTGCGTCATTTTATTGGAAAGGGATCGATATGCTACACACTTCTCCTATCATTATTAAGGTACTTCATAGCATATAATTTTTTATAACGTCCACTTCCACATGAGGCAAAGTCTTAAGCCTGGGCAGTCATTCCGTAACTCAATAATCGTCTGACGATATCGTTTCGACGATAGCTTTGCATCACGTAACATTGAAAATCACTATCGCCTGGACGACATCGTTTCGACGATACAAAATTTGCTTCACGTAACTCAATAATCGACAGACTACTATCGTCAAGACGATAGCGTTTGCGCGATAGCTAAAGAGGTATCGTCTTGCATTTATTTGTGTATAGGTATTTATAGGTAGGTATCTTTTTCATGAATTTTATTGTGAAAAATTGACTTAATCATTTTTTAAATGATTCCCAATTCATTTTATATAATTAGGTGACAATCCACATTTAAAATCATAATTGCTTCAAAATGAAAATAATTACAAATTATACGAAGACGGAGACAATTAAGAGACGCATCCGACCCATTATCTCTTCCAACGGAAATGTAATAAACAATAAACCTGCCAGGCGGTTGTCGTCTAACCTACATTCCCCCAATTTTAGAACCAATTAATTCCCCGGCACCAAACACAAGAACCGAAATCCTTTAACAAATGTCACTTATGAAAATTCCCGCCAGATTCCAACTACAGTTTGTGAGCTTTCCACAAAGTGCAAATTTTAAATCCTAGATATTATAAACAAAACAAGTGCGGCATTTTTACACACAAAGATGGTCGAAACAAAACTCAAGATCAAGCATAGATTGGGGGATCGGTATGCTAAACACTTCTCCTATCATAATTAGGGTATTTCATAGCATATCATTTTTGTTTATATTTCATCCTCTGTCCTTAGACCAATCGCATCCCAACCAAATAAACATGATATTTCCATTTTCTGAAAATGCATTCTCATCATAAATTTCATTATTTATTGACAAACGACACCAATAGTCTAAAATCAATGGTAAGTGTTCCCTCAAATACAGTGTAATAGATCCTACCTATGGTCATAGCTACTTGACACTGACTCTGCTAGTGAGGGATAAGACTTTGCCTCTTGTGAATGGACGTCCACATCAGATGAAATGTAAACAAAAATTTTATCATCTACATAACTAAGTGCAAGTTTATTAACAGATTGTGTATATATATTATGAATCTTTGATCTAATTATGTACATATTTCCATAAAATAGTTTCTTTTTATACAAACAATCTCTGTAATCATCTATATTCATACCATATAGTACAGTTTTCTTAACACCTTTAGCTTTCTTAATTTGATTACTATTTTCAGTAGCAATTGAATACATTTTAGATCGAAGACCGACAAATTCTCTTATAATCTCACCATTCATTTCATCTTTCATCATTCCGATTACCTTCTTGTTTTTATTTGGTATATTATACCTATTATCAGATGGATAATCCGATGTATCAAAATTGCTATCAATGTCCATCAGTATGCAATGATTTAGATTTAGATTAGATTATATTCTAATCTAATCTGTCCATCAGTATATCATTATAGAAATTTTCGGTTTTAATAGAATATACGAAAGAATCAGTATCCATATAATTTAAAGTTATATTTCTACCATACCTTGGTTTCATATATTCATAGTGAAAATCATACATCTTTCATTTTGATAAATCAAGAACAGTAAAACCCAAATAAATTGGTTTGTTGTAAGTTACATGAACACGTCTCATTTCAATAGCAATCATGTTGTCCGTATTTGGTAGAACTGTGAAAGTTAGGTTTGGCTGTCAGAGATCGGGCACCTAACCGTTTTCCACAACTCTCCCAATTTGTTACTATTTTGATATCTTTTCTTTTGTCTACATTTTCCATCGTTTTACCATAAACAGCATTATCAATAATTTAAAGAAATTCTTCTCAAAATCATTTTTAGCCAATGTACGTGATGTGTATTCAAATCAATGTATTCTTTTAGCCACCATGATTGCTTAAATCTCAAAATTCTGTGTATTTTTAAAATTTTTCAACCCTTGTTTAACGCATTGTTGAAGATTTCTATAGTGTATTATATATTTTGATTTACTTGTTAAATCAGAAATGAGTTTACTAAATTTAGCAATTGGACTTTTCTTATTCTCCACGCAAAAGGGAAAATCACTATGATCGTCGTGAAGATGATCTGGATATTCTAAATCAACTTCCAAAATGTAACCGTATTGTGAATCTGATGGTATATTGAATACATTAAAGTCATCGATTTCTATCCATTCAAATTTGCCATAGGGTAGACTTTGTGACATTGCCCAACCGTATAAGTTATTAGCATCCAAATACATTAAATACTCAGACGGATTTTCTTTATTAAAATCTTTCATGAATTTATTGTTCGATTTGGAGTGTCTGCAATAACATTGCACAATACCACCTCGAATGCCTCTTTGTATAAACGTATACATATTTATATCAGTTAATAGTTCCAATTTAATTTTAGTTACTTTCAACATGGCATCCCATGATCCCATGACCAGGTGATGTGTAATACTGACAGGGGTCCAGACCATAAATATTTCTATATATTTTTCTGAAATTCTCAAATATATCAGCCAATAATAAAACGTCAGCTTTTAAATAAATTGTCAAATAATCTAATAGGCTTTCACACTTGAAGGTTTGCCATACTTTTTTAGCAAATTTATACTCGTCTTCGGTACAACTAGAATTACTAATTGTGCTAAAGAATTTATCGAGTGGTGGGAGCGTTTTATCACTTAATCTCTCCCATGAATTTACATATTCATATGGAAAAATTCCCTTTCTAGTCATTAAATTGAATTCATCATCAGACTTAAAAATCGAACGAACAGTTTTAAAATCATCTTTTGATAAATTCTTAACCAAAGCATCTAAGCTAGATGCCATGAATTTAAAGGAATCTAGAAATTGAATCTCAAATGATTTATCAGAAACAAGATTAATCGATTTTCTAAGTGATATATACCTTTCCTTATTCACTGCAATTATATTTATATTACCTGGAATATTTGAGAATTCTTTTATGAACAAATGGCAGTCGTATCCCGAAAAATTATGAAAAAATACTGGGATAAATTTCGCTATTTTAAATTTTAAATTACATTCATTATGAGCTGGACCTTACCTGTCACATGACAGTGATCTGCTACCCGATTATTATCTAATGATTTTTTGCAAATATGACAAAACAGACTTTCGTTATGAAATTTTAGTTCGGCATCAGTAAGAGAATTCATCGGCTTCTTAACAGACAAATATGTTTCATTTATATTTATATTTGAACATCGTTAATTAAAAATTCTACAAACATTTTTGATGCATCTAAACCTTTATAGATTCTGAACACATTTAATGTATCGTCAAAGGAACACTTAATAAAGTAACTGAATGCACAAGGTGCATGTTCCTGAACTACAGTAGTAGATGGTATATTTGGATGTGGAAAGCAAGTATCTACATCTTTAAGAATACATTCAAAATCAGCATAGATAACAAATGGAACATCCATCTGTCTTTCATAATGACTATATTCTAAATAAGCCTCTTCAATCGATGGTAATTTACTAACAATTTTCTTACATTCTAGCTTATGCGTATTGAAATTACGCTCGTTACCGAAATATTGCAGACATCCGTTGCATATAAGAAACTTATGTCCATCTGTTCTTATTTGAGTATTTAATAGTCTGAAATTAAAAAGAAATTTGATAAAAAGTACAGAAACTAATATGTATTATGCAATCTTACTTTGAAATATTCTTAACCCATACATAATGGTATCTCTCCATATCCTGTAACAGTAACAAATTGATATGAATTTCCTTTTCCTCAGACGTGATGTAATAAGGACCCACAATCTTCTTATTCTCCTCCTCGTAACCGAAAACATTTACACTTATATTTGTATTTAATAGTTCAAATGTAACATCCACAACTTTTTTTGTAATACTCTATCTATACCTAGGCAACCAGTTACAACCGCTGTCTCCAATCAGCCAAACGCCAAAACAAAGCTGCAGTAATATGACAATGAATATGTCCATCGACAAGGTGCTCGATGTATCATCTGACAGTGTTCTGAACATGTCCCTCGATGAAGACTACTGTCCAAGGAAAACTAAGGCTACGGAAAAAGCTACAAACTACTCAGCTACACCCATCTATGAATTATTTCACGACGCCCTGCCATTGCATGTGTGCAGTCCTCAAGATGAAAGGCAGGTAGAAAATATATTCCTGGATTCAGTAAAAACCAAAGAGAATGTTAACAAAAGATTTGACAAACTATTTGCACCACCATATAAAGTCAGTCTTAACATCATTGAGTTACGCCAAGAAGAAGCAATCCATTTAAGCGAGAGCAAGCGCAAAGTACTTAATGAACTTATATTCGCGCACAAAGATATATTTTCATGGGAAAAAGAAGTAATTACCCATGGTGTTGAACACTACATTAACACCAGAGACCATGCACCCGTAGCTTCGCCACCATACAGGCTCTCACCCGCAAGAAAATCCCAGCTAAAGGAAGAAATTCAGAAGATGATGCTCCAAGGGATAATCGAACCTTGCGACTCGCCATGGGCGTCTCCAGTGGTAATGGTACCAAAGAAGGATGGTTCAATCCGAGTTTGCGTAGACTACAGGCAGCTGAATGCCATAACAGTCCCAGACCGATATCCACTTCCAAGGATAGACGATCTCTTGCATACAGCAAAGGCGACGCCATTTATGAGTACGTTGGATTTACAATCCGGATATTGGCAAATAGCTATTGCAAATCCAGATAAAGAAAATACGTCATTTATAACACCTTTCGGGACATTCAAATTTAATAGAATGAGCTTTGGTCTTCGGAATGCACCAGCTACGTTCCAGCGCCTCTTAGATCGTATTAAAGCTGGACTTGGCGACATGAAAATATTTGTTTATCTAGATGATATTATTGTCTGTTCAGCCACCTTTAGAGACCATATCAGCGATCTACAAAAAGTCCTTCAAAGATTGGATGAATTCGGCTTGAGGGTTAATCGCCAAAAGAGTAGATTCTGCTGCAATGAGGTCCATTACCTAGGACACATCCTTACTAACAAAGGAATAAAAACAGATGCTGGAAAAACAGACGCCATACTGAAAATGAATGCGCCTCGTAATACCAAGGAACTATTAACATTCCTTCAAACATGTTCCTGGTACAGAAGGTTCATCCCAAAATTTTCCGAAGTCGCAAACCTTTGAGCAACTTGCTAAAAAAAGACGCTACATTCACATGGTCAAGTAACGAGCAAAAGGCTTTTGAGCGCTTAAAAACTCTCCTGGTAACAGCTCCTATCCTGCAGCAAGCTGACGAAACCAAGCCATTTTTCCTCAAAACTGATGCCAGTAATTATGCCATTGGGGCAGTTTTGGTCCAGGGGGAGGGTGCAGATGAACACCCAATCGAATATGCCAGCCGGTTACTAACGTCCGCAGAAAGAAATTACGCCACAACGGAACGAGAAGCATTGGCAAACATATGGGCAGTCAAGAAATTTCGTGGATACTTTGAAGGATCAGAAAATACCCTGCTCACGGATCATCAGCCCTTAAAATGGTTGATGACGCTAAAAACGCCAACCGGAAGACTCGCCAGATGGGCTATGCAGCTGCAGTCATACGATCTTAACATCAAGTACATAACTGGAAGAACCAACTCTGTGGCAGACACGTTATCACGTCCGCCATCTCTATCATGTGAAGTTTGTTACACACAAATAGATATACCAACACGTGGATCTAAAGAAATACGTAGCGGACAGCTACAAGATCCCAAGTTGAAGCAAATTATTGACACACTGGAAGACACTGGAGGCACAGAAGGAAGCAACTTCGCATCTCAAGGATACGTTATGAACCAAGGAGTTCTCTACAAATACGTCGAAGAGAACGAAGAGGATGCAGTTCTAGTTATCCCGGAACATGAACAAGATAACATCTTACAGGCACTGCATAATTCGCCAACAGCAGGACATTATGGCATTCAAAGACCTATGGCAAGAATAACACCAAATTTCTTTTGGGACAACATGCGCTCAAGTATTGAAAGCTACGTCAGAAACTGCACCAGCTGTCAGAAATATAAGCCAGGTAACCAGAAACCTGCCGGATTTTTTAAAACAACAGCTGTTACACAACGCTTCGAATCCGTATCCATCGACTTTTTTTTTTTTTTTTTTTTTAAACCTTCTGACTATGCCTAAGCATTAAAGGCACGTCGACCAAAAAAAAGATCTATTGTGCCATAGGGCCAGAATATTGTTTAGTCTAGCAGGTCCTCTACTTTCCTGATAAAGTTAATTAAGCTGCCAGCAGATGACTTCTTCATCTCTTCAGGGCTGAGAAGCTCCCTGTAGAAGATAGTTCTTCTGATTCCACATAGGGCTGGACACATGCATATTATGTGCTCAGCTGTTTCGTCTTCTTCAAGACATAACCGACAGAGTGAGGAGTCAGTTAAATTTATTTTATTTAGGTGATATCGTAGGTGGTGATGCCCTGTGAGGAAACCAGTGAGATTTTTGATATCATGCCTGTTTAGATTTAAAATTTTATTGGCATCTTTATTGAACGGCTGTATAGCACGCTTGGCCTGTCTTAGACCTGGGATGCTCTCCCAATATGAGATACATTTTGTGTGTTCCCATCTTTTGATGGCTAGATTTATAGACGATTTGGGAGCATAACAGAAGGGTTCAGGTCCTGTGAAAGGAGTTGCAGAGCCCAATCTGGCCATTTCGTCGGCTTTCTCGTTTCCCTCAAAACCCTCATGGCCCGGAATCCACCATAATTTGGTTTTATTCCTGAGGCCAAGCGTTCGAAGGGCGTTGAAACAGCTTAGTACCGATTTGGAGTCAATAATATGCGAGCTTAGGGCGTTAATAGCTGCTTGACTGTCCGTGAATATATGGATGTGAATGCCTTTAATACCAGTGTTGTATATGTGACTGGCACACTCTTGGATGGCTTGGAGTTCAGCCTGGAACACGCTTGGATTTGCCCCCATCGGTATTGAGACATTATGGTTAGGTCCGTGGAACCCAGCTCCCACTCCTGTTTCCATTTTGGAACCATCCGTATACCACTTTAGGCCATTTTGGCAAGTAGGTGGGCTATTACTCGCCCATGCTTCTCTACTTGGGATCTCTGTAGAGAACCGCTTATCGAAGCATAAGGTTTTTGGGAGGCGGTCTGTTACCGCGCAGATCATGTCAAGTTCTGGAATTTCAGAGAACAATTCATTTAACTCAGGACGTTCACTGAGACTTGTTTCTTTCATTTGGATCAAACTTGCCGAACTGCGGATCGCCACTTTATTTATGTAAATGTGGAGAGGTGTTAGTCCTATCAAGGCTTCTATAGCCGCGGTAGGACAGGTACGCATGGCTCCGGATATACCGAGACATGCAAGTCGTTGTACCCTGTTTAGTTTAGCAATGGCGGTCTTTTGTTTTGTTTTAGTCCACCATACTACAGAAGCGTATGTAACGATGGGCCTGATCATCATTGTGTAGATCCATTGGGTTATCTTTGGAGAGATACCCCAAGTTTTGCCATACATGCGACGGCATGCCCATAAAGCGTTTGTTGCTTTTGTGATTTTGTTTTTAATGTGGGAGTTCCAATTTAGTGTTTTGTCCAGGATTAATCCCAGATACTTAACTTCGTTTGAATACTCAATGATCGTATCATTTATTGAAATTTGACCTAAGTTTATATTTCTTCTTTTGGTAAAGGGAACTATGACAGCCTTACTGGGGTTAATGGATAAACCTTCTTTGGTACACCAGTCTAGGACTGTCTTAAGGGCATTTTGCATACTTCTTGTAATTTTGTTTTCATCTTTGCCCGTAACGATGATGACCAAGTCATCGGCGTAACCTATTGTGTCAAAGCCTAAGTTGCTTAGTTTGTAAAGCAGTTCGTCAATGACAAGTGACCACAAAAGGGGTGACAGAACACCTCCTTGTGGGCAGCCTTTTATTGCTGATACTGATACTGAGATTGGTCCTGACGAAGCAGTTATTTTGCGACCTTCTAGCATCGCTCTGACCCATTTGATGGTAGGTTGGTCTATGTTCCTATGGTACAGAGCATTTGATATGGAGTCATATCCAGTGTTGTCAAAAGCACCCTCAATGTCCAGGAAGGCGCACAGTGCGATTTCTTTGCCTTTGTGAGCATTATTTATCCGCGTTGTTAAATTGATTAAAGCACCTTCCGTTGATTTGTCTTTCTGGTACGCATATTGACAGGGGTGTAGAGGCATGCTGTTAGTCAAGCATTCTCTAATATGAACGTCAATTATTCTTTCCATTGTTTTGAGGAAAAACGATGTCAAGCTTATGGGACGATATGATTTAGGCAGTTCGCTAGGTTTGTCACCTGGTTTGGGGATAAATACCACGTTTACCTCCCTCCAAGTTTGTGGTATGTAACCCCAGTTGAAACTGAACCTAAATAAGGCAATCATGGTGGGTAGGAGAAAATCCAGTCCTTTTTGTATAAGGGCTGGAAAGATACCGTCTATGCCTGGTGCCTTGTATGGTTTAAATGAGTTTATGGCCCATTTAACCTTATCCGGACAGAATAGTTTGCCGGATAAGCTGTTAATTCTTCTGATGTTGTTTGGAGAAGAAATTTCCGGTAGATGTTCATTTGTGTGGTCAATGATTTGGGACCCTGGGAAGTGAACTTTGAGCAAAGTCGACAAGGTTTCTTCTCTGTCACATGTGATTGTGCCATCCGCTTTGATGAGCAGACCCATGCAGTTAGAAGGATCTTTCGAAAGGGCTTTTTGAAGGCGAGCAACAGCAGGAAGTTCTTCAAGCTTCTCACAGTTTTCGCGCCAGGATGCTCTTTTAGATCTTCGCAACTCTAGGTTGTATGTAGTTAATAGAGATCGATATTGATCCCATACGCCGGTGCGTTTCGCTTTGTTGAAAAGCTTTCTCACCCTTTTCCGTATAGTTTCTAGGTTTTCATTCCACCAAGGAACGCACCTTTTGTTTACTATACGTTTTGTTTTACAGCTATTTTTAAAAGAGGAGATAATGATGTCATTTAGCTGACATTGTACAGCATCCGCATCACTTGGTATTTGTGGCGGAGGAGGTAGCAGATCCGATTTGATCGCTAGGTTTTCTTTATAAGTTCTCCAGTTAGTTAGTTTATTATTGTATCTGACCGACACGTGCTCATTGGTGCACCTCACCTTGAACATGATATGCATGTGATCTGATAGGGTTGGTTCATCTGACACGTGCCAGTCTTCTACAATATTTTGTATAAAAGGAGATGAGAGAGTAAGGTCTAAAACTTCTTCTCTTATGCTATTTCTAAAGGTGGGCTTATTGCCCCTGTTTAGCACAACTAGGTTTTTACTATATAAAAATTCTAAAAGTGACTCACCTCGTTTGTTAGTGTCGCTGCTGCCCCATATAACATGATGAGCGTTAGCGTCACATCCGATCAGAAGGTGTACTCTCTGATTGTGGCAGTATTGTACTAGCTCCTGTATTGGTGTGGGTGGTACTTCTTCATCGTCTCCAGCGAAGTACGCCGATGCGCATACAAACTTATGCATGTCTCGGCCGTTGTGGCGTTCAATCATAACTGCCACCAAGTCTCTAGTTCTAAAACTTACTTGGACCTTTACCTCAAAGCAATGATAACCGTTGGATTTTCGTTATCGAAGATGTCGCCAGCCGATGGGTGGAACTATTCCCACTTAAGGAAGCCACCGCAGAGATATGTGCTACTACCTTGTTAAATGAAGTATTTCTTCGTTATGGAATCGCAAGAAGAGTAATAAGCGACAATGGACCACAATTTATTTCTTCAATTATGCAATACCTTACAACGTGTCTCGGAATTGAACAAGCACTTACCCCGTTTATCATCCGCAGCCAAACATGGTAGAGCGAAAGAACCGAGACCTCAAAACCCAACTAGCTATACTTGTCGGAAAAGAGCACACCACATGGAGTACACACTTACCATCCATACGTTTTTTCAATGAATACAGCGGTATGTCAAACAACAGGACAGACAGCTGCATTTTTAACTTTTGGCCGAGAATTGCGGACACCAATTCACCTATCCCACGACTTAAGAGCTATTTTGGACAACGAAAACTTCGTACCAGAAATCACACCTCAGTTACGTCAGCTAGCAGATGTCCTAACAAAATCAGCCAGCATTGAAAAACAGACCAAATACCAGCGTTTGTTTTACGCAAACAAGAATCGTCAACAACCACCAATATATGAACTAGGCGATGCAGTCCTTGTTACAACACACGTGTTAAGTCAAGCCAGAAAAGGTATTACGTCTAAATTCATTCCACGTAGAGACGGCCCTTATATCATCATTAACAAATTGGGCGAGACTACGTTCAATGATGCACACCCAGACCAACTTGATGTACCACTAGGATCTTATCACGTATCAGCATTAACACCATACAGATCAAAAGCCGATACCATTAAGTCATTACCCCAGCATTCAATACGAAGAAGAGGACGACCAAAGACTTCATCATCAGCTCCAATTCCTGGCAACTCGCCGAGACGTACTCGAAGCCAGAGGGGGAGACTGTAACATCCACAACTATTTTTTTAATACTCTATCTCTACCATTAAAGTAGCATATTTAAACTTACAATATTTGAAATACGAATTAAGAATTTCATTGTGTAAAAATCTCAAATTAAAATACAAAAGCTTCCATTTAACGTAAATTGCAAAAGCTTTCAGAAGCTTCCAAATACTTTCATTTGTAAATTAAATTTTATACTTAATCCATAAAGTTCACACTCTCTTCTGTGTAAAATTCAATAAGAGTGATGTAGATTTTAATATGAAAAACACGCACTACCTTTTAATGTTAGATTTTATTTGAAATGAATGAATGTTTCGCCTTTACCATTTAAATTTTCGATTACACTATACTTAAATAAAATTGCATGGACTAACATAATTATTTTGTTGCGTTTAAATTGCCGTCGGTCACACAAACACTTAAATACAATACGGCAGGCGTTCCGCCAGTCTGCAGAACACAAAGACGAAGAACGCGTAGTCGTACAGTTGCAAAAGGGCTCTGCAACAACTCCAACAGAGAAAACGTTAAGCGTCCCGCTAGACTTTTCTCATTGATAGGTTCCTTGCCAATTGCCTCGTGCGGCTGCGCTATAAAGTTTCATTTTTATTCTAAGGGGAAAATCAGGCTACGTACAACTGAGCAGAATATTACGACTGCTCATCAACACGTCCACCTCCTTACACAAATGCTTTTATATCCTTTATTTTCAATGGAAATTCTAAATCTCCGAATTTAAGTATCACTCCATTATTTAATGAAATTGTTCTTTCTGTAATGTCGTTTATGTTGTAGGATGATGTCCATTGCGGGTCAGTGTTTGATGGTACTATTGCCGATATTAAACTCCATTTAAAACAATATTCATCACTATTTTTAACGTTTATACACGCTTTTTTATTTGCCAAAAAAATTGGTAGGGCTATAAATTGTGAGCCTCTAATTGGTCTATATTCGCTCATGTTAATTTCAATATGGATAATTCTAATTAATGACCATCCACTATCCCTCTCTTGAAATTCTTCCATTTTTCTGACAATATTCATACACATTTCTTTATAGAGCGACTTTAAATCTACCGCACACTGGACAAGACACATTTTTGATTGAAATGATTTTATTGATGTCACCATAACTTCTTCTTCATCAGTTTTATTTATTTTAACATATTCACCAAAGAGCTCAACATTAAATTTGAAATTTGAATGTATTTTTAAAAGCCGGTTTAAATTTTCACAAACTATATTTTCGGCTTGATTTAAGAATGTCATAGGTTCTATGATTTCTTCGTTTTTGTTCTCATACATTAATGCCTGTATGCGGTTATTGAAAGTGCTTTTGACCACCTTTAATTGTTCGCATGACTCACATGATTTAGCACTATTCTTTTTATGCAAATTTGTGCGAATGTGGGAGTACCATACACTTTTTGGAACCTCTATTTTGCACACTTCACATATTTTCGTTTTTAAATAACCCGCCGAAGAAGTAGTCGCTTGATTTTCATTATCTACACTAACATTTGTAATGCACACTATGATACTTAATTTTATGATTTAATAGAGCATCACTAATGTTTAACACTTTATTGCAAATATTACATTGCACTCTTTTATTTTTATGTTTGTTCAAAATATGTCTCCTTAAATTTTTATTTAAGGAAAATTCCATCTGGCAAATATCACAAATAAAGCCCTTCATATTAATTTGGTAAATTGCGATGATAATGAGTAAGCGAATTATCAGTATGTCCTATTTCTAAGACTTGACTTGATTGACCCATTGCTCTCACACAACTTCCAAGAAAAATAAAAAAAAACTAATACCATTTCATGTCAGCCTGAGCTAGTGTTGCCGCGGGGAATAAAAAGGAGCCCGAGCCGATTAAAGAGGCCATCACATAAAATACTAATAAAAAAAAAAAGAAAACGGAGCCACAATTACATTTACTTTTAACAAAAAAAAAAAACAAATTTATTCATCACGAAACACTTCATTTCATATGTCTGCATTCTTTTTCGTTCAATAAAGAATAAAATCTTACTTACATACATTGAAAAAAGGGGACCATTTTGATCATTTTTCAAAAAGTGGGGACCAGGGGTCCTGAGCTTCAATAGGTTCAAAAGCTTCATAAAGAGACCAAACGGCAACGCTGAACCTGACTGCAACTGAAACTAACACATCAAAATCGCTACGGTAACTGACCCCAAATAAAAACATCATAAAAAAATCCCCTCTATATTCACCCCTATCGTGGAATCCGTCGGAATTGAGTTTCACTTAACCTATTCGATTCCCTTTCACCTTCTACTGCTATCGTGGAATCCGCCGGAAAAGTTTCCTTATCGACATGTTTTGGGAAAGGTAGTTCCACTGTCAAATAGTTGTTTTTATTTGTCAGTAAAAATTTGTATTGGAAAATAAAAACGAAAAATTACAAGTTCAATGGTTATTATTATTAGTTTAATTATTTAAAAAGAGAATGTTCACTTGCTCTTCCAGCTGAACCAATGAAGATATCTTTTTTTCCTGGATTTTTTATGAACAATTATGATTAGGATCTTGTGGAGTGAAGTCATCCGTCGCTAAATATGTCCTCTTTGTTGAAGAAGCAACTTCGTCCGGTTGTACTTCATGTGCGGGACCAAAATACGTAGCTCCATCAACCCCCTCAGCTGACTCTGTTTTCTGTTAGTTGAATGAGAGCAACCACTTCTTGCTCATCAGGTGTGAACTGTTGAATTTTATAAGGTCCACCACCAGTGGCTGACATCTCTTTGTTGTTGTAAGAGAGTTTCTTTTTTAGATATACGATTTGTGGTCGCTCCAAACCTGAAATATTTAACAAAACAGTTCGTACCATGTGTTACATATGTGATTTTAGAATACCCTTTTCCACTCGCTTACTTCTTTTGCTGGTGGCTCATATGTATTCAACTCCAGCCGAAGATTGTCCCAAAACTTTTTCACCTGCTCTGACGGCCTTTTGCTCATATTTTTGCCAATGTCTGGTGATTCCTTCATAAAGTCCACCATTGCCTTAAACTGAAGTCTGTTTGTAGTTTTTTTTTCCTGTTTATGTAAATAAATACAAATTGTTTTTTTATTTATTTATTTCTTTTTTAAATTCACTTACATTTTCTTAAAAACCAAATTCTCTCGACGTACAACAACCAAGTTTAAATGAAATCCGCGATGTTTTGGATGCGGGTAAGAAATGTCATTTTCGTCGGGGCAAACCTGATTCGAACGTTTACGACGATACAGTGGAACTCATTCACATTACCGACACGGGGAACTGTTCACTTTGCGGATTTGACGATACCGAAATATTTTTTTATGTGAATAATTCCCCCCGCCGGATTCCACGATAGGGGTGATTATTTCTGTAGTTTCTGTAGTGTGTTTCTCCCTTTTGCGGTTCACACGCTCAACCAATCTTAACAAATCAAGTGTCAAAAAAAAGATATTTTCAGGGTGATTATCTTTGCATTTTTACTTTTTTTTTAAATATTAACAATTGAAAAAGTTGAATTTTACTACACTAAATTTCAACTACGCAGTTGTGTACATATTTTGATTCGGGATCGGGATACACTTTTCTTTCGTTCTTCATGCCTGCACAAATTACAAACGACGTCACGAAAGAGAGTCGACTGCCGAAGAGAGTTACAGTCAAGATTAGTCAGTGAAAACATATAATGCTCTTATGACTCTTAACACATTAGGTTTGCTTGACGTGGCTAGCACTAGTGCCCACTAGTGCACACTGAGAAGTGTCAGCTGATTTTCCCGCCTACCCAAAAACCTGCACAACCCTGAAAATTCGGCTATCATATCGAACCCAAAATATGCTGCCCTGAAGCATAAACTAAGTATTTTGTTCAGAATAGCAGCCACAGCTTCTCAAAATACCTACTTGCCGCACACGATTGCAAACCTGGCAACCCTAGTTTCAACTAAATAACTAAATATAAAAATACTGTAACATCTTTAGTCTATATACTAAAACATAGTTTTCCTTTTGTTAAAAACTAAGTTACTGTTCATTCGTTTTAAAGTCACGCCATCGATCAGTAATCCTTTGTATTAAATTTATATATCTAAGAAGAAAAGTTCGTTTTTTCTTTCTCTTATTTCGTTTGGTTTAATCGCAATCGATATATCTGGCATAAAATAATGTCAGATCGTTCATATTTTTTACTTAGTTTATGCCTGAAGTCTGGCAGTTTTTGAATTTGAAAAATACTTATGTTTTGGTGAACGAAGTACGAAGATGATAACACTTTGTTCTGCTAATTGTTAAAAATGAGTGAACTCAATTCTGATCTTGTGCTTGCCATAATGCAAACAAAGTTGATAAAATTATTTGCAATATAGGCGATGCGTTTAAAAATGTATGCAGCATCGATTCCAAATTTTGTTTCAATCCATTTACCTATAATATAAAGTTTTAGTTCATAAACGTTGTTGTTTTCAAACAATTCCGTTTTGAATATAAAATTTATTGTATTTATCTTTATTACGATATTCAAATAAACGAATAACAGCAAGCGAAATGACAGCGCAACTCAGCACTGAGTTCTTGCCCCGACAAAATAACTGGGGTCAGTTCAGTGCACAACTAGGGCGCCCTAGAAGTCATGTCAAACACAGGTTTTCAGTACCAGGGCGAGTTCAGTGCTATATCGAACACATTAGGGTTAACCCAGTGCGCACTAGGGCCCACGTCAAACAAACCTATTCACTGATAGGAAATTTCAAATCTACGGAGGAATTGGTTAGGTGTTGTCGATCTCCGAAACCACTCAACCGATTTCAATGAAATTTTGTGGATACCCATCCAGTTGGTTTCAGTTTTAAAGATAGGATAGTTTTGGACCCGATAGTTCCAAATGAAAGGCACGGAAAAACCGGGTGGGTACCCCTATAAATAAAAGAGACTGACGTCTGTGTGTGGCACTCATAACTCGAGAATGGATCGTTCGATTTTTACGATTTTGGGCTTGAAGGATTCGTTTAGGAAGGACATTATGCTACTTTTTGTCGTGAAAATAAAAGTTTAAGGGGATGAGATTGGGAATAGAACTTAGTATGGCAATCGCACTCTGTAAAAAATATACTGGATAGGAAAACGGGTTGTGTCACTTCCAATACAACAAAACTTATTTCAAAAGTTTGATTTTTAAATTCTTTAGATGTTCCGGGCTAACCGCTACACAATTTTAATTCGAAAGTCGGCTCAGTTATAATTTTGTTGAGCAACCCCAATCAACCGAAACTTTTTTAACGGATTGGGTTTGATTTGAAGAATCTCAAATCAAATGTCTTGGAAGCGAAGATTTTGACTTAAAAATTCAAGCAACAGATTCCGATGATTTGCAATTGGTTTCCGAGCGCCTTCAATTTCCCATGCATATCGCTTTCATTATGAAAAAAAATAATAAGTCGCAAGGACAATCGCTGGATATTTGTGACGTCAATTATTGCATTCCCATGTTTTCAATCGTATCAATCAATCGTATGTGGCGTGCTCACGTGTGAACAAAATCTTCCGCTTTGTACGTCGTGTACCGTAAAGCACTTTAGTGAAAAAAATTAAGGTTGGCTGACACGTCAATCATTGCGGTTTGATTTAAACACATCAACAATGCTATACTTTAGTTATTTGTATTGTTTTTAATATAACTTTTGAATACAGAATTTGAATTGACCGAATTACATAAAGCAGCATGTTCATTGTTCGTTCTCGGAATTATTGTTTTTATTACATTAACGAATTTGTGCGGAACGAAGTTCGCCGGGTCAGCTAGTTAACACTTAATACTGGCAGTGTCCTAAAAGAACAATTTTCACAATCCCACCCTTATCAATGCTATTTGAGTGGTAGCAGACACTACGATTTTTACACTTCTGTTACACAAGCCATGAAATCCATTTTTGTCAGTTCCCATCGAACACCAAAGAACCTACAAACCGATGATGGTACAGAATTTTTTCACTTTAGAAATTTAATGACCCAATACAAAACTAATTATTACTCCACATATAGTTCATTGAAAACATCGATAGTTGAACGTTTTAATCGGACACTTAAGGAGAAGATGTCGAAAAAAATTCAGTTTTAATGGTACTTACAAGTGGTTACCAATTTTGAACGGTTTAATGCGTGCATACATCGGAGTTGGGTTACGTGTGTATCGTGTATTGGGCAGATAAGCACTTGACTCATTGCGCTTGGGTGTCGTTTGGACGAATATGGGAAATGAATGGAAAAAGTGCGAATGACCTATTAATAGCCGTATGCTCTGGTAGTGCACTTGGTGTATGGATTTCTATTGGGTGGGAAAATATGAGAAGCTGGGGATGGTATGGTTGTGTGGATCACAACATCCTAAAAGAACAATTTTCACAACCCCACCATTATATTGGACAGCTGTCTGATTAGATGTATCTCGGTTTTGATTGGTTGAACTCGGTCATATGAACAGCTGTTTCAGATTGTAGTTTGTAGATAGTTCGGATATGTGGATGACGTCACAGAATGGCTCCCTGCTTCATGTGCGCCAGGATTGGTAAATTTATACTACTAAGCTGGGGTGAAATCAGTTAAATTTCACCTCAGGCGTGTCATCGGTGAAAACGCGTTCACCTATGAGGAATTATCGACTTTACTCGTGCAAATTGAAGCTGTTCTCAACTCGCGGTCATTATGCCCTCTGTCAGACGACCCTGATGACATCGAGGCCCTTACACCGGTTCATTTCCTTACTGGATCAGCATTTAATACTCTTCCAGAGCCGTCGATATCAGACTCGATTCCACTATCAAGATTTTCTCGTTTTCAACACATCAGACAAATGTTGGATCGTTGGACTCGATGGTCTTCAGAGTATATTCAGCGTTTTCAATCTATCTCCAAATGGAAATAGGTAACTGATCCAATTCGAAAAAACTCATTAGTTCTCATCGTAGATGAAAGATACCCTCCCGCTAAAACGCGATGGACTTACTCGTGTGGTCACAGTGAAGACCAAGAACTCAATTCTCAAGAGACATGTTGTCAAATTATGTTTATTGCCCATAAGACCTCTGACATAATCTTCATTGCTAATGTTAAACCATTATTACTCATACTTTGCTTTATTATATTAGTGTATAGTTAAGTCGTTAAGTAAGCTATCTATTCAGAAATAATTGGCTTTGTTAAAGTTTGATTTCTCTTGTTAAAATTAATTTCGTCACCTCTTCAAGGTAACAAGACGGGCGGAATGTTTGAGCAAAAAGTAATTGTTTTGTGAACTGGCAATGCCCTTTTTTGTAAAACGTCGTTGTTCAATGTGCATAATGACTTCTCAGCTTACGGCTCTATCAAGCTGTCATTTTCTTGGCTGCTTTTACTTTTTTTCCTTGCTTTTTTTTCTGGTTTGAGGCTTCGTCGTGTCGATATCTCTCTCTTGTCTTTAATCAAGTTTTTGTTAATAAAATCATTAAAATCAAATCATCAACTGTTTCTCTATTTATATTAGTATCGCTGGCTGGGTGCTGAAGGGGGAGGCAATTCAACCTGTTTCGGGTAGTCAGCATCCCTCCACTAGCGGCGCCACCCAACCTTCCTTACCTTCAAACGGCCCAAATAAGTCCAACCCTAGCAAGAGACCCCCTCTTCGCAGGGAAGGACCTACAAAAACTTCAGCTCCTGTTTCAGAAGCACCCATCAGCACTGTTCGCGGCAACCCGAGAAATCCTCCTGCTTCGGGAAGACCCTCCCAGATCTGTCGAAGAAACCGTGGATGGTGGCTGGTTCTCTAGCGGGGTAAAACTCGTCAGATGCAAAAACAGCAGCGCGGTTGACTTTCTTAAGTCAAAAGTCCCCAAAATTAGTCCGCTGTGGAATAATGCAGAGCTTCAGGTGATGCACTGGAGTGACATACCAGTTCGCCCTAAAGGACGTGTCTGGCTACCCCCAGGACCATCAACCGCAGACGGGCGCAGACGGGCGCAGACGCCAACGCTCATCACACCCTCTGGGGAACAGCAGCACAAATAAAAGGGGTGAGTGTCTTTTTGATTACATTATGATAAGAAGTTTTAGATATAACCTTAGTAACTAACTCTCTAAAACTAACATTAAGCAATTGGATGGTCTCAAAAGATGTCTCTTTCTCGGACCACCGATATATTCAATTTAAAATTGACCTCCACTCGAAAAATTCCGAAATCCCAGGAAAACCAATTGGCAGGTATATAATTCCGCCCTAAACCAAAAGCTTGGGCAATTAGATAATCAACCGAAATCACCTTCGGACATTGATTATATAGTTGACAAAGTCACCAAATCGATGAACGATGCCTTTGAAAGAGCTTGCCCTATCAGTAGACATAGGAAAGGTAGCAAACCACCTTGGTGGAATACTAACCTAGCAAAGTTGCGCAAAGAAAGTAGGAAGTAGCTTTAATTCGGCCAAGTCCTCTCGCCTACAATGACTGGGAAAAATACAAAAACAGTCTTCGACATTATAAGGCAGAGATTACAAAAGCCCAAAGGCAGTCGTGGAGACTCTTCTGTGGTAGCATAGAAAGCAGCACCGACTCGAGCAGTCTAAGGAAAATCATTTCCAAATCTCCAACAATGCCTAGCTATATTCAAATACCCGATGGGGAATGGACCTCGTCAAACGAGGAGACTCTGGATCTTCTCATAAATACCCACTTTCCGGGTAATACAATAGATGTCGTCACACCAACACTACCTCATTATATGGCTCGGGAAGTACCGGTCGGGATTGTCAACAGCCGTAATATCTATTGGGCCGTTAACAGTTTCCTTCCGTACAAATCTCCTGACCCATATAAAATAATACCAGTAGAGATACAGAAAGCTATAGATATCGCCGGCTGAATGCTATCTCGTTCTAAAGGCCATTTTTTACGAAATTGAGTTAGGTATGCAGTCTTCATAATTTTGGGATGCTCTTTCGTTTGGCGCAAACCATTTTGTTCTATCTCTTTTAGTTTTCAAGCTACAGAGAACTGTTTTGTTCAATAGGAGACTTTTTTAACAATTTGCCACGTCATTTTTGTTCAATAAACTTCTTTTCATCTTTTTTGTATTATATTGAACAATTTCTGGTACATTTTTAAAAAAAAGATTTTATAATTTCTTTCTTGTTCGATATCCACTATTTTGGATGTTTTGTTCAATATGCGTATGTACTTCCTTCATATCTATTTTGTTCAATATCCAATTAATTTTAGTTTTTGTTCAATATCCAACCGTATAATTTCATTCTCTTTTGTTCAATATCAAATCAAACGAGATCACCGTTGTTGCATTTGATTTCCGTATAGTTCTCATTCAGTCCTGATCTTTAGGTGGGTAAGAACGTAAGTTCCATAGGTACCGCTGTGCATTGTGATAAAGATCGAATCTAAAGACACGTAAGTTTTTAATTACTATTGTTACATTCAGGCTGGAATTCGAAAAGATAAAACACTATTCTGTTAAACTTTTCTAACAAAATTTACTTTTATTACACTTTTATCGACTATTCTAATATTTCACTTATTAAGTACCAGAACAATATTACTTAAAGAATTCTTCAACGTTTCAAACCAATCACTTAATTCACTCTATTACTTTTCACTTATTTTATTGCTACAACCGTTTACTATCTCGAACTTTAACCAATCGCTGTTATAAATCAACTGTGTGTCCCTCTTCTGTCCTTTTATACCCGCTCCGCCATCTGAACGAGAACTTTGTAGGTAGTCCTAAATGGTTCTAGAACTAGCTACAGTGGTGATGTACATTTATTTGACAGATTCCAGTCTCCAATTGGAAGTGACACTTGAGTGGGCTTGTTTCACCATACACCATTTAGGTTACACGATACCTTCCACGCCACAATATCCCCCTCTTAAACTTGTTCGTCCCGAACAAACTCGTTAACATTTTCACCATTGTAACGATGAAGACGATCCACATGAACGACTTTCAGCTTGCCTCTTCCTCGTTGGATGCGATAGACAACGTCGTTGATGCGCTTTACGATTGTATAGGGCCCTTTCCAGTCTTGTTGCAACTTAGGCGATAAACCTTTCATTTGATGAGGGTTATATAGTCATACCAGATCTCCTTTCTGGAATCCTGTAGTTGTCGTTTTAGTATCGTACCTCGTTTTCATGCGGTCACTGGCTATCTTAATCTTATCCCCAGTGTCTCGATGCACGTCCCTGATGATATCCCTGAGGTCTGTAACGTAGTCCTCCTCATTCTTGGGCTCTTCGCATGGATATCCAAACATCAACTCGCTAGGTAGGCGGACTGTTCGACCAAATAAGATTTCAGATGGAGTATGTCCTGTGGTGTTATGCACTGCACCTCGATAAGCCAATAAAAACATGGGAATCTGCTTATCCCAGTCTCTCTGGTCTTCGCCAACGACCTTAGAGAGGTGTTCATTCAGTGTCCTGTTGAAGCGCTCCACCATCCCATCTGATTGTGGATGAAGCGGTGTTGTTCTTGTCTTGTGAATCCCGAGTAACTGGCACACTCCTTGGAAAATCTTCGACTCGAAGTTTCGTCCTTGGTCCGAATGCAGTTCCATCGGTACACCGAATCTGCTTACCCAGTTGTAGACGTTTTGCTCCACAACGGTGTTTGCTCCTTGATTTGGGATAGCAAATGCTTCAGGCCGCTTACTGAAATAGTCCATAACAAAGAGGATGTAACGATTTCCCTTGTTCGTTTCAGGAAAAGGTCCCGCAATATCAACTGCTATCAACTGCTATCCTTCCTCCAACATTGTATTGATGCATCTTGCCACGGGCTTTCACTTTCGGGCCTTTGCTGGCCGCACATGTAACGCATTTCCTGCACCAATTTTCAACACCCTCTATGTTGTTCAATATCCGACAATTTTACCAACTTATTGTTATTCCATATAACTTTGTTCAATATTCAAAATGACTTCCTTGTTGATTTTGTTTTATAACTAATTCAAAATAAAAGAAAAACAAATTCTGCGACTTGTTTTAAAAACAAAATTGTCAAGGCTTTCAGAAAAAAATCAATACCAATCAAACATTTTCTGATATAAACAAAAATTTTCAATCTGAAATTTAAAAATCGATTTGCCAACATTTTGAAAAATGGACATTGAATCAGATAGCATTCAGCCGACGATATATTAACCCCCTGGCTCGAAGTGATCTTCCGGACATGTCTAAAATTCGGATACACTTCTGCATCATGGAAAAAGGTTAAGGTACTCTTCATACCAAAGTGTGGCAAGACCTCACATGTTTCCCCTAAGGATCTAAGTCCAATCAGTCTCTCCTCTTTCCTTCTAAAGACATTGGAAAGACTCATTGATACATACATTCGAAAGAACTTAACAGCTAACTCCCTGTCCGAATCCCAACACGCCTATCGTAAGGGTTTTTCGGTGGAGACAGCTCTACACTCACTAGTAGGTACCATAGAAAAATCGCTCTCAATCAAAGAGTACGTAATGGTATCCTTTCTAGACATTGAAGGCGCCTTCAATAATGTCAAAGCAGAAGGCATCTCTAGTGCACTCCGCAAGCTGAAGGTTGACAACTGTCTACGAGTCTGGAAAGAAAACATGCTTAGTAGTGGAGTGATCTTATCCGAACTAGGGAGCTATCAAACCATTCGGTCAGTGCACAGGGGCACACCACAGGGGGGAGTGCTGTCACCACTACTTTGGATCTTAGTAGTTAACGAAGCACTCATCATCCTGAGAAACATGGGATGCAAAGTTATAGGCTATGCAGACGATATCGCTATTGCCATACCTGGCAAATTTCCAAACATAATAAGAGACCTTATGGAATCTTCTCTATACAAATTAGTCAAATGGACGGAGACGGTTGGACTTGATGTCAAACTTGGACCCTGCATCACAGGGGCGCTCAGGTCCACCGCTTCGGCTGCCTTAGACACAATGCTACATCTTCTTCCGGTTGATATATACGGGAAATTAGTTCCATCTATGGCAGCCTTTAGGCTTAGGGAATCTCAGACATGGACCAACTATCAGACAGGCCATATGAGTATCCTCCCTGTCTCAATCCCAGCTAAAACGGATTATACTATTCCCTTAGAGGACTTTAATATAAAATACAAAGCAATAATCTCAGAACGTTCCGAATAGGAGAATGGCACAGTAGATAGTAGATATGCACATGAAATCTACACAGATGGTTCTAAAATGACGGAGGGCACGGGAGCGGGAGTATATTCTCAATCACCCGAAATCAATATTTCCCTACGCCTCCCAGACCACTGCAGCGTCTTTCAGGCTGAAATAATGGCTATAAGAGAGGTAGCCTGTAGACTTTCCTTGTCTGCGATAGACGGGAAAGCTATCGCTATTTACATAGACAGTCAGGCAGCCATAAAAGCCCTGAATACACCAACAATCAGATCAAAGTTGGTAAAACAATGCCGGGAATCTCTTAACGATATTGCGGACAGATGTTCAGTAACCCTGTGCTGGGTTCCAGGTCACAGCGACATTCCGGGCAACTGTAAAGCGGACGAACTAGCCAGACAAGGAAGCGGCCTTCACCCAACCAACAACAGTGAACCGTACGCTCCTATACAATCGATCAAATTCTCCCTATTCAATAGGGCAATAATGATCGCAAATAACAGATGGAACAGCATAGATACCTGCGTCACATCCAAAAACATCTGGCCGAAATTAGAGGCTAAAAGGACTAAGAGACTTCTCTCTATAAGTAGAATCAGACTCAGCTCCGTAGTGGGCGCATTAACAGGACACTGTTTGATAGGCAGACATGCAGAATGGGAGCACCCTACAATGATTTCTGCAGGAGCTGCATGGACGAGGAGGAAGAAAAAACCGTTCTTCATCTACTTTGCACATGCCCAGCTCTTGCAAAGTTGCGAAAAAGCAACTTAGGGGAATTCTTCTTCGAGGACCTCAGTGACTTGCAAATTCATAACAAAGACCAAATGGCTTGAATGCTCTTCAATAAATACTCAGCGTCAGCTAACCACTGGCCGCACCACCATCTCTTAGACGGGCTGTTTTGCAAATTATAATCGAGGGGTAGACTGTTTCGGTCATCCTTCACTACATTTCAAAACAAACTGTCACTCGGTCAAACTCACCTTTCTTGACCAAGTCAAAACACTCTGCAATCATGCGTAGCAAACAGGTCGATTGTTACAATCACCACTACTACCATGCTCTTTGCAACATCCGCCCTTTCCTGACAAGCTGCCAGAGGACAAAGCGAGGGTCTAACCGATACGGTCACCACCCGCATATTCGAAGGCATACTGTCCACCGGTCATCCTTGACCAACCTTATTAGGACCTTAGTAAGGTACATAACGTAAGGGCCGATATACAACCATCACCGGTATTACATATCGGTTCACCTCATTTCTACGAGATGTCGGATGATTAATAGTGAGGGGCTCACTGTTTCAGTCACCCGTCGCACATCCGAAGACATCTCTTCCTATGGTTATCCCCAGTCCCACTTCTTCAAGGAGTTGTCTAAGGATTACAGGCGAAGGGATGGCTGCTTCGGCCACCCTCCCCTCATCTGAGGATAAACTGCCACCGGTTCTCTATACGAGACATAGGAGTTATAGACTGTTATGTGTTTGAGAAATTATAATTGAAAGACTTAGTTCATACTTAAAGAGAAGTGGTCTTTATTTAATGACAGACTGATTAAGACTGAGAGTTAACATAGTACAATATATAAGATACAGTATAAGGCATTATATAATCATTAGTGTGTGTGTATAGTAATAAGAATGTATACTATTAAGTTCTACTTTGTACAATGTAGGTACAACATCTCCCTTTTATTTATTTTATTGAACAATGCATTTTAGAAAGATTAAATTGTACATATATATATATATTTTTTTTTTTACAATAATAATTTATGAGATATAAATGAAATTCATAAATTCATACGTATATAAAGGGTAGCATACTAAATGTTGTAGATATATAATATTTATTAATTCATTTGAAAATGTCAATAAACCTACATGTGATCAAAACCAAAACGACTTGGTGGTGCCACAGTTCTACCGAAACGCGTAATGTACTCAGTTGTAGGTGTAGGTAGGTAGGTAGGAGTGGCGGTTTAACTAAAAACCCAAGTAGCATCATGTGCCGTTTTGTTACCACAACTCATTTGACCCGGTTATTTAAGATTATCAATAGGAGGTTTTAGATCCAGCCTGTGGAATTCAAGAAGGTTATTAATTCTCTAATACCACATTTCGAGACCTGTTCAAGGGAGTCGAAGAAGGGTCTACCAAGAGATCTTTGTCTGGCCCTAGCTAGTGCCGGACAAACGCAGAGGTAGTGAGTGAGTGTTTCCTTTTCGGCTGCGTCATTACAGCTACGGCAATGTGTATTATGTGGGATGCCAAGTCTTGATGCATGTTCCCCTATTGGCCAATGGCCTGTGATTATCGCTGTTATTCTGGTAATATCTTTACGTGATTTGCTTAGGAGGTAGGTAGTTTTTTCCGTGCTGTAGTTTGGCCACATCCTTCTGGATACGATACAGTTCGTCAGCCTCCTCCATCTGAGGTTTGCCTTCGATAGGAATTCTGAGGAGATCTTTGCTTTGACTGCTCCGAGCGGTATGTGCACCGATTCCGCAAGTGAACAGTGAAGGGCAGAGCCTTGCCTGGCCAGCTCGTCAGCATGTTCGTTTCCGTAAACGTTGCTATGACCTGGAACCCAGATCAGGGTGACCTTGAACTGGTCAAGCGAGGCCAGCTCCTTGCGGCATTCTAATACTAATTTTGAGGTTATATTGACTGAGGCGATAGCCTTGATGGCAGCTTGACTATCAATAAAAATGTCTATCTTTTGCCTCGGAAATATGTTTGTCTGAAGTTTGATTTGACGACAGGCCTCGCGGATGGCAAGTAATTTCGCCTGAAACACACTGGCCGTATCCGGTAGCCTAAAGGATTTTGCGATGTTAAGAGACTCAGAAAAAACACCTGCACCTACTCCACAGTCCATTTTTGAACCGTCTGTGTAGATTGTTAAGTTCGTGTCCCTATTCAACCGGCCATCCTGCCAATCTAATCTTGAAGGGAATTTTACTTTAAAATGTTTAGTGAATAACATTTTGGGAGTGATATAGTCCGTTGAGGGTGGTATAAGTTCTCTTGATAGAGAAAGCAGAATGTTGCTATGGCCGTAGGGTTTCGCAGACCAGCACCCCGACTCTCTGAGTCTGATCGCGCTATGTGCTGTGATGCTTGTAATGTGAAGGTCTAAAGGTAACAGATGCAGAAGGACTGTAAGGGCGTCTGACGGTGTTGTCCTTAGAGCGCCTGTGGTGCCTATGCATGCAGTTCTTTGTACTTTGTTTAGTTTGATTATGTTGTAAGATTTACTTAGAGCCGGCCACCAAACTATTGACCCGTAGGTAAGGATTGGTCGTACGACGGCTGTGTAAAAGTCAGTCAGTGTAAAAGGGTCAGTTTTGGTTGCAGGCCCCATCTTTTACCAAATGTTCTATTGCAGGCGTAGAAAGCAATGCATGCTTTCTTTACCCGCTGTTCGATGTTAAGTTTCCAGTTGAGCTTGGGATCCAGGATTACTCCTAGATACCTAGCGCTGGTGGATAAGGATAGCTGTTGGCCGTTTAGGCGAGGAAGAGTGAAGTCGGGTATTTTCGTTTTAGTGGTGAAAAGCATCAGTTCGGTTTTGCTCGGGTTTACACCTAGACCACACCTCCTGGCCCATGTGCTAACCTTCCCGAGAGCATTTTCCATAATTTCACTAATTACGGAAGGAAACTTCCCTGATACCAGTATCACCGTATCGTCCGCTTATCCGACCACTTTAATTCTTTCTCTGTCTAACGTTACGAGTATTTTGTTCATCACTATGAGCCACAGCAGTGGTGAGATAACACCTCCTTGGGGTGTGCCTCTGCTGGCAAATTTTGTTGTATTGCTAGTACCTAGTGTGGACTGAATTATTCTAGTACTAAGCATAGAGACAATCCATAGACTTAGATGATTCTCTATCCCTAGCTCTGTAAGGGAGTCCAGAATTGATTCAGTATGTACATTGTTGAAAGCCCCTTCTATATCTAGAAAAGTTGCTAAAGTGTATTCTTTATAGTGTATTGACTTTTCGAAATGTACCTCATGAAGAGCCGTTTCCGTTGATCTTCCTTTAAGGTAGGCATGCTGTGCCTTGGATATTGATATTTCTATTGTACCACGCAGGTGGTTATCTAGAAGTCGCTCGAGGGTCTTCAGAACAAAGGAGGTCAGACTGATTGGCCTGAAATCTTTCGCGATTTCATGACCGCGTCTACCTGCCTTTGGGATAAAAATGACTCTCACTTTTCTCCAAGAATGAGGAACATGGTTGTTGAGTAAAGAGCTCCTAAAAATCGGTATGAGCCATGAGATCGCTATGTCTTGGTTTTTTTGAAGCATAATAGGCAAAATGCCATCGGGGCCCGGCGATTTGTATGGAGCGAAACTGTTTATAGCCCAGGAAACTTTTTCCTCTGTGATAATGGATGTTATGTTATCCCAGGCGCTGGGTTGCGATCTTTGTGCATTGTTACACCCTGTGCTGTAGTCTTTGCACCCTGGAAAGTGGGTATTCATTAAAAGCTCTAGAGACTCTGCAGTTGACTCAGTCCACGCTCCATCCGTCTTTCTCAGAAGAGAGGGGCTGGAGTGCTCTTTGGATAGAATTTTACTTAGCCTTGCAGAGTCTTTAAGACTTTCGATAGATTCGCAATAATCTATCCATGACTGTTTCTTAGCCACTCTGATAGATTGTTTGTATAGTTTAAGGCAGTCTCTGTAGGGCTGCCAATATTTACACCTGTGACAGATATTGAAAGTCTCCCTAGTCAATTGTCTGAGATTTGAGAGTTCCTTGTTCCACCACGGAGGTAGGGTTTTTTTACTGTGATTGACCGGACACGAGACTCTAAAAGCAGTATTAAAGGCTTTTTCGAAGGCCTTTACTTTTGTTTCGAGTTCTGTGTTCGAGGTGATTTTTGGGTTTGGAAATTTTTGGAGTTTAGATTTAATCACTTCATTAAACTTTGGCCAATAAATTTTTCGGGGATTTCGGAAAGGTTTTGGTTTCTCGATATCGAGATCTATATCAAAGAGTATCCAGTTGTGGTCTGAAAAAGATTTCAGATTGCATACTCTCCAATTTTTAACTTTCATAATGCTGTTGTTTTTGCCTATTGTGATATCTATAACAACCATTAAAACTATCCGTACTCGGAAAGATAAAAGTTGGAGTGCTACCACTATTGAAAATGGACAGATTGTTTTCGATAATATAATCAAAAAGAGACTCACCGCGTTCGTTTGTTTCGGAGCTTCCCCATAGCACGTGTCTTGCATTGGCATCACAGCCCATCAGCAGATTAGACTTCGCTTTAGTAACGAGCTCGTGTACTTCTCCTGGTGGAGTTCTTCGGTCATGTGCCATGTAGACGGAAGCAATTTGCAGGTCCGTGCCTCCTGCACTCTCCAGTTTAACTACTGTTAAATCAGACGAGCTAAAACTTGGACATATAACGGGTGATTTTTTAAGAGGTTTAGAACTTTTAAAAAAAAAAACACAAAAATTTCGAAAAAATGAATGAAATATTTATTTGAATCGATAGTTTGAACCTTGCAATTTAATGTTTAAAGATAATTTCATGCAAATGTTGACCGCGGCTGCGTCTCAGGTAGCCCATCCGCTGAGTCCAATTTTGGCATACTCTTTCACACATATCGGCCGGTATCTCACGAATGAATGCATGGATGTTGGCTTCCAGTGCGTCAATCGAAGCGGGCTTGTCCCTATACACATTAGCCTTGACATACCCCCACAAAAAATAATCTAATGGTGTCAAATCGCACGATCTAGGCGGCCAATTGACCGGCCCGAAACGTGAAATTAACTGTTCACCAAACTCGCCTCGCAATTGCGCCATTGTTTCGCGTGCTGTGTTGCATGTGGCACCGTCTTGTTGAAACCACATATCATGCAAGTCAAGAACTTCCATTTCGGGCAAAAAAAAGTTTGTTATCATCGCTCGGTAGCGTTCACCATTGACAGTAACGCTGCGATTCGCATCATCTTTGAAGAAATATGGCCCAATAATGCCGCCGGCCCATAAACCGCACCAAACAGTGGCTTTTTCGGGATGCATTGGTAGCTGTTGCAATGCTTCTGGCTGATCTTCACTCCAAATGCGGCAATTTTGCTTATTTACGTACCCATTCAACCAAAAATGAGCCTCATCGCTGAACACAATTTTTCGATAAAAAAGCGGATCCTCGGCCATTTCGAACATTTCGAACCGAGCACGAATTTTGATAGTAAAATTCAATAAATTGCAAGCGTTGTTCATTTGTAAGACGATCCATGGTTAAATTGCAAACCAAACTGAAGCTGTTTGACAGTAACACAAGGTACTAAACACACGTCAGCTGTCAAAACCAGTGTTGCCAAAACCAAGCCAGCTAAAAAATCACCCGTTAAAAGCTTTAATATGTTTTTTAGCTAAAATGCAGGTTCTTGGCTTACCATGGCTGTTGTTATTTCGGTTGTAAAAAAGGTTATACTGGCTGTCGTTTAGGCCCTTTATAGTGGGGCCGTTTACCCATGGTTCTTGAACTATGCTGATGTCGATGTCTTCCTCTAAACTCTCTAAAACTAACATTAAGCAATTGGATGGTCTCAAAAGATGTCTCTTTCTCGGACCACCGATATATTCAATTTAAAATTGACCTCCACTCGAAAAATTCCGAAATCCCAGGAAAACCAATTGGCAGGTATATAATTCCGCCCTAAAACAAAAGCTTGGGCAATTAGATAATCAACCGAAATCACCTTCGGACATTGATTATATAGTTGACAAAGTCACCAAATCGATGAACGATGCCTTTGAAAGAGCTTGCCCTATCAGTAGACATAGGAAAGGTAGCAAACCACCTTGGTGGAATACTAACCTAGCAAAGTTGCGCAAAGAAAGTAGGAAGTAGCTTTAATTCGGCCAAGTCCTCTCGCCTACAATGACTGGGAAAAATACAAAAACAGTCTTCGACATTATAAGGCAGAGATTACAAAAGCCCAAAGGCAGTCGTGGAGACTCTTCTGTGGTAGCATAGAAAGCAGCACCGACTCGAGCAGTCTAAGGAAAATCATTTCCAACTCTCCAACAATGCCTAGCTATATTCAAATACCCGATGGGGAATGGACCTCGTCAAACGAGGAGACTCTGGATCTTCTCATAAATACCCACTTTCCGGGTAATACAATAGATGTCGTCACACCAACACTACCTCATTATATGGCTCGGGAAGTACCGGTCGGGATTGTCAACAGCCGTAATATCTATTGGGCCGTTAACAGTTTCCTTCCGTACAAATCTCCTGACCCATATAAAATAATACCAGTAGAGATACAGAAAGCTATAGTTATATTAACCCCCTGGCTCGAAGTGATCTTCCGGACATGTCTAAAATTCGGATACACTTCTGCATCATGGAAAAAGGTTAAGGTACTCTTCATACCAAAGTGTGGCAAGACCTCACATGTTTCCCCTAAGGATCTAAGGCCAATCAGTCTCTCCTCTTTCCTTCTAAAGACATTGGAAAGACTCATTGATACAAACATTCGAAAGAACTTAACAGCTAACTCCCTGTCCGAATCCCAACACGCCTATCGTAAGGTTTTTTCGGTGGAGACAGCTCTACACTCACTAGTAGGTACCATAGAAAAATCGCTCTCAATCAAAGAGTACGTAATGGTATCCTTTCTAGACATTGAAGGCGCCTTCAATAATGTCAAAGCAGAAGGCATCTCTAGTGCACTCCGCAAGCTGAAGGTTGACAACTGTCTACGAGTCTGGATAGAAAACATGCTTAGTAGTAGAGTGATCTTGTTGCAAAATTATTTATTGTTATTCTTGACGCGATCAAACTACTAATTAAATAAGTTAATTGGCGAAACAAACGAAATCAAAAAAATGCAGTCGCCACTGCCCGAGGGAAAAAGTCGAATATGTGATATTATATGACACTTGCCAAAGATCAGAAAAAGAGATCGCGAACTTTTTGCAACTGCAGCCAGTGAAATGGCTGCGTTCGGCTAAGCTCAGCGAAAGGGGTGGGTTCGATGGAATTTATCCGTGTAAATGTAATATGAAAAATGGACGCCACGTAATTTTCGGCAAATTACGAAACCTGAAAAAAACAGAAACTCAAAAAGGAAAACAAATGGTTTAAAAAACGTTATAAAAGCTCCGTTGGAGCGCGGTCTTTTATTGGTGGGGTAGAAAAAGCCCCGAAGAAGAAATTGTTGGTGGCGACGCAACACCAAAGTGAATATATATATATATGTGTATAGATGGTTGGACCGTTGGCGTGGCCCGCTATCGCGTTGTCTCGAAAATTGAAATTTGAAAAAAACTAACAGGTCGCGTGTCCCGCTTTTTCGGGAATTTACGGTAACGAAAGTCTACCAAAATTTAAATTATGACAAATCCTACCCCAAACGAATTTCACTCTACTTATCTTTTTTCTTTTCTGCCTGTTGGGTTCCTTGCCCCGTCTAAATTGTTTTGCCGTTGTCCTTCTGACAACCTTCGTCCTATCCTCTGTCCTCTATCCGCTCTCCAGGATCCTTTCTTCCTCTTTCCTTGTTGGAATTCACTTCACCAATCTACTCTACTTTACAAAACCTCAAAAAACCTCCACGGTTTACTATTTACTGGTATTTAAAGAAAATTGCTTTTCTCGCAAAATCAAAAATCTCTGTAAAAAAAACTTCCGAACTTAATTTGTTGCTGGTCAGCCAAGAAGTGACTTCCAGGGCTTTCGCTTTGTTCGAAGTCGCTCGGCTTCCTCACACACACTCTCTCATACATTCGCTGGTATTAGACCCCAACGGTGGGATCTTAAGATGGCATTCAGCAATGCCTCCCACGGCCATTAACCACCACATTCAAACATACTAAACGGGCTAAACGGTCACTGTAATGCGACACCAATGCGCTGCCGTAACCCGCTAGTCCTCTCATACTTTCCAATCATTCCTCTCTCTATGTACTGGAATTCGCCTTGGGAGGATCCTTCCAGTACATTTGGGATTAGCCGGCCGACTTCGAACTCTCTTCTCTTCTTTCGAGAGTCAGCCTTCTTTTAATATGTTTTCTATGACCATCTGTCATAGTAAACAAAACAACAGAGTAACTCGTGGAGGAATTTGCAACCGGCATTTTTCCCCACGAATTAAAACAAAGTTAATTTAAACAAAAAAAAAAAAATAGAAAAAAGGATGCTGGTGGACGCCATTATTCCCCACCCGGACATCGGACTCTGGACCTTTCCCTCAACTAGGGAAGCCTCAATCAACCCCAAATACCCGGCAAGGAATCCATCAGGTATTATTTGTTTACCTTTTCCGCGCAATCTAATCTACTTCGGTGGACTTTCGCGCAGATTTGGGGGATGAGACTTGCAGATAGCAGGCCATTCCTTACAAAATTACATTTAGGGTGGGCTCTCGGCCATTAGTTGCGTTATTAGTGTTTAGTGTTCGTGTCGCCTTGATTAGTTTTGTTTGTGCTGTTGTGATCGTCTACGATACGATGCTTCTTGTTGTGTTTTAGTGATTGTGTGATGGTGCTCATGTTCGTTATGTCACGCACTTTCTGTGCGGGTTATATAGTGGGAGTGTGTTTTCTGTGGCCGTCCGCCCACACTCTCTGTTGCTCCTCCGTTGCTCCATCGTCGGGGCATTTACTTAGGGATCGTCTTCCCTATGCCCATCGAACCAGACTCTCTACCGTGGTGCTGGTAGTTCTTGTTTTTGTGAAGAGTGCCTATTTAGTTGGCCGTCCGCCTGCACTCCTCTGCTGCTCCTTCGTTGCTCCAGCGGCGGGGTGATTTGTGAGAGAGATCGTCGTCTCTCCACCCATCGAACATGGTGCTTGTGTCACCATTTGTGTCTGTGTGACAGCCGTTGGGGTGTTTTGTGTTGGCTGTCCGCCACACCCTTTTACTAGACATAGTCATTGTCTAGTTATCCCTCGATGGAGTGTTTGCTAAGGGGATCGTCCTCCCCCCACTCTTTTGTTTGTACCGACCTCCTGTCGGTACATCTGCCCTGTTGAGTCGGTGGGAGTCTCCTGACGACCTGTCAGGCTCACCATCCGATTTCCGCTCGCCCTCAATCGACAGTTGCGAGTCTCCCTTCCGTCCAAAGGGCTACGCAACCGGAACTTCCATTATTTGCCATTCAGACCGCCTGTCTGATGGCTTGTGACCGACCTGTCACTTGGGAGTACCTACGTGGTTGTACCCTTAGGCTCCAAGGAGGTGGTCGGCTGATGGGAGCCTCGGATGCCCAGCCACATCCCAGGACCTCGAGTACAAAACCCAAGAAAAGAGGGACCAAGGGTAGGAGAAGATAGGATTTGAGAGCAGACCTTGTTGCGGTAAAACTTAACGCAACAATCTTATCCGAACTAGGGAGCTGTCAAACCATTCGGTCAGTGCACAGGGGCACACCACAGGGGGGAGTGCTGTCACCACTACTTTGGATCTTAGTAGTTAACGAAGCACTCGTCATCCTGAGAAACATGGGATGCAAAGTTATAGCCTATGCAGACGATATCGCTATTGCCATACCTGGCAAATTTCCAAACATAATAAGAGACCTTATGGAATCTTCTCTATACAAATTAGTCAAATGGACGGAGACGGTTGGACTTGATGTCAAACTTGGACCCTGCATCACAGGGGCGCTCAGGTCCACCGCTTCGGCTGCCTTAGACACAATGCTACATCTTCTTCCGGTTGATATATACGGGAAATTAGTTCCATCTATGGCAGCCTTTAGGCTTAGGGAATCTCAGACATGGACCAACTATCAGACAGGCCATATGAGTATGCTCCCTGTCTCAATCCCAGCTAAAACGGATTATACTATTCCCTTAGAGGACTTTAATATAAAATACAAAGCAATAATCTCAGAACGTTCCGAATGGGAGAATGGCACAGTAGATAGTAGATATGCACATGAAATCTACACAGATGGTTCTAAAATGACGGAGGGCACGGGAGCGGAAGTATATTCTCAATCACCCGAAATCAATATTTCCCTACGCCTCCCAGACCACTGCAGCGTCTTTCAGGCTGAAATAATGGCTATAAGAGAGGCAGCCTGTAGACTTTCCTTGTCTGCGATAGACGGGAAAGCTATCGCTATTTACATAGACAGTCAGGCAGCCATAAAAGCCCTGAATACACCAACAATCAGATCAAAGTTGGTAAAACAATGCCGGGAATCTCTTAACGATATTGCGGACAGATGTTCAGTAACCCTGTGCTGGGTTCCAGGTCACAGCGACATTCCGGGCAACTGTAAAGCGGACGAACTAGCCAGACAAGGAAGCGGCCTTCACCCAACCAACAACAGTGAACCGTACGCTCCTATACAATCGATCAAATTCTCCCTATTCAATAGGGCAATAATGATCGCAAATAACAGATGGAACAGCATAGATACCTGCGTCACATCCAAAAAAATCTGGCCGAAATTAGAGGCTAAAAGGACTAAGAGACTTCTCTCTATAAGTAGAATCAGACTCAGCTCCGTAGTGGGCGCATTAACAGGACACTGTTTGATAGGCAGACATGCAGAATGGGAGCACCCTACAATGATTTCTGCAGGAGCTGCATGGACGAGGAGGAAGAAAAAACCGTTCTTCATCTACTTTGCACATGCCCAGCTCTTGCAAAGTTGTGAAAAAGCAACTTAGGGGAATTCTTCTTCGAGGACCTCAGTGACTTGCAAATTCATAACAAAGACCAAATGGCTTGAATGCTCTTCAATAAATACTCAGCGTCAGCTAACCACTGGCCGCACCACCATCTCTTAGACGGGCTGTTTTGCAAATTATAATCGAGGGGTAGACTGTTTCGGTCATCCTTCACTACATTTCAAAACAAACTGTCACTCGGTCAAACTCACCTTTCTTGACCAAGTCAAAACACTCTGCAATCATGCGTAGCAAACAGGTCGATTGTTACAATCACCACTACTACCATGCTCTTTGCAACATCCGCCCTTTCCTGACAAGCTGCCAGAGGACAAAGCGAGGGTCTAACCGATACGGTCACCACCCGCATATTCGAAGGCATACTGTCCACCGGTCATCCTTGACCAACCTTATTAGGACCTTAGTAAGGTACATAACGTAAGGGCCGATATACAACCATCACCGGTATTACATATCGGTTCACCTCATTTCTACGAGATGTCGGAAGATTAATAGTGAGGGGCTCACTGTTTCAGTCACCCGTCGCACATCCGAAGACATCTCTTCCTATGGTTATCCCCAGTCCCACTTCTTCAAGGAGTTGTCTAAGGATTACAGGCGAAGGGATGGCTGCTTCGGCCACCCTCCCCTCATCTGAGGATAAACTGCCACCGGTTCTATATACGAGACATAGGAGTTATAGACTGTTATGTGTTTGAGAAATTATAATTAAAAGACTTAGTTCATACTTAAAGAGAAGTGGTCTTTATTTAATGACAGACTGATTAAGACTGAGAGTTAACATAGTACAATATAAAAGATACAGTATAAGGCATTATATAATCATTAGTGTGTGTGTATAGTAATAAGAATGTATACTATTAAGTTCTACTTTGTACAATGTAGGTACAACATCTCCCTTTTATTTATTTTATTGAACAATGCATTTTAGAAAGATTAAATTATACATATATATATATATTTTTTTTTTTTACAATAATAATTTATGAGATATAAATGAAATTCATAAATTCATACGTATATAAAGGGTAGCATACTAAATGTTGTAGATATATAATATTTATTAATTCATTTGAAAATGTCAATAAACCTACATGTGATCAAAACCAAAACGACTTGGTGGTGCCACAGTTCTACCGAAACGCGTAATGTACTCAGTTGTAGGTGTAGGTAGGTAGGTAGGAGTGGCGGTTTAACTAAAAACCCAAGTAGCATCATGTGCCGTTTTGTTACCACAACTCATTTGACCCGGTTGTTTAAGATTATCAATAGGAGGTTTTAGATCCAGCCTGTGGAATTCAAGAAGGTTATTAATTCTCTAATACCACATTTCGAGACCTGTTCAAGGGAGTCGAAGAAGGGTCTACCAAGAGATCTTTGTCTGGCCCTAGCTAGTGCCGGACAAACGCAGAGGTAGTGAGTGAGTGTTTCCTTTTCGGCTGCGTCATTACAGCTACGGCAATGTGTATTATGTGGGATGCCAAGTCTTGATGCATGTTCCCCTATTGGCCAATGGCCTGTGATTATCGCTGTAGGTAGGTAGGTAGTTTTTTCCGTGCTGTAGTTTGGCCACATCCTTCTGGATACGATACAGTTCGTCAGCCTCCTCCATCTGAGGTTTGCCTTCGATAGGAATTCTGAGGAGATCTTTGCTTTGATTGCTCCGAGCGGTATGTGCACCGATTCCGCAAGTGAACAGTGAAGGGCAGAGCCTTGCCTGGCCAGCTCGTCAGCATGTTCGTTTCCGTAAACGTTGCTATGACCTGGAACCCAGATCAGGGTGACCTTGAACTGGTCAAGCGAGGCCAGCTCCTTGCGGCATTCTAATACTAATTTTGAGGTTATATTGACTGAGGCGATAGCCTTGATGGCAGCTTGACTATCAATAAAAATGTCTATCTTTTGCCTCGGAAATATGTTTGTCTGAAGTTTGATTTGACGACAGGCCTCGCGGATGGCAAGTAATTCCGCCTGAAACACACTGGCCGTATCCGGTAGCCTAAAGGATTTTGCGATGTTAAGAGACTCAGAAAAAACACCTGCACCTACTCCACAGTCCATTTTTGAACCGTCTGTGTAGATTGTTAAGTTCGTGTCCCTGTTCAACCGGCCATCCTGCCAATCTAATCTTGAAGGGAATTTTACTTTAAAATGTTTAGTGAATAACATTTTGGGAGTGATATAGTCCGTTGAGGGTGGTATAAGTTCTCTTGATAGAGAAAGCAGAATGTTGCTATGGCCGTAGGGTTTCGCAGACCAGCACCCCGACTCTCTGAGTCTGATCGCGCTATGTGCTGTGATGCTTGTAATGTGAAGGTCTAAAGGTAACAGATGCAGAAGGACTGTAAGGGCGTCTGACGGTGTTGTCCTTAGAGCGCCTGTGGTGCCTATGCATGCAGTTCTTTGTACTTTGTTTAGTTTGATTATGTTGTAAGATTTACTTAGAGCCGGCCACCAAACTATTGACCCGTAGGTAAGGATTGGTCGTACGACGGCTGTGTACATCCACAGGGTCAGTTTTGGTTGCAGGCCCCATCTTTTACCAAATGTTCTATTGCAGGCGTAGAAAGCAATGCATGCTTTCTTTACCCGCTGTTCGATGTTAAGTTTCCAGTTGAGCTTGGGATCCAGGATTACTCCTAGATACCTAGCGCTGGTGGATAAGGATAGCTGTTGGCCGTTTAGGCGAGGAAGAGTGAAGTCGGGTATTTTCGTTTTAGTGGTGAAAAGCATCAGTTCGGTTTTGCTCGGGTTTACACCTAGACCACACCTCCTGGCCCATGTGCTAACCTTCCCGAGAGCATTTTCCATAATTTCACTAATTACGGAAGGAAACTTCCCTGATACCAGTATCACCGCATCGTCCGCATATCCGACCACTTTAATTCTTTCTCTGTCTAACGTTACGAGTATTTTGTTCATCACTATGAGCCACAGCAGTGGTGAGATAACACCTCCTTGGGGTGTGCCTCTGCTGGCAAATTTTGTTGTATTGCTATTACCTAGTGTGGACTGAATTATTCTAGTACTAAGCATAGAGACAATCCATAGACTTAGATGATTCTCTATCCCTAGCTCTGTAAGGGAGTCCAGAATTGATTCAGTATGTACATTGTTGAAAGCCCCTTCTATATCTAGAAAAGTTGCTAAAGTGTATTCTTTATAGTGTATTGACTTTTCGATTGTTCGCACTACCTCATGAAGAGCCGTTTCCGTTGATCTTCCTGTAAGGTAGGCATGCTGTGCCTTGGATATTGATATTTCTATTGTACCACGCAGGTGGTTATCTAGAATTCGCTCGAGGGTCTTCAGAACAAAGGAGGTCAGACTGATTGGCCTGAAATCTTTCGCGATTTCATGACCGCGTCTACCTGCCTTTGGGATAAAAATGACTCTCACTTTTCTCCAAGAATGAGGAACATGGTTGTTGAGTAAAGAGCTCCTAAAAATCGGTATGAGCCATGAGATCGCTATGTCTTGGTTTTTTTGAAGCATAATAGGCAAAGTGCCATCGGGGCCCGGCGATTTGTATGGAGTGAAACTGTTTATAGCCCAGGAAACTTTTTCCTCTGTGATAATGGATGTTATGTTATCCCAGGCGCTGGGTTGCGATCTTTGTGCATTGTTACACCCTGTGCTGTAGTCTTTGCACCCTGGAAAGAGGGTATTCATTAAAAGCTCTAGAGACTCTGCAGTTGACTCAGTCCACGCTCCATCCGTCTTTCTCAGAAGAGAGGGGCTGGAGTGCTCTTTGGATAGAATTTTACTTAGCCTTGCAGAGTCTTTAAGACTTTCGATAGATTCGCAATAATCTATCCATGACTGTTTCTTAGCCACTCTGATAGATTGTTTGTATAGTTTAAGGCAGTCTCTGTAGGGCTGCCAATATTTACACCTGTGACAGATATTGAAAGTCTCCCTAGTCAATTGTCTGAGATTTGAGAGTTCCTTGTTCCACCACGGAGGTAGGGTTTTTTTACTGTGATTGACCGGACACGAGACTCTAAAAGCAGTATTAAAGGCTTTTTCGAAGGCCTTTACTTTTGTTTCGAGTTCTGTGTTCGAGGTGATTTTTGGGTTTGGAAATTTTTGGAGTTTAGATTTAATGACTTCATTAAACTTTGGCCAATAAATTTTTCGGGGATTTCGGAAAGGTTTTGGTTTCTCGATATCGAGATCTATATCAAAGAGTATCCAGTTGTGGTCTGAAAAAGATTTCAGATTGCATACTCTCCAATTTTGAACTTTCATAATGCTGTTGTTTTTGCCTATTGTGATATCTATAACAACCATTAAAACTATCCGTACTCGGAAAGATAAAAGTTGGAGTGCTACCACTATTGAAAATGGACAGATTGTTTTCGATAATATAATCAAAAAGAGACTCACCGCGTTCGTATGTTTCGGAGCTTCCCCATAGCACGTGTCTTGCATTGGCATCACAGCCCATCAGCAGATTAGAGTTCGCTTTAGTAACGAGCTCGTGTACTTCTTCTGGTGGAGTTCTTCGGTCAAGCAATTTGCAGGTCCGTGCCTCCCGCACTCTCCAGTTTAACTACTGTTAAATCAGACGAGCTAAAATTTGGACATATAACGGGTGATTTTTTAAGAGGTTTAGAACTTTTAAAAAAAAAAACACAAAAATTTCGAAAAAATGAATGAAATATTTATTTGAATCGATAGTTTGAACAATTTAATGTTTAAAGATAATTTCATGCAAATGTTGACCGCGGCTGCGTCTCAGGTAGCCCATCCGCTGAGTCCAATTTTGGCATACTCTTTCACACATATCGGCCGGTATCTCACGAATGAATGCATGGATGTTGGCTTCCAGTGCGTCAATCGAAGCGGGCTTGTCCCTATACACATTAGCCTTGACA
The DNA here is from genome assembly GCA_949126925.1 of Cheilosia vernalis. Taxonomy (NCBI): domain Eukaryota; kingdom Metazoa; phylum Arthropoda; class Insecta; order Diptera; family Syrphidae; genus Cheilosia; species Cheilosia vernalis. The sequence goes on from OX421358.1 coordinate 73,014,093, forward strand.
TACCCCCACAAAAAATAATCTAATGGTGTCAAATCGCACGATCTAGGCGGCCAATTGACCGGCCCGAAACGTGAAATTAACTGTTCACCAAACTCGCCTCGCAATTGCGCCATTGTTTCGCGTGCTGTGTGGCATGTGGCACCGTCTTGTTGAAACCACATATCATGCAAGTCAAGAACTTCCATTTCGGGCAAAAAAAAGTTTGTTATCATCGCTCGGTAGCGTTCACCATTGACAGTAACGCTGCGATTCGCATCATCTTTGAAGAAATATGGCCCAATAATGCCGCCGGCCCATAAACCGCACCAAACAGTGGCTTTTTCGGGATGCATTGGTAGCTGTTGCAATGCTTCTGGCTGATCTTCACTCCAAATGCGGCAATTTTGCTTATTTACGTACCCATTCAACCAAAAATGAGCCTCATCGCTGAACACAATTTTTCGATAAAAAAGCGGATCCTCGGCCATTTCGAACATTTCGAACCGAGCACGAATTTTGATAGTAAAATTCAATAATTTGCAAGCGTTGTTCATTTGTAAGACGATCCATGGTTAAATTGCAAACCAAACTGAAGCTGTTTGACAGTAACACAAGGTACTAAACACACGTCAGCTGTCAAAACCAGTGTTGCCAAAACCAAGCCAGCTAAAAAATCACCCGTTATATGTTTTTTAGCTAAAATGCAGGTTCTTGGCTTACCATGGCTGTTGTTATTTCGGTTGTAAAAAAGGTTATACTGGCTGTCGTTTAGGCCCTTTATAGTGGGGCCGTTTACCCATGGTTCTTGAACTATGCTGATGTCGATGTCTTCCTCCTTAAGGAGAATCATCAGGTTATCTGTAGCACATTTAGAGTGCTTCAGGTTAATCTGCACGACTTTCAGCATTGGAGTTTACGGTGGTAGGGTTGGTTTGGGCTCTGGGTTGATTGGTCACGATCAACATGTCCTCCAGCAACTTGCTGGCGCCGTCGACTTCGTCGAAGTCGTCGGTCTGGCTGTGGTGTCTTTTGTGAGACCGTCTGAATTTATTGAAAAGAAACACACTCTTCAGGATTTACTTAGATTTTATTACTTATAATATTTTCTATTAGATACGTCTGATTTCAATGATGGCTGGCGAAAGAAAAAGGAACAAAAAAAAATTGAATGACAGATAAGATCGAGAGCGATCCCAACTACATTATATGGATGGGCGGATGTGTTTCTTAAATGGGTAGTTTACATCACATACGCCCCCCCTTGCAAAGTATTCACATATATCTTGCAGGCCTTTTAATATTAGCCCTGTTTCTAAGTTCCATTCCATCGCGAACCGTACTTGACGCTAAATTACAATTATTTCTTACAAAGCTTTCATTTTTGAAATATACCATTTTTCTATTCTCGTTTTGACAAACATTCTTGTTCTCGTTTTTTTTTAAATTTACCACCTTTCTTATTTGATCAGTGTGCCTTTTAATAAACCTACCAGAATCCATTTTGCATAAGTACATTCTTGGTCCCAATACTTTTTCGATAAAGGCTTTCGACCATTGAGCTTTATTAGTGTTTATGTTATAATCACGAATCATTACCTTATCTCCCGCCTCAAACAGCCGGTCTTTCTCCTTTCTGTCAAAATACCCATCCCTCTCAAGCGGCGTAAGATTACGCGGATTCAAAAAATCTAACTTACACCGAGGCTTAAACGTTAGCATTGAAGCTACGGGAGCAATCCCGGTAGCACAGTGTGCTGAAAGGCGATAATCGAACAAAAATTCACATACAACCATATCAATGTCGCTTTCAGCTTCGCGACTTTTTATTGCATTTTTAAGTGTTCGTACAGCATTTTCAGCCGCACCGTTAGTTGCTGGATAGCCCGGAGCTGTTAGTGATTGTCTAACATTATTTAATTTCAGAAAGTTCTTAAATTCGTCAGAGGTAAATTGACTACCGTTGTCTGATACGATCTGCTCGGGTAAACCGAAACGGGAAAACGTGTATCGTAAACATCGAATAACAAACGATGTCGTTGGATGCTTTGTGTAAAAAACTTCTATCCATTTCGTATACGCATCGATAATAACCAGAAAATTTAATCCTTTCAAAGGGCCAAAGAAATCCAGGTGAACCCTTTTCCAAGGACTAGGCGGAATTTTCCACATCATCGTTTGCGCTTTAGGCGGGCTCGGCAAAGTTGTAAGACAAGCCTCGCAACCACCGATTAATTTTTCTATGTCGGCGTCGATTTTTGGCCACCAAACATATGACCGTAATAGTGATTTCGTTTTCACCATTCCCAAATGGGTTTTATGAATTTCGCTTAAAATCGTGCCTCTTAACGTTTTCGGTATTACCACTCTATATCCCCACATTAGAATGTCGTTTTCAATTGTTAACTGAAATCGTTTTATAAAGTAGGCGTTCAACGCCTGATTTTTTAATTTTTCAAATCTACCGGTACGAACGCACTCCATAACGTCACATATCTCCATGTCATTAACCGTTTCATTTTTAATAGCGGACGCATCCACAACCAAGTTCTCGTTTTTACCAACAAAAAACAAATAATTCTTGCCCTTGTCATCATTTTCCGTGCAATTGTCATTTTCTGTCCGCAGTGGATAACGCGAAATAGTATCGGCGCAATTATTTTCTGATTTCACGTGACGTACCGAGTAATTAAAAGCGGATAATTGAAATGCCCATCGCTGTAATCGACTGGCCGACATTTGGGGAATCCCGCGATTTTCACCAAAGATTGCCAAAAGTGGTTTGTGGTCTGTAACCAGTTCAAAATGCCTTCCAATCAGAAATTGGTGAAATTTTTTTGTAGCGTAAATAATCGCAAGAGCTTCCTTTTCAATTACTCCGTAATTTTTTTCAGCCTTAGATAGCAAACGTGATACAAATTCGATTGGACGTTCCACCCCATCCGGATACCTGTGTGCTAACACAGCACCGATGCCAACGTTGGAAGCGTCGCAAGTCAGTATCAAAGGCAAATCTGGGTTAAAATGCACTAAAGCCGTTTCGCACATTATTTCCCGCTTAACCGATTCAAAGGCCCTGTCTGCTTCCTTCGTCCAAACAAATGGATGATTGCTTTTTAGAAGCTCGTAAATGGGAAAAAGCTTTGTGGAAATATTGGGAATGAATTTTCCGAAATAATTCACAAAACCGCAGAAAGAACGTACGTCCGAAATGTTAGTTGGTTTTGGGAAATTCCTAATCGTTTCGTTTTTGTTAATTTTGAAAATCCCTTTATCCGTAACTTTATGCCCGAGGTATTCAATCTGGCTCTGTGCAAAAACGCACTTTTCTCTATTTAAACGTAGGCCAGCGTTAGCAAGTTTTTTAAACGTGTCGTCTAGTCGTTTGTTGTGTGTAGCTAAGTCGGGTGCCGATATTACAACATCGTCAAGAAAACTAACTACCCCTTCTTCATTTCCTAGAACCTTTTCAATTTCCCTTTGGAAAATACCTGTTGCCGGTTTGATACCGAAAGGTAACCGATTCATTTTAAAATTGCCTAAGTGTGTACTCCACGTTACTAACTCTTTTGACTGGTCGTCAAGCTCAATCTGGTTGTACGCACTTGCAAGATCTATCTTCGAAAAAAATTTACCGTCTCTAAGTTTAATCAAAATGTCGTGAATTCTAGGTAAAGGGTAATTCGTGTCCTTCAAAAAAGGGTTAACCGTAATCTTGTAATCTGCACAGATACGTATTTTTCCATTTTCTTTTAAAATAGGTACCAAAGGTGTACCCCATTCAGTGCTTTCGGTTTTCGTAATAATACCTTGTCTTTCAAGGTCTTTTAATTGTTCTTCAACACTTGGAAGGAATGCAAAAGGGATCTGGCGAGCTTTTACAAACTTTGGAGTTGCATCAGCTGATATATCTAGTTTAACTTTAACATTTCTTAGTTTACCAAATTCTTTCGCAAATAAATTACTGTACGTTGCTAAAATATCTTTCAAATTTGTTTTATCAGAATATAATGCCTTAATTTCGATGTTTTTTACATTAAAATTATACATGAAATCTCTGCCTATAATCGGTGCCTCCGCTTCCTTTATTACTAAAAACTTAAATGTTTTAAAGATACCATTAAAACTTATTTCAGCACACAGAGCACCCATTACAGTCAAAGAATTTCCTCCATAATCATAAACTAGAGTAGAATCAGGTAACAGTTTTTGATTGGATAAACGCGATGTATATGTTTTAAATGGAATAACGGTCACTGCCGCCCCCGTATCTATTTCGAAATCTATTTCACAACCAAAAACTATTATCTTTTCTATTATTGGCTTACTTGCCTTACTTTTTATAGACCTAATTGAATACACGTTGTTTTCACTCACGCTGCTACTGTCGTCTCCCACGTTGATAGTGCTGATTTGCGCTCTTGTACCGCTTCTTTTGGATCTGCATACTGATGCCATGTGCCCGATCTGCTTACAGCTGTAGCACGTCATGTATTTGTAGCGACAATCGTTGTCCTTGTGGTTCTTGAAGCCGCAATGCTTGCATTTACGTTCACCGTTTGCCTTGGGAGTCCGTGATGCTGAAGAGCGATGATCGTTTTTGGCCGTATACGTTCGTTGATGCTGCTGCTTTTTGTACTCCGTCCTCACCAGGTTGACAGATTCCGTTTGCTGGTTCTCGTTCTTTATTTCATATTTCTTTGCGATTTCCACAGCCTTGTTTAACGTAAGCTTGGACTCTTCGCACAGCCTGTCGAAAATGCGTCCTGTCATTCCTGTGATGAACTTATCGACTAGCATATCGTCTAAGCGCGACTCAAATTCACACGATTTAGAGAGCGTGCGTAGGCGTATTAAAAATTCCTGCGCACTTTCGTCGCTCCTTTTCTTTGCCTCGTAGAATGCTTGTCGCTCGCAGTATAAAATTTTTGGAGTCGTAAAGTTGTTGTCGAAAATTGTTATCAGCTCCTCGTACGTTTTGCTCCCCGGATCGTTCGGACTGCAGATGTCGTAAATAATGTCGTAGGTTTTTGAATCACAAAAATTTAGCAGAGCTGCACGTTTTTTACTCATATCCGTTATATCACACGCACCAAAGAATTGCTGCAGCCTTCCTTTGTAGATTTTCCAATTGTCCTTCTCGTATTGGAATTGTGGTAGGCTTCCCCACCAGGTTGTCGTTTGTGGTGCTTGTCGTTCAGCTTCGTTCGCCATGTTTAGTTCTTTTTACTTTTGCGGCCACCAAAAAAAGAAAATATGTTGCCCAAACTCGTCGCCAATGTGGTGTCTTTTGTGAGACCGTCTGAATTTATTGAAAAGAAACACACTCTTCAGGATTTACTTAGATTTTATTACTTATAATATTTTCTATTAGATACGTCTGATTTCAATGATGGCTGGCGAAAGAAAAAGGAACAAAAAAAAATTGAATGACAGATAAGATCGAGAGCGATCCCAACTACATTATATGGATGGGCGGATGTGTTTCTTAAATGGGTAGTTTACATCACACTGGCCTGAGGATCGGAAGATTTTGACTTTGGCGTGTCTGATGCCGAAGCGAAGTTTGCAGCCGATCTTCTCGATCAGGTCCGCGCTGTCTTCAGTAATCAGCATCAGAAACGAGAGTGTATTGTTGTGTGGTTCCTCTGCCTTGATGACTTTCCAGTCATCCATGGGAACCGTCGGGTTGTGGAGCTTAAGACAGTTGATGAGCTTATCACTGTCAATGGTCATGTTAGGGAGCCAGTATTCTAGGTCTTCTCGGAATCTTCCTGGCTAGGATCACCTTGAGTCTCAAGCCGTCCCAAGCGTCACGTATCTCGTGAACGCAGCCAACTAAAAATTCCTTCGAGAACCTGTCTTCGCATTTGATGACCCTGTACCCTCTTACGACATCGGCTGAGTCAAAGCAGGGAAGTGGTCCGCCTTGGTTGTTGATGAGATAGTTATTGACCATCTCGGACAGCTTGTTTTCGATAGCGCCCCATAGGTTAGGTTAGGTTTATGGGTGGGTGCGTCAGAACAGGTTCTGCCGCACTTTTAGAGATTTTTCTATGATGCGAGTGACCTCATGCAACGCAGTCTCAACACCTTTACCTTTGATGTAGGCATGCTGAGCCGTTGAGATCACGTTATTAACAAGTCGACTGCGGATAAACGAAAGAAGTTAAACTTATGGGTCTGAGAGGAACGTTATAGCTGGCAGTTTGTGTGATGTTTTCTTTCCCGCTGGATAAATTAAAAATTTGTAATTAATGACGTAACAATTAGATTTGCGAACTTTTTGTATAATCTATGATTTTGTGTGACATATTTTTGAAGTTTCATAAAAGAAAGTGGCAGCCGATCTAATCTGTTTCAATTCAAATTCGTATATTTTTAACCAATTCAAATTGATTTATTTATAGACAGTATGCTAGACCAAGCAATCGTTGCTACTTGATGTGCTTTCGTTGTTCTCTCTATTTTCTAATTTGCTAATTTGCTATTAACGTTAAATCGATATTCATTTTAAATGGATCTTGCTGTATGTACTAAGTGTAATCAATCTTTGCTCGATACGGATTATATAAACTCCAAATTCGATTTATTGCATAGTGAAATATTCGCTTTAAAGAAACTGTTTGTGCGTCCCTCATCCATTTCTTCTAAGAAATTAAACATTGTAACACGCTCGCAATCGGTATCCAGGGTCAATGCACCCACTCGTGGTTCGCCGTCGCTAGCTATTGCTTCGAGTGCACCGAAAAAAACTGCTGCGAAACAGCTGTCTCTAAATGACTCGCATACACCCCGCAACAAAATTGCCGGACCGTCAGCGTCTCCTAACATCACTCGCACTGCCTCTCAGCCTCTATCAAAAACAAGTGGCGAGCATTCGGACGATGCGGTCGCCGCTGTTGTTGTTGCTGCCACGACTGCTTTGCAAAATCAAAATAGTGTGTACGCACTAAATGACGCACTTAATACTCCACGCAACAAACATGCTGGGCCGACACCTAACACTACTCTCACTGCCTCACAGCCACTATCGAAAACAAGTGGTGGTGAGCTTTCGGATGATGCTGTCGCTGCTGCTGTTGTTGCTGCTACTACTGCTCTGTCTCTCTCCACCTCCACAAATTGCGAGGTTGTCGTCACCAATCATGATACCGCTAATGCTGTTACGCTCACTGATGTTCATGCCGATGCTGGCCCTGTTCTGGTCGGTCATCAACCGCCTTCTACTATTGTTGCTGCTGCTGCTATTAGTCATCCACCTCGTGTTGTTGGTACGAATGATGTAGCGACCGATCTACATGTCGTTCGCAAGCTGAAATGGTATCATCTCTCAAGTTTTCATCCTAGTACCACTTCTGCAAATATAATTGATTTCATTACTTCAACGTTAAAAGTGAACAAGTCTAGCTTCTTTTGTTCTAAACTTATAAAAAATGGTGAAGATACATCCAAATTGAAATTTGTAAATTTAAAAATTGGTGTCCCTCTCCGATTCGCCAACTTAATTTATGATGCTGATTTTTGGCCTAGTGACGTACAAATTCGTGCTTTTGTTAATGTTCCGAAAAACTAATAATGAACCAACGTTCCATTTCACCTCTGCATGTTGTTGATACCCGGATTCTTGATAATTCGAACCTCAAAATTTACTATCATAATGCCAGTGGCATTCGGACTAAAACCTGTAAATTATTTAACTTATCTAGCCATCTTGATTATGATGTTATTATTATCACAGAATCATGGTTGTACAAAGATATTGCTGACTCTGAAATTTTCGATGAGTCCCTTTATATTGTTTTTCGTTTTGATCGGTGTAAAAAGAAAGAGGATCGCGGAGGAGGAATTCTCGCTGCTGTTCGTCGGGGTATTACGTGCTGGGAGATTCCTTTACCAGATGGTGAAGTGGAACAGCTCTGTTTTTCATTAAACGTCACAGGTGTTGTGAGTTCAATTATTTTTATTGTAAATTATGTCCCATCAGGGAGTAAATTGGATGTGTATGAAAAACACATTTCTAACATTAATTTCATTTTTGATAATCATGATAATACCGCCAATAGTATATGTGTTTTAGGCGATTTTAATGTTGGAGACATTGTTTGGTCTTGGTCCGATGACGATAAAATGCTTGTACCATGTAACTTAAAGAAAGATATTGAATTTATTTTAATTGATTTCCTAATTTCTCATAATTTGTGTCAAATAAGCTCAATTTTAAATTCACAAAATAGAATACTGGATCTTGTTTTTATCTGCTGCGATGAGATTAAGGCAAATACTTTTGAAGCCCCTTACTCTTTGTTAAACAATTCTATTTACCATAATGAGACTTCGATTGAAATTGAGGTGTACGATTTTCTAGAAACTGCCAGCAATCTGGTTAAAACGTTTAATTTTTTAAAAACTGATTTTAATGGTTTGAATGATTACCTTTGTAGAATAGATTGGAACAGTAATCTGAGACATTTGTCCCTTCAGGAATCATATAATTATTTCAAGTCTGTATTATTTATCGGATTTAACACTTTTGTCCCATGTAGGTCGAAGAAGAATCTATCTAAGCCACCATGGTACAATAGAAGGCTCTCTCACCTTAAGAACCTTAAAAACAAGGCTCACAAAAATTTCAAAATTTCCAACAGCCCTGTGGATTATGTTCATTTTGACAAACTACGTAAAGACTTTCTTGCCTTAAGCAAATTTCTACAGGCAAATTACGTAATTCAAATGGAAAATCAAATAAGAACTGACTCTAAACGCTTCTGGTCCTTCATAAATAGCAAAAGAAAATCGACTGGTTTGCCGAAATCCATGCTTTATAAAAACATTGAATCTAGAGATGTTAATACAACACTAGATTTTTTTGCTAATTTCTTTCAATCTGTGTATACAAAGCCTGACACACCTAGTTTTGTACCAGCTACCGAATGCAGAATTGATATCGGCCTCATCCAACTTAGTCCTCAGGATATTATATTTGCTCTTGATAATCTTAAACCCAATTCAGTTCCTGGCCCCGATGGTATTCCTGCGATTATTTTTAAAAAGTGTTCCCAAGCTATTTCCAGTCCCCTCCATCATATTTTAACATGTCTCTGTCCTCCGGTATTTTTCTGGATGAATGGAAGTCGTCCTTTCTTATTCCAATTTTTAAATCTGGATCATAGAACGATATTGAAAATTACAGAGGAATTTCCAAATTGTCCGCTTTGCCTAAACTTTTCGAAAGTATGGTTAAATCAAAAATTGAATTTTCGGTTAAGGAATTTTTTTTGTGATACACAGCATGGCTTCGTTACTGGCAGGTCCACTACCACTAATTTAGCTTGCTTGTCTCATTATACCATCAATGCTATCGAAGATGGTTATCAAGTCGACTGTGTCTACACTGACTTCAGTAAAGCATTTGATTCCGTCAATCATCAAATTTTGCTAAGAAAACTTGAAAGTTTTGGATTTCACTCAGTAATGCTTGATTGGATAAGATCTTATCTGATTGGCAGGATTCAGAGAGTCAAAATTGATAGTTACTTTTCACGATCGTTTGGGTGCAGCTCGGGAGTACCACAAGGTAGTCATTTGGGTCCACTCCTATTTATAATTTTTATCAATGACATATCGTGTGCATTAAAATATTGCCATTGCTTGATGTATGCAGATGACTTAAAGCTGTTTCTCAAAATCAAAACCTCACTTGACTGCGAGTCTTTACAATATGATCTAAGAAACTTATCTGTATGGTGCGTCAAAAATTGTCTACACTTGAATATTAAAAAATGCTGTATAATATCCTTCTACAGAAGTTCTTATCATTTAGAGTTTCAGTACGAAATTGACGGTATTGAATTAAATAGAGTCGATGAGGTGAAAGATCTTGGCATTATAATTGATTCGAGGTTCTCCTTTGCATCTCATATTGACTACGTTATTGCCAAAGCTAATAAGCTTTGTGGTTTTATAATACGAAATAGTAGGGAATTTTCGGATCCTCATACCCTTATTTCGCTTTTTATTGCGTTGGTTAGATCTCTGCTGGAATATGCTGATGTTATATGGACCCCATTCTATAAAATTCACTCAGATCGCCTAGAAAAAATCCAGAGGCGTTTCACTAAATACATTTTCCGGAAAATGAGCTGGGATTTTGAAATTTCTTACCGGACTCGATGTCAATTGTTGAGCATATCAACTTTATGTTCTAGAAGAAACGCCCATGACATCATGCTGATAAGGGATTTATTGTGCTATCACATTAAATGTCCATCTCTTTTAGCCTTAGTGCCAATCTATGCCCCAACTAGACCTTTAAGGGAAAGAAACCTTCTTCTTCGACCTGTTCATAGAACTAACTATGGCCATAATGAGCCCATGTCCAGAGCTATTGCTTCATTCAACGATGTTTATACTTTTGTTGATCTTAATTATTCACGCGATCACTTCAAAAGTGTTTTACTTAATTTGGCAGCATTATCTTAGTATTAAGTAGCTATATTGTTTTTATATAATTTTTATACTTATATTGTAATCTGTATAGCGTAGCTAGTAGATGATATGAAATAAATAAATAAACAAATCCTTAGCAGTCGTATGGCTGGACTTTCCTGCCTTCGGAATGAAGACAACCTTTACTTCACGCCATGCCCTGGGAATGTGACCACATTCGAGGCAGCGCGTGAAGAGTCTCGTCAGAGCTGGTATAACAATTGACCTGGCTTTCTGGAGCATGATTGGAAAAATCCCGTCCAGCCCAGGAGACTTAAAAGGGGAGAAAGTTTCAATCGCCCAGTTAAGTTTTTCCTCGGTTATTATACCAGCTGGAACTGTTGCTGCTGTAGTTGCAGTGCTTGGTGCAGACTGGACGGTTGTTTTGATACAACCCGGAAAGTGCGTTTTTAGAAGCAGACTTAATGTCTCTTCTGAAGACTGTGTCCAGTTGCCCATATTGTCTTTAAGATAACCTGGAACTGCAGGTTCTTTCGATAGGATTTTCCTAAGTCTAGCTGATTTCCTGGTATCTTCTATTTCATTGCAAAAGGTATGCCAGGCAGTACGTTTAGCACTAGTGACAGCAGCCTTGAATTTCCGTTGACCGGCTTTGTATAAGTCCCAGTCTGATTGCAAATTGGTGCGTTTGGCTAAATTGAACAGGCGTCTGACTTTCCTTCTAATTTCAAGGAGGTCTTTGGACCACCACGAAGAACAATTCCTTTTCTTGATTGTCCGTAGAGGACAGGCTTTATCATATACCTTACTTAGAATTTTGTTTAAATTCTCTGTGAATGCATCGATTTCGGCTGGTGTCCCTATTTTTTGATCATTCAGGATTTGGCCATTTCTCACAGCCTCTGAGGCAAAAGCGTCCCAATTGGTGAGTCTTGGGTTCCTGAATTTACTTGAAACTACTGTCTCTTCATCTATTGAAAATTCTATAATCCTGTGATCTGAAAAGGATGGCTCAGAAGAGACCTTCCAATCCTTCACAGTTAGAGTGGGCGAGTTACTGTGAAGAGTAATGTCCAATACCTCACGTCTATTCCTAATAACGAAGGTTGGTTCATTGCCAATATTTGCTATCAGGAGATTATTTTTAATTATAAATTCTAAGAATGACTCACCTCGTACATTGATGTCCGTACTGCCCCAGAGCGTATGATGGGAGTTGGCATCACAGCCAGCGATCAGATCCCATCTTTCCTTTTCTACTGTTCTGGCTAGTGAACAGGATAGCTCTGAGGGTGGATTGTCCGACTCGAATGGCATGTATATCGTCGCCAGTACCAGCCCGCCTTTTCCTGCCCTGTCCCATTTGACAGCCGTTTGGTCCGAATCACTGAGACTAGGTAGAAGAAAAAGTTTAAGCTGTTTTCTAGCGACAATACATGTTCGGGACTTACCATTTACTGGCGTATTGTGGTAAGTGGTAAAGTCTTTGGAGTTCAGCCCACTTATCTTTCCCCGGTGAATCCAGGGTTCTTGAACCAGGGCGATAGCGCCCCATGCGTCGCTCACTGTCTTACCGCCGGTAGACAACAACTCATCTACCAGTGCGATTTGTAGGTCGTCTCTAACAACCTCACTGACTGTTCGTGCCGATTGGGTCGCTGATGTTGATGGAGCGTTTTGACGGTTGGTGGACAGCCTGGCTACCTTACTCCTCTGAGAGTCAGTCTTGACCACCTCAAGAGAGCGGTTCCGCTTTGTGGCCTCCGTTTTACGCGCTTGTGGTTGTGGCTGTGTGTCTTTGCGGAAGTTGACGTACTCATCAACAATCCGCTGACATTTCTCTTTATCAGCCAGGTCCCGCGGAGAAACCGTACCGGCCTCCTCGTTCTTGGTAATCTTACCCAGAATGAAGATGGCTCTCTTGTACGCGCTTTTCCGACGGTTACCGGCTGATTTGTGGCTAGTCTCGCGTCTTTGGGCACTGGTGCTAGTGTCCTGCGCGGTGGATGAAGAGGATGTGGATGCTGCCCACTACTGTCTCCTGGCTAGAGGCTAGTAGGTCATCTTCGGATGACATGTTAAAATTTGTTTTGTTTTCTTCTTTGTTTTTTTGTTGATTCATTTTTTTTATTTGGATTTAGGTCCCACGAGTAAAACGGAAAAGATATTCGTCCCGGCAGAGCCGTTGTACCGGGATAAGGCATTTATTACGACAGACCTCGCCTGTGCATCTGAAGGAGCTCGTAGGTGACTGGTTTGACCCCCAGCCTTGCATTCTTCGGCACGGATTTGTGCGTAAAAGCGCTCGCACCACCACTGAAATCAGGTACCCCTATCCTATGGTCAAAGAGCATGTGAAAAGAATTAAACTATTGAGAAGTTAAAAATTCTATGCAATGCTCCCTGACCTTAGCTAACTCCGTCTTGACATCGCACAAGACAACTGTGGTAGTTATTACCAGCCGGCACCCACGTGGAGGGTTTGGATGAGAATTTTTGCCGGCCAAGTTGTAGGTGTACGAACGTTTGTGTTTGTATTATCATTCTGTGTTTGCGATTGATTTGCTTTTGAACCGGGATTATTTTGATCGTTTTGCGGTTGAGTCAATATTTCCTCTAATAAATCTTCATTTTCATATTTTATGCTTTCAGTAGAGGGCGCTTTTAAAATGTGTTGTCTGTTACGACGATATTGAGCGCCATCCTCTGAATTTATTATATATGACCGAGTCTCTTCACATGTGTTTAATATTGTACCCGGTAGCCAATTTGAATTTGGGTTTTTCCTAAAGAAAATGTTTTGACCATTTGCTAAATTCGGTAGAGATTTGGCATTTTTGTTATAATATAAAGCGGTTTTCTTTTGTTGTGCTTTAATTTTGTTGTCAGGCAAAGTAGGTAGTTTCGTTAGTAGTAGGAGTAGGTTGGTCCTGGCACAAGTAAAGTGGTGCTCTTTGGGTGGTGCAAAATTTCCGTTTATTGTCGTAGCTTATTTAGCCAGTACACTAAGCTTCCGGTAGGATATGGTTGGGGTATTTGGTTTTCTAGTAGTTATATCTAGTCAATACCCACAACAATTCCTTAATACCGCAGTTCTTTTTAGCCAGTACACTAAGCTTCCGGTAGGATATGGTTGGGGTATTTGGTTTTCTAGTAGTTATATTTAGTCAATACCCATAACAATTCCTTAATACCGCAAAATATCCTGTGTGAATACTTAGATGGCGCTGTGTTCTTCCTGTGAGAATACTTAGATGGCACTGTTTTCTTTTTAGCCAGTACACTAAGCTTCCGGTAGGATATGGTTGGGGTATTTGGTTTTTCTAGTAGTTATCTAGTCAATACCCACAACAATTCCTTAATACCGCAAAATATCCTGTGTGAATACTTAAATGGCGCTGTGTTCTTATGGCATATCCACACCGAATTAAGCTATAGGCTTGTGTAGATGGTAAGATCCATTTGGTTTTCTAGTAGTTATCTAGTCAATACCCACAACAATTTCTTAATACCGCAAAATATCCTATGTTCTTATGGCATGTCTACACCGAATTAAGCTACTCACGCATTTTTAGTTGTTTGCTTTTGAGTGCTAGATGATCTAAAAATAGAATCGAAACGAATGCAGACAGTTGCCTAAGCTGCTTTAGATGGCGCTGTGTTCTTATGGCCTATCTACACAGAATTAAGCTACTCACGCATTTTTTGTTGTTTGCTTTGGAATGCTAGATGATCTAAAAATATAATCGAAACGAATGCAAGTTAAGATACCCATAAATCCTTCCTTCTGAAGCATTGCCAATTCTTGCTTATCAGCAGTGTCAAATATCATTTTTTATCTTTATGCTCCTTCTGAGACAGAACGTTTTGCAAACGTCAACAATATATCTTTTATCTTTATGCTCCTTCTGAGACAGAACGTTTTGCAAACGTCAACAAAATATCTTTATAAATATCAGTGCAAGTAATATTGTAAGTCACTTCCAGATGAACATTGAACTGATGAACATGACTTCCCCCCACCAGAGGTAAGGGGTCATTGTGAAATCAGAAATAAAGCATTTTTAAACCATCAAATGAAGTAAAGAAAAATTGATCCATTGTGAAACTAAAATAAAAACTAATTCATTGTGAAATCAGAAATAAAGCATTTTTAAACCATCAAATGAAGTAAAGAAAAATTGATCCATTGTGAAGCTAAAATAAAAACTAATTCATTGTGAAATCAGAAATAAAGTATGTTTAAACCATCAAATGCAGTAAAGAAAAATTAATCCATTGTGAAACCAAAATAAAAATTAATCCGTTGTGAAATGAGAAATAAAGTATTTTTAAAATTTCAAATGAAGTAAACAAAAATTAATTGGCGACCGTGACAGGACAGGAAAGAATTATAACAGGACTGGAAAGAATTATAACAGGACTGGAAAGAATTATAACAGGACTGGAAAGAATTATAACATGACTGGAAAGAAAGGAGAGTAAGTTAGCATTAAGTGAATTGAAATATCTGTCTTTCATTATACAATAACTATTATATTATAAGTGATTATATTTAATTAGTAATACAAGTATATCTTTGAAAATTTGAAATTCTGGAGGAACTACTTAAAAAATTTAACAAACTCAGTATAAAAATGGCTAACCAAGACTTAGACTTGGAAAATACTGTTGCCAGACTTATAGCAGCCAGTACTGCAACGTTGCAGGCTGAGCTAATAACCTTGAAAACTACGCTCGAACAAGTAACGAGTACAAATTTAGTTACCGAGTACAAGACTCAGTTAATTGATGAACTAATTCCATGTACAGAAACATTGGACGTCATCAAATCTCTACCAGAATTTACTGGTAACCCTAACGCCTATATAAGTTGGCGTGAAGCCGCTAATAATTCTCTAACCTTATATGCTAAAGGAAGTCGTAGATATTTCTCGGCACTAACAATTCTCAGAAATAAAATTACTGAGAATGCGAATGACGTGCTAACAAATCATGGCACAGCTTTAAATTATGATGCTATAATAGCCCGATTAGATTTCGCTTACGCAGACAAACGTCCAGTTCACATTATCGAGCAGGAACTGAGCGTCTTAAGACAGGGAAATTTAACTTTGATCGATTATTATAACGAAGTTAATAAGAATTAACATTACTAGCTAATAAAACTACAATGACATATGGGACAGACACTAAATTGACTACAGAGCTAAATGAGTCAAATAGACGAAACGCACTCAGAATATTTATAACATGACTAAATGCACCATTATCAAATATATTGTTTTCACTTGCACCAAATGACTTACCATGTGCATTAGCTAAAGCCCAGGAGCTTGAAAGCAATAATATGAGAGCAAATTTCGCTCTTCAATTTAACAAACCCCATAACGTAACACTACCGCGCGAACAAAATTTTAGAAATCAAAATTATAATCAGAATAACTTGAGATTCCCCCCAAGAAACAATAATCAGAATCAGAACGTTAATCAAATAAGATATTCAAAGCCAGAGCCAATGGAACTTGGTAGTTCCGCACATAGACCAGTTACCTGGCATGAAATTTCTACAGGTCATGGAGGATCATCCAGGGCCTCCTCCCTCCTGTCGCGATGGCGGATGGCATCAGGGCCATGTGAAGCTGATCGCTTGTGCTGATCAAAGGTCTGCGGACCTATACAAAATAGCAATTTCGTCTCTGGGTGAGGTGTGGAAAGAGGCGCAGCTTGAGGTCGTAAGCAGGGAAGAAATTCCTAGCAGACCTAGAACTCGCTCCTGGATCCCTGCCGAACCCTCAGACCCCGCAACCATCATGAAAATCATTCGGGCAAGCAACCCTCATCTTCCTACAGGCAACTGGAAGGTTGCTAAGCTAGAGGAACCGAAAGGAGACAAAAGATCTGCGATCATCGTGATCAACACAGAGTCTCTGGCTCCTCTGGCTGCTGCAGAAGGACAAATTAGCTATGGCTTCGGAGCGATAAACCTTAGGGTCTACAAGAAGGATGAGGAGGACCCTACCAGGGAGGGAGTGCGACCCCCCTCCTCTGCTGACGCTGTCGAACAGGTTAGTAATAAACTGACTAGTCCGGCAGCGGAAGCGGAGGTGGGGGGCTGCAATCCCGCTAAAGAGGTGCTGTTCCCCGTCTCTGTCGAAACCGCATCGGTCAGTAATACACCGACCACCGCGGCTAAGGTAGAGACGGATGACTGCCCTCCTGGGAGGGCCCCGAATCTCTCTAAGTGCAACTCTGTCCTGCGGATAGATCTGGACATGGATAGCATTGGACTGTCGGACCTGGATCTATCCAGTGGACTCGGTAGCCCATCCGTAACTGATGTGTCACTCGAGTCGGATACGGATGAGGCTAACATCACTGTGGTGGAGGTGTCTGGAGGTAATTGTAGCAATGATGCTGCGGTTACTTCAGATTAACCTACATCACTCCAAAACGGCTTCGGCCTCTCTTCTTCTGCGGATCTACAAAAGCGCGGAAGACATTGTCCTGATTCAGGAACCCTGGGTCAGTAATGATCGGGTGCTTGGACTCAGGACTCCAGGCTACAATCTCTTCTACGTGAGGAATGAAGGTATACCAAGAGCCTGCATCCTCGCGAAGACCACACTAAACATTTTCCTTCTTCCTAATTACAGCGATCGAGACACCACGACAGTAAACGTTGAAGTCGGACTGCGGAAAATCTGGTTGACTTCGGCGTATCTGGCGTCCGACCTTCCCCTCCCTGCGGAACTACTGGGGAGAGCGATTGCTGATGTGGAGAAGTCCAAAGCTGCGATGATCCTGGGATGTGATGCCAATGCGCATCACACTATATGGGGCAGCTCCGATATCAATAAAAGAGGTGAGCTACTTTTTGATTACTTAATTAGTACTAAACTAATCTTATGCAATATGGGATCCGAACCCACATTTGTCACTAGTAACAGACAAGAGGTGTTAGACATCACGCTGGTCTCTGATACCATTTACCATGATATCAGAGACTGGAAAGTTTCTAAAGAACACTCCTTCTCAGACCATAGATACATTCAATTCGGCATAAACTGCCTCCCTCAAGTCCAACCCGTCTTTAGGAATTACAGGAGAACGGATTGGAGGAAATATAGGAACAGTGTGGAATCTTCCATTATTAACAGAACTCCTGTTCCCCCTACTAACACAAATGAGTTAGATAGTATGGTTGAGGAACTCACTAAGACTCTCAACCGGGCTATGTCTCTCTCCTGTCCAATAAGTAAACCTCGGGGCAAGCCTAGACCACCGTGGTGGAATCAGGAGATTTTATCTCTGCGTCAAAAATGCAGGCAGCTCTTCAATCAGGCCAAGCGATCCCGCGAAGCCGCTGACTGGGACTTATATAAAAAAGCCCTCAAATCCTATAAAACCGTAGTTAGGAAAGCCCAACGGAACTCCTGGAGACTCTTCTGTGAAAAGATGGAAGAAATCTCTGAGGCCTCCAGGCTCAGAAAGATTCTCGCATCCACTCCTAAGGTAGCGAGCCACCTTAAGAGAGCTAATGGATCGTGGACCACCTCAAGTGCAGAATCTCTGGATCTACTAATGGATTCTCACTTCCCTAATAGCTGCAATGCTGCTTCGAGACCAGCTAGGTTCTCTGAAAGACCAATAGAAAGCAGCTCTTCAAGTCTTATTACCAAGACCAAAATTCTTTGGGCCATTAAAGGATTTAAGCCATTTAAATCTCCCGGACCGGATGGTATAATACCGGCCGAACTTCAGAGGAACGCTGACTTAATCCTCCCTTGGGTAACTGTAATATTAAAAAGTTGCCTGGATTTTGCTCATATTCCTAAGATGTGGACAGAAGTTAACGTGGTGTTTATACCTAAGGCTGGTAAAAGCTCACACGTTAACCCCAAAGATCTCAGACCAATTACTTTGTCATCATTTTTGCTAAAAACCTTAGAGAAACTGATAGACATCCACATACGTTGCAGTGTCAACTCAAATCTCTTGTCAACGTCTCAGCACGCGTATAGTAAAGGGAAATCGGTTGAAACGGCCCTTCACTCACTTGTATATACCATAGAGAAATCTCTCGATTGTAAAGAATTCACATTGGTTGCTTTCCTGGATATTGAGGGAGCGTTTAACAACGTCGAAGCAGAGGCAATTCTCGGCGCACTGACGGGCCTTGGAATTGAGAAATCGATTGGCGAATTGGTCAACCAGTTGCTCACCAACAGGTTTATCAACTCAAAGCTGGGCGATGCATCGGTCCGGAGGTTCGTTAGTAGGGGTACGCCTCAAGGTGGCGTTATCTCACCTCTTCTTTGGAACCTAGTAGTGAATGAACTACTACTAATACTGGAAGGGGAAGGGTGCAAAGTAATTGCCTATGCAGACGACGTTGCCGTCGCTGTCTCAGGAAAACACCTCAACACGCTTGGAGATCTCATGCAGAATGCCCTCTCTAAGCTCTCTAAATGGACCAAAAAATGCGGTCTGGCGGTCAATGCCCAGAAAACTGAATTGGTCCTCTTCACAAGAAAATACAAACGGCACTCTCCTGGTGCTAACTAATACGGCTAGCTATTTAGGCCTAGTTTTAGACAGCAAATTGAGCTGGAAACCCAATATAATACGGAGAGTTCAGAAAGCCACCACGGCTCTGTACTGCTGTAAAAAAGCCATTGGAAGCAGATGGGGACTCCAGCCTCGAATTACATATTGGCTATATGTATCCGTTATCAGACCTATACTCACGTATGGCGTTATTGTATGGTGGACTGCCCTCGAAAGGGCCATCCATCTTAATCACCTTAGCCGCGTCCAAAAAACGGCTTGCATATGCATAAGTGGAGCCCTCAGAACCACTCCAACAGCGGCCATGGACGTAATGTTCCACTTGCTACCGCTAGATATCTATTGCAAACAAGTGGCAGCAAATGCAGCCACTCGGATGAAAGCAATTCAATTGTGGACCAGTCGCCAAACTGGTCACTCATCTATTCTAAATACATTGGAATGCATTCCAAAAGATACTGATTACACCCTCCCTCAGTTTCAATTCGAAAAGAACTTCGAAACTTACATACCCTCCAGGAGTGAATGGGAGAACGAAATAGTACCACGTAAGGAGTCAGTCTGTTTCTATACAGATGGGTCCAAAACTGAAACAGGAGTAGGGGGGGGGTGTTTTCTCTTTTGATCTAAATTATAAAATCTCATTCAGTCTTCCTAATCACTGTAGTGTATTTCAGGCGGAGGTCATGGCGATCAAAGAGGTCCTGTCGTGGCTTCGGTATAATGTAATATCTGTAAGGGATATTACCATCTTTACCGACAGTCAAGCTGCGATTAAATCCCTGGATTCTGTCGTCTTCAATTCAACAACTGCCCTCAATTGCCGACTATCTCTGAACGAGATGGCGAAACAATTCAAAATTCACCTTATTTGGGTGCCGGGCCATAGAGACATTCCAGGCAATTGCATCGCCGATGAGCTCGCCAGAAAAGGCACTACTATGTCCACTCTACCAGAAAAGAAGAGTCTCTATATGCCTCTTGCTACCTGCAAACTCCTAATTAAACAAAACGCATTAAGCGCTACTAATCGCAGGTGGTCTAGATGTTTAACGTGCCACACTTCGAAACAGATCTGGCCTCAGCTGGATTCCAAGCGCTCAAAAAGTCTCATTACACTAAAAAGACCCATAATAAGCACTCTAGTAGGTGTCATCACGGGACACTGCGTCATAGGGAGACATGCTCTCAGATTGGGCCTCCCTTCAAATGATTTCTGCAGAAGCTGTATGGACGAGGAGGAGGAGGAGACTATTCTGCACCTTCTCTGTACGTGTCCAGCACTATCAATCCGCAGAAAACTATACCTCGGAGAATATTTCTTCGACAATCTCAGCGAACTCGCAAACATAGGTATCAACTGCCTCCATCGCTTCATTCTTAGCTCCGGCTGGTTCAACGGGTAGATAAGGAGTCGAATTCGATCCTGTGGTAACACAATGGGCCTAATTTGGCCTAAGTGTGGCTGCACTTGAGGCGGCCTGCCACTCTAACCTAACCTAACCTACCTGGCATGAACAAAGAAGATTTGAGAACCAACGATATCACAATAATAATCAACATAATAACAATTTACCAAGACAAAATAATTATCAACCGAATGTGAGACCTCACTTTAACAGACAAAGTAATTTCTTAGAAAAACGCCCCCTTGAGAATGCCCAATACAGTACTCAACCACCATTAAAGATAGAGCGGGTTAATAATTTAAAAGAGGAAACTTTTTTAGGCGAGTGCCCGGATCGCCGCACATATTCAGAACGGGGCCCAGAAAACGAAAACTAGAAATATTAATCGATACAGGCGCGACAAACTGTTACGCTAAACCAAATGTTTTAGACTATAGGCAAGAATTATTCATAACAAAGAAAGTAAAAACAGTTAATGGGTCCACTTTGATAACGAAGCGTTGAGAATGAGAAGGTGTTAAGTGACATTTTTGAAAATTTTAATGTTTTTTATCCGACAAAGGTGTTATGTGACAAATTAAATTTTGGTCTATTCGCCGATACTCTACTGTACTTAATATAGGAGTTGGATATGGTTAAAGGTGGTAAATACACAAATGGTTTCGTAGCGGAAAAAAGTTCTGTATAAAAGCGATTAAGACATTAATTTGTACAAAAACACCACTTATTATAACGTATGTATAATAAATGAAGTCACGTTGTCTAAAATAGTATTTTCTTTATTTACTTTTGTTTCGTGTTACCGAACTTCAACTTCGGTTTTAGGCAGATTTATGGGCAAACAACTTTAAACCTCTTTTACTCGAAACTAGAAATTTGTCACTTAACACCTTCTCATTCTCAACGCTTCTCATTTTTATGAAGTTCTTATTTTTAACGAAATTACAAGATTTTACGAACTAGAGAATCTTGACTCAGACATTTTAGTAGGTTGTAATTTGCTAAAAAAAGCAGACATAAAACTAGACTTTGAAAACGAAGTACTAGTGCATAAAAATAAAATAGAAAAGTTATTTATAAAAAATAACGAAGGAAAATTGAATAATATTATAGAGACTATAGAGGAAAAATTGGAGGAATACATAAGAATAAAAGTTAATAAAATTGTGATGTGCTTTTTCCTCCGGCCGGGGTTTTGCTCGCCGGATCCAGGGTTTGTCCAGAGAAACACAAACAAAACTCTGGTTAAGAGGTAATTTTATTTTATCTCTTTTCTTAATTCTATTACAAGGCTTTCCTACGAACTAAACATACTACTTATACCTAACAATATCGTGATATGCTATGTACAAGGCCCAGCGACTACGTAGTTCCTGGTGGCCCAGCGGCGGCGTGGTTCCTGGTGGCCCAGCGGCGGCGTGGTTCCTAGTGGCCCAGCTACGACGTGGTTCCTAATGGCCCAGCGGCGGCGTGGTTCCTAATGGCCCAGCGGCGGCGTGGTTCCTAGTGGCCCAGCTGTGACGTGGTTCCTAGTGGCCCAGCGGCGGCGTGGTTCCTAGTGGCCCAACTATAAGAGTGGTTCCAGAAGGCCCAGTGGCGGTAGCGTGGTTCCAAGAGGCCCAGTGACAGCGTGGTTCCAAGAGGCCCAGTGGCAGCGTGGTTCCAAGAGGCCCAGTGGCAGCGTGGTTACAAGAGGCCCAGTGGTAGCGTGGTTCCAAGAGGCCCAGTTGCGACGTGGTTCCAAAAGGCCCAGTTGCGACGCGGTTCCAAAAGGCCCAGTATGCGCGTGGTTCCACAAATTGGAGGGGAAAAGACAAGCCAGCGAATAGTGCTGGTCTGCTCAATTTAGGCCGATGTCCCACAGAGGGATTTCAGCCGACAAAAATTGGAACCAATGACAACGTCACCTTCCAAGCGGGAGCTTTATCTGGTACGCAAGATTGGTACTGTCCACTAGTAGATAAGTCTCCCCGAATGGCACTCTCATTCGGGTACTCATAGTTTTCCCGTCACTAAGCCAGTGTGAATTGTACTGGTCAATGCAAATGTCCATATATTATGGACCAGTGGCGTACGCCTGACTCTTAGTGCGGGGTCGGCACAGTGGGGTGCGGCTGGCGGGGTACGGCGGAGCAGTGGTGGTTTGTGACGAACGGGGACGTATCGTTACATTCCCCTCCCTTTTCCTGAGACGAGAACCTTCTCGTCTATTCCCTTACTTTATTTATTTCATTTATTGTCTTATTTCTATGCTTTTTGCTTATTCTCTAGATCTAGCTATATGTTATCTTATTCTAAATAGCTTATTCTAGGTTCGATTCTCTGGTTCGCAGCATTTGTAGTCTCCTATTCTACGGTTGTGGCTGCCGAGGGAAATCTCGAACTTGGGCAGACGCTCGAGTTTTGGGCTTGCTCTTGCTGGGCGTCTTCCGGCGTGCGTCTCGAGACTTTTAGGGATGCCCCTTTGTCCACCTGTCCTGATTCGTGCTCTGTAGCAATGAAACTAAGAATGCTATTAGTCATTTATAAAACTTTATATATTTATTTATATACATATATATATGTTATGTCAGAACCACCAACAACCCCTAAAAGAGATAACAACCAAACACACAATGTAACAGCAATCTATATTGTGTCGCTCATTGGCGACACATCTATTTACTCTGTCCTGCGAGACAGTATAAATAGAAAAGGCAACAAGCTTAAAGGCATTGTTATCGCGGAAGCAACAGCACGAACTGCTGTACTAAATAAAGATCATTTTTAAACTAAAATTAAAATTGGTATTTTTCTTTCGTGACCTCGATCAAAATTGGCGCAGTCGGTAGGATAGCTATAAAAAAGATTAGCTATCCGTGAAACGAATCGGAGTACACGATTTAAACTACATAAAACTTAAAATCAGTGAAAGTGAATAAAAGAATTCATATCTGAACGCATATCAGAGAATTCATAGACACTCTACACCATACAAAAAATTACTTAGTGATCACAATAAACGAAAATTATTAATATCACGAAGTCTCATAGAGAGAAAGTAATTTAAAACAAAATAAAGAAGAAAAAGTTAGATGAACAACTTTACGAGACAATAACGTGCTGATGAGAAAACTCATAAATAAATTTAAAAAGCAGAGGGAAAAGCGTAGTTGCAGCTTTTATAAACAACAAATTCCAGTGGAAGATTCATCAAGCGACACAGAAGCAGAAACAGCGGAAATCACTAACATGGCTCCACCACTTACACTCGAACAACAGCTTCAACAACAACAGCTACAACAACAACAAAATAATACAATACCACAGGTAAAAAGAGAATTAGATTTAGATCCATTAAAATATATAGGAAAACTTAGTACTTTCGATGGTAAAACAGAAGACTTACCTATATTTTTAAGTAACGTAGATGATATTATACCTATCCTTAACAAATATTCTGAACAATCACAAAGAATGTGTATAAATATATTAAAAAGTAAATTTATCGGTGAAGCTAGAAGGGCTATGGAAATTCACACCCATCTTAGCAGCTGGTCAGATATAAAACAAATGCTTATTCTTAATTTTGGCGGTTTTAAAAATAGTTTTCAGTTGTATGACGATCTCAGAAATTCACAATACAAAGGGGATGTATACCAATTTTATAATTATATTCAGAAAATATTGAGTCTCCTAAACCAAAAATCTGTACAAGAAAACAAGACATACGAAATCGTTAGAAATAACGACACAGCTTTGACTGTATTTAAAGAAAAATTACCTCCCAATATGAGAACCATCTTATATTCATTAAAACCACATTCACTACAACAAGCTCTTTACGAACTTGCACAAGCTGGTTTTACAAATAACCAAAACAGTGATCAAAGACAATCTAGTTCCAATTACAGAGAACACAAAAACCAAAATAAAGGTAATCAACAAAACAAAGATCACAAGAACTTAAAATCCTACCCAGGTAATAATAACAAGCACCATAATAACTATAATAATTATAACAATTGGCAACCAAAACAATATGTGCCAAATAACAACTTCCAAAGACAAAACAATTATAACCATCAAAATAGATATAATAACTACGAAAATAATTTTAATCAAAATTCCAACCCAAACAACTATAGGCAACAACCTCAGAGGTTCTAACCTATGTATGTAGATCCAAGATCGTCACAAATAAGACGTACCACCCAAAACCAACCAATAACGAATTATAACGAAGACAATGCAAATTTTCGGTCATGTGCCTCGGAACCTCAAAACAACGATCACTACCCTTTATTAAACTAACAAAGAATAATAAGACAATAAGACTTTTAGTAGATACCGGTGCCACAAATAGCCTTTTAAGAGAAAATGATGCACCAAAGGAATATATAAAAATCAGAGAACAACCACTAAAAATCAATACCGTGGGGAATCCAATTGAAATAACCAAAGATTTAATAATTCCAAAAGAAAAATTTATACTTCCAGTAGTAGAAGATTGCGAATTTCAAATACATGATTTCCATATAAACTACAATGGAATACTTGGGAATAACATTCTAATTCCAAATAATAGTGAAATTAGGTATAAGGAGAAAATATTAAAAATGAATGATCAGATCATACCTACCCATATTCTTCAGTGCAGATGAGGAACGGGAGTATACTGAAACCATTAATCATTTAAATACAATACCAATAACCGAAACATTTATAAATTCAATTCAGGAAAAACTTCGATTAGATCACTTAAACAATGAAGAGAAACAAGCTCTTTTAAAACTTACAAGTAAACATAGAAGTACCTTTTACAACAAAGGAGACAATCTATCTTTTACTAGCCACATTAAACATGTGATCCCCACTACCGATGACGCACCCATATTCACACGAATTTACAAATATGAACAAATTCATAATGATGAAGTAAAAAGACAAATTCAAGACATGCTCAACCAAGGAATTATCCAACATTCTACTTCACCATATAATGCTCCTCTTTGGGTAGTCCCCAAGAAAGAGGACAATACGGGAAATAAAGAATGGAGAATAGTCATCGACTATAGAAAACTGAATGAAAAAACTAAAGAAGATAAATACCCCATTCCAAACATAGATAGCATATTAGATAAACTAGGACATTGTAATTACTTTACAACATTAGATCTCACAAAAGGGTTTCACCAAATAGAGGTCGATGAAAAGGACAGGGAAAAAACTGCATTTTCAACACAATCAGGCCATTACGAATTTGTGCGCATGCCCTTCGGTTTAAAAAACGCACCAGCAACATTCCAAAGACTCATGAACGAAGTCTTACAAGAATTCATAGGGAAAATTTGTTATGTATACCTTGACGATATAATCATCTTTTCCACTAGCCTCCAAGAACATATAGATTCAATAAACAAAGTTTTAATTACTCTCAAGAAAGCAAATCTTAAAGTATCTTTAAACAAATCTGAATTTTTAAAGAAGGAGACAGAATTCCTAGGCCACATTATAACACCAGATGGTATTAAGCCTAACCCAAATAAAATAAAAACAATTGAAAATTTTCCCATACCAAATACTGTAAAAGAAATACAAAGTTTCTTAGGTCTAACAGGGTATTACAGGAAATTCATTCCAGATTATGCAGGTATAATAAAACCATTTACCATATGTCTAAAGAAAAATGCAATTATCGACAAAAATAACCTGGAATACCAAGAAGCATTTAATAAAATAAAAACACTCATGTCAGACGATCTACTCAATCGTCACCCAGACTATAACAAAGAGTTTACATTAACCACAGACGCAAGCAACTTTGCTATAGGAGCCGTCTTATCGCAGTCACATGGTCCTTTGTCGTTCGCTTCTCGAACATTAAACAAACACGAATGTAACTACAGTACAATAGAAAAAGAATTGCTCGCGATTATATGGGCAACAGATCAATATCGCCATTACTTATATGGACGAAGATTCACAATCAAAACAGACCATCGACCACTGGTTTGGCTTTCAACTTTGAAAGAACCCAATACGAAATTACAAAGATGGAAAATCAAATTAGAAGAATATAACTTTAAAGTGGAATATATTAAGGGTAAGGAAAACTACGTCGCAGATGCCTTATCAAGAATAAAAATAGAAAACAACATAAATATGTTAAATAACGAAGATGAAGATGATGATAAAACTGAACATAGCGCTGAGTCAGACAACTCACGCTTAATTCCAATCAGTGAAAAAGCAATCAACTTATTTAATCGCCAAATAGTTCTAGTAGCCAAAGAAAATGATGAAGAAACTAAGATTCTATTTCCACACACAGGAAAAAGGAGAATTGTATTCTGCAAAAACAATTATACAAAAGAAGATTTAATAAATATTATCTCAGAAGTCGATACAAAAACCCTAAACGGAATATACACTGAAGATGATGCCATATTTCAAAAACTCCAAGAAATATGGAAAGAAGAAAACAAATCATCAAAAGACATACTTCAAAGAAGTATGAAGTTATTAATAGACGTCAACAACGACGAAGTAACAGAAATCATCCTGAAACAACACAAAGAACTTAATCATGTAGGCATCGAGAAATTATATATTGACCTCTCAAAAAAATATTATATACCCAACCTTAAAATAACCATAAACAAACTCATTAACAACTGCATGACCTGCAACAAAAAAATCGAAAGAAACCCCATAAAACTGCCATATGAAAAAACCGACACACCCATAGGTCCTCATAAACACTATCACATAGATATCTGGTTTATTAACAGCAACCTAAAGTACATTTCCTGTATAGATAAATTCAGTAAATACACAGCAGTAGAAATGATAAGAACCAAAACACATATTGACGCGATAAATGCTTTAACGAAAATATTTTCATACATGAACATTCCCGAAGAAATCACACTTGATAACGAGAATGCCTTTGTCTCAGAAACTCTGAAAAACCATTTAGAGAATTTAGGTATACAACTACATTATTGCACAGCAAATAGACACACAGGGAACTCAGACATAGAAAGAGTCCACAGTACCCTGAACGAACATCTAAGACTGCTCGCTGATACAAAACGTCCAGTCGATCTTGTGATCAAAGCAATAGAGGTTTATAACAAAACCGTGCACCTAACAACAAAAGAAAAACCAATCGATATCCACTTAGGGAAAGTTGATAATCAAGTGATTTTTAAACGTATAGAAGACACAAAGATAAAAACTTTAAAAAAGATAAATAAAAATAGAAAAGACGAAGACATAGACGGGAAATTCGCGAAAATCACCGCTCCAGAAAAAATAAAAAACAAAATGACTCCAAGGCACACTGAGGTGAAGGTAATTAAGAACATTAATAAAAAATATATACTCCAAGAAGGAAATAGATATAGAAAAATTCCAAACAGAATTCTACATAAGGACCAATTTAGGAAAAAGAAAAAAATTATAATTGCAGACACCCAAATCCCTGACAATGACAATTTTAGTTACTATACTATACTAATGATCACTCAGATCCAGAGCCAGTCCATCCAGGTCACGGAAATCACCAAGGAATTTCAAATAATTGAACTCAATAGTATTTATCTAATTAAAGATTTCTCCAAAATATTACACATAATTAATCTAACAAAACTGGAGAAATTAATCCACACTATAGAAAATCAAGCCAGACACTTACCCGAACATAATTCAGAAATACAAAACTTAATGACTCATACCAGAAAACAATTCGATACTTTAGTCCCACATACAAGATCGAGAAGAGGTTTAATAAATATCATAGGCAACGGTCTACATTTCCTTTTCGGAACTATGGACGATGATGATCGATCAAGTATAGAATATAAATTAAATTTGGTAGAATCTAATGCACATAATATTATAGAAAATTCAAACAATCAAATAAGCATAAACACACATTTCGACGATCAAATAAAAGATCTCACTGAACATTTCAATGCAAAAGAAGACAAATTTAGATTATATGTAGACAAGTATAAAATATATGATGAAGAGATTCAAAAAATAAAATTAGAAATGGAAATAAAAGACAGCATTCACCAGGTATTGTCGAATATAGAAAAAATAAAAGATGTCATATTAACCAGTAGACTTAACGTCTTAAGTAGAGATATCCTTTCAGACGAAGAAATAACACAATTTAAAATAAATTTTGAAGCCTTAAAAGAAATTAAACTAAACCTAGCCACTTATAAAAACAATATTATATTTGTCGTAGAAATACCGAATTATTCAACTAAAGCATTTACTAAATACTATTTACAAGCTTTTCCAAACACATTGAAACAATCCATACAATTTGTAAGTAATAATGTATTAAAATACGAAAATGAACTATATTTTCCTACAAAATATATACGAAATCTTACTAAAACAACAGATACATGTATTCAAAATATTTTTAAGGATAAAATGATTTGTAATTATGAAAACGATACAAACGAAAGCAAAATAATCGAAATTGGAAACAATTATTTAGCTCTTTTAAATACAAATAGAATAACACTAAATCAAACTTGTAACAATTTGAACTTAACAATCGAGGGGAATTACTTAATAAAAATCGAGAATTGTAAAATTTATTTAAATAACAAAATATTCGATAGAAAAGAATATTCAACTGAACTAATCATCCCAATTATAAGTAAAAACCTAACTCTAAAAGAAACAAAAGATATAACCTTAAAAAAATTATATTATGAACATATAAAAAATACAGAAAAGATTTTAGAAATACACTCAAAACACAAGCAAATTATATACTTCTCATATTCTTTACTAATAATCATTGTAATAATTATATCAACAATACTACTTATCAAATGTAAAACAAAAAATAGAAAGGTAATAACTAACGTAAATCTTCCAACGGTTTCTTTTAAATCTTCAGAAGGCTCTAAGGAGGGAGGTGTTATATTAGAAAGCCCTCACACACTAAAACCAAATGATTTCATTTTTAATAATTACCCACATTCAATGAGGCCATAGTTGCATTCAAAATAATAATTGTAATAATCATTGTATGTTCCAAATGACCAATAATAAGTATGTTAAAATGTTATATAAAAATGTAAAAATAAATCTTCCAACGGTCTCATTTCAACCCTTAGAAGACTCTAGGGGGGGAGGTGTTATGTCAGAACCACCAACAACCCCTAAAAGAGATAACAACCAAACACACAATGTAACAGCAATCTATATTGTGTCGCTCATTGGCGACACATCTATTTACTCTGTCCTGCGAGACAGTATAAATAGAAAAGGCAACAAGCTTAAAGGCATTGTTATCGCGGAAGCAACAGCACGAACTGCTGTACTAAATAAAGATCATTTTTAAACTAAAATTAAAATTGGTATTTTTCTTTCGTGACCTCGATCAAAATTTATATATATTTTTTTTTTTTTTTTGTATATATGTATATATATATATATATTTTTTTTTTTCTTTTTTTTTATAAACTTAATATAACAGGTACTTCATTTTTTTTTTTTTTTTTTTCTACAAACTTAATAATAGTAGTACTTCAGGAAAAATAAATATTTAATAACCAAAACGAAAAATTTTCT
This sequence comes from Cheilosia vernalis, assembly GCA_949126925.1. Taxonomy (NCBI): domain Eukaryota; kingdom Metazoa; phylum Arthropoda; class Insecta; order Diptera; family Syrphidae; genus Cheilosia; species Cheilosia vernalis. The sequence goes on from OX421358.1 coordinate 73,044,089, forward strand.
TCTTCTTCATTCATTTTTTTTTTTTTTTCTCTAATACTTCATTCATTTCTTCATAATTATCATACAATTTTTTTTTCTTTGTTTATATAAACTTAATAATACTCCAGGAAAAAATAACTATAAACTTAATAATATTTCAGGAAAATAAACTTAATAATAGTACTCCTTCAAAAAAACAAAACTCTTCTTCTTCTCTCTCCCCTTTTTTCTGGTTGCTTTTATTTCAGGCGCATTACTGCTTTCTCTTCCCTTTTGCGTGCCCTTGCTCGCTGCCTCCGCTGATTTCTTTTTTGGCTTCGGGCTCGTCGAATCCTGTGTTCCTCGGTAATCCCCTGTGGGGTTGCATCGTGCTGGCTCTGGTTCGCGGGCGTCGCTGGTGGAGTCTCCGCTCGATTGTCCCCGCCCTCGATGGCGGCGAGTGTCGGTTCCGTGGGCTTTGGCCCGGCCGTTGCCTTGGTGACTACCCTTCTGATCGTCTCCTCTGGTCTTGCCGCTTGTCTCTTGGGCAAAGTGAGAGATGGTCTCGTACCGGTTGCCGTGAGGTGTCTTGCTCGCTACTGTTCCTCGGCTTTCTTCCTGGCCGTCCGGGCGATGCCCATTCGTGCTTGGTCGGTTGCCCTTGGTCGTATAGGCGCTGCTTCTTCCCGCGGCGGGACGATGGTCTCGACCGAGATGATGGTGGCCTGTTGGGATCGTGGTGGTGGTGTCGGCTTCATCGGCCGGGTCCTCCGGTGGCTGGTCGGTCCGTCCATTTTGCTGGTGTTCGAGGTATTGTCCATCCTGGTGCTTCCTCTGACGCTTGCTGCACGACTAATGATTTCTACTGCTGCGTCGTTCCTTTTATAGGGCTTTAAGTCTTGTACATGGGCGCGAGTCGTCTTATCATTTCTTTTTTCGCCTTTTGTTCGTAGTACCGCTATGACAGGGGAGTCGAACCTCAGCACTTCGTAGGGCCCATCAAACCGGGGGGCTAGTTTTGCGGTGAATGCGTCAACGGCGGAGGACAAGACCCTGACCTTCTTGTATACCAATTCTCCGATGCTAGGGCGCCAGTTGCGCCTTCGCAAATTGTAGTACCTTCCTTGGGTACTTGCCGCTTTCTCCAAGTTCGTCTTCACCAGGCGGTATAGTGCGGTCATCCTTTCTTGTAAGATGGAGATTGGGGTTGAGCGCGAAGGGCTGGGTATGTCGGTGGTAACATGGTCGGTGGAGAGGCCAGGCCTGCGTACTTCTCGTCCGAAGTTTAGGAAGGCCGGGGAATATCCTGTGGACTCATGTTTACTGGTGTTGATTGCTAGGGTTAGTTCGGGTAGGTAGTCGTCCCAGTGACGATGGTTTTCCTCCACGTATTGTGCAATCATGGTCTTAAGGACCCTATTGACCCGTTCGGTCGGGTTTTCCTTTGGGGTATACGGGGCCGTCAGCCGGTGTTGTATGCCCGCCTCTGCCAAGAACTCTCGGAATTGGTTGCTCGTGAATTGGGCTCCGTTATCCGACAAGAGGACTCTAGGACATCCAAAACGGGAGATGATCCTTTCCCGAAGGGCTTTGATCAAGGCGGGTGTGGTTGCGGCTCGCAGGGGTACGGCTTCGGTCCACTTTGTAAATTTGTCCACCATGACGAGTAATACCGTGTGCCCTTTTGTGGAGCGGGGAAGCGGTCCCACGAAGTCGGCGGTAACGATTTCCCATGGTTCACTGCAGGGGGTGGAATACATAATTCCGCCAGGCCTTTGTTGGGAGACTTTATATCGATTGCAGGTATCGCACTGTTGTACGTACTTGGCAATGGTTCTGGTCATACCTGGCCAGTAGAACTTTTCCCTTATCTGCGCCGTGGTCTTTGTTATCCCCAAGTGGCCTGCGGTCACCGCATCGTGGTGTTCACGGAGGACGCGTTCCTGTTCCGGGGTCGGGACGCACCATTTCCAGTTGGCTTGGGGGTCCTCGGACATGGGGGTTACCCCCAAAAACTTTCGATATAGTTTATCTCCAATGATTTGGAAGTCTGGGTGTTTCTCGGGTTCTTCCCGTACTGCTTGAGCTTTCAGGTGGGTCCAATCTGGGACTTGGTTACAGGTATACAACTTTTGATCCGTGTCTGGTAGTGGGTCTCGGGATAAGGCGTCTGCGACGACGTTCATGGCCCCTTTTCGGTATTTGATGTCGAAGTCGTATTGTTGTAACTCTATTGCCCATCTCGCCAGCCTTCCGGAGGGGTTTTGTAGGGAGTGCAACCATTTCAAGGAGTGGTGGTCAGTTATCACGGTGAACCGATATCCTTCCAAGTATGGCCGCATTTTTCGAATTCCCCACAGTATAGCCAGGCACTCCTTCTCGGTGACGGAGTATTTTGCCTCTAGTTCTGTTAGGGCTCGACTGGCATAGGCGATGACCTTCTCTTGTCCCCCGGTGCCTTGTGATAAGACTACTCCTATCCCCACTTGGCTGGCATCGGTTTGGAGGGTGAACGGTGCCTCGAAGTCCGGGCATGTCAGTATGGGGGCTTCGGTCAACCGCCCCTTTAATTGTTCGAATGCGGTCTGTTGGCTGGTCCCCCAGTGCCACTTTGCGTTCTTCTTGAGGAGTCCTGTGAGTGGGGCGGCCACGGTGGCGAAGTCCTGGATAAACCTTCTATACCAGGACATAATGCCGAGGGCGCGCCGTAGTTGTCTTATATTTATTGGGGGCATGAGGCCTTGGACTGCTGTGATTTTGTCCGGGTCCGTGTGTATCCCTTGGCTACTAACCACATGCCCTAAATATTTGAGTTGACTACGACAGAACTCACACTTGTCGGGGTTGATTCGCAGGTTGGCTGCCTTTAGTCGACGAAGGACTGTACGCAAGTGTTCGATATGCTGTTCGAAGGTCCCGCTGATCACAATGATGTCGTCCAAATATGCGAACGCCCACGGTTCCATTTCCGGACCAATGACGCTGTCTAGTGCCCGTTGGAAGGTGGCGGGTGCGGAGTGCAGACCGAACGGCATGACCTTCCATTGGAATAGGCCTCTGCCCGGTACCGTGAACGCGGTGTAGGCCCGGGAGTTAATTTCCATGGGTATCTGCCAGTATCCTTGCCGCAGATCTATGGTCGAAATGAAAGCGGCTCCTTTAAGCTTATCAAGTATCGCGTTGATTTGGGGCAATGGGTACGCATCTTTGATCGAGATTTCATTCAGTTGACGGTAGTCGACACATAATCGCCAGGACCCTCCTTTCTTCTTGACGAGTACAATGGGGGAACTATACGGACTACGGGAGGGTTCGATTTTCCCTGCCCTGATTAACTCGTCGATTTCCTCGTTTATTACTTTCTGCATGGCCGGGTTGCGGGGGTAATATCGCTGCTTGAATGGTTGGTCCGTGGTGAGTCGTATCCGGTGTTGGGCGATCCTGGTGGTACCAAGGGGTTCTGGCTGTGTGGTTACTTCTTCTCTCAACAGTTGTGTGAGTTGCTGTTGTTGTTGCTCTGTTAGCTGTTCCTTGCATTGGAGGGCACATGTTGTCGGCCCGTCGGTCCGAGTTGGTTCGGGGGGCGTAATCTCTTGCCCGGCGATGGTCATTCGGAAGCCGGCTCCATTCAAGAAGTCCATTCCGAGGATTGCATCTTCGTTTAGCCCCGCAAGATAGGACACCTCCCCGGTGATTTGTTTGTCCCCTACTCGGAACGTTATGGGATAGTCCTCAGTGGTGCTAACCGCCGTCCCGTCTGCTAGCCGGATTTGTCGGCTTTGATTTCGTACGGGTGCATTTGTTTGGCGTAGTGCTTGTCTCATGGCCGAACCGACGAATGACAAGGAGGCACCGGTGTCTACTAGTGCCCTGAACTCTCCATCTCCGACCAGTATCGGCAGGAAGTAGCGTTGGTCCATCCATTTGGTCGCTGAAATCATGGCCATTCGCGGGGATTGACATTGGCAATCTCTGGCTAATATACCGTCGGTGCCACAGTAGCTGCAGAAGGTCTGCCCCGGCCGTCGGCAGTCGGTCTGGTGGTGTCCCCGCTGCTTGCAGTTCCAACAGTGCGTCCTTCGGTCGTATGCCGGTGTGCTAGGGAGTATCGCTGGCAGGGTTTGTGGAGGAGGGCCCGTAGGGTGTCGTGTCAGGCTGGTGTTAATTGGCGGTCGCACACTCCTTTCCTCTGATCGTACAAATTCGTATTCCTCTGCCATCGACATTAAGTCCTCTACGGTCTCGAAGTCTCTTCGTCGGATATAGAGCCGGTACTCGGGTCGGAGGCGGTCGTAGAATCGTTCCAGCTGATCCTCGTGGCGTAGTCGGGGGTGTTGTCGAACGAGATACTGGAACGACCGTATGAAATCCTTTGCCCTTTCTCGCGGTCCTTGTCTCCTCCTGTTTATCTCGTCCTCTAGCTTATTTATATAGCGAGGGGGCAGGAAGTGTTGTAGGAAATGGGTCCGGTATGATCCCCACGATTGGAATCTCTCTCGATTTATCCGGAGCCATTCAAGAGCCGGCCCCCGGAATATCTCTGGCAATGTCCGTACGAGATAATCGAGGGGAGTGTCATAACACGCTGCCAATTCTTCCATTCGCTCTATAAACTCTAGTGCGTCCCCAGTTCCGTCGAACCTCAGCCCCCATTTACGAACTGTGTTAGTTACCTCGGCTTCGTAGCTGAGGCCCGGACGGGTCGTCTTCATGGGCTGAGGTAGTTCGGGGCTGGTGTAGGTTACAGATGTCTCACTCGGGTGAGTCGTGCTGAGTGCCAACTGAGTGGTCGAGTGACTAGCCGATCTGGAGGGACCCGGCTGATCGTCAGTGATTCGGAGAACGGTCGTCGGTACTGGGAAGCGGGTCTCAGTGAAAAGGGGAGACTTTTCGTCCCCACTAGGGTGTGGCTCTTCCTGGGTAAAGGAGCCTGGTTCTTCGGTAGTATTGGCGTACTCGCGTTCTTCCACCTTTTCTTCCCATTCCTGGCACAGGTTTTGGGTTGACTTCCGGGATCGAGCCTCTTTGATGTAGCCACTTAGTCGCTTCCGTAGCTGGCTAACGGCTCCCCGTGTGTCTAGCTTCTTTTCATTCATGAGCTGTATCAGCTCCTGTTTCTGCAGTAAGTATATCCAACCGAGGCTGCGGGTTATGTCCAACTCGTCGGCAATGTCTTCGGTGGGAAGGCCAACGGTGGCACTCTTGGCCGGTCCCTTATCGGTGGGATCGGTCATGGTGTCGGTCTCTTCCATTGGTGGTTGGTTTCGATTCGGTATAATTCCTCTGGCTGAGGACGAGATGCCTCCGATGAGGGCTATTCTGATTGTTGATTTCTGGTGGGTACCTCTATTGAAGTCCCTGCTCGGGCGCCATTTGTGATGTGCTTTTTCCTCCGGCCGGGGTTTTGCTCGCCGGATCCAGGGTTTGTCCAGAGAAACACAAACAAAACTCTGGTTAAGAGGTACTTTTATTTTATCTCTTTTCTTAATTCTATTACAAGGCTTTCCTACGAACTAAACATACTACTTATACCTAACAATATCGTGATATGCTATGTACAAGGCCCAGCGACTACGTAGTTCCTGGTGGCCCAGCGGCGGCGTGGTTCCTGGTGGCCCAGCGGCGGGGTGGTTCCTAGTGGCCCAGCTACGACGTGGTTCCTAATGGCCCAGCGGCGGCGTGGTTCCTAATGGCCCAGCGGCGGCGTGGTTCCTAGTGGCCCAGCTGTGACGTGGTTCCTAGTGGCCCAGCGGCGGCGTGGTTCCTAGTGGCCCAACTATAAGAGTGGTTCCAGAAAACCCAGTGGCGGTAGCGTGGTTCCAAGAGGCCCAGTGACAGCGTGGTTCCAAGAGGCCCAGTGGCAGCGTGGTTACAAGAGGCCGAGTGGTAGCGTGGTTCCAAGAGGCCCAGTTGCGACGTGGTTCCAAAAGGCCCAGTTGCGACGCGGTTCCAAAAGGCCCAGTATGCGCGTGGTTCCACAAAGTGGAGGGGAAAAGACAAGCCAGCGAATAGTGCTGGTCTGCTCAATTTAGGCCGATGTCCCACAGAGGGATTTCAGCCGAAAAAAATTGGAACCAATGACAACGTCACCTTCCAAGCGGGAGCTTTATCTGGTACGCAAGATTGGTACTGTCCACTAGTAGATAAGTCTCCCCGAATGGCACTCTCATTCGGGTACTCATAGTTTTCCCGTCACTAAGCCAGTGTGAATTGTACTGGTCAATGCAAATGTCCATATATTATGGACCAGTGGCGTACGCCTGACTCCCTAACCACAGACGCTTCAAATGATGCAATAGGTGGAGTTTTGTCCCAAGAAAATAAACCATTAATTTTTATTTCCAAAACTCTTAATGAAACTGAAAGAAACTATGCTACCAACGAAAAAGAACTTTATGCCATAGTTTGGGCGCTAAAATCATTACGGAACTATTTATACGGGGTAACAAATGTAGAAATTCATACAGACCACCAGCCACTAACTTTTGCAGTTTCTACACGAAACCCAAATACCAAAATGAAACGTTGGCATGCATTAATTGAAGAATATGCACCTAAAATAATATACAAACCAGGAACGACAAATGTGGTAGCTGACGCGCTATCAAGGCAAAATTTAAATAATATGACAGACAGCTCTTCTTCCTCTAACATAACTCAGCATTCCGCTGAAAGTAGTGATAATACAATAATTACAATAACCAATAAACCCTTGAATGATTTCAAACAGCAATTTATGATTGTGAAAGGAAATTTCACAGTACATGAGAAGGTACAAAACTTTCCTAATAAACTTAGACATATTATAGACTACGATACAGTGGAAAATTTGATGACAATATTATTGGAATTCATCAGACCAGGTATAGTAGCTTTATTCATAACTCCTGAGGACTTATATGAAATCAAAACCAAATTATTAGAAACCTTTAACAATAAATTCCTTCATTGCAAAATATTCCCAAATGATATCCATAACACAGACCAAGCAGCAATTGTTACACAAACACATAATCGAGCTCATCGTAATTTCCGAGAAAATGTGAAACAAATTTATGAGATATATTATTGGCCAAACCTTAGACACCAGTTTAAAGAATTTGTACGAAACTGCGATATTTGTAATACAAATAAGTATGACCGTCACCCTAACAAGATACCAATCGGTGAGGTACCAATTCCAGAAAAGGAAGGGGAACATATTCATTTAGATATTTTTTTCGCTCAACATCTTAAATTTATTACATGTATAGACGCGTATTCAAAATTCTTGATAATTAAACAAATTGAAGACAGAACTAATCTAGATGAGAAAGTATTGGAAATATTACAAAGCTTTCCAGAAGTAAAGAATATAACAATGGACAACGAACCTGGATTTACCACCCCAAAATTTAAAACATTAATGCAGAGATTAGGAATCAAAATTTATTGTTGTGATCCTCAGCACAGTACTTCTAATGGTAGAATAGAAAGAGCTCATTCAACAATAATAGAGATTGCACGTTGCATAAAAGAAGAATTTGAACTAATAAGTCACACAGAAGCCATATATAGGGCAGTACAATCATATAACAAAACAATTCATTCTGTTACCAACGAGCGTCCATATGAAATTCTTTATAATAAAAAAGACCATAGGAACATCCGTCCAAAATTATTATTAGCACAAAGGAGAATGTTAGATAGAAACAATGAAAAAAGGAATATTAAAACATACAAAATAAATGAAACAATTTATGAAAAAATAGGGGGAGTAAGAAATAAACTTAAACAAAGATTTAAAAAACAAAAAATAAAAGAAGACCTGGGGAATAGAGTTAGAATAATATCAAAAAATAGACTTGTTCATAAAGACAATATAAAAAACATTTTTCAGGAATGATGTCAATGTTACTATTATTACTTGCTATGGCAACAGCCGATGTCATTGATGTAATCGATTATACAAGAAACAATTATTTACTGATAGAAAATGGCGATGCAGCTATTTATACCAACTATAAGGAACTATTCCATATAACTAACATTACCTACTTCGAAAAGCTTATAGAAGATACTGCGAAAAATATTGAAAGCAATAGCAATTATTTTAAATATTCAATGGACGGAAACAATAACGACGATTACCAACACGACCCATATAGAGATCTGGACATAACTCAGAAATTTTTGACGCCATACACAAACTATCTGAATCACTACACACAATAAAAACTGACACACAACTGAGAATAGTAAGAGAAAGAAATAAGTTAATAATATTAGAACTACAAAACATAATACAAACGATTACCTTATCCAAGTCTGGAATATTAAACCCAGCAATTTTGAATTTAAAAGATATTAAAGAAATAACTAAACATGAACATGGAAGTATGACAATTACGGACCTGATGGACGTTTCCAAATTTAAAATTGTACAAAACAAAGATATGATTGTTATATTAATAAAGTACCCTATCATTGAAAAAAACTGTCAACTTTATGAAACAAGGGCAATAAGCCAGAATGATGGTAAACTTATCATTAATAAAGAGATTGCTAAATGTAATAATAACTATACTGATATATATGATTGTAAACTAGAACTTAAATATAAATTTTGTAAAATTGTTTCGAATCAAACATGTTTATCTAATATATTAAATAAAAAAAAGGCTGTATGTAACAAAATTCGAGAAAAGAACTTAGAATTAGAAACTATAAAAGATGGATCCATCCTCATATCTGGACAACATGTGGTAAACAACGCAACTATCAATGGAGTATACCTTATAAATTTTCAAAATACATCCATAATCGATGGCGAAATATATGAAAACCCCACTACAAAAATACAAAACTACTTAAAAATATATAGTATCGATAATTACGAAATAAATAACTACTTTGAGTCTAACAATGAAGAACTAAAATTTTACAATATTGATGTTATTAGTTCATTACAAGCCAAGGCTTCAAACAATCCTATTGTCACATCCTTCACATTAATTATGGTGATTGTTATGGTTATATGTTGCATCATATAACTATTACCTCAATATAAAAAATAGAATTCCAATAGTAGAAAAGGAGGAGTTAAGGTTTGAAAGGCTCCTTGACAAAATCGAAAAATTCAAGACGGAATTTACAGAAGTAGCGGGACGCTCTTCTTAAAAGAAAGAGGGGAGTTAAGATACCCATAAATCCTTCCTTCTGAAGCATTGCCAATTCTTGCTTATCAGCATAATTGGCCAGTGTCAAATATCATTTTTTATCTTTATGCTCCTTCTGAGACAGAACGTTTTGCAAACGTCAACAATATATCTTTTATCTTTATGCTCCTTCTGAGACAGAACGTTTTGCAAACGTCAACAAAATATCTTTATAAATATCAGTGCAAGTAATATTGTAAGTCACTTCCAGATGAACAGTGAACTGATGAACATGACTTCCCCCCACCAGAGGTAAGGGGTCATTGTGAAATCAGAAATAAAGCATTTTTAAACCATCAAATGAAGTAAAGAAAAATTGATCCATTGTGAAACTAAAATAAAAACTAATTCATTGTGAAATCAGAAATAAAGCATTTTTAAACCATCAAATGAAGTAAAGAAAAATTGATCCATTGTGAAACTAAAATAAAAACTAGTTCATTGTGAAATCAGAAATAAAGCATTTTTAAATCATCAAATGAAGTAAATAACAATTAATCCACTGTGAAACCAAAATAAAAATTAATCCGTTGTGAAATGAGAAATAAAGTATTTTTAAAATTTCAAATGAAGTAAACAAAAATTAATTTGCAGACAGTTGTAATGCTCTTTATTATAATATCACATAGCATTGGATGTGAACAGTTTTGTATAAAAACTCAGCTTGGTTCTTGTTTTTTTTTTAAATCAGTCAACGCAAAGATGTCAGCAAACGCATTAGATTGAACGATTAAAGTATGATTTTTGGAAATCTATATACATACTATACAATGTACTTACATAATTTTTCTTTCAAATGCCAGATCATTGCTGTATGGTATCATTTCAACCAAATCTGCTTGCCATAGATCATCAAACCCCTTAATCATAACTCTACGTCTGGAGAAATTCCGCATTAACAGGACACTGTTTGGTAGGCAGAAATGCAGAATGGGAGCACCCTACAATGATTTCTGCAGGAGCTGCATGGACGGAGGAGGAGGAAGAAAAAACCGTTCTTCATCTACTTTGCACATGCCCAGCTCTTGCAAAGTTGCGAAAAAGCAACTTAGGGGAATTCTTCTTCGAGGACCTCAGTGACTTGCAAATTCATAACAAAGACCAAATGGCTTGAATGCTCTTCAATAAATACTCAGCGTCAGCTAACCACTGGCCGCACCGTCATCCCTTAGACGGGCTGTTTTGCAAATTATAATCGAGGGGTAGACTGTTTCGGTCATCCTTCACTACATTTCAAAACAAACTGTCACTCGGTCAAACTCACCTTTCCAAAGTGAAGTCAAAACACTCTGAAATCATGCGTAGCAAACAGGTCGATTGTTACAATCACCACTACTACCATGCTCTTTGCAACATCCGCCCTTTCCTGACAAGCTTGCCAGAGGACAAAGCGAGGGTCTAACCGATACGGTCACCACCCGCATATTCGAAGGCATACTGTCCACCGGTCATCCTTGACCAACCTTATTAGGACCTTAGTAAGGTACATATCGTAAGGGCCGATATACAACCATCACCGGTATTACATATCGGTTCACCTCATTTCTACGAGATGTGGGAAGATTAATAGTGAGGGGCTCACTGTTTCGGTCACCCGTCGCACATCCGAAGACATCTCTTACTATGGTTATCCCCAGTCCCACTTCTTCAAGGAGTTGTCTAAGGATTACAGGCGAAGGGATGGCTGCTTCGGCCACCCTCCCCTCATCTGAGGATAAACTGCCACCGGTTCTCTATACGAGACAAAGGAGTTATAGACTGTTATGTGTTTGAGAAATTATAATTAAAAGACTTAGTTCATACTAAAAGAGAAGTGGTCTTTATTTAATGACAGACTGATTAAGACTGAGAGTTAACATAGTACAATATATAAGATACAGTATAAGGCATTATATATAATAAGAATGTATACCATTAAGTTTGTACAATGTAGGTACAACATCTCCCTTTTAATTATTTTGTTGAACAATGCATTTTAGAAAGGTTAAATTATACATATACTAGCTGACCCGGCGAACTTTGTTCCGCCCAATTTCATTAATGTAATAAAAATAATAATTTCGAGCGTGCACACTGCTCATGCTACTTTATGTAATTCGGTCAATTCAAATTGTTTTTTCAAAACTTATAGTTATGCAATAGAAATAACTGAAGTATAGCAATGTCGATTCGCAAACTTGCGGTGCTTGATGTTTCACAACAAAATTATAACTGGGCCGACTTACAATTTCAAATTGTGTAGCGGTAAGCACGGAATATCTAAGGAATTCAAAAATTTAAAATTTTACATATTTTTTGTTGCACCTATTGGAAGTGGCACTATCCAGTAAATTTTTTTCAAAATGCGATTCTTCATACTAAATTCTATCCCCATAAGGTATTGAGTTTTCTCGACAAAAAGTAGCATAACATGTTCTTTCTTAAACCAAAAATAATAAAAATCTAACGATTTATTCCCGAGTTATGAGTGCACATACTGACGTCAGTCTTTTTTATATATAGCTGTACCCACCCGGCTTTGACCGTATATTTCGTTTTAAGTCTTGCTCAGATTTCTCAAAGTGCTTTATTTGGACCATGTCCATTTATGATTTTACCTAATTATACAACTTTATAGAAATAGCGTTTGATTTGAGTTTTGAATGAAAGGTGCCACAACCCGTTTTGCGCTTATGGTTTGCAAGGTATCACCTTTAGGATGGTGTCCTATCTTTCAACCGGGAACCAGCCATAAACATGCACAATATTTCATTCAAAAGAGTTGTGTGGTTTCGGAGATCGACGACAGCACCAGCTATCGGGTCCATAGCCCAAGTGGAAATTGTTGGTTATAGTGTAAGCGATGTTCGGTGCCGTGAAATAAGGCCAAGCGAAATAAGGCCAAATCTGAAAATTTGGCCTTTTTTCACTTTACAAAAGTGAAATAAGGCCATATTTCAACAGTTGGTCTTATTTCTCTCGGACAAAGTGCAATAATGCCAACTAAATTTGAGTAATAAGACCAAACCTGCACCCACCCCGTAATCCAACAATAAATCCAAGCAGGGGAGTTGCAGGGGGGCAGCATGCCCCCCATACAGATTTTATAGTTTGAAAGCGCAATAACACCAATTTGGCGTTATTGCACTTTGTCGGAGTGAAATAAGGCCAACTGTTGAAATATGGCCTTATTTCACTTTTGTAAAGTGAAAAAAGGCCAAATTTTTAGATTTGGCCTTATTACGCTTGGCCTTATTTCACGGCACCGCGATGTTCCTACATTTCTGACATGCTTCCGTAACAGTAGATAACAGTGTGCATAGTGTATCAGAGTGCTTACTAAAGGGTTTTTCAATAAGAGCGCTACAAAAGTTTTTTTTAAATAAATAACAAAAACGGTTTTGGATATCAATTAAATTCTTTATTCCTGTGAAAGTACGTTCGATGCCATTATGTATGGAACTCGATTTCTTTTGCATGGCCACCACGCCGGGCACGCTTGCAGAAGTCCAGACACTGAACCCAATTTTCGACGGTTTTCAAGCATAAATCGGCCGATACTGCTGCAATTTCACGTTCGATATTCGTACGAAGTTCATCAATCGTCGCTGGCTTGTTGGCATAGACCATAGACTTGACGTAGCCCCACAGAAAAGAGTCTAACGGCGTCAAATCGTCCCTGTTGAAGAACCCTTTATTTCCAGTGCAGAATGGAACGTTGGCCAAAGTGAGGAAAAAGTTTTAGCTTATAAAATTACTACATATTTCGGGAAACACATATTTTGGGTATGACTTGATACCGGAATGTTCCCGAATTTAAGTGAGCTGTCAAATTAGTTTTCATGTGTTTGTAAGTTGGTTCTCACGAAAAAGAAAATGTGATATAGAAATACTGGTACCAATATAAAACGTAAGCACACAACCTTCCCTCTTTAAAGGGGATAGTAAAGTACATTAACGAACAAAGTGTCATGCAAATGGTAATGGAGGTAACATAATACGAATTTAATAATTGCATATCTTCGTACCCGAGTGCAAAATATTTTAACGAAAATCTGTTTTACTACAAATACCACGCGCTAAAGAAATATTCAGGATGTAGATTCAGCTGGCCCGGCGAAATACAATTGCAATAACCGCAGCGATTTACTTGTCGGCCAACCTACCGATTTTTCACTGAAGTGCTTTATGGTACATATGGAATGCTATGCACATGCAGGTGACGATTGTGTTGTTGTCTATCTCGGTCTCCAGTATGGACGACTGCATGATATTCTTTCCCGAAGTTCTGACATATTCTCTCGATTGTTAATATTCCGATCTGACTGTTCGTCCTGATTTCTTGCGATGTGAAACGTTAGACCTTCTCACTGGCGGCATGATCAAATTTGTCTTGGAATCCCACACAAACCTTCATCCCCTATTCCCTATATCCCCCCTGTCAAAGTTTTGTTATCGAGACATAAAGTAGTCTATGGCCTTCATTGGGCCCAATCGAAACCATCAAGCTCAAAATCTTTAAAAACTAACCATCCTCTTTCAAGTTATGTGCGTAAAAACTCAAAACGCTCAACAACTCCTGTGTTGCCTATCATCATCATCATTTCATACATTTCAACTTACTCACTCTCATACTAATGCAAGGATCCTGAAAATATTTGGCAAACAAAAATGATGCATTCAAACACCATCAAACAAATCGAAGTATCTACTCCATTTCAAAAAGCTACTTAATGTGACATAGTAAACATAAGCAATCTTATTAGGTGTATTTAAAAAAAAAAGAAATTTCAAAATTGTTTGCAACAACAATTTGCTTGCAAAATAATTAAAATAATTGACAACAACAATTGGCATTAAAATTAATTTTTTTTTTTTTTTATATGAAGTATCACTACTCGATTTCCACCCCGTTTATTTTTTTTCAAAGTGCATTTCCCCATACAAACTTTTATAACCTTTTTCATCCCCTCAAAGTTCTGTTTTCGCGACAAAAAGTAGCCTATAACCTTCCTTGGTCCAAAACGAAACCGTCAAGCCCAAAATCGTTGAAATCCAACAATCCTTTATCGAGTTATGCGCGCACACACGGACTTCATTGCCTTTTATATATATAGATACTAGCTGACCCCGCGAACTTTGTTCCGCCCAATTTCTTTAATGTAATGAAAATAATAATTTCGAGCGTGCACAATGCACATGCACATACATGTTTCTTTATGTAATTCGGTCAATTCAAATTCCTTATTCAAAACTTAGAGTTATGCAATAGAAATAGCTGAAGTATAGCAATGTCGATGTGTTTCATTCGCAAACTTGCGGTGCAGTGATGTTTCACAACAAAATTATTACTGGGCCGACTCACAATTTAAAATTGTGTAGCGGTAAGCACGGAATATCTAAAGAATTCAAAAATTTAAAATTTTACATATTTTTTGTTGTACCTATTGGAAGTGACACTATCCAGTAATTTTTTTTTTTCAAAATGCGATTCTCCATACTAAATTCTATCCCCAATCTAATATCCATAAGGTATTTTGTTTTCTCGACAAAAAGTAGATAGCATAACATGTTCTTTTTGGGCCAATGAGAATTTAAACCAAAAATCATAAAAATCGAACGATTTGTTCCCGAGTTATGAGTGCACATACGGACGTCAGTCTCTTTTATATGTAGCTGTACCCACTACCCACCCCGCTTTGAGCGTACCTACATTTCGTTAAAATCTTGCTCAGATTTCTCAAAGTGCTTTATTTGGACCATGTCCATTTATGTTTTTACGTAATTATACAACTTTAGAAATAGCGTTTGATTTGATTTTTGAATGAAAGGTGCCACAACCCGCTTTCCGCTTATGGTTTGCAAGGTATCACCTTTAGGATGGTGTCCTGTCTTTCAACCGGGAACCAGCCATAAACATGCACAAAATTTCATTGAAAAGAGTTGTGTGGTTTCGTAGATCGACGACAGCACCACCTATCGGGTCCATAACTCAAGTGGAAATTGTTGGTTATAGTGTAAGCGATGTTCCTACATTTCTGACATGATTCCGTAACAGTATAGATAACAGTGTGCATATTGTATCAGAGTGCTTACTATTTCCAGTGCAGAATGGAACGTTGGCCAAAGTGAGAAAAAAGTTTTAGCTTATAAAATTACTATTCATGTGTTTGTAAGGTGGTTCGCATGAAAAAGAAAATGTGAAATAGAAATACTGGTACCAATATAAAAAGGTAAAAGGTAAGCACACAACCTTTCTTCTTTACTGAGAATGGTAAAATACCTAAACGAACATAATGTCATGGAAATGGTAATGGAGGCAATATTATGTGATTTAAATAATTGAATTTCTTCGTATCCGAAAGGAAAATATTCCAACGATAATCACTTTTACCACGAATGTCACTAAGTTGTAGTGGCAAAAACTCACGCGCTCAAGAAATATTGAGGACTCAGATTCAGCTGGCCCGGCGAAATACAATTGTAATAACCGCAGTTATTTACTTGTCGGCCAGCCTACCGCTTTTTCACTGAAGTGCTTTATGGTACATAACATTTTTCGTTCCATTTACGGGTGATTGCACGTACAAAGCAAGAAGTTTGCCGACATGTGAGCACGCCACATACAATTTATTGACCATATGAGAAACATGGAACGCTACGCTGCTGACGCTCGGTCTCCAGTATGGACGACTGCATGATATTCTTTCCCGAAGTTCCGACATATTCTCTCGATTGTTAATATTCCGATCTGACTGCTCGTCCTGATTTTCTGCGACGTGAAACGTTTGACCTTCTCACTGGCCACACAAACTTTCATCCCCTATATCATCCCGTCTAAGTTTTGTTTTGGAGGCAAAAGTAGCCTATGGCCTTCCTTGGGCTCAATCGAAACCATCCAGCTCAAAACCTTTAAAATCCTTTATCGAGTTATACTCGTAAAAACTCAAAATGCTCAACAACTCCTGTTGCCTGTCATCATCGTCATATCAAACATTTCAACCTACTCACTCATACTAATGCAAGGATCCTGAAAATACTTGGCAAACAAAAATGAAGCATTCAAACACCATCAAACAAATCGAAGTATCTACTCCATTTCCAAAAGCTACTTAATGTAACATAGTAAACATATGCAAACTAAAAAACAATAAATTTCAAAATTGTTGACAACAACAATTTGCTTGGAAAATAATTAAAATAATTGACAACAACAATCGCTTTTAAAATTAAAATTATTTTTTTTTTATTTGAAGTATCACTACTCGATTTCTACCCCTTTTATTTTTTTTCAAAGTGCATTTCCCCATACAAACTTGCATAACCTCTTTCATCCCCTAAAAATATTGTTTTCGCGACAAAAAGTATCCTATGTCCTTCCTTGGTCCAAACGAAACCGTCAAGCCCAAAATCGTTGAAATCCAACAATCCGTTATCGAGTTATGCCCGCACACACGGACTTCATTGCCTTTTATATAAATAGATATATATATTTTTTTTTTACAATAATAATTTATGAGATATAAATGAAATTCATAAATTCATACGTATATAAAGGGTAGCATACTAAATGTTGTAGATATATAATATTTATTAATTCATTTGAAAATGTCAATAAACCTACATATGATCAAAACCAAAACGACTTGGTGGTGCCACAGTTCTACCGAAACGCGTAATGTACTCAGTTGTAGGTGTACGAACGTTTGTGTTTGTATTATCATTCTGTGTTTGCGATTGATTTGCATTTGAACCGGGATTATTTTCATCGTTTTGCGGTTGAGTCAATATTTCCTCTAATAAATCTTCATTTTCATATTTTATGCTTTCAGTAGAGGGCGCTTTTAAAATGTGTTGTCTGTTACGACGATATTGAGCGCCATCCTCTGAATTTATTATATATGACCGAGTCTCATCACATGTGTTTAATATTGTACCCGGTTGCCAATTTGAATTTGGGTTTTTCCTAAAGAAAATGTTTTGACCATTTGCTAAATTCGGTAGAGATTTGGCATTTTTGTTATAATATAAAGCGGTTTTCTTTTGTTGTGCTTTAATTTTGTTGTCAGGCAAAGTAGGTAGTTTCGTTAGTAGTAGGAGTAGGTTGGTCCTGGCACAAGTAAAGTGGTGCTCTTTGGGTGGTGCAAAATTTCCGTTTATTGTCGTAGCTTATTTAGCCAGTACACTAAGCTTCCGGTAGGATATGGTTGGGGTATTTGGTTTTCTAGTAGTTATATCTAGTCAATACCCACAACAATTCCTTAATACCGCAGTTCTTTTTAGCCAGTACACTAAGCTTCCGGTAGGATATGGTTGGAGTATTTGGTTTTCTAGTAGTTATATTTAGTCAATACCCATAACAATTCCTTAATACCGCAAAATATCCTGTGTGAATACTTAGATGGCGCTGTGTTCTTCCTGTGAGAATACTTAGATGGCACTGTTTTCTTTTTAGCCAGTACACTAAGCTTCCGGTAGGATATGGTTGGGGTATTTGGTTTTTCTAGTAGTTATCTAGTCAATACCCACAACAATTCCTTAATACCGCAAAATATCCTGTGTGAATACTTAGATGGCGCTGTGTTCTTATGGCACATCTACACCGAATTAAGCTATAGGCATGTGTAGATGGTAAGATCCATTTGGTTTTCTAGTAGTTATTTAGTCAATACCCACCACAATTTCTTAATACCGCAAAATATCCTATGTTCTTATGGCATATCTACACCGAATTAAGCTACTCACGCATTTTTAGTTGTTTGCTTTTGAATGCTAGATGATCTAAAAATATAATCGAAACGAATGCAGACAGTTGTAATGCTTTTTATTATAATATCACATAGCATTGGATGTGAACAGTTTTGTATAAAAACTCAGCTTGGTTCTTGTTTTTTTTAAATCAGTCAACGCAAAGATGTCAGCAAACGCATTAGATTGAACGATTAAAGTATGATTTTTGGAAATCTATATACATACTATACAATGTACTTACATAATTTTTTTTTCAAATGCCAGATCATTGCTGTATGGTATCATTTCAACCAAATCTGCTTGCCATAGATCATCAAACCCCTTAATCATAACTCTACGTCTGGAGAAATTGTTTCGAGCTGGCCTATGCAACTCATCAACAACATCTCGTTTAATCATCACAACAAAGAATGGATAGAAACAAACAAAGTTTGTATTTTATTAAATATTTTATTTGGCCAATCGTTGATAAAGCAACATCAAATTCTTATTTTGCTAATAATATCAACTTTGTTGTCAAACTGTGTTTAATATATGATATTCGATTCACGCAGCTCTTCCGCAATTGAGTTTATTTCATTCTGATGATTATTATTGCCAGCAGTTTGCGATGCAACTAAAAGTCTAAGTCTATCAACAAGTTCATTAGGATCATCCCAATGTACATAATCGATGGGGTTCTCAGAATATACCATATCATATGATTTACCAATTTTTTGGTGTGATTCTTCTTCTTCATACATATCTTTAATTAAAGGTTTAATAATTGTCATATACTTTCGGCCACGATTGCCCTTTACTTGGGGATTAGTGTCATAGTTCTTCATAGTGCTCTAGACTTTTGTATTTAGTATTTGACGATATTGTTTTAAATCATATTTACTATATTTAGACTTTCTAGGATTTTTTCTAAATACTAGTTCATATAGTCCACTTGTTGCAGGAAATATTTCATCATCAATTACAAAATCTTTTTGAGCATTAATTTGGAATTTTGATCTTCCCATATTCGTAGAGTTTGTTCCCGCATCGAAATATGGACCATACGCTTTATCACGATTCAAATCTGATGGCGATGGGAGGTTGACTGGTGTGCTTTGATTATAAACTTGTGAATTAGTGGGTGTTCTAAATGAAGCATCTTCTTCTGCTTCTGTTTCTTCTTCTTCTTCTTCTTCTTCTTCAGCCAGACTTGAGTAGGGTAAATGGTGACTCCTTTTCTATATCTGATTTAAACTCTAACTTTCTTCGTTTCAATGGTTTCTTTATGTTTTCAATACTTTGAGTTTTGTTTGTTTTGGGATTTTTCACAATCTCCTTTAAAGGTTCAACTATTGGTTTAAAAATATTTTCAAATTCGGTTTCCTTTGCAATTCTTCCAGTTTTGAGGGACATATAAATTTTCTCTTCAGGGATTTTTTAGTTTTTATGAGGTCTTTGAGGAAACTTTCATCGATATTCATTATTGCATATAAAACAGGTTTCATACAGGGCAGTTTTATTTCATACAGGGCTGTTTACAGGGCTGTTTCATACAGGGCTGTTTCGGGCTGTTTCGGGCTGTTTACAGGGTTGTTTCATACAGGCTGTTTCATACAGGGCTGTTTACAGGCTGTTACAGGGTTGTTTCATACAGGCTGTTTCATACAGGGAGTTTTTTTAATTTGTATCCTATTGATTGTAGATATTGTTTATTTGCTTGTGTTAGGTCGTCTTGTTGTTGTTCTGTCGGACACTAATGGTGAGGTATTGATAGCCTTGTTATATGTTTTACCACTTCTATAGTTCAATGAACTGTTGTAGATAATCATTACTGAGGTTTTAGATGTAATCGTACTGTAATAGTTTCACCTCGAAAGTTTATGAGATTTCCGTCTTGATCCAATAGCTTTAAGGTTATAGAACTTATCCTCTTCACGTTCATGGGTAAATAGATAACATTTTGCGGAATCTCTATTATTTTATAACCGGGGCTAACTTTTACGGCAAAATCATGAAGCATATGTATAGCTTTATTGTTGATAAATGTTCCATCAATCAAATTACACTCAATGCGTACGGTATTTACTTTATTGATGTCAACGTATAAATCTGATTCATGAATTATATTGGCAGATAGTTTTCTTTTACTAAATGCCAATAGTGACCCAATTGAATTGTTTTGTGAAAAATCAATATCTACAGTACTTAAGATTTTACACTTTAAAGTGTTATTATTTGCTTTTATTTTGATTGATGGTTTGTCTGCTTCTTTATCTTCCTTGAAAGCATCTTGAATTATATTATTGATATCCTCAATCTCATAGGAACCTACAGGAAATGTGATGACGTCATCACCAAAGTGAAATAAGTTGTTGATAACATCAATATTGGGTATAGAGTTATAGGTCTGAAAGTCTACGGGGCCGCATATGTAATCAGAATTGAGAAGTATTTGGGGAAAATATTCAGCAGTGAGAGTAGATTGGTTTCCGCTTAATTTAAGTGTTAACGACATTGCTAATCAAATTGAAATGAAACAAATTGCTGCTATATGCTTATACCTATTTATAACTTTGGGCAATCAAAAATTTCAAACACATGTGTCCGCATATAAATGTATTACAGTTTTGATAATTTTTGTAGCTAATTTTATAATTATTTTTGGACTAGATGAACTTAATCTTAAACATGTTTACAATAATCATGTTAATTCTGATATGATATTCAATCAATTCAAAGTATTGTGTACCACTTGTTGAAAAAATGTATATGGATTTTTAGTTATTAATAAAGATTGTTGTGTAGATAAGGGGCGATACAAAAGATCTTTTAAAGAAATAGCTGTTCTATAAAGCTGTTCAGTTATTAAACAACTGTCTACGTGGTCACACATACACACACACATGCACATCTGCTTTAGAACAGCCCCTGTATGAAACAGCCTGTATGAAACAACCCTGTAAACAGCCCTGTAACAGCCCGAAACAGCCTGTATGAAACAACCCTGTAAACAGCCCGAAACAGCCGTAGCTTATTTAGCCAGTACACTAAGCTTCCGGTAGGATATGGTTGGGGTGTTTGGTTTTCTAGTAGTTATATCTAGTCAATACCCACAACAATTCCTTAATACCGCAGTTCTTTTTAGCCAGTACACTAAGCTTCCGGTAGGATATGGTTGGGGTATTTGGTTTTCTAGTAGTTATATTTAGTCAATACCCATAACAATTCCTTAATACCGCAAAATATCCTGTGTGAATACTTAGATGGCGCTGTGTTCTTCCTGTGAGAATACTTAGATGGCACTGTTTTCTTTTCAGCCAGTACACTAAGCTTCCGGTAGGATATGGTTGGGGTATTTGGTTTTTCTAGTAGTTATCTAGTCAATACCCACAACAATTCCTTAATACCGCAAAATATCCTGTGTGAATACTTAGATGGCGCTGTGTTCTTATGGCACATCTACACCGAATTAAGCTATAGGCATGTGTAGATGGTAAGATCCATTTGGTTTTCTAGTAGTTATTTAGTCAATACCCACCACAATTTCTTAATACCGCAAAATATCCTATGTTCTTATGGCATATCTACACCGAATTAAGCTACTCACGCATTTTTAGTTGTTTGCTTTTGAATGCTAGATGATCTAAAAATATAATCGAAACGAATGCAGACAGTTGTAATGCTTTTTATTATAATATCACATAGCATTGGATGTGAACAGTTTTGTATAAAAACTCAGCTTGGTTCTTGTTTTTTTTAAATCAGTCAACGCAAAGATGTCAGCAAACGCATTAGATTGAACGATTAAAGTATGATTTTTGGAAATCTATATACATACTATACAATGTACTTACATAATTTTTTTTTCAAATGCCAGATCATTGCTGTATGGTATCATTTCAACCAAATCTGCTTGCCATAGATCATCAAACCCCTTAATCATAACTCTACGTCTGGAGAAATTGTTTCGAGCTGGCCTATGCAACTCATCAACAACATCTCGTTTAATCATCACAACAAAGAATGGATATGTTTAGAAATGCTGTATTTTATAATTATGTTTCAATTAACTTTACTTACTTGAATTATTAATCATACTTTCCTTTCATTAGCAAACATTGTATAACTCACCGTATATAGCTTTCCCATATCATTTATGCACGAGCAAAGATGTTCGCTAAATTTCTGTATTATCTTGTATGTACCTTTGTACATTTGTTTCCATCATTTCCCATAGCACACACACGCACACCGTGCCTTTGGCCGCGCAAAAGCTAGCGGAACCCACCTACGGCTTGTTTCGGTTGCCTATGCAATGCATATGAGTTGGGTTTTTTGTTGTTTGCACTTGTGCTGTGCTATGGGAATGAAGCGGGACTTTTTCGTTGGCGATTCGACACATTGGTTACACGATCTCTTCTACTAGCAACCACCACCGCGTCAACATCTTGGCTCGCGCTATTCTCTCGTGTGCTTGGAAACAATAAAATTGATTATAACGTTTTGAATTTGGCGATTTTATTTTTTTGATCGGAATAGTCTCGAACAAAGTTGGTCCTTCGAACCGGATTATTTGGAACCTTCGTGTTTTTGCTGCGAATCTGGTGGTTGCTATCGTTGGATATTTCGATTTGGATACAGTCCACAGAATCCTCATTGCACTGGAGGAGAGGTAATACAATTATAATTCAATAAATTATGTTTCAATTAACTTTACTTACTTGAATTATTAATCATACTTTCCTTTCATTAGCAAACATTGTATAACTCACCGTATATAGCTTTCCCATATCATTTATGCACGAGCAAAGATGTTCGCTAAATTTCTGTATTATCTTGTATGTACCTTTGTACATTTGTTTCCATCATTTCCCATAGCACACACACGCACACCGTGCCTTTGGCCGCGCAAAAGCTAGCGGAACCCACCTACGGCTTGTTTCGGTTGCCTATGCAATGCATATGAGTTGGGTTTTTTGTTGTTTGCACTTGTGCTGTGCTATGGGAATGAAGCGGGACTTTTTCGTTGGCGATTCGACACATTGGTTACACGATCTCTTCTACTAGCAACCACCACCGCGTCAACATCTTGGCTCGCGCTATTCTCTCGTGTGCTTGGAAACAATAAAATTGATTATAACGTTTTGAATTTGGCGATTTTATTTTTTTGATCGGAATAGTCTCGAACAAAGTTGATCCTTCGTGAAGCCGGATTATTTGGAACCTTCGTGTTTTTGCTGCGAATCTGGTGGTTGCTATCGTTGGATATTTCGATTTGGATACAGTCCACAGAATCCTCATTGCACTGGAGGAGAGGTAATACAATTATAATTCAATAAATTGATTTGCTGCTGTTGCTGATTTCTGCGCTCGTTGTTGTTGCTGTAGAACTGCTGTTAGTTTGTGCTTTTGGGGCATAAGAGATTTGTGTTCGATAGGAGGTTTTTTTTGCCCGTAATTCGTCTTCGTTTCGGCATTTGGTATAACCATGGAAGCGTTATTGCAATCGCGAGATCATATCAAAGCTTCCATTAACCGCGTATATAGTTTCGCGCAAACAATTCCCGATGACACGTTGGTCGAGGCGCTGGAAGTGCGTATAGATCGGTTGGAGGAGGCTTGGAAAGACTTCAGCGGAAATCAATATGACCTCCACCAATATCATGCCGAAGAAGGATATGTTGATCCGGAGGAAGAGTTTGCGGTTTTCGAAGCCAAATTTATAACGGCTAAATCATTACTTCTAAAATCCCTCCGAGGTAAAATTCCCGCTCGCGAATCGTTTGGTGGGAAAACTCCCGCTCGAGCTTCTAATATCGGAATCCAAAACGATAATGAGTTCGTCGAACGTGCTAACCCGGTTTCAAATGAAAAAACGTCAGCTCACGAAAATGCACCTGTGCTTAGTTCGGACGTTGAAAATGTTCCCTCTGCTTCGAATACTATAAAATTCTCAGAGATTGAACTACCGTCGTTTAAAATTGCACCATTTGCTGGTGATTATCGGGAGTGGCCGTGTTTTCGGGACATGTTCCTAGGCAGCATAGACTGTAGAAAGCATTTATCCGGGTCGCAAAAATTTCGGTACCTCAAATCCTTTTTGCGGGATGAACCTGCTAGTCTGTTAAACGGTATTTATATATCCGATGCTAATTATGAGCCCGCATGGGAGAAACTTGAGCGTCGTTATAATCGGCCGCTATATATAATCAACCAATTTATTGAGACTTTTTTGAATATGCCTTCGGTGGCTAGTGGCGATAGCAGTCATTTGCGCAAATTAGTGGATAGTGCTGATGAGGTTGTGCGTGGTTTAAAGGCCATGGAGTCTGAAGATAGGGATCCATGGCTGATATACCTCTTAATTAATAAAACTGACGGTGAAACTCGTAAAGCTTGGGCTTTGATGAACCAAAATTCAGAAGTTGCTACTATTCATCAATTGTTAGACTTCCTTGAGAATAGATGTAGTGCGTTAGAGACAAGTGAGACTAAGCTTCGTGTTAATAAAACCGGATCGCGTTCTTCAAACCCTTCGGGTAGGGTGAGAAGCTTAGCTGTGGCAAATGTGACGTGTCCCAAATGCAAAGGTAGCCATCCCCTATATCAGTGTTCGGACTTTATCGCCTTATCTATTGAAGATCGTCGTCGTTTCGCTAGAGACCAAAGACTCTGCTACAACTGCCTAGGAACACAACATTCGTCGTCGCGTTGTCATATGAGGAGCCGATGCTCCCATTGTCGGTCGCGTCACCATTCGTTGGTGCATCTGGATAGTTCTGGGTCCCCTCGTTCTAATAACGTTAGCGATCCTCCGAATGATTCAGGTCCAGTCTCTTCTCCATCGTCATCGATTGTGAGCCATCACACTAAACCCGGTAACCCCGCATCGGGGATTTTACCAACCGTGGTCGTCGAAGTGTTGGATGCTGCAGGATTTCCGCAACGTTGTCGCGCTCTTCTGGACACTGGTTCGCAGGTTTCCTTCGTAACCGATCGAGTGGTTAGGATGCTAGGGCTTTCTCGTCGTCATTCTCGTTTGCCCATATCGGGGATCTCTGCCGTTGATGCTGGTGTTACGCAGGGTGTCGTAAATCTGCAACTGAAACCTCGCTTTGATTCTTCCATAATGAATGTGGAAGCATTTGTATTGAAAACCATTACCTCTGTTACTCCCTCACTCTCCTTTGATTTTGATGGTTCCTTTCCTTTGACCGATCTGCCGTTAGCGGATCCTGGATTCAACAAACCGGCTCCGATTGATATTTTGCTTGGTTCAGACAGGGTGTGGAGTAGTTTGCGAAATGGTCACCGCTCAGATGGTAATGGCAATATCATTGCCCACAACACTGCTTTTGGCTGGGTAATTACGGGCAACATGCCCAAAAATCACGTTGTCTCCTTACACGTAGGAATGGATATAGATGTGCTGCTGAAATCATTTTGGGAGTTAGAAGAGGTCGGTTCTCATATCCCCTTGGTCGGTAGTGAAGATGAGGCTGATCATCATTTTGAACAAACCTTCTCTCGAGCTCCAGACAACAAATTTATTGTGGATCTGCCATTTCGTCAGGCTGATGTCAGTTTTGGAAATACTCTTTCTGGTGCCTTATCGAGGTTGTTTAGTTTAGAGCGTCGCTTTTCTCGGGATGAGAACCTTCGCGCAGAGTATTGCAAATTCATGAAGGTATACGAAGAACTGGGCCATATGGAGCGCATTCCGGACAGCGAAGTAGAGCCTACATCGGGAAGAGCATTTTACTTGCCTCACCATGCCGTTGTGACTACTAAAATGAGGGTTGTTTTCAATGGTTCGCACAAGGATTCGACAGGTCTCAGTTTAAATGAGGTCCTTCACATCGGACCCCCTTTGCAGAAAAATCTGCTTAATGTATACATGCAGTTTCGGTTGTATCGATACGTCTTTTGCGCGGACATTGTTAAAATGTTCCGGCAGATTTGGGTCAGTCCTCAAGATCGGGATTTTCAACGCATTGTATGGCGAGAATCTCCAGACGAACCCATTGCTCATTTTCGTCTTAGTACGGTTACCTATGGTACTTCCCCCGCACCCTTCTTGGCCATAAGAGTCCTAAGGCAGTTGGCTAAGGACTACCAGCAGCAGTTCCCAAAGGCTTCTTACGCGATTCTGCACAACTCTTATGTTGATGATTTTGCAGCTGGCTCGGATTCGATGGCTGGTGTTTTGGAGCTGAAAGAACAGTTGGTGGGACTTCTTTCTTGTGGTGGATTAGAGCTAAGCAAATGGGCGTCAAATTGTTGGGGGATTCTCAGTACTGTGGATGAGGGTCAGACTGTGTCACTGGACCCAGAAACAGATTCGACAAAGGTGCTTGGAATAGTCTGGAATCCGTACCACGACATATTCACTTTTAGGATACTACTGGAAGATTCTACGGCAGCTACCAAGAGAAATTTGCTTTCAGAAGTGTCGAAAATCTTTGATCCTATGGGTTTCTTAGCCCCTTCCATTATTCTTTTTAAAATGTTGTTCCAAGAGCTTTGGTTAATTAAGACTGACTGGGACGATCAGTTACCTACAGAGATAGCCAACAAATGGCTTTCATATCGACGGGAGCTAAAACATTTTGGTCAGCTAAGGATTCCTCGAAGGTACACGTTAAACGCAAGGTGCTTTGATTTAGTAGGCTTCTCGGATGCATCGGAAAAGGCCTATTCTGCTGTTGTCTACGCTCGCAGTGTTTCCGAAAATGGGGTCGTTGAGGTTCATCTCGTGGCTGCTAAAACTCGAGTCGCACCGGTTAAGCAGGTCTCGATTCCCCGCCTAGAATTATGTGGGGCTCTTCTTCTTAGCCGCATTATGAAACTCATTTGCTCGTCCTTGGATGTCCAACCAGGAAAACTATTCGCTTTTACTGACTCGACAATTGTTTTGGCTTGGCTTTCTTCTCTCCCTCGCAGATGGGGAACATTCGTAGCTAACCGTACCTCTGAAATTTTGGATTACCTGCCTCGTTCCGTCTGGAGTCATGTTTGTTCGGAGGAGAATCCGGCCGATAGCGCCTCTAGAGGAGTTGAACCCAGCAAGTTACTGGATTTGGATTTGTGGTGGAAGGGTCCTGCTTGGATCGCTTTGGAAGCCAGTCAATGGCCGATCACAGAGGTCAAAGAAGAGCACCAGGTTCCAGAGGAAAGGAAACGCCCAGCTACGGTCCTTATCTCAAGGCCGGAAGACCATTTTTTTGATGAACTACTCGGTAAGATATCATCTTGGCCCAAGTTAATTCGCATTGTCGCATATGTCCTACGTTTTGTGCGGAATAGCAAGGTCTCCCGTGAAGAGCGCTGTTTCGACTTTTTACTCTTTTCTGAACTTCGTGCCTCTAAGGAAATTTGTCTTCGATTGGGTCAAAGGGAATTCGAAGAAGAAATTCGAACCTTGAAGCAGAATCACCAGGTTTCACAACGGTCGAAAATATCTTCTCTTTCTCCGTTTGTTGATGAGGTAGGGTTACTGCGAGTTGGGGGACGGATTTGGAATGCTCCACACGTTTCTTTTACTATTAAACACCCAATAATTCTGCCTAAACACCATCGTATTTCGCAGCTTATACTTTTGGATGCCCACGAGAAGTTCCTTCATGCTGGAGTGTCGGAGTTGTTTTCCGTAGTTCGCCAGGAGTTCTGGATACTTGGAGCCCGAAACGCTATACGTAAGGTGGTACACGACTGTCTGGTTTGCTTCCGGCTACGTGCTTCGACTTCCTCGCAGCTGATGGGAAATTTGCCTTCGTCTCGTCTTTCGCCATCATTTGCATTTGACCAAACCGGCGTTGACTATGCTGGTCCAATTACTCTTCGGGCATCAAAACTTCGTAAGGCAAAACCGATTAAGGGCTACTTTGCCCTATTCGTTTGTATGGCTACCAAGGCGCTTCATTTGGAAGTCGTCAGCGATCTATCCACCGAGGCCTTTATCGCTGCCCTGCGGAGATTCATCGCTAGAAGAGGAAAATGTACCGTCATTCATTCGGATAATGGCACCAATTTTAAAGGAGCTGCTCGCAAATTATCGGAAGTGTACGAGTTGGTTCGGTCTTCGAAGCATAACGAGTTGGTGTCCACGGCTTTGGCAGCAGAGAACATCCGATGGGAATTCATTCCTCCCCATGCTCCTCATTTTGGGGGACTGTGGGAAGCGGGTGTAAAATGTGTCAAGCAGCATCTTCATCGCGTCGTCGGCAGCAATCTACTCACTTTTGAAGAGTTAAGCACTTTGCTAGCCCAAATAGAAGCTTTACTCAACTCTCGACCCTTATGTGCCATCTCCGATACCGATTTGAACCCGCTAACCCCTTCTCATTTCGTTATAGGTCGCCCTTACACAGCCATACCGGACCCTAGTTATTTGGAGGTTCCAACAAATCGATTGGGACGTTGGGAACTGCTGCAGAATATGCTACAAGGCTTTTGGCAGAGATGGCAGCGCGACTATATAACCTCGCTTCAGCAACGTCCTAAATGGAGACAGGCAAAACGCGACTTCAAACTAGGTGACCTCGTGGTAGTGAAAGAGCCTAATTTGCTTCCTTCTCAATGGGCTTTGGGTCGTATCGAGGAGCTACACGCCGGCAACGATGGACATGTACGTGTCGTCACCCTTCGCACCAAGAACGGACTGTTCAAAAGACCCATTCACAAGCTGGCTCTACTACCAATTTCCTGATGTGCCCATCAGGGGTGCCGGCGTGTTTAGAAATGCTGTATTTTATAATTATGTTTCAATTAACTTTACTTACTTGAATTATTAATCATACTTTCCTTTCATTAGCAAACATTGTATAACTCACCGTATATAGCTTTCCCATATCATTTATGCACGAGCAAAGATGTTCGCTAAATTTCTGTATTATCTTGTATGTACCTTTGTACATTTGTTTCCATCATTTCCCATAGCACACACAAGTTAAGATACCCGAATATACAATCCAATAGATACAAATATACTAAGCGTCAGCAACTTTGCGCGCAGCACATATCTCTCATATGGATATGGTGCCTAAAGATAACAAACAGTTGCTTCCCTCTGAGGCACTGCATTTAAGCATATCAAATATCTTTAATAAATTTTGTCTGCTTCCATCTGAGGCGTTGCATAAAGATAAGAACGTTTTGCCAACCTCTGCACTTTTTCCACTATAAATAGTAGGAAATTATTCAATGTAAATTCAGTTTAGTTTTATAACCCAGAACGTTCGGACAGTTGACTTCCCCCCACCAGTGGTAAGGGGTCAACTCGAGAACAATAATAAAGTTTTTTAAAATTTAAAACTCAAACCAAAAAGTTTAATTGGCGCCCAACGTGGGGCATGCTAAAATTTGTAACAAAAAAAAAATCCTGAAAATTTATCAAGTAAGGATATGTATGCAAATTAAAATGTGTGCGTAAAACCCCAAAAACAAACAAGTATTCTTACAAAAAGAAGAAAAGAAAAAAAAAACCCCAAAACTAACAAGTATTCTTACAAAAAGAAGAAAAGAAAAAAAACCCCAAAAAACTAACAAGTATTCTTACAAAAAGAAGAAAAGAAAAAAAAAATCAACATAAAACAAAAATATATCCTAAAAAAAAAAAGTGTAAAAACCAAACATTTTTAAAAGTGTACTAAGAAAAACATTGAAAACCTTTTTTGAAAAAGTGCTATGCTACCAGAAGAAGAAGAGGAAGTAACAGAACCAGAAGTAATTGGAAACTTCACACCCGGCGAAGAAGACAGCTATAAAGCCTTAAGTGACGAAGAAGCGACCGCAGATTTTCAAAGACATTTCCTGCTGCTGAGATCAAAGGCAAGGCGCCTTAAGGAAAATAACAAAAAATTGTAAGCAAATTATATAAAAAATATATATATTTTTGTCATAGTTACATTAAGCTTAACTATAATAATCGTAATTTTATTAAATAAATATTGTATAATTATCTCCATTCTGGAACAATTAATAATTCAATTTAAAAATATGACGACAGTAGATAGAACTGAGGACCTAATAACTAGGTTGATAGTGACAAATACCGCCTCTTTAAAGGTGGAAATAGAATCATTAAAGAATCAACTCGCAAGGGTTACTGGAGTACACTCCGTAACTGAATATACACAACAAACGATAGACGACTCCATTCAATGTAATGACACATTGGATGTAATAAAATCACTACCAGATTTCTCAGGGAATATAAATATGTATGTTAGTTGGCGCGAAGCCGCTAACAATTCAATCAGCTTATATACAAAAGGCAGTAAGAAATATTTCGCCGCGCTAACAATATTGCGCAATAAAATCACTGAAAATGCAAATGACGTTTTAACGAACCACGGTACGGTTCTAAATTTTGACGCTATTATAAGTAGATTAGACTTTGCTTATGCTGACAAGCGTCCTGCTCACACAATAGAACAAGAACTTAGTGTTCTGAGACAGGGAGCCATGTCACTTATAGACTATTATAATGTTGTTAATAAGAAACTTACGTTACTAATAAACAAAACAATTATGACACATGGAACAAAGAGCCAGTTGACTCAAGAATTAAACAATGCAAACCGTCGAAATGCACTAAGAATTTTTATAACAGGGCTTAACGCTCCACTCTCAAATATAATCTTCTCTTTATCACCAGAAGACTTACCGAATGCCTTGGCAAAAGCTCAAGAGCTAGAATCAAATAATACTAGAGCAAGTTTCGCTTTACAACATGCAAGAAACAACAATGTTCAACCAAATCACAACCAAAATAATTTAAGATTTCCTCAGAGGAAATTTGACAATAATAAATTCCCAAAACCAGAACCAATGGAACTCGGAAGTTCCAATACAAAACAAAATTTTAATGGCTACCACCCGGGTAACCAAATGAAAGCAAATAATAATAATAGATATTATAATATGCCAAATAACTTAAAACAAAACTATCAGCCAAATTACTGGCAGAATAATAACCAAAATGCAAATCGACAGATGAATGGTTATGAACAGTTTCCCCAAGGGCCAAGACAGAATTATGTTGAAAAAAGAGCACACGAAAGTGTTCAACACACAGAACAACCTCCAGTAAAAAACATTAGAATAAATAATATAAATGAAAGTGCTTTTTTAGAGAACAGGACAGACTTCCCCATATATACAGAAGAAATGGCGGAACAGGGAGATTATTAAAAATTTTAATCGATACTGGTGCTACAAGCTGTTATTGTAGACCAAATACCTTGTCTAATAGACAAGAATTAGTTATTAAGAAGAGGGTAAGAACCATAAATGGTTATACCATCATTACACATTATTACGATGTTGAAATGTTTTATAGGAGAGTAAGATTTTATGAGATAATAAATCTAGAAAGTGATTTACTGATAGGATATGTCCTATTGAGAGATGCAAATGTTACTTTAGATTTAGGGAGGGGAATTTTAATCCATAATGGAAAAAATGAAAAAATATTTACTTCAGAAAGGAATTCTGAAAGACTTAGGGAGAATAACAATATTAATGCAGAAGAAAATGCTGCTCAAGAATTTAATAATGTTTTGGAAATACAGAACTCTGAAGCGCACGAAATCAAAGTATTAAAAAAACGAATTATAAATAAAATTGAATCAATTCATTCAAATATAAATCTGAATGCATTATTTAGAACAGACGTGAAAGCAGAAATACGTACAATTGTTGAAACTCCTATATGGAGTAAACAATATCCTTATCCTTTATCTGTAAATTCGTTTGTCAATAAAGAAATTGAAACAATGTTGAATAATGGAATAATTCAACCAAGCAAGAGTCCATATAATTCACCTATATGGGTGGTACCTAAGAAAGGTATTAACGAAGATGGGACACCGAAACTTCGGATGGTCATAGATTTTAAGAAACTCAATGAAAAAACTATATCTGATAAATACCCTATACCCGATATAAATGTTATACTTTCAAATTTGGGAAAGTCTAAATATTTTTCAACAATAGATTTAGAATCTGGTTTTCATCAGATACAAATGAATGATTTAGATATTGAAAAGACATCATTCGCTGTGAATAACGGCAAGTATGAATTTTTAAGAATGCCATTTGGCTTAAGAAATGCCCCCGGTATCTTCCAAAGAGCGATGGATGATATATTGCGAGAATTTGTTGGAAAATTCTGCCACGTATATATGGACGATATAATTGTCTATTCGGATAATCTTAGTAACCATACTAAACACTTAGAAATAATTATAAAAACTCTTAAAGACTCTAATATGAAAATATCGTTAGAAAAGTCAAAATTTTATGAGCCTGAAGTTGAGTTTTTAGGCTACATTGTGGCTCACAATATTATAAAAACAGATCCCAACAAAATAGAAACTATATGTAATTTTCCGATACCAACTACACTAAGGCAACTCAGAAGTTTCCTCGGTATGACAGGATATTACCGAAAATTTATCCAAGGTTATGCTTCTATAACAAAACCATTAACAAAACATTTATCCGGAGAAAACGGTAAGATTTCTCAATATCTATCTAAAAAAACTACGATAAATTTGGATCAAGAAGGAATATTAGCTTGTACAAAACTAAAAAATTTATTAATTAACCAAATCGAACTGGTTCAACCAAATTTTAACAAAAAATTTATTTTAACGACAGATGCTTCTAATAACGCTATTGGCGGTGTCTTAACTCAAGAAAGTAAACCAATTATTTTTATATCAAAAACATTAAATTCTACTGAACAGAATTACGCCACAAATGAAAAAGAGCTTTATGCTATTGTATGGGCTTTGAAAAATTTGAGAAACTACCTTTACGGAGTTTCAGACTTAGAAATCCACACGGATCACCAGCCATTAACTTTCGCCGTCTCGAGCCGAAATCCAAACGCAAAAATGAAAAGATGGCATGCTTTCATTGAAGAGTTTGCCCCCAAGATAATTTACAAACCAGGCACTACAAACGTAGTCGCTGACGCCCTTTCTAGACAATATTTAAATAACCTATCGGATGACTCATCCATCACAGGAACACAACATTCCGCAGAAAGTAGTAAGAACTTATATATTCAAGAAACTACAAAGCCACTTAACCAATTTAAACAACAAATTCTTTTAAGTAAGGGACGATTTACTATTCACGAACAAATTAAAAACTTTAATAAAACAAGACATATTATAGAATATGATACTCCAGAAAATTTAGTTGCAATTCTTAAAGAATTCTTGCAACCAGGAATTGTTGCAATTCATTGCACCCCAGAAGATTTATATGCAGTAAAACAAAAACTAAAAGAAACTTTTAGTAACCGTTTTTTATATACAAAGAACTTCCCAATAGATATAACTAATAGAGAGGACCAAAGCATAATTACAGAACAAACACATACTAGAGCACATAGGAGCTATAAAGAAAACCTCAAACAAATTTATTCCTCTTATTACTGGCCTGAAATGAACAAACAATTTAAAGAATACGTCCGAAATTGTGAAATTTGTAATAAAAATAAATACGATCGACATCCTAACAAAATACCAATTGGAGAGGCTCCAATTCCTAAGAAAGAGGGGGAGCAGTTACACTTAGACTTATTTTTTGCTCAAAAATTAAAATTTTTATCTTGTATAGATTCTTATTCTAAATTCTTAGTGATCAAATTAATTGATGATAAAACAAAACTAGACGAAAAAGTTCTAGAGTTACTACAAAGTTTTCCAGACGTGAAAACCATAACAATCGATAACGAACCTGGTTTTACTACAGGACAGTTCAAGACCTTAATGCAAAGATTAAATATAAAAATTTATTTCTGTGATCCCAGGCACAGTACCACCAACGGTCAAGTGGAAAGAGTACATTCCACACTAATCGAAATTTCAAGATGCCTTCAGCAAGAGTTTTATTTGATAAGTGACCTAGAATCAATTTTTAGGGCAGCCCAACAATATAACAAAACGATTCACTCCGTTATAAATAAAAGACCCCATGAAGTACTTTTTAATAAAATATCACACGAGGATATACAAACAAAACTTTTATCAGCTCAAGAAAAAATGTTAGAAAGAAATAATAAAAAGAGGAACATGAAAATATATGCTCCAAATGAAATAATATATGAAAAGGTTTTTGGAAATAGGAATAAGCTTCAGCCTAAATATAAAAAACAGAAAGTTAAAGAAGACCTAAGAAACAAAGTCAGAATTTATAAAAATGACAGGATAATACATAAAGATAATATTAAGACTTAGTTTTTTCCTTTTAGGAAAATGTTGATGATCATTCTTCAACTAATTGGCATAGCGTCCGCCGAAATTATTGATTACACAAGAGACAATTACGTACTAATAGAAAACGGAGATACAATAATCTTCGAAGACTATGGAAATTTATTCCATATAACTAATTTGACATACTACAGACTTTTGATACAAGAACAAGAACAATTTCTCAGCAACAAAAATGCATATACAAATGTTAACATAAATACTCACACCAATATGAATAACGACATAGAAATAGAACTTATACAATCACTCTTACAACAATTAGAAATAAATAATTATAGAAACAGAAGAGGAATTAATGAATTAGGAACCATATGGAAATGGTTAGCAGGATCACCGGATCATGACGACTTAGTTCTAATAACAAATAAATTGAATGAACTATCTGAGAATAATAACAAACAATTTACAACTAATTCAGAAATTTTCAAAGCAATAGAATCCCTACAAAAATCAGTAAATAGCCTAGAAGAGAGTACATATACTAAAGTAACATTTAATATAAATAAACTAATTATTACGGAACTACAGAATATTCTGCAAACAATAACATTGTCTAAAGTAGGAATTTTAAACCCATCAATTCTAAATTTGCAAGAAATTAAAACAATTACTGAACATGAACACGAAAGACTGACTATATCTGACTTAATGGACGTTTCAAAATTTAAAATAATCCAGGATAAAGATACTATCGTAATATACATTAAATATCCAATTACAAAAAACAATTGTAAACTATATGAAACAAGGGCCATCAGCCAGAAAGATGGAAAATTTTTAATAGAAAAAGAAGTTGTAAAATGTAAAACAAAATATTTTAATATTGAAAATTGTAAATTAGAATTAACAAATACGTTTTGTGAACTATCTCTAAAGGAAACATGTTTATCCAAAATTTTGAATAACGAAGAAGGACATTGTGTTAAAATTAAAGAAAACAACAAAAATATAGAAATCATCAAAGATGGCGTAATTTTAGCTTCCGGAAATCATACAATAGATGGCCATAATGTTGAAGGCGTATATTTAATAACATTTGAAAACAGCACAACTATCGATAACACTATTTATGAAAACCCAACAGCTGTTATTTCAAACTATTTAAAAACAAATCATTTAAATACATATAAAGTCATTAAGTACATAGAATCTGATAACATCGAATTAAAATTTGAAAATATAAACATAATAAATTCAATGAAAATAGAAATTAAAAAACGTCCAATTTTTTGGACAATTATAATTTTAATTGTAAGTTTTATTATAACAGTTGCATTGTATAAAATTATGTTACGTTGGCATGCGTATAAACAAGAATCCAATGAAATAATTTTTATAGAAATGAATGACAATATTAAACGTTTAACGAAAGAATTTGAAGAAACGGGACGTTTCTCTTAAGAAAGAGGGGAGTTAAGATACCCGAATATACAATCCAATAGATACAAATATACTAAGCGTCAGCAACTTTGCGCGCAGCACATATCTCTCATATGGATATGGTGCCTAAAGATAACAAACAGTTGCTTCCCTCTGAGGCACTGCATTTAAGCATATCAAATATCTTTAATAAATTTTGTCTGCTTCCATCTGAGGCGTTGCATAAAGATAAGAACGTTTTGCCAACCTCTGCACTTTTTCCACTATAAATAGTAGGAAATTATTCAATGTAAATTCAGTTTAGTTTTATAACCCAGAACGTTCGGACAGTTGACTTCCCCCCACCAGTGGTAAGGGGTCAACTCGAGAACAATAATAAAGTTTTTTAAAATTTAAAACTCAAACCAAAAAGTTTAATTCACACGCACACCGTGCCTTTGGCCGCGCAAAAGCTAGCGGAACCCACCTACGGCTTGTTTCGGTTGCCTATGCAATGCATATGAGTTGGGTTTTTTTGTTGTTTGCACTTGTGCTGTGCTATGGGAATGAAGCGGGACTTTTTCGTTGGCGATTCGACACATTGGTTACACGATCTCTTCTACTAGCAACCACCACCGCGTCAACATCTTGGCTCGCGCTATTCTCTCGTGTGCTTGGAAACAATAAAATTGATTATAACGTTTTGAATTTGGCGATTTTATTTTTTTGATCGGAATAGTCTCGAACAGGATAGAAACAAACAAAGTTTGTATTTTATTAAATATTTTATTTGGCCAATCGTTGATAAAGCAACATCAAATTCTTATTTTGCTAATAATATCAACTTTGTTGTCAAACTGTGTTTAATATATGATATTCGATTCACGCAGCTCTTCCGCAATTGAGTTTATTTCATTCTGATGATTATTATTGCCAGCAGTTTGCGATGCAACTAAAAGTCTAAGTCTATCAACAAGTTCATTAGGATCATCCCAATGTACATAATCGATGGGGTTCTCAGAATATACCATATCATATGATTTACCAATTTTTTGGTGTGATTCTTCTTCTTCATACATATCTTTAATTAAAGGTTTAATAATTGTCATATACTTTCGGCCACGATTGCCCTTTACTTGGGGATTAGTGTCATAGTTCTTCATAGTGCTCTAGACTTTTGTATTTAGTATTTGACGATATTGTTTTAAATCATATTTACTATATTTAGACTTTCTAGGATTTTTTCTAAATACTAGTTCATATAGTCCACTTGTTGCAGGAAATATTTCATCATCAATTACAAAATCTTTTTGAGCATTAATTTGGAATTTTGATCTTCCCATATTCGTAGAGTTTGTTCCCGCATCGAAATATGGACCATACGCTTTATCACGATTCAAATCTGATGGCGATGGGAGGTTGACTGGTGTGCTTTGATTATAAACTTGTGAATTAGTGGGTGTTCTAAATGAAGCATCTTCTTCTGCTTCTGTTTCTTCTTCTTCTTCTTCTTCTTCTTCAGCCAGACTTGAGTAGGGTAAATGGTGACTCCTTTTCTATATCTGATTTAAACTCTAACTTTCTTCGTTTCAATGGTTTCTTTATGTTTTCAATACTTTGAGTTTTGTTTGTTTTGGGATTTTTCACAATCTCCTTTAAAGGTTCAACTATTGGTTTAAAAATATTTTCAAATTCGGTTTCCTTTGCAATTCTTCCAGTTTTGAGGGACATATAAATTTTCTCTTCAGGGATTTTTTAGTTTTTATGAGGTCTTTGAGGAAACTTTCATCGATATTCATTATTGCATATAAAACAGGTTTCATACAGGGCAGTTTTATTTCATACAGGGCTGTTTACAGGGCTGTTTCATACAGGGCTGTTTCGGGCTGTTTCGGGCTGTTTACAGGGTTGTTTCATACAGGCTGTTTCATACAGGGCTGTTTACAGGCTGTTAGAGGGTTGTTTCATACAGGCTGTTTCATACAGGGAGTTTTTTTAATTTGTATCCTATTGATTGTAGATATTGTTTATTTGCTTGTGTTAGGTCGTCTTGTTGTTGTTCTGTCGGACACTAATGGTGAGGTATTGATAGCCTTGTTATATGTTTTACCACTTCTATAGTTCAATGAACTGTTGTAGATAATCATTACTGAGGTTTTAGATGTAATCGTACTGTAATAGTTTCACCTCGAAAGTTTATGAGATTTCCGTCTTGATCCAATAGCTTTAAGGTTATAGAACTTATCCTCTTCACGTTCATGGGTAAATAGATAACATTTTGCGGAATCTCTATTATTTTATAACCGGGGCTAACTTTTACGGCAAAATCATGAAGCATATGTACAGCTTTATTGTTGATAAATGTTCCATCAATCAAATTACACTCAATGCGTACGGTATTTACTTTATTGATGTCAACGTATAAATCTGATTCATGAATTATATTGGCAGATAGTTTTCTTTTACTAAATTCCAATAGTGACCCAATTGAATTGTTTTGTGAAAAATCAATATCTACAGTACTTAAGATTTTACACTTTAAAGTGTTATTATTTGCTTTTATTTTGATTGATGGTTTGTCTGCTTCTTTATCTTCCTTGAAAGCATCTTGAATTATATTATTGATATCCTCAATCTCATAGGAACCTACAGGAAATGTGATGACGTCATCACCAAAGTGAAATAAGTTGTTGATAACATCAATATTGGGTATAGAGTTATAGGTCTGAAAGTCTACGGGGCCGCATATGTAATCAGAATTGAGAAGTATTTGGGGAAAATATTCAGCAGTGAGAGTAGATTGGTTTCCGCTTAATTTAAGTGTTAACGACATTGCTAATCAAATTGAAATGAAACAAATTGCTGCTATATGCTTATACCTATTTATAACTTTGGGCAATCAAAAATTTCAAACACATGTGTCCGCATATAAATGTATTACAGTTTTGATAATTTTTGTAGCTAATTTTATAATTATTTTTGGACTAGATGAACTTAATCTTAAACATGTTTACAATAATCATGTTAATTCTGATATGATATTCAATCAATTCAAAGTATTGTGTACCACTTGTTGAAAAAATGTATATGGATTTTTAGTTATTAATAAAGATTGTTGTGTAGATAAGGGGCGATACAAAAGATCTTTTAAAGAAATAGCTGTTCTATAAAGCTGTTCAGTTATTAAACAACTGTCTACGTGGTCACACATACACACACACATGCACATCTGCTTTAGAACAGCCCCTGTATGAAACAGCCTGTATGAAACAACCCTGTAAACAGCCCTGTAACAGCCCGAAACAGCCTGTATGAAACAACCCTGTAAACAGCCCGAAACAGCCCGAAACAGCCCGAAACAGCCCTGTAAACAGCCCTGTATGAAACAGCACTGTATGAAATAAAACTGCCCTGTATGAAACCTGTTTTATATGCAATAATGAATATCGATGAAAGTTTCCTCAAAGACCTCATAAAAACTAAAAAATCCCTGAAGAGAAAATTTATATGTCCCTCAAAACTGGAAGAATTGCAAAGGAAACCGAATTTGAAAATATTTTTAAACCAATAGTTGAACCTTTAAAGGAGATTGTGAAAAATCCCAAAACAAACAAAACTCAAAGTATTGAAAACATAAAGAAACCATTGAAACGAAGAAAGTTAGAGTTTAAATCAGATATAGAAAAGGAGTCACCATTTACCCTACTCAAGTCTGGCTGAAGAAGAAGAAGAAGAAGAAACAGAAGCAGAAGAAGATGCTTCATTTAGAACACCCACTAATTCACAAGTTTATAATCAAAGCACACCAGTCAACCTCCCATCGCCATCAGATTTGAATCGTGATAAAGCGTATGGTCCATATTTCGATGCGGGAACAAACTCTACGAATATGGGAAGATCAAAATTCCAAATTAATGCTCAAAAAGATTTTGTAATTGATGATGAAATATTTCCTGCAACAAGTGGACTATATGAACTAGTATTTAGAAAAAATCCTAGAAAGTCTAAATATAGTAAATATGATTTAAAACAATATCGTCAAATACTAAATACAAAAGTCTAGAGCACTATGAAGAACTATGACACTAATCCCCAAGTAAAGGGCAATCGTGGCCGAAAGTATATGACAATTATTAAACCTTTAATTAAAGATATGTATGAAGAAGGAGAATCACACCAAAAAATTGGTAAATCATATGATATGGTATATTCTGAGAACCCCATCGATAGACTTAGACTTTTAGTTGCATCGCAAACTGCTGGCAATAATAATCATCAGAATGAAATAAACTCAATTGCGGAAGAGCTGCGTGAATCGAATATCATATACGACTACCAAAGATAAATACCTCCTATCAGCATTTTTTCCAAATTTGACATTTCGATTTAACTTTCATTTCATTTTCATTTTTCATTTATTTCATAAAATGGTTTGTACATTAAGATATAATCTTTTTTAGTACTTAGTGTGGTGTAAAAACAGAAAATGATTTCATTAATAACTTAAGACTACTATACAGAAAATTTCTTAAAACTAAGCAGGGGAGATAGGAGATACAATTGGGATTTAATGATGATGAAAGGAAAAATATTGGAGAATTGCCCTTTTAAAATTGGATTGATTGGATATAGCTCTTATATGTGGGGGTAAGGAGTTCCATAGCCTCACAGTGTGAATGTAAAATAAACGCGAAGAATTGAGAAAATTACAGCGGTATGGTATTAGGCTGATGGTTCGTGATGACCGAGTGAATTTAAGCCTGTTATACAAATACGACGGACTTTGATTTATCATTATGTTATGTAAAAAGATACAGTTTCTGGCGTTGATATACTGTTGCAAGTCACAACCTAGCAAACTCCTAGTGTGTGCTGATATATGATCGTATCTACGAATGCCGTGGATGTAACGCACCGCGTCATTGAAGGCTACATTCAATTTATGCCGGGATAACGAGTCTAGACTACAATACACAACTTCGGCATACATTATGAGGGGCAGGATTAGTGTAGTTACTAATTTACGTCGTGTTTCCAATGGAGTGAAATAAGCACTAAGCCATAATTTGCGAAGGCATCCGTAGATACGACCAATGACTACGTTGGTGTGATTGTACCCAGACAGATTACGATTTATTGAATATCCTAGAATAGTGGATGATTCTACAGCTTTGATTTTGTTGCTATTTAAATATAGATCAGGTAGAAGATTAAGGTTAAATTTTTTGTGGGATATAGGAATTACCTGAGATTTTGCAGGATTTAAAATTAAGCCATTCGCAACTGACCAGGTGTAGATGCGCTTCAGATCATCATTGACGAGAGAAGCTAGTTCATTAAGGTTGGGGTATGGTTTTGCTAAATGTAATTGAACGTCGTCTGCATACAAATGTACTGTAGCATGATTGCACACAGACGGTAGGTCATTAATAAATGTGCAAAAAAGAATCGGTCCCAATATTGAGCCCTGGGGTACACCTTGCTTGATTTTCATTAGGGACGAACAACTTTCACCAGAAATGACCCTTTGCGACCTGTCCGAAAGAAAACTGTTTATCAATTTTACAGCCCCATCACTGAAGCCGAAATAGTTCTTAAGCTTCCAACACAGAATTTTGTGATTTACTTTATCAAAGGCCTTCGAGAAATCAAGCAAACAAAGAAATGAAACGTAGCCCCTGTCGAAATCTTGTCTTATTTCTTCTAGTAAATTGACCATGGCTGTTGAACAGCTGTGGTTAGCTCTAAAACCTGACTGTTGAGAACTCAATAACTTATGGATGGACAAGTGCGTTGTGATTTGCTTTGCGATAATTTTCTCGAAAACCTTAGATAAGCAAGGTAGAATGCTGATCGGTCTATAGTCGGAAGGAGATGTGGGATTAGCTTTCTTTGCGATAGGCAAAACTCTTGCACTTTTCCAGACCTGAGGAAAAGTTGATGTTATTATGCACCAGTTTATTACATGAGTGAGGTGGGAGACAATTTGCGGTAAGATGAGTTTTATGAAGCGTATAGGTAGGCCGTCTTCACCAATTGAATCTGACTTGATAGATGCAACGTGTTGAACAATTTCGTTTTCAGTGGCTACTACGAAGCCTTCCAGTCCTGGCAACGAGTGCACAGTGTTCTCATTCTGATAGAAATCGAAGTCGTTAGAACTGGAATCATCCCCTAGGAAGGTACGATTTAGTTCATCAGGATCAAGAACGCATTTGAAGTTGGAGCCACTGGAAACACCAATTTTACGCAAATTACTCCAGAGTTTCTTTGTAGGGAGGGATGTATTTAGTTTAGAAGCAAAATAATTTTTCTTGGAAGTTCGAAAAACGAGAGTTGCGTGGTTACGGGCAGCTTTAAATAAGGACCAGTTACCATTAGATGGCCTGCGCTTCCATTTACTAAACAATTTGTTCCTTCTTTTAATAGAACTGACTACTTCAGGCGTAAACCAGGGGCATGCTCTGTTTTGGATTTTTACTATTTTCGTTGGTACACAATGATCAAACAATTGTGTATTGCAGCCTGCTTGGTGAGATGCTCTTCTAAGACTTTGGCGGTAAGGGGGGCAGTGTCGCTATTGGGTTGTTTTGCTGCAGGTGAGGATGATTGTGCGGGTTGTGTAGGCGTTGATGGTAAGCCTTTTGAAGAGATTACTCTTGAGCGGAGGTTCGGAGCAGACATTGTGATGAACGAGAGAACTGCTTTTGCGTGGTGGTAGTGCAAAAGCAAAATAAAATGTCGACAGTAGCAATAAACGAATTATGGACCGGGAAACAATTAGTCTTTTTAAGCGGTATAATTAAAGTTTTTCGTTACACAGTAACCGGCCAATGGTTTATAACCACTGTGACTTAGGCTTTATGACAAGTATTTAGATTAATTTTCGATTAGCACACCGTATTAGCTCACTTTAGCTGGACGATTGAAAAACGCGTCTATTCGTGCTTACTGTTCATAGCTCATTCAATGATTTCAACTCTATGCGCAACTAAATTCTGCGTGGCTTAAAGGCATTACGTTTCCACCTTAGTGGGTAAATATAACCGAAATGTCAAATTAAAACAAACCTCTTATCATTTTGGCGCCAGAAATACCTCGTAACATCTAGTATTCCTTTCAAAATTGCACGAGGATGAAATGCTGGTAAGTAATTCCTTGGTTTTTCTTTTGCTAAAGATTTAATATGGCTACAAACTTTTACAAAGGCAGCCTAATAGTTTTTATTGTTATTTCGATTGAAGATGTTTATATTTTGTTTAGAGGTTT
Source organism: Cheilosia vernalis (assembly GCA_949126925.1). Lineage (NCBI taxonomy): Eukaryota > Metazoa > Arthropoda > Insecta > Diptera > Syrphidae > Cheilosia > Cheilosia vernalis. Next base: position 73,086,879 of record OX421358.1, read on the forward strand.
CGCAAGAATTTATATTTTTATTAATGCTTGCTGATAGAAGGTATTATCATTTTATGAATTTGTACTTATACTTTAATGAATACCACCTATCAGCATATCATGACATTAGAAGCAGTTAAAAATTCAAACGATAATAATCGTAAGAACTAAAACTTATTATTAATTCTAACGAAAAAAGGGTTTTTTGCTATGCAGATGTATTCTCGAGGAAAACTATTTGTAGAGCTTGCTCTAAGAAACCCAAAACCTGCAGAATTTTCTCTCGTCAAAACTGCAGATCCAAATGTTTTTATACATACTGTGGAATCTGTACAGTCTTCACACGATAATGGAAGTACTACAATACTAATCAAATCCATTGATTCAGTGAATCAAAATCAAACTAACGGTAAAGAATTGAATATTTTATAAATTGAATCTAATTCATGATATTAACAGGTAACCACAAAGTTTCCATAGAATCAATAGAAAGGGTGTCCTTGTCAGGAAACGAGATATCGAATTTATTTGTCCGTAGTGCAACTCATCATACAGAAAATTCGATGAATTCTTTAAAGGAATTTGAAAATGATTGCTGTTCTGATTATGTCAAAGATTGGACTTATGATTGTGATGAAGATCGCGCTTATGAAGAGCGCGTTGATGATTGTGATGATAAGCTCGTTGATAATTTGGATGAAGAGCGCGTTGATAATTGTGCTGAAGAGGTAGCTGATAATTTGGATGAAGACCGCGTTGATAATTATGATGAAGAGCTCGCTGATAGTTGTGATGATAACATTCTGCTAGATCGGAAGCGGAAGCGAAATGGCAGTCCTGACACGCAATCATGGAAACTAAAAAAAAAATCAGTTATTGAGAATGAAAGGTGAAGAATGCTTAGGTTATACCCGCAATAAGGGAGTTATTAAACATACAAAAAATAGGCCAGCAAGAAAAATGAAAGAATTCTGTAATTCGCCGTTATGTAGAAAAGCCAAAAATCGAAGCTGCTTTTTAATAAATGAAGAGCACAGAACCACAATTTTTAATAATTTTTGGAACTTAATGGATTGGAAGCAGAGAAAGGTTTTTGTTTGTGGGCATGTCTCATCGGTTCCAGCTAAAAGGAAGCAAACTGACTCGATTTCAAGACGGCAATATAGTTTGACTTACTCATTGCCATCAGATACTGGGAAAAAAAATGTTTGCCAAAAAATGTTTTTAAACACATTAGGTCTAGGAGCATGGTCTGTACAAAATTGGGTCAAAGAGGGTAAGTCTAATATGCACGCCTGTAAAGAGTTTAAGAAAAATCGTATAATACATCCAAGGTCAGCAACTGAAAAGAATTTCCTTGATCGCTTTTTAAATAGTCTTCCAAAGCTTCCATCCCATTATAATAGAAAAAATACTACAAAACTATTTTTAGAGCCGGTTTTTCATAACATGGTAGAACTTTATCAGTTTTACAAAATTGAATGCGAAGTCAACAATGAAAACTGCTTAAGCGTTACAAAGTTTACAAACGTTTTTAATCAAAAAAATATATCGTTATATCAAACTAAAAAAGATCAGTGTGATACTTGCGCTCAGTTTAAAGTTGGCACGCTATCATCGATCTTGTATGACGAACATCAGAAGGCTAAAAACAGAGCAAGGACTGAGATGCAAAATGATAAAGATTTGGCTGTGAATGGTTCGTGTATTGTTTTAACTATGGACTTGCAAGCAGTTAAAATTTGTCCATCCTTGCAAGTGAGCTCCGTACATTACAAAACGAAATTGTCATGCCATAACTTCATAGTTTTTGACCACAAAACGCATCATTTCATTTTCATTTCATTTATTTCATATCATTTCATTAAACAGCCTTACACTTCGTCGGCTGAGTTCTTAACTGTTCAATCTCCAATTTTTCCGAAATTGAGATTATTATTGATTCTTAGGTTTTTGGGGACGCTCTTTCGATTGGTGAAATCAGAAATTGTCTATCATTAATAGTTTGGGAAATAATTTTTTTATATTTTGTTCAATAGACCAAAAATACACGTTTTTTAGTCCACCGATTAGTTCTTAAATGTGCAAAGTGCCACTTTAGTGTCCGTTTGAACAAATTCACATGGAAAATGACAAAACGTCTAAATAATTCACATTTGTTCAATCTCCATATAAAATAACTTATTGTGGTGCTTCGTATGAATCTCAAAGCAGATGTAGTGGTAACGACATAGCTAGTGCACTAAACAAAATACTGAAAGCTGTAGTGGTGGTCAATCCAGATATACCTAACTGATATTATTCACTGGTCGGACTCCTGTATTCCGTAAAAACATAACTCGAATAATATCATTGGCAATATTCAAGTTCCTGGAAGAAAATCCACATTGAACAACGCTTTTCCGTACCGACATTCACACCCTTTGTTACTTATTCGTGAACTCAAGGACATGAATTACGCAAATGTGTCCTTAAAAATTATGCAGTGTGCGGTTTTTTTTAACTATAGCACAGCTACTAACGGCCCATCCCATGTACCATCTAGGAAAATTAGTTACGGTGAAGAAGCTAATATACTTACGTCGTGTTCGATTCGGCTTTTCAGATTTTGATCTGAGATTTCAGATTTCTGCAGGCAAACCGAACAAATCTGAATTTTATTGGTTTTTGTGTCATTAAATTGTCAGCAAAAATAAAACATTGTTGCACTTGCACTCGAAATCCATTTCAATTGATTTTCACACATTTATAGTACCTAATGCATTGCGAAATAATAAAAACTGGATCCCATAACGATTAACAATTCGTAACCGACGCCGTGAGTCATAAACATTGGTGTTGGTGAACGTTGGTGTAAAATCTGAGAAAAAATTGAGATTTCTCAAGCGATCTGGGATAAAAAAAAGATTTTTGTGGCATGTATGCAAAAAAAGATTGATCTATTTGCCCAACTGAAAACGACATTAGTGTTTCAATTATGCCACAACTTATTAAAAAGAAAGAGAGATTAAATAAATCAAATGATATAAAACGTGATCTGCCCAAAGTGCAACACAACGAAAGTGTTAAACTTACTTTCTAAAGAGAAAAATACTGATATAAAATCAATGCTCCCTTGGATGCCATTATGTGACGTTGAATTCTACACAATATTATTAACTTTTTAAAATAACTTTAAGAGTTCCTTTATTTATCCTCTTTTTAAGTTTTTTTAAGTTGATTGAATTTTGTTATTTACTTTTTAAAACTGAACTACCTCCGTACCTGAATTTGAAAAGACTGAATTATTCAAATAATAAAACAAATTCTTGAGTTTTCTTTTCTAAGGTGTAAGTCCATACATATTCATGTTGCTGCAGGAAGAGTGCTCTGTGTTCTTGTTTGTTCAATATCCAAAAAAATGTTCAATCTCCACTACTTTTCTCAAAGGTTTAGTATATGTATGGGGGCTTGTTCAATCTCCTTTTTGGATGATCTATAAAGATGTATTTTTTTTAAATTATTGTAAGACATTTAAAGTTCTTTCTGCTACTATTAGGATCAACAAATATATAGTTGTTCTTTCTTTTTTTGTTTGAAGACGATTGCATATTTAGGCAAAAACTTACAAGCTAAATTAAGACAAAAAGTCGTCTGCTGAACATTTTAAACTTTGGTAGATTAAACACTTAAGAACTCAGCCGACGACTTTAAGATACAATATCTTATAAAATAGCGTAAGCTTCAATAAGAATTATAATAAATTATAATAAATTTGAGTCGGTTGTTGGGAAACAATTGGAATTTGATATAATTAATTACAATAAATACAATTATTGTTATAGTTCAACTCGGTGATTAAAGAAAAACTAACAAAGCAAAAGAAAAAAAAAACACCAAAATAACAAAATTGAAATAGATAAAAACGTACCTAAAGAAAAGAAGAAAAAAGAAGAGAAAAAAAACAAAATTATAAGGCTTGTCTACATCATCATCAGTAAAGCGTTTCCAGATAATGTCGGAGCTCCTCCCTGAACAGAGACGCACAACTTATCAGTCGAACAGAAAGGGGGAGAGAATTCCACAGCCGGACTGCAGACACAAAGAATTGTCGGGTTGATACTAGGTACGTATGTCGAACTGGTACCAGGTTGCATGATCTTTTAGAGCGCGTCGTACAAATCCTATTGTAAAGGTTCGTTGGTTGATGTGTTTGCATTACATTATGAAGCAAGGCTAATGTTTTAAATTTGAAAAGGTTTTCCAGCGTTACGCCATTTATTTGCTTAGTGAAGTGAGATATGCGGTCGTGTTTTCTCAGTCCAAAGATATAACGCGCAATACTATTATATGCCACATTCAATTTTCTTTTATGTTCTTGATCGCAATTGCTGAAAATTTCACAACCGAAAAGCATTATTGGTATGACTAGTGTTTTGGCTAAAATAATTCTCGTTTTCAGAGGTGTTATTTTTTGACTTGCCCATAGCATACGTAGGCATCCATAAACCCTTCCAACTGTCAATCGGATGTGATAATTCCAGGAAAGTGTCTTGTTGAATGTAATACCCTGATTTTTCGCTGAATCAACGAATGGTATGGGCGAGCCGTTTAGGTACACATTAGGAAAATAGGAGGTATCGATGGGTCTTCTAGAGATTACCAAACATTTTGACTTAGTCCCACTAAGGCAGAGACCATGCGATCGCGACCAGCACAGAATCCTGTTGAGATCTTCATTTAACTCAAGTGCAGCATTTTCCGCAAGATCCAAAGGAAAGCTTTTCCGCACCTGAACATCATCAGCATACATGTCGATCAGGGAGTTAACGGTACACGAGGGGAGATCATTAATGTACATAGGGAAGAACAACGGGCCTAATATGGAGCCTTGTGGAACGCCTTTGATCAGTGGCAGAAATCGCGAAACACAGTCATTCGATACAACAGCTTGGTTTCTGTTACGCAGGTAAGATGATACCAGATTCAGGGAGGATGGCGAGAAGTTGAATTCACTCCTGAGCTTGCTACATAGAACAGTATGGTCTACTGTGTCGAATGCCTTAGAGAAGTCTAATAAAACGAGAAAAGTTACATTATCTTTGTCAACGGCTTGTCTAATGTCTTCAACAACATTAATTAAAGCAGTTGTACAGCTATGCTTAGGACGGAAACCAGATTGATTTGCACAAATCAGGTTGTTGTATTTCAGATGTCTTTGTATCTGTGATTTTAAAATTTTTTCTAAAACCTTTGAAAAAAATGGTAAAATAGCGATTGGCCGAAATTCGTTCTGATTTTTAGGAACAGGTATGATTTTTGCACTTTTCCAGCTTGTAGGAAAAACTCCCGTCATGATGATAGTGTTGAAAAGATGCGTTATTGATTTTAGTATATAAGGAAGGATAGCTTTTGCGAAAATTGGATTAATTTCATCAAATCCAACAGACTTAATTGAAATACAGCTTTCTAAGACATCCGAATCATCAACAGCTGCAAAGCTAAAACAAGGAGGTGAATTATTATTGTTTAAGCTATTAATACTTGATACGGATAAATGAGGACCATTAATGGTAGGGGAAGGAAGAGAGGTACATTTTATATTGAGATCATTGGGATCAATGCTAGCTTAGTTGACTACTCGTATTTGTTTGTTTACCAATTTCAATACTTTTGATGTTCTTCCAAAGCTTATGCTTGGCCTGAGAGGGATTTAGCCGAGGAGCATAAAAACGTCTTTTTGCTTCACGTATTTCACAAGTTACCCTATTTCTGAGAGATTTATAAGCATCACAGAGTACATCTAGACCAACGCCTCCAACGCTTGTAAGCCTGATCACGCTCTTTTATTAGACACTGGATTGTGCGTGTGAACCAACAAGGGTTCACTGATTTAGACAAGGTTTTGAGTGGCACATGGATATTAAAAAGATTGCGAATATTACCTTCGATGAAGGCTAATTGGTCATCTACCGAAGTCATTGTATACACACTAAACCATTAAACTGATCTAAGATCATCCTCTAACATAATCTGGTTGACACTCTTGAAGTCACGAAAACTAAAGGATTTGGTCAAAATGATAGGTTCGCACTCAAAGGTAAGATGTATCAGATCATGGCGCGAAAAGCATGGTGCTATAATTTGATTAAAGTAAAGGGCTTTATAAATATGACTCACGAAGAATACGTCCAGAAGGGTGCTATTAGTCTCAGTGAAGTGAGTAGGTGATAATATATTTACTGGAAACAGGTTAAGCGTACTAAGGCTATCAACAAGAGTGTTACGTGTACCTGCAAAAGGAAAACAACATGTTCGACTTTGAACTTAAGACAGTGATGATTAACCGATACAAAAGAAACTTTATGTAAATTTCAACGGAATAAAACAACTGCTTCCTTAAACGTTATAAACTGAATTCTTTATTTTACAGCAATATTTCTTCGCTTTTATACATAATTTTGTTTACATGGTGCATCGGCGAAGTGACAGCTGATTGTTGATGTTTTCTAGCTGGTTGAATTGGTGCGTTCCGCGGTATTTTTCAGCTGGCTTGATGGATGCATTCAGCGTCGTTGATTATGCAATCAACATTCTCCCCCCACCGATGAGCGATGATCATCAACATCAAATTATCTGCTACAAGTTTTGTTTGCCTCACTGTACTATACTCCACAACTTTCCTTTAAACCAGTGTATAAGGTAGTTACATACATAGATTTTCATGTCTCAGTACATGAAAAGAAAAGATAAGTGATTAATTTGCGTACATACAGACAAACAATAACAAACACAAACCACAGTAATGAACGATAAACAGAAATTCTCCGAAATTCCAGTTTCTTTGCTTTACGCGAGCTACCGTTCTTGCGCTCTCGCCATAGCTGTTGACATCGGGATCGCGACGGTGATGACGATTGACGATATGCTGTGTGAGTGCGACTCTTTGCTCTTCGGTGTACGGTAGCGAGCGGTGCAGTGTGTATCGACAAAAAATCAATCAGTTGATTTACAATCGATTTACATACGTTCGGTTTTGGTGTAGGCATGAATTTAATCGAGTGTTTATATTTAAATTTTTATTTAAGTTGATTTGTGGTGTGTAAAGAAATTCATGTGAGTGTTAATTAATAATAATCTTAATTAAAGTTCATTTTATTTTACGTTGAGTTGTAATTATGTTGAATTCGTGTTGTTGTTTTATTTTATTAATTTGTTGTAATTGCATGCTGGGTTTGATGTGCATAGATATGTGTGTTTTGTTTTTCTCGGTTGTGTCTTGTGTGTCGTGTTGGTGTTGGGTGCCTTTGATTACGTTGGTGTGGATCCCTCGTTGGTGTGCATTTTGTTTTCCCTGTTGCTTGTGACGAAACAAGGGGAAGTGGACTGTATACTTTCTAGTGTTTTAGTTGGGTTTGGAATTAGTGTGTGCATGAGATCGCTACCGTTTTCCATGTTGGTTGAGTGATTTATTTTCAATCAAACCTTTTATTTGTGTTGTGTTGTGTTATAATCGGTATGAACACAGTAGGGTGCATGAGTTTTCATACGGATTTGAGGTGAGTTTTTATACAGATTAGTTTATATGTGAAGATTTTTTGTTTTATAAATGATTTTAAATTCTGGGTAGATTAATATTATTTAGCAGCGGCGTCGCGTGAATTACTTAGATGGGTGTGCAATTCTTTAAAATTATATATTTTATAAAAATACGGATTTATTTATTGTTTTCTTAATTAATATAAAAAAAAAAAACAATAAAAAAACTCCATTGTTCAAATTAATAATAGGACAAAAAAAAGAAGCAAAAGCACCGCACGAAACTGCAGCCACTTATACTACCTAAACGAAAAGCAAAATTCGTTCATTCATTCATCGCGATCGACTGTCGTGCACTCCTTTTTTTTGCACGAGCGTCGATGTATTGCATGTATATTTGACTTATGACGCTTTATGGAAACAGAACAAAACAAAAGAAAATAATGAATATTCTGTGTGCACAGAAAACGAGTGCACGAGTTCACTACAAGTTCATCAAAGTAAAGCGACATATAGCAGCTAGTAGGTAGCAGGTACGGCGTGCGGGTGACGAATGACGATGGGGATGAATTCTTGTAGCTGAAGGAAGGTATATAGTTCGGAGTTGGATGAATTTATTTGATGAATACGTGCACAGCCAGATTTCGTGCGAGTTTATTGTTTTTCTCTTTGTTTCTCAACGATGAAGGAATTTTGAAAGAAAAATTAGGAAGGATGAATATGAGTATTATTATAGTAGGCTGTGTGGTGGAGGTTTTATGGGATGTGTAAAGTGTAATTGAGCACATCATATTTATGTGTGTTATTGTTATTTGAGTGTTCGATGAGTGATTTTTTTGGTTAGACCAGGGTGTGCAATGCACACCTTGCACACCCTAACGAGACGCCACTGTTATTTAGCGTTGTTACAAGGGAGGGGGCAAAGTTTTGTAATAGGTCTTTTGGCTTCTCCTTGATGCGTTTTAACTTTTACCACTCTTATTAATTTATCTGGTCCCGGGTAGGTTTCGACTATGCGACCTAGACACCATTTTGCAGGGGGAAGTCGCTCGTCTCTGATGAGTACCAAATCACCTTCGGTCAGCTGTGGCTGTGGTTTTAACCACTTTGGACGATGTTGGAGACGACTCAGGTACTCAGTTTGCCATTGCTTCCAGAATGTCTGCAAATGAGCTTGAATAGTCTTCCATCGGTCGGTCAAATTCAACTTTCCAATAGTCAGGTCTGTTTCAGGAATTGTAAATAGACTTTCTCCGATGAGAAAGTGTGCCGGTGTTAACGCCTGAAAGTCCGAAGGGTCTTCCGTTAAGGGACAGAGAGGCCTCGAATTAAGACACGCTTCAACTTGTATTAAAAGCGTGGCGAGCTCCTCGTACGTTAAGGTCCCATTTCCTACAATCCTTTTTAAGTGGAATTTAACGCTCTTTACTCCCGCTTCCCACAATCCTCCAAAGTGGGGAGAAGCGGGGGAATGAAGTTCCACTTTGTTCCTTCGGTTGCTAAGACGTTGGCTATTTCGTGGTAATCATGTGTTCCACTTTTCAGGAGACGACGCAGCTCAGCGTCAGCACCCACAAAGTTCGTGCCACAGTCGCTATATATCTGGGCGCAGACGCCACGCCGCCCCGCGAATCTCCGAAAAGCGGCTAAAAATGCCTGACTTGTTAAGTCACTGACAGCTTCCAGGTGAATTGCTTTGGTAGCCAAGCAAAAGAAAAATGGCCAAGTATCCTTTGTGGCATTTAGCTCCACGACCTTTCCACGCTCTGATATTGATTGGGCCTGCATAGTCAACACCGGTATGAGTGAAAGGTCTTGACATTGTCACTCGAGGTGCAGGTAATTGACCCATCAGCTGTTGTGACGTCTGGGCGCGGAATCTGTAACATGTGACGCAACTATGGACTTGCTTTTTTACTGACCTTTTCAGCTTGAAGATCCAGAATTTGGTTCTTAGATGCGCCATCATTAACTGAATCCCCCCGTGTAATAATTTTAGATGTGCATCACGTATAATTAAGGTGGTTAAATGGTTACTTGGGTCTAGGATAACAGGGTGTTGTTGGTTGTACGGGATGTTCGCCTGGCTGAGTCTACCGCCGACTCGGATTACACCGCGACCGTCCATAAATGGACTTAAAGATCCCATCCCTCTTGTCTTGGTGATGCCATTTGGGAACATCTGCCTTTGTGCAACCCGGATCAGCGATGTCGTGGCTTCTTCGAGTTCCGTTGGTGTAAAGCTTTTACCGGTGTTGTCTTTTCGTAGGCTTCGTGCGTAGTTGGAGAATTCGTGATGGTGTTGACGAAATATATTTATTAATCTCTGGCAATACGCAATAATCCTTACCAACCTTTGGAACATTGAAGCCTTATTAATGGTACGCAGAATTTGGTTGTCTTCTGTTTCCAGTCGGAAACAACGCGTGCGTTTTTGTCCTTCCTCGGTTGAAAAATTCGTTGGCTGAGTCGGCATCTGAAAGTCCCACGATGAATGCAGAAATGTCGGTCCATTCCACCATAAACGCTCATGTATTAGCGCCGAGGGCAGTACTCCTCGGGAAGCTAAATCTGCTGGATTCTGTTCTGTCGGAATGTGCTTCCAGATGGACGGACTCGTTAGCCGCTGAATTTCTCCAACTCGACTCGCTACAAATGTTTCTAATCCCGATGGCAGCGATTTTATCCAGCAAAGAGTAATTGTTGAGTCGGTCCATGCATGAACCTTTGCTTCTGTTACGTCAAGAATTCTTATGACGTGGCTGAGAAGCCTTGCTAGAATGAGTGCACCGCATAGTTCCAGTCGGGGAATGCTCACTGGCTTAAGTGGGGCGACGCGAGTTTTAGAGAATAGGAGATTCATGTGGACCGAACCTTCTTCACCCAAAACTCGTATATATACAACGGCACCGAATGCCTTCTCCGATGCATCTGAGAAGCCGTGTATTTCAACCTCCTTGAAAAATTGACCAGACTGAACCCATCGAGGTAACCGGATCCTGTTTATAGCCTCCAAGTCTTGGAAAAACAAATCCCAGCTCCTTCCCAGTTCTTCGTCGATCGGTTCGTCCCACGTCATCTTCTTTGCCCAAAGCACCTGCAGAAAACATTTTGCTTTGATCACGCATGGAGAAATCCACCCCATTGGGTCAAAAAGCCTGGCTATGGTGGAAAGGATAGACCTTTTGGTTGTTCGCGGATGACTTGGTGGAGAGTAGCTGTAAAGAAAGCTGTCTGTTTCAGGGTGCCAGTGAATTCCTAACATCTTTAGTTGTCCCGAGCCTTCTGAAGGGAATGAAAATGTTGTCTCCCTTTCTTCAAACGGAACCTCCTTTAATAGGCTCACATCGTTGGACGCCCACTTGCGTAAATTCAATCCTGCTGATCCCAGTGTCTTCTTCACTTCATTTATCTTCCTTTCAGCTTCTTCAGTGGTATCCGCACCAGAAATGAGATCATCAACATACATTTCATCTCTGATCATCTCCGCCGCTCGTGGAAATTGAGGCTGCACCTCCATTGCCAGCCAGTTGAGAGTTCGGATGGCCAAATATGGAGCAGATGCTGTGCCGAAAGTCACTGTCCTCAAGCGGAACATTTTAATAGGCTCAGCTGGATCCTTTCGCCACAATATCAACTGGTAAAATGAATCCTTGCCCGTTACCCAAATTTGGCGGTACATTTTCTCGATATCCGCTGTAAAAGTGTATTTATACAGCCTCCATCTGAGAATGACGTCAGTGATGTTGATCTGTAGCGCCGGTCCAGTCATAAGCCTATCGTTGAGTGACGTTCCGTCGGATGTTTTAAAAGACGCGTCAAAAACTACTCTCAACTTGGTCGATGAACTGCTTTCCTTTATAACGGCATGGTGAGGCAGAAAATAATGTGGGATGCTTTCCAACATTGACTCGTTTACCTCACTCATGTGACCCATCGAAAGGTACTCTTCAATGCACTTTGCGTAGTCCTTTTGAAGTTCTTTGTTTTTTGATAGACGTCCTTCTAGCTGCTTGAATCGTTGAAGAGCGCCTTCTCTTGAGCGTCCGAGTATTGGATGAATGTTTCCCTTGAAAGGAAGGGCTACGCGTTTGACGTTTTTCAAAAAATGTTCTTCGCATGCGACGTTTTCTGGAGTCTCTGGGATTTGGAATGGTGCTTCTTCCAGCTCCCAGAATTGGCGCATGACAGCATCCAGAGTGCAAGTTTGATGGAAACTCTTGACAGGCTGTAACGCGAATGGTGTACGTCCAAAGAGAATCCAGCCAAATTTGGTGTTTTGAGCAACTGGCAAATTGGTACTAGTCGGCTTTATTAATTCTGGCAAGAGAATGTCAGCTAGTACGTCGCTACCTAACAACAAGTCAACCTTGGCTGGCTTAAAAAATGATGGGTCGGCTAAGCTCAAGCCGTCGAGATGTCTCCAATCAGCAACCGGAAGGGTTCGGGCCGGAATATGCCCAGACAGCGACTTATAGACGAGCGCTTGTGTGTTGACAACAAAGGTTGAGTGGTGGGACCCAATCGTAATATCAACGATTTTGTTACATGTGCCGCTGTTGACCATACCCAGCCCGGACACCTCGACAAAGGTTGATTTGTGCCTCAAACGGAGTAATTGAATTGCCGACTCAGTGATAAAAGATGCCTCAGAACCAGAATCCAATAATGCACGAAGTGAAACAACTTCCCCAGACGAACCGCTGACCTTGACAATAGCTGTGGCCAACATCACTTGGGTGTTCGTGTGTGGCACAGAATGGTATGTGTGGACGGATTTGCTGCAACACGGCTGATCTTCGATCGTAAGTTGAACATTCGATGCATCTCGTTGATTTGGAGGTTGTCGTTCCGTATTTGGTGGCTTGAAACTCGGAGCATTGGGATTAATAATAGAGGTAAGACAATTTGTATTATGCTGTTGAGAATTTTGATTAAAACCTGACGTATTACAGGGATGAGAGTGGGACATATGATTAGTTTGTGGAGACGAATTGTGTAACAACGAATGATGGGGCTGTTGACAATAATAACATTTACGGCTACTTGGACAGCTTTCGGACAAATGGCTATAAGCTAAACAGTTTCTACACAAACCTAGCCTAGAAATTGCTTGGCAGCGATCGTTGATGCTCATTTTCAAAAAACGGTTGCATTTGCGGATAGCATGTTGACCCCTATCGCAAAGCTTACAGGCAAACTTAAATTTGGTAGCCTGCGCATGAAAAGAGTTTCGTTGAGGAACCTTTTTGGATGATTCTAATGGTGTTTTGACCTGCTGGTAGCAGACTGCCTCCAGAGTGCGGAACCTGGATTCCAGAAACTGTTTAAATTCCGCAAGCGTCGGTAGTTCTTTAGTGTTCTCCTTGGATCCGAGCTTTTCCTCCCACAGCTGCTGCGTTTTCGGCGGTAACTTTTGCAATAAAACGTATATTATTATCGCATCCCAATGCTTGACTGGCACCTTCAAGTTGCTGAGACTATTAACAATTTCAGTTGAAGTATCTAGCAGTTCCTTGATGGCTTCGGCTCGTTCCTGAGTTATAGACGGTTGGTTAAAAAGGCACTTCAACTGCGTATTAACCAAGAAGCGCTGATGGTCATACCGATCTTCTAAAATAGCCCACGCCTTAGCAAAATTGCCATTAGAAATAGGTAAATGCGACAATATTTTTTCAGCTTCGCCTGAAATACTGGTTTTGAGATAATGCATTTTCTGTATTTCAGACAACGACGAATTATGGTGAACCAGGGAAACAAAAAGATCACGAAAACCCCTCCAAGATTCATAATTCCCTTGAAAAACAGGAATCGGAATGTTTTTCAGCTTGATGTCTGAGTTGCTGAGACAAAGTTACATTCGCGTCTGTCGGTACAACGTCAGCCTTAGATTCGACTACCTTCACCTTGTCCATTGCGTCTAGAAGACTCGCACGGTAATCAAAATATAATTCGCGAATCTTTTCGTAACTCTCCTCTAATGCGACGCTTTTATCCTCTTCACCATCAGACAGTGACCCTATGCTTTTCTCATAAACCTCTTCTGCCGATTGCATGGATTTCTCCAATAACGACAAACGACCAGACGAATAATTTGCTGTACGAGCCGAGGAACCCTTTTTGCCGAAATTTACAACATCTTTCTCCAACTGATTAAGTGCTCGTGTAAGTTTATTTTGTTTCATATTGTTTAAATTTGGCTTAATTTGCAGATAAACACACAAAAATAGTAAATGTGAATGCAATTACTTGCAAATTCCAGAGAGTTCGGGTCCAATAGGTCGATTTGCTTAATCCTTGAATCGTTGGCCTGAAGGTGACGGCAGCACAGAAAACAGCACCCAAATACTTCAATAATTCCTTTGAAGACTGTAGAAAATCCAGTTGATAATTCAAGCACACAAATTGCACACACAAAAGGCAATGAGATTATCACAACAACAAATCGTTAAGGCAAGCGCGTTGTGCAGTGTTGAGAAATTAAATTTTCTTTTAAATCCGGCTCGTGGACCAAAATGTTCGACTTTGAACTTAAGACAGTGATGATTAACCGATACAAAAGAAACTTTATGTAAATTTCAACGGAATAAAACAACTGCTTCCTTAAACGTTATAAACTGAATTCTTTATTTTACAGCAATATTTCTTCGCTTTTATACATAATTTTGTTTACATGGTGCATCGGCGAAGTGACAGCTGATTGTTGATGTTTTCTAGCTGGTTGAATTGGTGCGTTCCGCGGTATTTTTCAGCTGGCTTGATGGATGCATTCAGCGTCGTTGATTATGCAATCAACACAACACATTAGAAACACAATAAGGAACCTAATGCCGACGGGGGGTTGGTTCGAGTACCTGGCTACTACACCAGGCAAGAAACAACCCCAATGGCAAGGTAACGCACTCACCGGGATGCGCCAGCGCCAAAGACTATAAGTCCGTGCTACCTACTGCTTCTACTAGGAAAACACATCATCAAATGGTTTCAACCGGCTCGCCACCGTATCCGCTGGTGGTTGGTTATGTCACCATTCGATGAAGGTTTTCCGACCCCAAAGATTAGAGATGCATTGCCTCCAGTAGTTTCATTCGCCTAGTAAATTTAGACAATCATAAAATTGAAATAAACTGGAAAATAACAAAAATTAAATAAATTACCTGTGGTGCAAGTCCAAACGCGTGTTGTCCATCTTGTATTGCCGATTCGTTTTGACATTTATGGAGTGTTTCGTGTTTGTGTTGTATTCAACATGCAATACTTACCTTTGTCCCGATCCCACTCCTAATCGTCAACACTGGCTATCTCTGTCTCCCACTTCGTTAGTGGTTGTCGCAAATTTTCAGCGAAGGCCAAGTCACAATAGACAACGAAATGATATTTTATTATAGGGAAACGGAATTAGACCAATTAAAGTTTAAATTATGTAGTTTATTTTATGTCGCGTAAAATAAGATTATGTATTAGTGTTAAGTATTTAAATGTTAGTTTCATAAATGACCAGGGTAAATCGGGTAAGAATTGGAAGGTCTTGATTTTATGTGTGAATAAGGATGGAATGGGATAAGATGATACTAGGTGGGCAACTGTGATCGGAGCCAATCTCACTCATTGAAGTAGGAAAGGGAGAGAGAACAATTGAGAAGGAAATTATCCCATACACTCAATGATTCGCCCGTTTCAAACGGCCGGCGTGGTGCCGTGAACACAATTGAATGCAGAAGCACTCAATAAAAGAAAGAAGAAGACAACCGAAAAGGGCATTGACACTTACCCGATTACAGACTATGTAGGTCATTAGCAATCGTAGCATCATTACGAAACAGCTGTGTCGGTCAATAGAGTTGCCGAGTCGTGGTGTGGTATCATTCCCACAAATATAAATTTTCAACGCGAAACTTGCAATTGCAATACAAAAAGTTCGCGTCAATATAATTCAATAGAATTTTCGCAAAATCACCAGAAAGAATTGGAGCATCAGAAACAAATATATTTAGGTAATGAACTACAACCTTATGGTTTTAACCAACAATTAGATACAGTTTTTTTGATTAAACAGAAAAGGCTAAGCCGAGGGGAACAGGCATCAGACCCAAAGGAAATCCCCAACGGGGAAGGGATAAAATATCCTATCAGTTAGGCAGAGGTACGTTTGCTTTAGTCATGGAATTGGACGATCTATAGAGTTTATTTCCCCGTACAGGTACTGGATTGAGGCCACCGGTCGTAGAAAGACGATCCAGACCTCTGCAATTTTTCTCTGTTCCCTCCAAGCGTCAAACTCGCCTCCAACTACGTCTCCTATACGGATATCAACGCCGCTCTAAGTTCGAAGCTATCGACAGGCGGCTCACTAGAAACCGTGGGAGGTCACGTATTTCGGGTGGGCAGTGTAAAGGCTTGCGCAACGGCCACAAGAACCGTATGGTCGGACAAAGCTCCAACGGATTTTCCCTCTAAGGTCATAGAGGTCATAGTGCAAACTGCGAACAACAACAATACCAACAAAAAGTCCCTCACAGAGGTCAAATAAAGGACAGTTTTTTTTTTTGATTTGTGAGCGAGTGCGCGAAAAATTGAATTTTAAATTGTTTTAAGAGTTTTTTTTTACATAATCTTAGTTTTTTTTAAATAATCTTAGTCTTAATCAGTGAAGTTGCCAAGTGATCTATTACTAAGCCATTCGGGCGCGAAAATAGGATTTTAATCTCCATTTAAGGGTGTTCTTTTTTGAAAGCGACGATTTCTCCCAGTGCTGCGCGCAGGACGACGAGGGATCCTCACCACCTTTCGCCACGTAAGTCATTTTTATATTTTTTTTTTTTTTGAATTTTAAATTGGAATCGAATGAAGTATAGTTTTAAGATAGATTTAATTTTTTTATGGGTTTATAATAATAATAGTTGGCGCAACAGGTCTGTAGGGACCCAGGGCCTAGCTTCTCGCAACCATTCGTTTTGTGTTAGTTTTTAATTTTTTTTGGAACGAATGGAAGGGATCTACAATTTTACGCCGGTTCCAAACGGGCCGATTGAGAAGCTCTTTCATGACAGTTATACTCTCGGATGTTTGTCAGACGTTCGCGAGAGGTGGCGCAGTGAAAAAAAACCCTGAGTTGGAATTTGGTTTTTTTGTGGGATTCGAACCTGAACCTGGTTCCAGTGTTTGAAGGGGCTGTCTCCGATTTCTTGGCCAAGGAGATAGCCAAGGATATGCCTTTTATGGCATGGGGTGGGAAGGCCGCGCTGGTGCCAACATCATCAGGCACATCTCCGGGATAAGACGAACCTGTACTGAGGAACGACAGTGGGAAGCTGGAAAGATGCTATGTTATATGTTAGATTAGGGATAGATTAGTGCGTTCTTTTGGTGTCGGGTATAGTTTAGGTTAGTTTAAGGTTTATATTTCAAAGCATCTGACTTCCCACCCTTGTATCTCGGTATAGGCATAGGCACTATTGAGCATTTCCTTTCCTCTTTTCTATATTCTCTTCTTTTCTCTTTAGATTCTATCTTTTTTGGTCCGTCCGCCGTCAAGTAACGTTAGATCTCCTACTATCCTTTTATTTTATTTTAAGGCACGATTTTTTTGTTAAGGACAGGTGGCTGGTGTGCAGGGGAGACAAGAACTACCCCGTCCGACGAGTTTAGCCGTGCAACCGCGAGCGTGCCTCCGTCCTCCTCCGCCATGCCAAAGATGCCTCTGTGGCCTAACCTGAACTCCTAACAATGGCGCCCAACGTAATTTAACCGAAAGTCCAGTTGAGCTTCCAAGGGGACGATCTTTACTTACAAAGGTCGTCGCCTTGGACTCACAACAGATTTTTTTTTGATTTTTTTATTAGTTTTCGCGAATTAGTTTACTTTTCCAATATCTTTTAACATTTTACTTTTCTATCTCTCTCTATTGCTCAATGACCGTTTATGCTCAGAGTGCAGATCATAGACCGAGGACGGCTGTCCTGTCCGTAGGCCACGAGCCAAAGGATAATGTGAGGTAGTCCAGAATCTATGTTAGTACGAAGAGCGGGACGAAGCGGAAAGATTAAAGCTCTAATAGCTGTCCGGAGGGCAAGAACTACTAGTTCGGTTCTTCGTGAGGCTGGAGCCTTGATCTGGAAGCTTCGTTCATGTTGGGGATATGTGCTGAATAGCCTTACCAGCCTGGTATCGGGTTCAACTAGGTAACAGAAGTGGATAGGTTGATGTCCTCGACACTCGTCGGATTCCGGAGAACCAGTCAAAGACGGACTTAGGCAACTGACTGACTGATAACTAGAACATACAGACATTACTCGACGACATGACCGACGATAGAACTTCAGCGGAAGAGTACAGGAAAACCGGAAAAGTGATCCACACACCATCACATAATTATAAACACATTTCTCAGAAGAAACACAAACTTTCAGTTTACAAATACAACATAAATATTTGAATTCTAATCAATTTTCTTATAGGATTGAAAGATTGAATTTTCCATTTTTTTACTTTTCTTAGTGAATTATTCCTAAATAATTATAATAAGAATTGAATTACACAATCCTAGTTAAGTCAGACAAAAAAAAAAAAAAGAACACTAATCAGGCAAACAAAATGTCTAACAAGGATAGCAATAAAGGGGCTATTCCAAAAACGTCTCAGCCAGAGAAGTCCCATAGGCCCGCGACCAGACAGTGGCAGCAAAGGCAGAAAGAGTTAGAGAAAGATAAAGAGGGGAATGTAGGGCAGAGACAAGAAACGTGGAACGAAAAGGTCTATGACATGAATTTATCTGGTTGCGAGATACCATTTTGGGACCCGTCACCTGCGATTACCCAAAGTTTAAACTATATAGAGGATGAACGAGACATGAGTTCTGGCCAAGTTCCACATGCCAAAGCCTCGGTTTCGAAGGGGAAAGAGACAGGGAAAACTCTCCCTATTATATTAGAGCAAGTCGAACTGCCTTCACGGCAAAACTTGACTGAGCTGATAGAGCAACCGGCAGTCTCCAATGAGCTTTCTCCAAAGGCTAACTCTAATGCTCAGGTAATCCTAACTACAGAACGGCGACAGGACGAACAGACAGATACACATGAACAAACCGACCAGGTAGAGCAGACCACAGTGACCGACCAAGACGAGATAGACGAATACATCGACTTGGCAGAAGTTCAGGCAGAAACCGAACTCCAACTACAACAACTAAAAGAGCAGCAACTGCTTCAAGCCAGACTCTACAAAGAACAAGAGGAGCAGAGACAAAAGCTCATACAACTCCAAGAACAGCAGAAGCAACAGCAAATGCTGCTTCTAAAACGACAACAAAAACAAAGACTAATAATACAAAAAAAAACAAGAATTGCAACGAAAACAACAACAATTTCAACGACAACAGACTGACGAGACAGGAGATGAAGATACTCACAGCAAAGTAGTTAGTTGAGGAGAATAAGCGAATCTTACGACATATAAGTAGCTTAATTTCTGAAGAAGTAGGGCGCAGCGAGGAACGGTTTATAGGGGGATTAGCTAAGAGCCTGGGCGAGGTCATGACCAAATTCAACGAGGGCATGAGAACGATGCAGGAGAAGCTCACCGAAATAGACAGTCGGTGGCAAGAACCTCCAAGGTCGTCCGAACGCCGAGTAAGGGTAGAAGGTACCGCTCAGAGCGCAAATCATAGGGAATCAACGCCAACTTTGAGTGGAGAGGGGATAAGTCGAAGGCCCGAGGTTTGGCGTGAACAGCTATCACCGCGCTTTTCCCAGAAAAACCCGGATATTCACAAGTGGGGTATCAAATTCGATGGGTCGTCCAAGTCCATGACTGTAGACAGCTTCTTGTTTAGGATAGAATCCCTGCAGAAAAAAAATGGGTTAACTGATGATCAGCTATTTACCAACTTCCATCACCTAGTGACAGGCCCTGCAGAGCGATGGTACTGGGAGTATATGGAAGAGAAGGGGAATGACACAATGTTGAGCTACCTAGACCTGAAACTCGATCTGATCGATCAATTTAAAGATAAGAAAAGGGATCACGAGATATTGAGAACCATAATGGATAGACGCCAGCTACCCCATGAATCGTTTGACGACTACTATAGCGACATACGTACCTTGACTCTTCAGATGCGAATCAGACCGGATGAGCAAGACCTCGTAGCAATACTCAGACAGAATATTAAAGATAGAGTAGCCAGCCTAATATTTGGGTGTCACATCAGGACAATGCACGAGCTTAGGGAAGAATGTAGACGTGCCGAACGGCACATGTCGGCGAGAGACATTAGGAGTAGACGAAACATTAGTGAGGTAGTTGAGGATAAAGATGAAGAGAGAGACATAGAAGTAGATAGTAAAGACGACGATGTAGAATTGGCTGCACTTCTACACAAGCGGCTTAATAGCCCAGCCAATCACTCCAACCTGGAGAGACAAACGAATGGCAATAATAGAGAGTATAAGCAGCAAGTTAGGCTTCGAGATACGGCGTATACCGCGCCGACATGTCAATCGACTTTCCACACATTGACATGTTTCAGTTGTGGCCAAGGTAGCTTGGCGTTTAACTGTGCTAAATGCCAGGAAAACCTCAAAGTCGACGGTGCGTCCGGGTCCAGCCAGTCGATGACGAATCCAGTCCCGGGGACATCGAAAAACAACGACCAGTCCGAATTTTAAAAAGGGACCCGAACTTCGAGGATCACACCTCAGTGAAAAGGGTAGCCCCTATAAAGAGCCTACATCAACGACTGCAAGAGTATGATGAAGCTAGACGACGAATTTTCGGAGAAGAATTGACGCAAACTAAAAGAAGTAGGAATTTTCACAAAATAGCTAGGTTAAGGGAGAAGTGTGCAATATTTAGGCGACGTAGAAATAGGATAGAAGCTACAATTTTAAATACATCAGACGACAATAGACCTTATGCAAAAGTCACTATATGCGGGGAAGAGATCCTCGGCTTACTAGACAGCGGGGCCTCTATTAGTTGCTTAGGCAAGGGGGCACTAGAATTTTTAAAGAAACACGACATAACTATGACAAAAATGGCTACAGATATTAGGACAGCTGACGGTAATAGTCAGCGCATTCAGGGACGATTCAAGACTCATCTTTCATGGGGTAGCAAAGTTAAAGAATTAGAGTTATACGTCGTCCCAAGTCTGCAACAACAACTATACTTGGGAGTCGATTTCTGGAGTGCGTTCAGGGTCGCTCCCAACATTATAAACGAACTTGACCTTCCATCACCGACTGTAGAGAGTCCTCCGGTACAGGCACTGACGCCAGCTCAAACTCAACGTTTAGAGCAGATAAAGCAGCTGTTCCCATCTTTCGCAGAGCGGGGACTGGGTAAAACGAATCTCGAGACTCACATAATTGAGGTGGATGACGACACAATACCCATAAAGCAGAGACATTACCCGATCTCGCCTGCCATACAAAAGTTGCTCTTCGAGGAACTTGACCGAATGCTTTCGCTAGGAGTCATCGAGGAAAGCAACAGTGCCTGGAGCTCCCCGGTTGTGCTAGTTAGGAAGCCAGGAAAGAACAGACGGTGCTTAGATTCACGTAAAGTCAACGCAGTAACGAAAAAAGATGCGTACCCGCTTCCCCACATAGAAGGTCTGCTTAGCAGGCTACAAGATACGCGGTTTATCTCAGGCATTGACCTGAAAGATGCATTCTGGCAGATTCGCCGCAGTCCCTGGGCGACCGCTGTATCAGTTCACGGTTATGCCATTTGGACTGTGCAACGCCGCCCAGAGAATGTGTAGGCTCATGGATAAAGCCATACCTTCACGGTTGAAAGAACACGTTTTCGTCTACCTCGACGATCTCTCGGTTTGCTCTCCAGACTTTGAATCACATGCCAGATTGCTTGAAGAGGTAGCTACATGTTTAAGGGAAGCGGGATTGACTATCAATGTAGAGAAAAGCAAGTTCTGCTATAAGGAGATTAGATATCTAGGGTATATAGTCGGTGATGGATGCCTACGAACGGACAAGGACAAGGTGTCGGCGGTCGAAAATTTTCCGGTACCAAAAACCCCCAAGCAACTCCGACGGTTCCTAGGGATGACGGGTTGGTACAGGCGCTTCATTCCCAATTTCGCGTCTTTATCAAGCCCCATGACCGACTGTCTAAAGAAAGGACAAAATTTTAACATGACGGATGAAGCCCTAAGAGCCTTCAACCAGCTCAAAATGTCATTGGTCACAGCGCCAATACTGACTAACCCCGACTTTACGAAACATTTCTACATACAATGCGACGCTTCGACGACGGGTGTTGGAAGTGTTCTCTTCCAGATGGACGCAGAGAATAATGAGCGGCCGATAGCATTCATGTCCCAGAAGCTTAATTCCGCACAGCGAAATTATAGCGTGACGGAACTTGAGTGCTACGCGGCCGTCTTGTCCGTGAAAAAGTTTCGGGCCTACGTCGAAGGGCTGCCTTTCACTATAATCACAGATCACGCAAGTCTCAAGTGGTTAATGACCCAAAAGGACTTATCTGGCCGCTTGGCAGGATGGAGTCTTAAACTCCAAGGGTTTGACTTCGTGATTGAGCATAGGAAGGGTACCCAAAACGTGGTCCGGACACCCTCTCACGTGTCCACATGGAGGAGATCACAAAGGACGCGGTTCTCCTTGAAGTTGACCTCGATTCTCCGTGCTTTTCCTCAGAGGAGCATGAGGAGTTGATGAAGACGATCAGGGAGAACCAAGACAGACTACCAGACGTGTGCATATCCGATGGGTATGTATACAAACGAACAGAAGTACGGACAGGAGACGAACTCCAAGAAGACAGGGCATGGAAGCTTTGGGTGCCGAAGGAGTTGCGTGAGGGCCTTTTGAAATCCGCCCACAATTCACCAGCAGCAGGTCATGGGGGGATCAACAAGACCCTATCAAAGCTGCGACAGAAATATTTTTGGCCAGGTATGGCATCAGAGGTGCAGAATTTTGTAAAGTCCTGCGAAATCTGCAAGTGCAGCAAGCCACCTAACGTGGTAACTCGGCCGCCGATGGGACAACAGACACCGACAGAGCGACCCTTCCAACGTCTCTATATTGACTTCCTCGGTCCGTACCCACGATCAAAGACAGGAAACACACACATTTTTATCGTATTAGACCATCTTAGCAAATATGTATTGTTACGGCCTATCCGTAAAGCAACGGCAGCGGAGGTAGTTAGTTATTTAGAGTCTAATGTGTTCCATGTATTTGGCGTCCCTGAATTTGTCCATTCTGACAACGGGAAACAATTCGTATCTGAATTGTTTACCAGCTTCTTGAAAAATTACGGTGTAAAACACGTTAAGACGGCAATCTATTCGCCACAAGCGAACGCTTCAGAAAGGGTCAATCGTTCACTGCTAGGAAAAATCAGATCCTACCTAGACAGTGACCAGAAGAATTGGGACCTACACGTCAGCAATGCAGCCTTTGCTTTGCGAAGTGTGGCGCACGAGTCGACTGGTATGGAACCATATTATGCCGTATTCGGAATGCCAATGATTCAACACGCAAGTGCATATCCGATCATCCGAAAATTGGACATGTTGAGAGACACAAGACTAAATATTATAAATAAGACTGATAGATTAGAATTAATAAGGAGTAAGATTTTCAACAATTTGAAGCTAGCACACCAAAAAGCCGAATAAGTATATAATACGAGGAGCAGGGACGTGAAGTACTCAGTAGGGCAAGTAGTATATCGACGCAATTTTAAGCAAAGCAGCTTACCCAATAGCTACAATGCGAAATTGGGGCCCAAATTCTTAAAGTCAATTGTGCTCAAGGTAATTGGAAACTCGCTTTATGAAGTAGGCAACCAAAGAGGGGAAAAAGTAGGAGTCTTCCATGCGAAAGACATCCACGCGTAGGAAGCACTGGATTTGACGCACTCACGCTAGCCGTTGCTATGTTCGTTATTGTTATATGTACGTATTTATTTACTTATTTATTGACTGACTTATCTTATTTATTTACCACAGATTTATTTATATATTAGAGTTTATTTATTATAGAGTTTATTTATTTCAGAGTTTATTTATTATAGAGTTCATTTATTTTAGAGTTTATTTATATTAGAGTTTGTTTATTTCAGAGGTTATTTATTTATTTATTTATATATTTATTCTTCTACCCACTTGTCTGTTTAGGTGATTTATTTATATATTTATGTCCATATAGGACCGATGTGTTCGCTACTTCTGTGTTATCTAGGTAGTCGTAAGTAGAGTCAGGTAAATTCAATAGCCCACCTACCTAGAGGAAGAAATACGAAGCTACATAATTGTCCGAGTTGCAAGGCAACCCATAAACTAACGACGACGATAAACGAAAGATTCCAAATAATATTTCAATAGGAAATAGATTTTATTCATAAGATAAACTTAGTGAAAACACTAATCTAGCAATAACTTGTGCAATATTAGTTAATAAGAGAATTATTGACTGTTGATGACAAAATCAACAAATGTAAAGTGCAATTGCACTAAACTCACCCACTACCTTTGAAATTTCCCAAAAGGGAAATTATGTCAAAATTATGTCAAAATGTAAACAAAAAATTGTATATAAAGATCCGAATTTGCTTTTATTAAAACATATATTTATAACGTTGTGGAAAGCGGTTGTTTCAATTAATATTGCGGAATTTTTAAAGCGTTCTTTTTAACAAACAGTAATCGCAACAGTTTTCAATAATTCTTTTGTTCAACGCCCGAACATTTGTTCCTATCGAGCCGGATTTATTTCTACTTCTGTTGCGATTCAATTTGATTTTAACTCAAAACATTTGAATGTGATTTGTGTATTTCTTCGCAAATATAATTAAATTAAAATTTGTGTGCTGTGTGTTCGCCATCGCTGGATTTCAATTGTGAAGATTTCATCATCGCCATTGGGAAAAATCGTGTGTGCAACTTGGACTTGGACTGCAACTTGGACTTGTACTGCAACTACGATCTGGTGGACTTTGGACTGTCAGCTGTAAAATTAACATTTCACAAGTAAGTGAATTTTATTTTACTTTTTTGTTGAATTTATACTTTAAAAGTGCTAAACATAAATATGAAACCTAAAAAATTATGTCGAGTACTTACCCAACTCAAAAAGGATGTCGTAAATTACTCCAAAAAGGGTTCTAAACGTACGGCGAATTATTTGTCAGGCCGCTTGACTCTTTTAGAGCAAACAATGGAGACGGCGTCTGAAATTTATGAGAAGTTAGTCAATGCGCTGGAGGAAAATGACGATGACACTAAAATCGAGGATATCTTTGAGGAAATTCGGGAAACGTACCTTGATTACCGGGGTGATTTACTCGACGCAATCGACAACTTGAAAGAGAAGGACGACGTCAAGAAGGATGATACCGACATGGATTCAAGCAACACCAAATCAGTTTCAAATAATGATTTAAGACTGAAAAACATTCCGGTTCCAGTTTTCTCAGGGAGCTATGAGTCTTGGCGAAGTTTCCACGATTTATTTGTGTCTCTTGTTCACAATAATTCATCGCTGTCGGAAATTCAAAAGATGCACTATCTTAAAACAAGTGTATCTGGAGAAGCCGACAAACTTTTAGCACATTTGTGTATTACTAATGGCAACTACGCTAAAGCATTGGCTATTCTTCAAGACAGATATGACCACAAACGATTTCTGGTGAACACTCAACTCAAGTGTTTGTTTAATTTGGCGACTATAACCCAGGAGCGTGCTGAGTCCCTCAAAGAGCTGTTAGACACGGCAACGGAAGTGGTGCACAGTTTGGAAAACTTAAATGTGCCCGTTCAACACTGGGACGTGGTGCTAGTTTACATCCTGTTGCAAAAACTTCCTTCGAAAACGCAACAGCTCTGGGAAGAAAAGCTGGGTTCCAAAGAAGACAGCAAGGAGCTACCCACTTTCGCGGAATTTACCCAATTCCTCGAAACTAGATTCCGTACTCTGGAAGCGGTGAGCTATCAACAGGCTCGTTCATCGGTAGATCCGTCCAAAAGGGCATCACAGCGAAATTCGTTCCATGCTCAACAAACCACCTCGAAGTTCACTTGCAAGCTTTGCAACAAAGGTCAGCATGCTATCAGGAAATGTAACAAATTTCTAAAAATGAGCATTTCTGATAAATATCAAAATGTGAACAAATTAGGTCTATGTACTAACTGTTTAGCGTATAGTCATTCGTCCCAACAATGTCCAAGTACACGTAGGTGCTATTATTGTCAACAGCCTCATCATTCACTCTTACACAATAACACAAATAATACTTCTCATTCACAAAACTCATTTCCGCAATCAAACCCTTCTAACAACCCTTCCACTACTCGCAATAACCCATACAGTTCTAATTCTTACAATACAAACAACACAAATCAATTTTCACATTCATTTCCACCCAACACTCAAAATATTCAACCACCACATCCAACACAAACATATAGTAGCTCAATTTTTAATAGCGAAGCTCCAGCTTTCCATCCATCCATCGAAGAGCAGCCTTCAACCAGTTCCGGCGTGAGAAACCATCACTCAACGCATGATGCCAACACACAGGTTTTGCTCGCTACAGCAATTGTGAAGGTAAAGACGTCATCCGGAAACAGCATACCACTCCGGGCATTGCTTGATTCTGGATCTGAAGCATCTTTTATCACGGAGTCCGCCGTGCAACTTCTCCGCTTGAAAACAAAATCTACTGATGTCGAGGTGTCCGGGTTGGGTTTGGTCAGCAGTGGCACTTGTAAAAAGGTTGTGAACATAACGTTTGGTTCGTACCATACAGCCTTCGAAACAACCACGCAGGCGTTAATCTTCCAGTCACTGTCTGGGCATCTTCCAACCCAAATCCTATCCGTTGGGGATTGGAGGCACCTCACCGGCTTACAATTAGCGGATCCATCTTTTTATAAACCAGCCAAAATCGATCTTTTGTTGGGCAGTGACGTATTAGCTGACATTGTGTTGCCGGAGATGTCACGTCATCCTGATAAAACCGTTCCTGTGGCTCAGAACACCAGACTGGGATGGATTTTGTTCGGCAGATCTCCAGTTGCTCCTCGATCCATCAGGGCTTTCTTCCAAACATCCGATGTCGACACGCAACTTCGAAGATTCTGGGAACTTGAAGAAGCTCCATTCGCACGCCACGAAACCACTGAAGACACTGCTTGTGAAGAACATTTTATGCAACACATTAAGCGTATGGTAGATGGACGCTATCAAGTAGCACTACCATTCAAAGAAAATGTTCATCCCGTACTAGGTAGGTCACGCGAAGGAGCCCTTCAACGTTTCAGGTCCCTGGAGAGACGTCTAGCAGCAGATCAACGACTGCATGATCAATACGCTTCATGCATTGAGGAGTATTTAAAGCTGGGTCACATGAGTGAAGTTGATGAAGACGACGTCTCCAGCAGAAGTCACTATTTCCTTCCTCATCACGCCGTCGTAAAAGAAACAAGCTCCACCACTAAACTCAGAGTTGTTTTTGATGCTTCGTATAGGACATCCGATGGATCATCTTTAAATGATCACCTGATGACTGGTCCGTCTTTGCAACACAATGTCACTGATATCACTCTACGTTGGAGACTGTACCGCTTTTCTTTTTCTGCGGACATTGAAAAAATGTACCGCCAAATATGGGTAACGGAGTTAGACTCGAACTACCAACTTATTTTTTGGCGCAATCGTCCAGCGGACCCATTGAAAGTGTTTCGCCTTAAAACGGTAACGTTCGGTACGGCTTCAGCTCCTTACCTAGCCATTCGGACACTGATGGAAACAGCGAACGCGGCTGAAAGTCAAAACCCAAGAGCTGCCAAGATGATCCGTACGGAAATGTATGTCGACGATCTGTTCTCTGGTGCAGATACCATTCAAGAAGCTTAAAGGAAGAAGAACGAGGTTAAGTCTGTCTTAGAAAAGGCAGGTTTCAACTTACGAAAGTGGATGTCAAACGCAGAAGAGCTTCTTAAGGACATACCGATTCAGGACCGAGAAACATCTTTAGCAGTTCCATCAGAAGGATGAGACCGAATCAAAACGTTAGGTATTCATTGGCTTCCCAACGCTGACCACTTCTGTTTTCGCTTCACACCTCCAGATAACCCGCAGCCAACAAAACGGTCAATACTATCAACAATTGCTCGGCTGTTTGACCCAATGGGCTGGATATCACCTTGTATTGTAACGGCAAAAATCATCATGCAGCTTCTCTGGATCCAGAAACTATCTTGGGATGAACCAATCGAAACCACGTTGCTTGAAGGATGGATCAAGTTGTACAATGATTTACCAGCCATTAACAACATTCGTATTCCAAGGTGGATTCAAACAGTCGGCAAGAAAAACCGTTTCGAATTGCACGGCTTTAGCGATGCGTCTGAGAAAGCGTACGGAGCAGCAGTTTATCTTCGAGCAGAAAACAGCCTGGGTAAAGTTCATATGCACCTCGTGATGTCAAAGTCTAAGGTCGCACCAGTACAACCAGTTAGTCTTCCACGTCTGGAGCTCTGCGGTGCTGTTACGTTGGCTAAACTGCTACACTACGTAGCACACACACTCGAGCTCAACGATTGCACCATTCACGCCTGGACCGACTCAACCATAACACTAGCTTGGATTCTTGCACCGGCAGCAAGATGGGAAACTTTTGTCAGGAATCGAGTAGGGAAGATCCAACGTCTCACGGACATTCACGTGTGGAAGCATATCCCAACACAGCTTAATCCTGCAGACTTAGCATCCAGAGGGGTGCTGCCATCGGCCTTAGTCGGCGACACATTGTGGTGGAATGGACCAGAATTTTTACGATCATCATGGGTCTTCAATTTGCCTCCCCAGCCAACAAGTCTTTCTACAGAAGAAGGCAAAAGAAAGGTTCAGGTTTACTGTGCGGGAATCACAAAAAATGTACTTACCCAATTAATTCATCGCACATCCAATTTTCCTAGACTGATCAGAATAGCAGCCTGGTGCCTGCGCTTCTTTAATAATGCAAAGACACGACTATTAAACCGCCACTTTGGAATACTTTCACCCAAAGAGCTGGACAACGCTACAAAAATAGTTGCGCGCTCCGCTCAACAGGAAATGTTCATCAAAGGTATGAATGCCAAGGGAATGGGATCATTAAATCCATTCGTTGATGGTGAAGGAATTCTTCGCGTCGGTGGAAGGCTCAGGCACGCAA
Organism: Cheilosia vernalis; assembly: GCA_949126925.1. Classification (NCBI taxonomy): domain Eukaryota; kingdom Metazoa; phylum Arthropoda; class Insecta; order Diptera; family Syrphidae; genus Cheilosia; species Cheilosia vernalis. Next base: position 73,115,586 of record OX421358.1, read on the forward strand.
ACATACCCTATGACCAACAGCACCCAATCATTTTGGAACCCAGACACCATCTCACAGAGTTGATTATTCGCGACTCTCATTTGAGATCACTGCATGGTGGAATTCAGCTGATGATAACCCTCATACGCCAAAAATATTGGGTTTTTCAGATCAAACGAGCTGTAAAGAAATTCATCAACAATTGTACTACATGCTTTAGGTTTCGAAATCAAACAGCGCAACAGCTAATGGGACAGTTACCTAGGCCCCGAGTGACGGTATCAAGACCTTTTTCCCACACCGGCATTGATTATGCAGGTCCCATCAATATCCGCGCATGGAAAGGTCGCGGATCCAAATGTCACAAAGGGTACATAGCAGTTTTTGTTTGTTTGGCCACCAAAGCTATCCACCTGGAAGCTGTAAGTGACCTTACAACTCAAGCTTTTCTAGCGGCATTTAGACGATTTACTGCACGACGGGGAGTTTGCGGTCAAATCTATAGCGACTGCGGCACCAACTTCGTAGGAGCAGATGCAGAACTGCGGCGCCTTATGAAAAGCGCGATCCAAGACTGGAAGGAGCTTGCAGAAACAACAGCAGCAGAAGGAACGAAGTGGAATTTCATTCCCCCCGCTTCTCCGCACTTCGGAGGATTGTGGGAAGCAGGGGTTAAGAGTGTAAAGCACCACTTAAAACGGATTGTCGGAAACGGCACACTCACATTTGAGGAGCTCGCCACGCTTTTGACGCAGATCGAAGCGTGTTTAAACTCGAGGCCTCTGTGTCCTTTGACAGAAAACTCCGATGACTTCCAACCGCTTACTCCAGCACACTTCCTTATAGGAGAAACACTTTTCACCGTACCAGAGCCAGACTTGTCCATAGGAAAACAAGGACACATCGACAGATGGAAGGCAGTACAAGCCCATCTACAAACGTTCTGAAAGCAATGGCAAGCAGAATATTTAACTCGCCTTCAGCAACGCCCAAAATGGTTGAAGGAGCACACGCAATTGAAAATAGGAGACCTTGTTCTTTTAAAAGACGAACGACTTCCCCCCGCGAAATGGAGTCTAGGCCGCATCACTGAAACTTACCCAGGAACAGATCAATTAACACGCGTCGTCAAAATAAAAACACAACAGGGAATTCTAAAACGACCAATAGCCAAACTTTGTCCACTACCTGTAAACGAACCTCATACAGCAGAAAACGATAACTAGGAACAAACCCAAAATCAACACAAAACAACTACTACACAAACCATCACTAATTGAAAACAAATTCCACGCATCCACACATAATATTAAAACATTCATCAAAAATAAATAATTAAATTAAAAATAATAATTAATTACCCAACTGCCTCTCTCAACAGCACAAACACACAACACATAAATAATATTACACTAAGAAATATAATACATAAATCACAAAACACTTAAAATAATTTTCATACACACGAAAGAAAACTTTTTCGCACCACTGTCATCATACAACACAATTCATACCCACTCAAATCTAAATGCACTCAACACCATTTCACAAACATCCGCACACACACTTTGAATACAGTCCACTCATTCACGCACTCACTCACTCTTACTATCGAACACCACACAACCACACAATAAGAATACACACAATCATAAATCAATTTTCCTCCAACCGCACACGCACTTAAACACACGCACTCAAATACACGTCTTCAAATGCACCCATCGCCAAAGCAAAAAAAAAAAAAAAAATTCCATTCATCGTCATCGGCATCCATACACACATGCACATAATCGAGGGACGCCACCAAAGAAGAATTGGAACAAATTTAAAAACAAAACAACAAATCGAAATAACACTGAATTTACAATTAATTTATGAAATTTTAATGCAACTCACCTGGATTACATTGGATCACACACCATTTCAAAAATTACATCACAATGAACTATAATTTAAGTTTAAATCAATAATTACACCACACGATTGAATGCGCGCAAGTTATGTTAGGAACACACATTTCCAACGACGATCATATCAACATGAGTGATATGACACCAGCAGAGGGACGACTAGTTTTATAACCCGAGAAAGGACAAGGGTCCACTATCATACCCAGCTGCAAACAATAAACTCTGTGAGTTATGACCGACGCCTTTGGTTATCAGCTCAACAATAAACTCTGTGAGTTATGACCAACGCCTTTGGTTATCAGCTCAACAATAAACTCTGTGAGTTATGACCGACGCCTTGGTTATCATCTGTTATCCATTAATGTAAGATTTATTATGGACGCCACCTAATATCTAAGTATAAATAAGAGTAGATTTGTAACTTAGAGATCAGTTTAGATTTGTCAACGTAAATGAGCAGATCGGCTCAAACTTAAATAAATATATATTTTTAAACTAGCAAACCCGACGAACTCCGTTTCGCCACCAGATGGCTTCGTTTTTTGTAACATTTCGTTTGAGGATTAAAAGATGAAGAAAAATTATTATTTTTTTCTTGTATTTATTTCATTTCACATCACGATTACAAAAATGAAGTGTAATTTAGTTGAACTTCTCAAAGTAAAAAATGAAAATGAATCCAAAGTAAATACTGAATCGAAGCGTTATACGTGTCCGTAAATTATCCGTTTCATTGAAGTGCTCTTTGGTAAACCACATTTTTTGTTTTTTTGGTCTGACGTTAACACAAATAAAGCGGATGGTTTCCCAACTCGTGAATACGCAACGTATAGCTGCCCATGTGAAAAACAATGATTTTCTAAATGAAAAATTGCTTGCAACTGTTCAATAATTCGTCTCTTTAACTGTTGTGTTCCCTGTATATTGCACCGCACATTCAGCTGATCCACCATCGACGAAATGAAATATATTTGCAGAAATTGATGCGGTTCATCTGGTGTTGGCTGACCTGGTGAACTTCGTACCACCTAATTTTTATCTATTTGAAGCTTTTTTTTCGATTTAAACTTAGTTTGGTGATTAAATAAATTTTGTTTGTAATTCAAATTAATTCAATGCCTTTTATTTTCCTGTAAAATAGATGATATTAACATTCAATGCAAAGATTTGTAGTAAAAAATTGCAGTCTTTTGAATTCGAATGGTAAGTCCGTTGGAATCATCGGGATGCGTGGAATCAACACATCTTCTCCTCTATATTCTGCGGTATGCCCGGAAAAACACTTCGAATGAGCTCTTCCTTAGAATCGGTCATGTGGCAGAAATCAGTGGGCAAAGTGAAAAGTCCGGTCGAGATATCAACTGCAATCTTTTCATTACCAATGTCCAACAATTGCTTCGAAAACACATCTGCAGTTTGATCTCGTCAATCGGAGTGTCTTGACATGAAGAAACAAATTTGATGCTTTCAAGCACGCATTTAGTTCGTCAGCTGCAATTGATCGTGGGAACAACTGGAAGAGTCTCCCGAAAATCACCGGATAATACAACCATGGCTATTCAAAAAATGTTTTGATTGACACGAAGATCTTTCAACGTCCTGTCCACCATTGACCTTTTGTGGGGCCATCGTACATTCGACCCAATCGATCAATTTGCATCATTGTAAAATCTTCGCATTTTTTCTTCGATTTTTCAAGAATGTGTCTGGTTGATTTGCATGTTCAGTGGCAATATCAATGCTGAATGTGCAGTTCGGTAGCCTTCTAACAAAGTTGCTGTTATTCCAGATGAAGCCAATGCCAGGGCAACTCATGCTGCGATCAAATCCGTGCCAAAAGCAATGAAATTAAGAACGTTTTGGCAGTACCTCCGGGAGCACCCAGAAAGTAAATGCTACCAGTTCTTTTGTTCACAGCTTCCATCAAAGAGTCATACGCAATCATTTGTTGTCGATTCAATTGCAGAACATTTTTACGAACTGCTTCGGCTATTGCTGCAGTATCGTATTGTTTTGTTGTTCTCTTTGCAATTCGTGGTTGAATGCATCGTGTATTGGACGATTAGGTGATATCATGCCCAACTGCGCACTTTATTCGCCATCAATAAACACTAACTCTAAAAGAAATATTTGTAACTTTAACAGCCTAGAAGAGAACTAACCACACCTATCAACTTGGTTGGTAAGCCTTCTCCCTTCACTCTCCACACCGGTACCGAAGGTGTTATGGTAGCTTTGAGCTGCCCTCCCCATAACCCTACTCACGAATGAGCATAGTACCATGATTGTTACTCATTCATTTTTCGTAACAACCCCTTCGTGAACACTCAAAACGCTCAGCAACTCCTGTTGCCTGTCATCATTGTCCTCGTCATCTCACTCAATCACCCCTCCATTTGAACTTACCCACCTATTCAAATGCAAGGATATTGAAAATAGGTACTTCCCAAACAAAAATGATGGATACAAACAAATCAAAGTATCTACTTCATTTCAAAAAGTTACTTAATGTAACATAGTAATCATAAACAAACTTATTAGGTAGCTAGCTATATCGTATATTAAAAAATAAATTTCAAAATTTTTGACAACAACAATTTGCTTGGAAAATCATTAAAATAATTGACAACAACAATATTGCTTTTAAAATTTAAAATATTTTTTTTTTGTATTTGAAACTACTCGATTTCTATCCAGTTTATATTTTTTTCAAAGTGCATTTCCCCATGAAAAACGAAATATGTGCCTACAACGCCAACTGTTGAGAATTTTCCGACTTTTCTTTTTTCATAAACCATCCCTGATCTAAGACGAACAAAACAAAATAAAAATCAATCAAATCGGTTGAGCCGTTCTGGAGTTATATCGTCAGGAAGGAAAACCCGACTTATTTTTATATAGTAGATAAATAATATTTGTTTTATTTAATTGGCGCAGTCGGTAGGATCCTTATTAAACATATACAAGTAAAATATATGTCCCTGAAAGGATTCAAGTGATCGAACTAAGTTCCGCAATTAAAAGTAAATTAATTACAGGACCAAAGTTCCTAAAAAGAAAAATTTGTGAACCGTGAGTAAATTGTGAAAAGTGGTGTTCAAAATTCGAAAGAATATTATACACAAATTCTCCAGGAGAACACTAAACAAATAATCCAGAAATTCACAAAGAAAAGAAAATATTTTTTTTCCACACATACCTTGTGTCTTGTCAATAACTAAACAAAATACACAAGAGAAAAGAAAATAAAGATGGCAAACGCTGAACAGACAGGAATCATCAACCGATTGGAAAAGATCCCCACATTCGAAGGATCCAACGAAGACGTTATAAATTTCTCAAACCATGTGAGCTATTTATACGACCTTCTTGATGTCCCCTACCAACCTTTGGCGAACCTCATCATATGCCACAAGATACAAGGAGAAGCAGCGAATTCAGCACGAAGGGCCCCAGAAGCCACATGGAACTCCATCAAAATTTGTCTCCTCGAGGACTACGGAGTCAAAGAAACATACGAGCAGATTCTCCAAGATCTTCACGCAGTACAAGCAAGAGATGTAAACACCCTATACCACCAACTGAACAACATCCTACAAAAACTTAATAAGAAAAGTAAGTTAGAACCTAGTGCTATTTATACTACAACAAATAATGAAAATATTGTATTAAACAAATTTACCAATAACTTAAACGCCCCTCAGGCAAGCGTAATAATTGCACAAAACGTTACCACTTTGAGTAATGCATATCACCTCTTAAGTAGATATAGACAACTTAATGATTATACTAGAATACCAGTAAATTCTTTTAATACTCCACAAAGAAATAATTTTAATCAAAGGCAGAATGTTTTCCAACCTAGGCAGAACCCACCGTCCTTTAACAATCAAAATAATTATCGCAACTCTAACCATAATAACAATCGAAATAATTACCGACCTAGAATAGATATGAATAATTCTGGACAGATAAGAGCACATAATGCTCAAATCTTAGGACAAAGAAACCCTAACAATAATTTTAGATTTGGATTCAGTAATTCCAATCAATTTAGAAATACTCCACAACCCATGGAAACCAATAATTTAAGTCAAACTAATCAAGGAGAGGTAAATTTTATAAACCCCGGGAGGTTGAGACACTTCCCGTAATATCTGTCCACATACAAGGACATAGACTGAGACTTCTAGTAGATACAGGAGCATCAGTTTCTATATTAAAGATAGATAAATTAGAGCAGTACCCTAGAATTAAGTTAGAGAAGCCAATATCCATGGCAACAATAGATACAAGGACACAAGTCACGAAAGAAATCATATCCCCTCTTCCTGAAGAATTCAATGAGCCGAACTCTACGATGACGTGGAAGCTGTTGAACTTCACTAATACCAAATTCGATGGAATCTTAGGCACGAATATCCTAAAACCGATCGAAGCTCAAATAGATTTTAAGTCTGCATATTTAAAAATAAATAATATGAAAATACCCTTCACAGAAAATGAAGAAAGCAATGTTAATACATGCCCCTATAATTATGAGGATATAACTCAGATGAACGTAAATCATCTAAGTATTAAAAACCTTATACCAAAAGATTTAAACCATGAAGAATATAGAGAGCTTCAGGAGTTTTTGCATGAAAATAGAGATCTCTTCTACAAAGAAGGAGACACACTTAGTTCAACTACTCAAACAACACATAAAATAAGAACAACTGACGATGCACCCGTTTTTACAAAAATATATCGTTATCCCAAAATCCACGAGGAAGAAATTGATAAACAAATATCACAAATGCTCCAAGACGGAGTAATAAAGAAAAGTATTTCCCCTTACGCATCTCCAATATGGGTTGTGCCCAAAAAAGAAGACAACTCAGGTACAAAAAAATGGAGAATCGTTATAGACTATAGGAAGTTAAACGAAAAAACAATAGAATATAAACATCCAATACCTCATATAGATGAACTCTTAGATAAAATAGGTAGATGTCAATACTTCACCACATTGGATTTAGCAAAAGGTTTCCACCAAATAAAAATGCATCCACAGGATATAGAAAAAACAGCCTTTTCGACACCTTCCGGACACTACGAGTTTCTAAGAATGCCTTTCGGTCTAAAGAATGCTCCAGCAACATTCCAATGTATGATGAATGAAGTCTTAGGCGAATACATAGGAAAGATCTGCGTAGTTTATCTAGATGATATTCTTATATTCTCCACTTCATTAAAAGAACATTTAATAAACTTAAATCTTATATTTAAGACATTACGAAAATTTAATTTAAAAGTCCAAATAGACAAATGTAACTTCCTTAGGAAAGAAACCCAATTCCTTGGACATACAATTACTTCCAACGGAGTAAAACCAAATCCAGATAAAATAAGCACCATCCAAAAAATAGAAATACCTAAAACCCCGAAGCAAATTAAAAGCTTCCTAGGACTGACAGGGTATTATCGACGGTTTATTAAAGATTACGCTAAAATAGCGGGGCCAATGACTAGGAATCTGAAGAAGAATGCAAAGATCGATGTAAACGATTCTGAATACAGAAAAGCATTTGAAGAACTCAGAGATTCTCTCATAATAGAACCCATACTAGCATATCCCGATTTCAATAAGAAATTCGTCTTAACGACAGATGCTAGCAATTACGCAATAGGAGCCGTCCTTTCCCAAGAAGGACACCCAATTAGCTATATCTCCCGAACATTAAATGATCACGAGAAAAACTATTCTACAACAGAAAAGGAATTGTTAGCAATAGTGTGGTCAGTGAAATACTTAAGACCCTACTTATATGGTAGACCCTTTGACCTCAAAACAGATCATCAACCACTTAAGTGGCTACAAATACAAAATCTAGGTAGAGACATTTCACCACGACTACAGAGATGGATACTCCAGTTAGGAGAATACGATATACATATAGAATATTTAAAAGGTACAAGCAATACTGTAGCTGATTTCTTGAGCAGAGAAATAAAAAATGCAGATGAAATAAACATGTTAGAAGATGAAGAATCAATGCAACCGACAATACATTCCCAACAAGAAGAAGCGAATGATCACTTCCCTATTAAAGATAGTGCAGTAAACATATTTAAACAACAAATAATATTGAAAGCAGGAAACGGACTTCGAAAAGGAAAAGGAAATAACAGGATATATATAGGAATAAAGGAAATTAACAAAAACGAATTCAATAACCGTTTAATTCCTCTAGTTGACAACAAGAACACAGGAATATATACAGATTTGTCAGACACTGAATATAACCTACTTCAACAAAAATTGATAGAACTATTTGGAACAAGAATAAAATTCCATAAATGTCAATACTTTGCGAAAGATATGAAATCCGAAGAAGAAGCTATCAAGCAAATAAAAATGTACCATGAAAAAGAAACAGGACATTCTGGTATAGAAGAAAACTACAGAGGACTTAGAACTAAAATTTATTTCAAAAACCTAAGAGAATTAATAAATGACGTCATTAATAGTTGCAATATTTGTAAGCAGTCAAAATACGACAGAAGACCTGTAAAAGGAAAATACTCATCATCTTATAAAAAACAATAATAATCAATTGAAGAAACGCAGTTTTAACCAAAACTAAGCATGAATTGGGATTTCAGCTAGAATTTCAAATGGCCGAGAAGAGACTAGTAGTGTTAGAATACTTACGTAAAATAGACAAAATTAAAGAGTTAATAGAAAAAATACAAAATATTATTTTGGCTAGCCGATTACAAATTATGACGACAAGCTTACTAACCACGGAAGAAATTCAAAACTTTGATATAAATTTAAGTAAACTAAAAAACATTAAACTTTCGATTGGAGAATATTCAGATGACCTTATAATTTTTATAATTCAAATACCAGATAGAATATCTACCTTTGATAAGTATTTGTATACACCAATCCCGAATGAAAAATTTATGGAAATAGATACTAAAGAGGAAGATATGATAAAGAATAATAACACCTTTTTAAAATTTGAAAATAATAAAGAACTCAGGCACTTAAAACCTGTAAAAAACTGTTTAATGAAAGAGGATTGTATGATGAAAATTAATAAAGAAATTAATGTAATTCTAGAATTAAGAAAAGGCGTATTACTAATAAAAAATAGTAACACAAAAATTAACAGTTCTTGTGACGAACGAAAAATAATAGCGATAAAAAGAAATGTGCTTATTCATTTTGAAAATTGTAAAATTGTTATTAATAATGAAGAATATGAGAACCAAAGAATTATTGTAAAACAACCAATTAGTATTGACTTGGAAGACATGTTAAATCTAACAACAATAGCTAATAAAAATATAAGCTGGAATATTACAAAAATTAATAATATTGATCAAATAATAGAAAGATATTCAAATCATTCAAAAGTTCACTTTAGTATACATGGAACTGTAATTATTGTAATTATTGTCATATTTGTAGTATTTTATAAAAGATTGTTTCAGGAGAAACAACAAGCTAAGGGAGGAGGAGTTATGTTAGGAACACACATTTCCAACGACGATCATATCAACATGAGTGATATGACACCAGCAGAGGGACGTCTAGTTTTATAACCCGAGAAAGGACAAGGGTCCACTATCATACCCAGCTGCAAACAATAAACTCTGTGAGTTATGACCGACGCCTTTGGTTATCAGCTCAACAATAAACTCTGTGAGTTATGACCAACGCCTTTGGTTATCAGCTCAACAATAAACTCTGTGAGTTATGACCGACGCCTTGGTTATCATCTGTTATCCATTAATGTAAGATTTATTATGGACGCCACCTAATATCTAAGTATAAATAAGAGTAGATTTGTAACTTAGAGATCAGTTTAGATTTGTCAACGTAAATGAGCAGATCGGCTCAAACTTAAATAAATATATATTTTTAAATAAATAATATTTGTTTTATTTAATTCGCACCACCGAAATCAAACCTACCAACAAATGCAACAAATAGCTTTCGTTCTACGCCAACAACAGCTGCACTGAATTTCGTCTTCGTGTTTATCAAACAACAACAACAATGCACAAGTGCAGTACGCTCTTAATGCTCGGACTCGGAGTCATAATGAAGAGAAACTTGTCATTCGATTACGAGTTCACATGAACGGGATCATGTGTGAGATTGACTACTGAAGTAGTTGATGATTTATGTTCTCTTGTAAATTTGTCCGTTAATGTTTTTTGTTGTCATTCTCTCGGCATATATCATAATCTGTTTTTCTTTTCATGTACATACATATTATGAGAAAGATTAACAGATGGTATCGGGTAAAGAAGCATATTGGGAAGCGGCACGAGAAACGAGATCAAGACAAGGAAGGAAGAAGGAGCGCGCAGTAGCAACAAGCTAAGAACTTCGTTCATCGTTGGGGGAGAATGTTGATGACAAAATCAACAAATGTAAAGTGCAATTGCACTAAACTCACCCACTACCTTTGAAATTTCCCAAAAGGGAAATTATGTCAAAATTATGTCAAAATGTAAACAAAAAATTGTATATAAAGATCCGAATTTGCTTTTATTAAAACATATATTTATAACGTTGTGGAAAGCGGTTGTTTCAATTAATATTGCGGAATTTTTAAAGCGTTCTTTTTAACAAACAGTAATCGCAACAGTTTTCAATAATTCTTTTGTTCAACGCCCGAACATTGACACATACCAGTTCCCATGTCATGTATACACCGCAGGCGATGGCAATAAACCCCAATAACTCAGTACCTGAGTTGTGTAAGCACAAGCAAATAGTGACATATAGAGATAGATACGAATGACAATAGAGCATGAGATACAACTCAGGAATGCCACACGTTCATTCCCTACAGCGCAGAGGCACGCTCGCAAACGTAAACAAATTGCAGGCACTCTCTTTTACGAGGTCGGTTGGTTCACGACCATTCACCCACCGGCGTCGATCCTGTTACGTGTACCTGCAAAAGGAAAACAACACATTAGAAACACAATAAGGAACCTAATGCCGACGGGGGGTTGGTTCGAGTACCTGGCTACTACACCAGGCAAGAAACAACCCCAATGGCAAGGTAACGCACTCACCGGGATGCGCCAGCGCCAAAGACTATAAGTCCGTGCTACCTACTGCTTCTACTAGGAAAACACATCATCAAATGGTTTCAACCGGCTCGCCACCGTATCCGCTGGTGGTTGGTTATGTCACCATTCGATGAAGGTTTTCCGACCCCAAAGATTAGAGATGCATTGCCTCCAGTAATTTCATTCGCCTAGTAAATTTAGACAATCATAAAATTGAAATAAACTGGAAAATAACAAAAATTAAATAAATTACCTGTGGTGCAAGTCCAAACGCGTGTTGTCCATCTTGTATTGCCGATTCGTTTTGACATTTATGGAGTGTTTCGTGTTTGTGTTGTATTCAACATGCAATACTTACCTTTGTCCCGATCCCACTCCTAATCGTCAACACTGGCTATCTCTGTCTCCCACTTCGTTAGTGGTTGTCGCAAATTTTCAGCGAAGGCCAAGTCACAATAGACAACGAAATGATATTTTATTATAGGGAAACGGAATTAGACCAATTAAAGTTTAAATTATGTAGTTTATTTTATGTCGCGTAAAATAAGATTATGTATTAGTGTTAAGTATTTAAATGTTAGTTTCATTAATTACCAGGGTAAATCGTGTAGGAATTGGAAGGTCTTGATTTTATGTGTGAATAAGGATGGAATGGGATAAGATGATACTAGGTGGGCAACTGTGATCGGAGCCAATCTCACTCATTGAAGTAGGAAAGGGAGAGAGAACAATTGAGAAGGAAATTATCCCATACACTCAATGATTCGCCCGTTTCAAACGGCCGGCGTGGTGCCGTGAACACAATTGAATGCAGAAGCACTCAATAAAAGAAAGAAGAAGACAACCGAAAAGGGCATTGACACTTACCCGATTACAGACTATGTAGGTCATTAGCAATCGTAGCATCATTACGAAACAGCTGTGTCGGTCAATAGAGTTGCCGAGTCGTGGTGTGGTATCATTCCCACAAATATAAATTTTCAACGCGAAACTTGCAATTGCAATACAAAAAGTTCGCGTCAATATAATTCAATAGAATTTTCGCAAAATCACCAGAAAGAATTGGAGCATCAGAAACAAATATATTTAGGTAATGAACTACAACCTTATGGTTTTAACCAACAATTAGATACAGTTTTTTTGATTAAACAGAAAAGGCTAAGCCGAGGGGAACAGGCATCAGACCCAAAGGAAATCCCCAACGGGGAAGGGATAAAATATCCTATCTGTTAGGCAGAGGTACGTTTGCTTTAGTCATGGAATTGGACGATCTATAGAGTTTATTTCCCCGTACAGGTACTGGATTGAGGCCACCGGTCGTAGAAAGACGATCCAGACCTCTGCAATTTTTCTCTGTTCCCTCCAAGCGTCAAACTCGCCTCCAACTACGTCTCCTATACGGATATCAACGCCGCTCTAAGTTCGAAGCTATCGACAGGCGGCTCACTAGAAACCGTGGGAGGTCACGTATTTCGGGTGGGCAGTGTAAAGGCTTGCGCAACGGCCACAAGAACCGTATGGTCGGACAAAGCTCCAACGGATTTTCCCTCTAAGGTCATAGAGGTCATAGTGCAAACTGCGAACAACAACAATACCAACAAAAAGTCCCTCACAGAGGTCAAATAAAGGACAGTTTTTTTTTTTTGATTTGTGAGCGAGTGCGCGAAAAATTGAATTTTAGTTTGTTTTAAGAGTTTTTTTTTACATAATCTTAGGTTTTTTTAAATAATCTTAGTCTTAATCAGTGAAGTTGCCAAGTGATCTATTACTAAGCCATTCGGGCGCGAAAATAGGATTTTAATCTCCATTTAAGGGTGTTCTTTTTTGAAAGCGACGATTTCTCCCAGTGCTGCGCGCAGGACGACGAGGGATCCTCACCACCTTTCGCCACGTAAGTCATTTTTATATTTTTTTTTTTTTTTTTGAATTTTAAATTGGAATCGAATGAAGTATAGTTTTAAGATAGATTTAATTTTTTTATGGGTTTATAATAATAATAGTTGGCGCAACAGGTCTGTAGGGACCCAGGGCCTAGCTTCTCGCAACCATTCGTTTTGTGTTAGTTTTTAATTTTTTTTGGAACGAATGGAAGGGATCTACAATTTTACGCCGGTTCCAAACGGGCCGATTGAGAAGCTCTTTCATGACAGTTATACTCTCGGATGTTTGTCAGACGTTCGCGAGAGGTGGCGCAGTGAAAAAAAACCCTGAGTTGGAATTTGGTTTTTTTGTGGGATTCGAACCTGAACCCCTCGCATAGTAGTCCAACACACTAACCACTAGGCCTCTGCGACCAGAACTGGGTTTAGAAATAGATATATACTGGCATTAAGATCTTTACGTAATAATTCCTTCCTTTTGCTTAATTAGTTCCTTTTGTTATTAGTTTTTTTTTGGATTGAGATTAAATTTTAGGATAGAGTAACTAGAATTTCATTTTTAAATTCTATCTGATGAGCCTCGCAAATAAAGATCTTTTTATGTTGAACTTCAATTTGAAAGCGTTTTTGTGTTACAATATGGAATAAGTTTCAAAGTGATTTGGTGTGTGGGTTGCTGGGAAGGCCGTCCTTCCTCGGTTTTGGTGGGGCAATTGCGCAAGACGTGACTGACGACACGATGTACATAACGAACATGAACCTGAACTAACGACTGACTGGTTCCAGTGTTTGAAGGGGCTGTCTCCGATTTCTTGGCCAAGGAGATAGCCAAGGATATGCCTTTTATGGCATGGGGTGGGAAGGCCGCGCTGGTGCCAACATCATCAGGCACATCTCCGGGATAAGACGAACCTGTACTGAGGAACGACAGTGGGAAGCTGGAAAGATGCTATGTTATATGTTAGATTAGGGATAGATTAGTGCGTTCTTTTGGTGTCGGGTATAGTTTAGGTTAGTTTAAGGTTTATATTTCAAAGCATCTGACTTCCCACCCTTGTATCTCGGTATAGGCATAGGCACTATTGAGCATTTCCTTTCCTCTTTTCTATATTCTCTTCTTTTCTCTTTAGATTCTATCTTTTTTGGTCCGTCCGCCGTCAAGTAACGTTAGATCTCCTACTATCCTTTTATTTTATTTTAAGGCACGATTTTTTTGTTAAGGACAGGTGGCTGGTGTGCAGGGGAGACAAGAACTACCCCGTCCGACGAGTTTAGCCGTGCAACCGCGAGCGTGCCTCCGTCCTCCTCCGCCATGCCAAAGATGCCTCTGTGGCCTAACCTGAACTCCTAACAATGGCGCCCAACGTAATTTAACCGAAAGTCCAGTTGAGCTTCCAAGGGGACGATCTTTACTTACAAAGGTCGTCGCCTTGGACTCACAACAGATTTTTTTTTGATTTTTTTATTAGTTTTCGCGAATTAGTTTACTTTTCCAATATCTTTTAACATTTTACTTTTCTATCTCTCTCTATTGCTCAATGACCGTTTATGCTCAGAGTGCAGATCATAGACCGAGGACGGCTGTCCTGTCCGTAGGCCACGAGCCAAAGGATAATGTGAGGTAGTCCAGAATCTATGTTAGTACGAAGAGCGGGACGAAGCGGAAAGATTAAAGCTCTAATAGCTGTCCGGAGGGCAAGAACTACTAGTTCGGTTCTTCGTGAGGCTGGAGCCTTGATCTGGAAGCTTCGTTCGTGTTGGGGATATGTGCTGAATAGCCTTACCAGCCTGGTATCGGGTTCAACTAGGTAACAGAAGTGGATAGGTTGATAGGCACATGTCCTCGACACTCGTCGGATTCCGGAGAACCAGTCAAAGACGGACTTAGGCAACTGACTGACTGATAACTAGAACATACAGACATTACTCGACGACATGACCGACGATAGAACTTCAGCGGAAGAGTACAGGAAAACCGGAAAAGTGATCCACACACCATCACATAATTATAAACACATTTCTCAGAAGAAACACAAACTTTCAGTTTACAAATACAACATAAATATTTGAATTCTAATCAATTTTCTTATAGGATTGAAAGATTGAATTTTCCATTTTTTTACTTTTCTTAGTGAATTATTCCTAAATAATTATAATAAGAATTGAATTACACAATCCTAGTTAAGTCAGACAAAAAAAAAAAAGGAACACTAATCAGGCAAACAAAATGTCTAACAAGGATAGCAATAAAGGGGCTATTCCAAAAACGTCTTAGCCAGAGAACTCCCATAGGCCCGCGACCAGACAGTGGCAGCAAAGGCAGAAAGAGTTAGAGAAAGATAAAGAGGGGAATGTAGGGCAGAGACAAGAAACGTGGAACGAAAAGGTCTATGACATGAATTTATCTGGTTGCGAGATACCATTTTGGAACCCGTCACCTGCGATTACCCAAAGTTTAAACTATATAGAGGATGAACGAGACATGAGTTCTGGCCAAGTTCCACATGCCAAAGCCTCGGTTTCGAAGGGAAAGAGACAGGGAAAACTCTCCCTATTATATTAGAGCAAGTCGAACTGCCTTCACGGCAAAACTTGACTGAGCTGATAGAGCAACCGGCAGTCTCCAATGAGCTTTCTCCAAAGGCTAACTCTAATGCTCAGGTAATCCTAACTACAGAACGGCGACAGGACGAACAGACAGATACACATGAACAAACCGACCAGGTAGAGCAGACCACAGTGACCGACCAAGACGAGATAGACGAATACATCGACTTGGCAGAAGTTCAGGCAGAAACCGAACTCCAACTACAACAACTAAAAGAGCAGCAACTGCTTCAAGCCAGACTCTACAAAGAACAAGAGGAGCAGAGACAAAAGCTCATACAACTCCAAGAACAGCAGAAGCAACAGCAAATGCTGCTTCTAAAACGACAACAAAAACAAAGACTAATAATACAAAAAAAAACAAGAATTGCAACGAAAACAACAACAATTTCAACGACAACAGACTGACGAGACAGGAGATGAAGATACTCACAGCAAAGTAGTTAGTTGAGGAGAATAAGCGAATCTTACGACATATAAGTAGCTTAATTTCTGAAGAAGTAGGGCGCAGCGAGGAACGGGTTATAGGGGGATTAGCTAAGAGCCTGGGCGAGGTCATGACCAAATTCAACGAGGGCATGAGAACGATGCAGGAGAAGCTCACCGAAATAGACAGTCGGTGGCAAGAACCTCCAAGGTCGTCCGAACGCCGAGTAAGGATAGAAGGTACCGCTCAGAGCGCAAATCATAGGGAATCAACGCCAACTTTGAGTGGAGAGGGGATAAGTCGAAGGCCCGAGGTTTGGCGTGAACAGCTATCACCGCGCTTTTCCCAGAAAAACCCGGATATTCACAAGTGGGGTATCAAATTCGATGGGTCGTCCAAGTCCATGACTGTAGACAGCTTCTTGTTTAGGATAGAATCCCTGCAGAAAAAAAATGGGTTAACTGATGATCAGCTATTTACCAACTTCCATCACCTAGTGACAGGCCCTGCAGAGCGATGGTACTGGGAGTATATGGAAGAGAAGGGGAATGACACAATGTTGAGCTACCTAGACCTGAAACTCGATCTGATCGATCAATTTAAAGATAAGAAAAGGGATCACGAGATATTGAGAACCATAATGGATAGACGCCAGCTACCCCATGAATCGTTTGACGACTACTATAGCGACATACGTACCTTGACTCTTGAGATGCGAATCAGACCGGATGAGCAAGACCTCGTAGCAATACTCAGACAGAATATTAAAGATAGAGTAGCCAGCCTAATATTTGGGTGTCACATCAGGACAATGCACGAGCTTAGGGAAGAATGTAGACGTGCCGAACGGCACATGTCGGCGAGAGACATTAGGAGTAGACGAAACATTAGTGAGGTAGTTGAGGATAAAGATGAAGAGAGAGACATAGAAGTAGATAGTAAAGACGACGATGTAGAATTGGCTGCACTTCTACACAAGCGGCTTAATAGCCCAGCCAATCACTCCAACCTGGAGAGACAAACGAATGGCAATAATAGAGAGTATAAGCAGCAAGTTAGGCTTCGAGATACGGCGTATACCGCGCCGACATGTCAATCGACTTTCCACACATTGACATGTTTCAGTTGTGGCCAAGGTAGCTTGGCGTTTAACTGTGCTAAATGCCAGGAAAACCTCAAAGTCGACGGTGCGTCCGGGTCCAGCCAGTCGATGACGAATCCAGTCCCGGGGACATCGAAAAACAACGACCAGTCCGAATTTTAAAAAGGGACCCGAACTTCGAGGATCACACCTCAGTGAAAAGGGTAGCCCCTATAAAGAGCCTACATCAACGACTGCAAGAGTATGATGAAGCTAGACGACGAATTTTCGGAGAAGAATTGACGCAAACTAAAAGAAGTAGGAATTTTCACAAAATAGCTAGGTTAAGGGAGAAGTGTGCAATATTTAGGCGACGTAGAAATAGGATAGAAGCTACAATTTTAAATACATCAGACGACAATAGACCTTATGCAAAAGTCACTATATGCGGGGAAGAGATCCTCGGCTTACTAGACAGCGGGGCCTCTATTAGTTGCTTAGGCAAGGGGGCACTAGAATTTTTAAAGAAACACGACATAACTATGACAAAAATGGCTACAGATATTAGGACAGCTGACGGTAATAGTCAGCGCATTCAGGGACGATTCAAGACTCATCTTTCATGGGGTAGCAAAGTTAAAGAATTAGAGTTATACGTCGTCCCAATTCTGCAACAACAACTATACTTGGGAGTCGATTTCTGGAGTGCGTTCAGGGTCGCTCCCAACATTATAAACGAACTTGACCTTCCATCACCGACTGTAGAGAGTCCTCCGGTACAGGCACTGACGCCAGCTCAAACTCAACGTTTAGAGCAGATAAAGCAGCTGTTCCCATCTTTCGCAGAGCGGGGTCTGGGTAAAACGAATCTCGAGACTCACATAATTGAGGTGGATGACGACACAATACCCATAAAGCAGAGACATTACCCGATCTCGCCTGCCATACAAAAGTTGCTCTTCGAGGAACTTGACCGAATGCTTTCGCTAGGAGTCATCGAGGAAAGTAACAGTGCCTGGAGCTCCCCGGTTGTGCTAGTTAGGAAGCCAGGAAAGAACAGACGGTGCTTAGATTCACGTAAAGTCAACGCAGTAACGAAAAAAGATGCGTACCCGCTTCCCCACATAGAAGGTCTGCTTAGCAGGCTACAAGATACGCGGTTTATCTCAGGCATTGACCTGAAAGATGCATTCTGGCAGATTCGCCGCAGTCCCTGGGCGACCGCTGTATCAGTTCACGGTTATGCCATTTGGACTGTGCAACGCCGCCCAGAGAATGTGTAGGCTCATGGACAAAGCCATACCTTCACGGTTGAAAGAACACGTCTTCGTCTACCTCGACGATCTCTTGGTTTGCTCTCCAGACTTTGAATCACATGCCAGATTGCTTGAAGAGGTAGCTACATGTTTAGGGGAAGCGGGATTGACTATCAATGTGGAGAAAAGCAAGTTCTGCTATAAGGAGATTAGATATCTAGGGTATATAGTCGGTGATGGATGCCTACGAACGGACAAGGACAAGGTGTCGGCGGTCGAAAATTTTCCGGTACCAAAAACCCCCAAGCAACTCCGACAGTTCCTAGGGATGACGGGTTGGTACAGGCGCTTCATTCCCAATTTCGCGTCTTTATCAAGCCCCATGACCGACTGTCTAAAGAAAGGACAAAATTTTAACATGACGGATGAAGCCCTAAGAGCCTTCAACCAGCTCAAAATGTCATTGGTCACAGCGCCAATACTGACTAACCCCGACTTTACGAAACATTTCTACATACAATGCGACGCTTCGACGACGGGTGTTGGAAGTGTTCTCTACCAGATGGACGCAGAGAATAATGAGCGGCCGATAGCATTCATGTCCCAGAAGCTTAATTCCGCACAGCGAAATTATAGCGTGACGGAACTTGAGTGCTACGCGGCCGTCTTGTCCGTGAAAAAGTTTCGGGCCTACGTCGAAGGGCTGCCTTTCGCTATAATCACAGATCACGCAAGTCTCAAGTGGTTAATGACCCAAAAGGACTTATCTGGCCGCTTGGCAAGATGGAGTCTTAAACTCCAAGGGTTTGACTTCGTGATTGAGCATAGGAAGGGTACCCAAAACGTGGTCCGGACACCCTCTCACGTGTCCACATGGAGGAGATCACAAAGGACGCGGTTCTCCTTGAAGTTGACCTCGATTCTCCGTGCTTTTCCTCAGAGGAGCATGAGGAGTTGATGAAGACGATCAGGGAGAACCAAGACAGACTACCAGACGTGTGCATATCCGATGGGTATGTATACAAACGAACAGAAGTACGGACAGGAGACGAACTCCAAGAAGACAGGGCATGGAAGCTTTGGGTGCCGAAGGAGTTGCGTGAGGGCCTTTTGAAATCCGCCCACAATTCACCAGCAGCAGGTCATGGGGGCATCAACAAGACCCTATCAAAGCTGCGACAGAAATATTTTTGGCCAGGTATGGCATCAGAGGTGCAGAATTTTGTAAAGTCCTGCGAAATCTGCAAGTGCAGCAAGCCACCTAACGTGGTAACTCGGCCGCCGATGGGACAACAGACACCGACAGAGCGACCCTTCCAACGTCTCTATATTGACTTCCTCGGTCCGTACCCACGATCAAAGACAGGAAACACACACATTTTTATCGTATTAGACCATCTTAGCAAATATGTATTGTTACGGCCTATCCGTAAAGCAACGGCAGCGGAGGTAGTTAGTTATTTAGAGTCTAATGTGTTCCATGTATTTGGCGTCCCTGAATTTGTCCATTCTGACAACGGGAAACAATTCGTATCTGACCTTACCAGCGAACGCTTCAGAAAGGGTCAATCGTTCACTGCTAGGAAAAATCAGATCCTACCTAGACAGTGACCAGAAGAATTGGGATCTACACGTCAGCAATGCAGCCTTTGCTTTGCGAAGTGTGGCGCACGAGTCGACTGGTATGGAACCATATTATGCCGTATTCGGAATGCCAATGATTCAACACGCAAGTGCATATCCGATCATCCGAAAATTGGACATGTTGAGAGACACAAGACTGAATATTATAAATAAGACTGATAGATTAGAATTAATAAGGAGTAAGATTTTCAACAATTTGAAGCTAGCACACCAAAAAGCCGAATAAGTATATAATACGAGGAGCAGGGACGTGAAGTACTCAGTAGGGCAAGTAGTATATCGACGCAATTTTAAGCAAAGCAGCTTACCCAATAGCTACAATGCGAAATTGGGGCCGAAATTCTTAAAGTCAATTGTGCTCAAGGTAATTGGAAACTCGCTTTATGAAGTAGGCAACCAAAGAGGGGAAAAAGTAGGAGTCTTCCATGCGAAAGACATCCACGCGTAGGAAGCACTGGATTTGACGCACTCACGCTAGCCGTTGCTATGTTCGTTATTGTTATATGTACGTATTTATTTACTTATTTATTGACTGACTTATCTTATTTATTTACCACAGATTTATTTATATATTAGAGTTTATTTATTATAGAGTTTATTTATTTCAGAGTTTATTTATTATAGAGTTTATTTATTTTAGAGTTTATTTATATTAGAGTTTGTTTATTTCAGAGGTTATTTATTTATTTATTTATCTATTTATTCTTCTACCCACTTGTCTGTTTAGGTGATTTATTTATATATTTATGTCCATATAGGACCGATGTGTTCGCTACTTCTGTGTTATCTAGTCGTAAGTAGAGTCAGGTAAATTCAATAGCCCACCTACCTAGAGGAAGAAATACGAAGCTACATAATTGTCCTAGTTGCAAGGCAACCCATAAACTAACGACGACGATAAACGAAAGATTCCAAATAATATTTCAATAGGAAATAGATTTTATTCATAAGATAAACTTAGTGAAAGCACTAATCTAGCAATAACTTGTGCAATATTAGTTAATAAGAGAATTATTGACACATACCAGTTCCCATGTCATGTATACACCGCAGGCGATGGCAATAAACCCCAATAACTCAGTACCTGAGTTGTGTAAGCACAAGCAAATAGTGACATATAGAGATAGATACGAATGACATTAGAGCATGAGATACAACTCAGGAATGCCACACGTTCATTCCCTACAGCGCAGAGGCACGCTCGCAAACGTAAACAAATTGCAGGCACTCTCTTTTACGAGGTCGGTTGGTTCACGACCATTCACCCACCGGCGTCGATCCTGTTACGTGTACCTGCAAAAGGAAAACAACACATTAGAAACACAATAAGGAACCTAATGCCGACGGGGGGTTGGTTCGAGTACCTGGCTACTACACCAGGCAAGAAACAACCCCAATGGCAAGGTAACGCACTCACCGGGATGCGCCAGCGCCAAAGACTATAAGTCCGTGCTACCTACTGCTTCTACTAGGAAAACACATCATCAAATGGTTTCAACCGGCTCGCCACCGTATCCGCTGGTGGTTGGTTATGTCACCATTCGATGAAGGTTTTCCGACCCCAAAGATTAGAGATGCATTGCCTCCAGTAATTTCATTCGCCTAGTAAATTTAGACAATCATAAAATTGAAATAAACTGGAAAATAACAAAAATTAAATAAATTACCTGTGGTGCAAGTCCAAACGCGTGTTGTCCATCTTGTATTGCCGATTCGTTTTGACATTTATGGAGTGTTTCGTGTCTGTGTTGTATTCAACATGCAATACTTACCTTTGTCCCGATCCCACTCCTAATCGTCAACACTGGCTATCTCTGTCTCCCACTTCGTTAGTGGTTGTCGCAAATTTTCAGCGAAGGCCAAGTCACAATAGACAACGAAATGATATTTTATTATAGGGAAACGGAATTAGACCAATTAAAGTTTAAATTAAGTAGTTTATTTTATGTCGCGTAAAATAAGATTATGTATTAGTGTTAAGTATTTAAATGTTAGTTTCATTAATTACCAGGGTAAATCGTGTAGGAATTGGAAGGTCTTGATTTTATGTGTGAATAAGGATGGAATGGGATAAGATGATACTAGGTGGGCAACTGTGATCGGAGCCAATCTCACTCATTGAAGTAGGAAAGGGAGAGAGAACAATTGAGAAGGAAATTATCCCATACACTCAATGATTCGCCCGTTTCAAACGGCCGGCGTGGTGCCGTGAACACAATTGAATGCAGAAGCACTCAATAAAAGAAAGAAGAAGACAACCGAAAAGGGCATTGACACTTACCCGATTACAGACTATGTAGGTCATTAGCAATCGTAGCATCATTACGAAACAGCTGTGTCGGTCAATAGAGTTGCCGAGTCGTGGTGTGGTATCATTCCCACAAATATAAATTTTCAACGCGAAACTTGCAATTGCAATACAAAAAGTTCGCGTCAATATAATTCAATAGAATTTTCGCAAAATCACCAGAAAGAATTGGAGCATCAGAAACAAATATATTTAGGTAATGAACTACAACCTTATGGTTTTAACCAACAATTAGATACAGTTTTTTTGATTAAACAGAAAAGGCTAAGCCGAGGGGAACAGGCATCAGACCCAAAGGAAATCCCCAACGGGGAAGGGATAAAATATCCTATCTGTTAGGCAGAGGTACGTTTGCTTTAGTCATGGAATTGGACGATCTATAGAGTTTATTTCCCCGTACAGGTACTGGATTGAGGCCACCGGTCGTAGAAAGACGATCCAGACCTCTGCAATTTTTCTCTGTTCCCTCCAAGCGTCAAACTCGCCTCCAACTACGTCTCCTATACGGATATCAACGCCGCTCTAAGTTCGAAGCTATCGACAGGCGGCTCACTAGAAACCGTGGGAGGTCACGTATTTCGGGTGGGCAGTGTAAAGGCTTGCGCAACGGCCACAAGAACCGTATGGTCGGACAAAGCTCCAACGGATTTTCCCTCTAAGGTCATAGAGGTCATAGTGCAAACTGCGAACAACAACAATACCAACAAAAAGTCCCTCACAGAGGTCAAATAAAGGACAGTTTTTTTTTTTTGATTTGTGAGCGAGTGCGCGAAAAATTGAATTTTAGTTTGTTTTAAGAGTTTTTTTTTACATAATCTTAGGTTTTTTTAAATAATCTTAGTCTTAATCAGTGAAGTTGCCAAGTGATCTATTACTAAGCCATTCGGGCGCGAAAATAGGATTTTAATCTCCATTTAAGGGTTTTCTTTTCTCACCACCTTTCGCCACGTAAGTCATTTTTATATTTTTTTTTTTTTTTTTTTTTGAATTTTAAATTGGAATCGAATGAAGTATAGTTTTAAGATAGATTTAATTTTTTTATGGGTTTAGAAATAGATATATACTGGCATTAAGATCTTTACGTAATAATTCCTTCCTTTTGCTTAATTAGTTCCTTTTGTTATTAGTTTTTTTGGATTGAGATTAAATTTTAGGATAGAGTAACTAGAATTTCATTTTTAAATTCTATCTGATGAGCCTCGCAAATAAAGATCTTTTTATGTTGAACTTCAATTTGAAAGCGTTTTTGTGTTACAATATGGAATAAGTTTCAAAGTGATTTGGTGTGTGGGTTGCTGGGAAGGCCGTCCTTCCTCGGGTTTGGTGGGGCAATTACGCAAGACGTGACTGACGACACGATGTACATAACGAACATGAACCTGAACTAACGACTGACTGGTTCCAGTGTTTGAAGGGGCTGTCTCCGATTTCTTGGCCAAGGAGATAGCCAAGGATATGCCTTTTATGGCATGGGGTGGGAAGGCCGCGCTGGTGCCAACATCATCAGGCACATCTCCGGGATAAGACGAACCTGTACTGAGGAACGACAGTGGGAAGCTGGAAAGATGCTATGTTATATGTTAGATTAGGGATAGATTAGTGCGTTCTTTTGGTGTCGGGTATAGTTTAGGTTAGTTTAAGGTTTATATTTCAAAGCATCTGACTTCCCACCCTTGTATCTCGGTATAGGCATAGGCACTATTGAGCATTTCCTTTCCTCTTTTCTATATTCTCTTCTTTTCTCTTTAGATTCTATCTTTTTTGGTCCGTCCGCCGTCAAGTAACGTTAGATCTCCTACTATCCTTTTATTTTATTTTAAGGCACGATTTTTTTGTTAAGGACAGGTGGCTAGTGTGCAGGGGAGACAAGAACTACCCCGTCCGACGAGTTTAGCCGTGCAACCGCGAGCGTGCCTCCGTCCTCCTCCGCCATGCCAAAGATGCCTCTGTGGCCTAACCTGAACTCCTAACAAGAGACGAATCCTGAAGTATGTTGCTATTGAAGTCTCCAGCCACTATAATAAAAGGAGATATAGGTATATGAGAGTTCGTCCAAGATACTAATCAGCGGTGAAGTATTGATTTGTACATTAGGTCTGTAAACTGATCCTAGTAGGAGTTTATTAACACCCCTATTATGGTTATCAAATATCAACCGATTGATAAACGATAGCTTCTATCAATCGGTTGATAAATTGGTATTATGAGTGTCAATTGATAAATTTTACTCCAATTGTGAATACTGAACAAAATACAATTGTGAATGGCATTCAATTTGACGTTTGTCGTTTATTATTTGCTCTGTCGTCTTTTGTTGTGGTTTATTTGAAAAATGTAAGTATTTTGTATTAAATAAATTTGGCTATTTTCTTAAGACTATTTTGTTCTTTTAGGACTAGAGTTGTTAGCAACAAACGACAAATAGGAAGATTGGTGGAGATAATGGAGGAAAATGCAGATATCGCAAAAGGAATCTGCACAAAGGCGGTCCTAACCAAAAAATGGGAGGAAATCGCTGTGGAACTAAATAGCTTAGGACCACCAAAGCGGGACTCAACTAAGTGGCAACGAGTGAGAATTTTATTGTATTATTGTATTGATTAATTTATTAAAATATGTAACTATTCAAAATGTAGGTATGGGCTGATTTCAAATGTAAAATAAAGAAGAAAGTTACTCAAAACAAAATTGAAATTACAGCAACTGGTGGCGGGCCAAATAGACTACAGCGACTGAGTGACGCCGAAGAAGCAGTAAGTCGTCTTATGCATTTCCCTGCATGTGTTGATCCGCCTGGAATTGAATTTGGGTTAGAGTTAGCAAATCGCATAACTGAAGAAAATGAAGATGATCCTGATCCTAGACAAGAAGTCACAGTGCAATCGCCGAGGCCAACTCGCACAAACATATCATGGAAAGAAAAAAATGAAAATCAACGAGTTGCCCTTTTGGAAAACCAGACGTCGGCGCAGGAAGAATTTTACAATAGTATGATTACTATCATGAGTGGTGTTCAACAAAATTTGTTAAATTTGCAAAAGAGTGCTCGTGAGACGGAATATTATGCCAAAAAAACATTCAATTTAAAAAAAGAAAAATCAAATGAAGTGCTTAAAATGAAAAAAGAAAAGTTGGAAATATATAAACAAACTGTAAAAAACAAAGAAAATGATAGAAAAGTCAAACTTAAATTAAAAATCCAACTCTTGGAAATTGAACAAGCCAAACAAAAAGTTATGAATATATAACTTATTCCAGTTTGATTTTTTCATTTTCGCTTTTTATGTTTTGAAGTGATTTTTTTTTTTGAAGTTAACCTTTGTGATATGAATTTTGTTCCTGTTTTTGTTCAAGTTAAAGAAAATAATTAAAAAGACTGCTATACCTATTTTTTATTTTTGTTCTAATTATTTTTCTTTGATAGTTAACCGTTTTACATAAACCTTGCAATTGCATCCCTAATTCGGCTGCCATCAGTGAATGATGTATTTGAGGAATCATCTAAAACATCATGGTTTCCAATAACATTGTCGGTTTCTCCTTCTTCGACTTCAAAACTTTCCAATCTGTATTTAACACAAATATTATGAAGAGCTGCACATACGTTTATTATTTGTGTGGCTTTTTTTGCAGTGTAATGTAGTTCTCGCGCTTGCAATAAGCATCTAAATCTGCTTTTTAGTAACCCTATAGTGCGTTCTATAATATTTCGGCCCTGTGCATGCTTTCTATTAAACGTTGATTGTAATGTACTTTCTGCAGCGTTCCTATATGGTGTCATCAAATATGGTGATAGAGGATATCCTCCGTCCCCTAAAATATTTGTTTATATTATATTTTATACAAACTAAATGAACTGTTTTTTTTTTACCAAGAAAACGGAAGTCAGTTCTTCCGTTACGGTAGTCATCTTCTAACTTCATTTTTAATTGTGACACATTCCATATATTAGCATCATGTGAGGATCCTGGATGTTTTGCATTTATATATCTGATGCACATTAAGTGATCACAAACCTTAAAAATACAATCGAAATAATAATTGGCTATTGCATCGGAGAAAAAACCTTACAAGCATTGCATTTATACTATAAAAACCTTTTCTGTTATAGTACACATGCCGAAGGTCTTTATTCGGACCGATTATTTTGATGTGTGTTCCATCTATAGCCCCTACTACATTTGGGATTCCACTCTTTTCGAAGAAGTATATTTTTGCCAGACGCTCTTCTTCTGGAGAATAGGTGAATTTTATCCATTTGGGACAAATGTGCCTTTCCAAAACATTGAGTACTTCTTTAAGAACAACTGACACCGTTGGCTGCGCCATGCCTATGTTAAAATCATTCCCAACGCTCAGTTGATAACTTCCTTGAGCGAAGAATCTTAGTACTGCTGCTAATTTCAGTACATTTGGGATGGATTTTTGTCTTATCAGCGGTTTCAATTTGTCGTCAATATCGGTCAATACTTCCAAGAAGGCTTGTTTCGAAAGTCGGAAGTTTTGTATAAATCTAGAACCGAATCACATTATGTGCTTATAAATTTTGGAAAATGTATGACCTACATATGTTCCTCCAAATCGAGAGGGTTTGAAGCATCTCGTAATATCCTGCGTGTGATGGTTCGCTCAAGTACATTTTCTTCCTCAGCCCCAAAAAATAATTCTACTGAAGACATTTTGTTTTTAAAATGGGTTTTGAAAAAAAAACAACAAATTATTTGTATTTTGTCAATGAAGAATTTATGACTGAAAGAAAATTTGATAGATATCAAAATTTTTGACAACCATAATGCCAAGTTTGTGAGTAGAACTATTCACAATAGATCTTAAATATGCATTGAATTCACATTTTGTCAAATATTTTGGTAATTGATAATGATAATACCAATTTATTAATTTTGTTGATACGTATCAATTATTATCAAATATCGTGTTGATATTTGATAACCATAATAGGGGTGTAAGTCTGCAAGTGATTGCTATGAATACGTAATCAATTTCACTACCGGGCGGAGCCCTACGTATTAGATTACGTTGCAAATTATTGCGAACGTAAATTGCTGCACCTCCACCAACGCGTCCAACCCTATCCGACCGAAAAGGTTTATGGAAACCGTTTAAGCAACAGAAACTATCACTAAAATCACTAGAGAGCCACGTTTCGGAAATGCACACCACATCAACTTTCGAACCTTCAAATAAGTATCTGAATTCATCCAACTTGGGTCGTATACTCTGAGCATTAATGTGACAGATTTGCAGTCCAGAACGCTGACTGCACATAATGTTTATCATTGTACGCGTAGTACTGCTGTTGACTTTTGCAGAGTCCCTAAAAACAAGCTCATTGGGACCAACCATTTATGATAATCAACAGTGGGAGGCACACAAAAAAGGCACCCCCTTTCAGCCGATATACAAAGCTGCGTCTTCAGAAAAGGAAGAAGAGTACACAGTACACAACAATAATGAAGATGATGAGATATTGTAAGACTTATATATAGGATTGTTTAATTAATGATGGTTAAGGACAAGATCCAAAAGAAAAATTTAAAACTGTAGCAAGAAAATGATAATGAAAGACTAAGATTAAGAATAATAACAAAGCAAAAAGAAAAATACAATAGAAAATAATAATAAAAATATAGAATAAGAAAATAGAATAAGAAAAACTGTAGCAAGAAAATGATAATGAAAGACTAAGATTAAGAATAATAACAAAGCAAAAAGAAAAATACAATAGAAAATAATAATAAAAATATAGAATAAAAGAGTTGAACAGCAATCAGTCATCAATTGGGGCTGGCAATTCCTTCAGGTTTGCGATGTTTACAATTTGGAAAGCTCTGTCATCGGAGTGACATTTGGCATAAACAAGACCACGCAGCGTAAACACAGAGAATAGTTTGTTTTGTTTTTTTAATTGAAGTGCCTCACGCAGCAAAAGGTTGTTATTTTTTGTTAAACACTCGCGCATATAAATCGTAGAATTAGAACTGAGACCAAAATCCTTGAGACATAATTGTTTTTTATTTGTTTTCCTATATTTGGCGATGGATGTCAACACAAAATTACGTTCGTACGGTGACCGGAATTTGATAACGATCGTTGAGTTATCATCAGCTTGCGGGCGAGTGCGGAAAATGTCTTTGATAAGTGGTGGTTTAATGTTAACAACGTGACAAAGGTGATTAAAGTAGGACTTGAGATTTTCATCCGCAGTGCGGGGAATACCAAATATAATCGCGTCACGGGCTACACTTTTGTTGTCTTGTTCGTCTTGATTTTTTTTTTGATATTTGCAAGATCCGTTTTGATATCTGATAGGTCGATTGTACCTACAGGATTTAAGTGAGTTTTGAGTGTCCAACAATTCTTTGTTTGCATTGGATAGCGATGTTTTTAAAAGTGAAATGTCAGATCGAAGAGTGGCGATATCAGTGTTCGTTGTTGCTTGCGTAATCTCGAGTTGTGTTACGCTATTGTTGACATCAGTGATTGTTTTTTGAAGTTCAAGGAACTGGTTATCCATTTTAGTCGAAAGTTCATCGCTATTGGATTGCATTTTGGATGATAGTAGGGAGATTATTAGATCGCTTTGATTTTTTAGCATTTCATCCATTTTTGTCAACAGTTTAGTGTCATCTACAGCCATTTTTTTGAGTGTTTTGACGTGGCGAGTCAAGCGAAGTTCGAGGTGAGTTTGAGTGTGTAGAGTTAGCTCTGCAGCGTTTGTTACCGGACATTTATGAGTATAGCGAACTTTCAAACAAGTTTGATACTGCTCATTATTAAATTGCAACTGTAAATGGGGTTCGACACTGTGTTAAATGGGTTTGACACTGTTCAATACCAAACACAAAGCAAACGAAAAAAAAAGAAAAATGTAAATCGATTTCAATAACACCAATGCTAGCTTATTGTCACTCAATTTGTTTCAACGTTCAATAAAATGTCAATATAAACTAACGCAATAATAAGCGATTTGATTGCAGGTTAATTGATTTAACTTGATAGAAATTGCCCGCCGAAAAAACACGTCTATGCTGTTCTATGCATTCATGCAACATGTTACTGGTTTTCTGAAGTTGATGCTGAACTTGTTGCTTTTTTTTCTTGCCTCATTAACTACATTGAAATCCATTGCCTTCCAAAAAATCTACCAATAATAATATACTCAGATGGATGCACCTATCGAAATAGAAATAACACTATGTCTAATGGTTTGTTACACTTTTCTGCCAAACATAACTTGCCAATCACACAGAAGATATTAGAAAAGGGACACACTCAAAATGATTGTGATTAAGTCCATAGTTGTATAGAACGGAGATTAAAAAATCGGGATATTTATTTACATTCGGACTATATTAAAATATCAAAAGAAGCAAGGAAGAATCCATCCGCCTATGAAGTTAAATCTTTAATATACGATTTTTTTAAAGACTACACCAAAGATATGGTTTACACCTCAATACGTCCAGGAAGAAAAACCGGAGATCCTACTGTAACAAACTTGCGAGCCATCCATTATGAAAATGGGATCTTGAAGTTCAAACTGGCATTTGATGACGAATGGCAGGACCTTCCTGTACGACCCAAAAATATCGATGCCAATTTCCAATTTCCTCAACTATTTAAAAATAAAATTCCCATCACAAAGCAGGAATGGAATCATCTTCAGCAATTAAAGCAGGTTATCCCTGAAGATTGTCGACACTTTTACGATCAATTACCATACCAACAATTAAGTTATTTAAGTAATTTTATCTTATAATTAACCTCGAATTTTTTTTTTTTATCGTGATACGAAATATGTCTGTGATTGAAATAATGACTAATTACTTTATGTTCCTTTTGATATAATATTATTTATTCGAAGCTTAATAACAAAATAAATATATTTTAATTTTTGGATCGAATCTTACCGATGTATTGTATTAGTACGTTTTACTTTCATTACTAAAGTAGTCACCATTGGACTGAAATAATTATATTAAGTTTTTATATTTTTCCTTCGTGTGCTTCTTAACTCTTAATAAAATTTTTAAAAATATATGAAAACTCGTTTAAATAAGGATTTCAGGACAGTAATTCATCCAGCAACCTCCTATCAGCAACCCGCTACAAAAAAAAATACCATGTATCTGCTGTAATAAATAAACTACATTAAAAAATTGAGCCACACTGTTTCTAATAGGAATCTGTGCGAAAAGCAAATATTGGGTTGAAAAACAATTTTAAATAAATGTTAAACTCAACAATTCTAATTTTGCTGATTGGAGGTATTTATCTTTGGTAGTCGTAAACACAGTTTGACAACAAAGTTGATATTATTAGCAAAATAAGAATTTGATGTTGCTTTATCAACGATTGGCCAAATAAAATATTTAATAAAATACAAACTTTGTTTGTTTCTATCCATTCTTTGTTGTGATGATTAAACGAGATGTTGTTGATGAGTTGCATAGGCCAGCTCGAAGGAATTTCTCCAGACGTAGAGTTATGATTAAGGGGTTTGATGATCTATGGCAAGCAGATTTGGTTGAAATGATACCATACAGCAATGATTTGGCATTTGAAAAAAAAAAAATATAAGTACATTGTATAGTATGTATATAGATTTCCAAAAATCATACTTTAATCGTTCAATCTAATGCGTTTGCTGACATCTTTGCGTTGACTGATTTAAAAAAAAACAAGAACCAAGCTGAGTTTTTATACAAAACTGTTCACATCCAATGCTATGTGATATTATAATCAAAAGCATTACAACTGTCTGCATTCGTTTCGATTCTATTTTTAGATCATCTAGCATTCCAAAGCAAACAACAAAAAATGCGTGAGTAGCTTAATTCTGTGCAGATAGGCCATAAGAACACAGCGCCATCTAAAGCAGCTTAGGCAACTGTCTGCATTCGTTTCGATTCTATTTTTAGATCATCTAGCATTCAAAAGCAAACAACTAAAAATGCGTGAGTAGCTTAATTCGGTGTAGATATGCCATAAGAACATAGCGCCATCTAAGTATTCACACAGGATATTTTGCGGTATTAAGAAATTGTTGTGGGTATTGACTAGATAACTACTAGAAAACCAAATGGATCTTACCATCTACACAAACCTATAGCTTAATTCGGTGTAGATATGCCATAAGATCATAGCGCCATCTAAGTATTCACACAGGATATTTTGCGGCATTAAGGAATTGTTGTGGGTATTGACTACATAACTACTACAAAAACCAAATACCCCAACCATATCCTACCGGAAGCTTAGTGTACTGGCTAAAAAGAAAACAGTGCCATCTAAGTATTCTCACAGGATATTTTGCGGTAGTAGAAAACCAAATACCCCAACCATATCCTACCGGAAGCTTAGTGTACTGGCTAAATAAGCTACGACAACAACCGGAAATTTTGCACCACCCAAAGAGCACCACTTTACCTGTGCCAGGACCAACCTATTCCTACTACTTTCGTTCTTAGTTGACGTTACATAAGCAGTTCAGAAGGAGAATTAATGTTTCCTTTTCGCGTTGTCCTATAGTGAAGTAGAGCCATATATGGATCAGCATTAGCTTGATAACATTTAGAAAGGAGTTTTTTGATGGTCTGAATGGAGCGTTCCGCTAACCCATTAGATCTTGGAAAATATGGACTTGATGTTATGTGGTCTATTCCCCAACATTTTGTGAATTTAACAAACTCTTCAGAGTTGAACGGCGGCCCGTTGTCACTAATTATTATCGATGGTATACCGCCAACATTACTAGAATACTTATTTTTCAATTCAGCAATCTTTTACTTTGAAAAGTAATCAACAACGAGCAAATACACACTCTTATTAAATTCAAATAAATCCATTCCCACTTTATACCACGGAATTGAAACGACATTATGATATTGTATCGGCTCTTTTTGGTTCTGTGTACGATGGCGAATGCATACGTTATAGTTTTTAACAACATTTAAAATATCGTGGTCAATATTAGGCCAATAAATGGAATGCTTTGCCAAATTTTTGCATCGTTCTATGCCCATGTGACCCTCATGTAACATAAGAAGGATGTTATGACGCATTATTTAGGGTATGACCAAGCGATTGGATTTGTATAAGAGATTATCAATGACTTCGAGTTCATTGCGAATATTGCAATATGGCACAACGAAATCTTCTAAATTTTTCTTAGTGCATGGCCAACCATTTTTGTGGTATTCCATGACTTTTGACAAGACGAAATCGTTTTTTGTTTCAGTTTGAACTTCTGCTTGTTTTAATTTTGACATCGCCAATGGACGCAAAGATTGAACTAAATTGCAATGTAAACTTATGTCATTGTCAAATTCAGTTAATGTTTCATTCGGCACTGCTGCCCGAGATATGTCTGCGACATACATATATTTTCCGGGCTTATAAGTTACTTTAAGATCATATGCTAAAAGTCTGAGCATAAATCTTTGTAAACGCGAAGGCACCTTATATAAGGCTTTATCGAAAAGTGGAACAAGCGGTTTGTGATCAGTCTAAACGACAACTTCCAAAGATAAAAGAATGGAATTTTGTGCAGACAAATTAAATAGCGAATAATTCCTTCTCTATTTGTGCATAATTTTGCTGTGTAGGACTACCGTGATGTGAAATGACTGCACCAACGGCATTTTTCGAAGCATCCACAGCCAGTGTCAAAGGTTTATTTACATCAAAATAAGTTAGAATTGGTGCTTCAGATATTAAAGTTTTTAGTCTACTGAATTCTCGCTCATGCTCCTCAAACCAATGCCACTGTATATCTTTTTTCAAGAGATTTCTCAGATTTACATTTTCAACAGACAGTCCTTTAACAAAAGAACTTAGGTAATTTACCATACCCAAAAAGCGTTACAACTCCGATGTGGACTTCGGTCTGGGTATAGCACAAATGGCCTCTATTTTTGCCTTATCTGGACGGACTCCCATTTGACTAAATACATGACCTATGAAATTTACTTCACTTTGACAGAACTTTGACTTATCTGGATTGAACTTAAGACCTATGTCCTTTGCTCTTTGAAGAAATTTATTCAAAATATGGTTGTGCTCTTCTTTACTAGAGGCATATATTAAAAAATCGTCAATGTAAATTATTAGATTCGATATGTCCGCAAAACGTTTGACCATTTCACAATGAAAAATCTCCGGTGCTGCATTTATACCAAACGGTAAACGAAGGAAGCGGAATCTACCGAAAGGAGTATTAAAAGTACACAACTTCGATGATTCTTCATCTAATTGAATAACCCAGAAACCCGAGTTAGCATCTAAGACACTGAAATATTTAGCATCACTAAGTTTAGCTTTACAATCGTCTATATTTGGAAATGGATAATGTGGACGTAAAATTGCCTTATTAAAATTGCGCGGATCTAAACACAAGCGAAGTTTTCCATTACGCTTTCTTACTAAAACTATTGAATTTACCCATTGTGTCGGCTCGGTAATTTCCTTAATGACATTCGGCCTTACCAATAATCAACTTTAGTCTGGCACTTTGCGAAAAGACTCCACACTTTCCAAAATCCCTTTACCAATAAACAAATATAGTTGCCAGACTATCGCTAACTGTAGGATTAAATGTTAGTGTTGAGAAAGCTATGTTTATCTCGGGCATTAGCTAAATAAATCCTCCCTTATGTCATTTTGAAGACAAGTGTTGCCCAACCATCCAAAATCACGGTAGTAAATTTCGTAATAGGAGAGAATTTAATACGATGTTGTTCAGCCTGAGCATTTACAATTATTAATTAATTTTAGTAAATTGTGAATGTTTTCTAATTTTATTCATTGCAATACAACAATGCAAATGGTTTTTAAATGTAACATCACAAATTTGTACAAATGTATGCAAAATATTGAAAAATATTGCTTCTTTGTTTTATTTCTAAACACGTGAAGCATATATTTTTCTCTGTTTTATCTTGTTTAACCGCTAGTTCTTGCTTTTCGATTGGTTTCCCTTTGTAAATAGTTTGCGAGCAACGAAATTAATTTAATATAAGTTTGGGATATTTCCAAGACTTTCTTGACAGTCGTCGCAAACAGAAAAAAATATCTTCTTACCTAAGTTTGGACGGCTCATACAATTTTTCAACAATTCTCAGTATACCTCAGGCGAATCAGGTAGCTTTTGTTGCATTCAAACCCTATTAAAACTCTTTGCAAAATGAGTTTGATTACCGAGAATGAGGATCTCTAATGAGACAATGGTTGGTGTGAAAAGGTTCACTTCGCGGAAAATATAGTTATAAAAATAGAATTATCAGCATTCAGTAAAAAACATGCAAAATAACAAGTTTATTAACTTCTGGAGGAGTAACATCCTAACAGGTAGTACGAAAATATGTGTGCATAAAAAATGCGTTTTATATTTTTCAGTTCGAATTTCGGTTTCTGAGTTTCCCGAATTAAGTAATACCATTGTATATGTCGGAGCAGCCGCAGACGGCGTTTCATCTTTATCCGTCATTGTGGAGTAAACACAGTGAGTCCACGAGCGTTGTATATGTAGTATCCTCTTTGCTGGTCAGAAAACAACTGCCCCTCAACACTCAATACATTTCTTTGTCATTACCAAACGCCAACCCTTACCGCACGCACACATCTAAAGCATTTTTACACTTCGTGCAGCTGCAGTCTGCAGATCGCCTGGTTCCTGCGATCCTTTTTGTTTCTCTCCTACTCCTACATACAATACTACTACAACGCCCGGGCCACACTCGGCAGAGATTGACATTCTCCCTTGCCTTGTTTACAACACGAAACATGTAACCAAACCAGCTGCAGCGCAGCGACGATTTAAACACAGCAAGGAAAAGGACAGTTAATTCATTTATTGTCATACAGTAATAATACAAGCAAATACATCAAGAAAACATGTCGCGACTAAAAGACGAGACATACTACGACACGGCCTTCCTGACATTCACACGACCTCGTGTGTATTTATACCTAGAACAATACAAACAAAAAAAACATTGACGTCATGCCTTGCTCAAGCTCATATGAACGGTTATCAAAAAATGTTATTACTTTAAATTATAATTGTGATTTTAATGATAGATTAAACTAAGCTGTATTTTAACCATATGCCCCCAAACATCAGTTCCCGCATTTAAAATTATTTATTAATTTTCTTCAAAAAAATATCTAATTCAACACACTTTCACAGGCTCTTGTTGTTCCTTTCAACGATATCATGCATCATACCTGCCCAGGCCCACGTATGGACAGTACGTACATCATGGTCTTCCTAGACCCAGACCCCCGCCACAATATCACCTGCCCCACACGCCATGATCAAACATTTCTGTCTGCACTTGTGCTTGCATTGTGATAATAGTGGTGCAGTCTTTAGCCATAGTGTCTGTCCTCACACGCACCCTACCGGTGCCTTTACTTCTGCATTAGCGTCTATATCACCGCCTTTACCATCAATACTCATGCTAGTCATATCAATATCATCGTCTAACTCTGCGGGAACCTGCTCGCTCGGCAATGCTCGCAAATATTCATGCGAGTATTTGTAAGTTCTTTTATTTGTCAGTGATTTGAGAGCATATCTATCTCCTTCCAATAATTCTGTCACCAAAAATGGACCTCTGAATTTGGGATCCAGCTTCGTTTGATGTCTTTCTTCGTTCTTGAGCAAAACATGATCACCAACTTTATGTTTTACAATATACAATATTGGCCTTATTTTTATCGAATCTGGATTTATCATAACAAGCATTTCTTTCAATATTTTTTTTGGCTTGTGCCCTTAGATACTTTACATCTACTTTATTTTCTTCACAAATTGGCAATAAATTAAAAGGCCGCGCTTCTTTTCCGATTAACAACTCTAATGGACTAGCCTTAGTTACTCGATTGGCCGTACAGTTCAAAGCCAGTTGTACTTCACCCAAAGCATCTTGCCAAGAACGTTGACTGGTTTCGACCGCTGTCAGCATGCTCTTTAGTGTACTCATGACACGCTCTACCTGCCCGTTCGCACGACTTGCGCCTGTCGCGATTAAATGTAACTCTATTTTTTGTGTGGAACAAAATTCGCGAAAAGCCGTGCTAGTGAAACACCTACCCTGATCAGCAATTATGCGCATAGGCACACCAAACAACGATATTGCTGACTTAACGGCTCGAATGCAACTTTCAGTGTCAATGTTTAATGTATGATGGAAGTAAACGAATTTTGTAAAAGCATCAATTTGAACTATTACATATTCCTTAAGATCATTTTTGCCGCTTAACTTGCCCGTTATGTCGATGTGAATTGTATGCCATGGTATATCTACTTTGGGAATGGGGTGCAGTTCTGCTTGAACTTTTCCTGAAGTAGACTTAGACAATCTGCACGTGATACAATTGTCCACGAATTTGCGAACGTATTTGGACATGTTTTCGAACCAATAGTAGCCATATACTTTGTCTAGGGTTTTCTCCCAGCCCAGATGCATAATAGCTTCATGAACATGGTTAATTACAGCCCATCGAAAAGGCCTCGGGATCACAGGCAAGCATTGAGTCCTACCTTTTCTTTGAATTTTCCGGTAAAGTGTTCCAGCCCTCAACTCATATGTTCTTGCTATGTCTTCCTTTAATTCATTATCACGCAATTGAGAAACAATAGTGGATATGTCTGGATCTCGTTGTTGCTCAGCCAGAAGCCAATTGTCTGTGATTTCGGTTAAATTTACACGTTTTTCGAACCCCTTGAAATTCGATTTGGGTTCTATGGGTAAAGGGTTGCGAGAAAAGAAGTCCGCATGCGCCATGCATTTGCCCTTTCTATATTCAACTACAAAGTCAAAAGACTGTAAATATGCCCACCAGCGATGAACTCTCGGCGTTAAATCGATTTTGGTAAGACTGGCCTTCAAAGAGTTACAATCAGTGTACACCACGAATTTGCGACCTTGCAAGTAATGACGAAAATGCTTTACCGCATTGAAAACAGCTAACGTCTCCAACTCGTATGAGTGATATCTTGATTCTGCTTGGGTTGTACGTTTACTAAAATACTCATCAACGTGAGGTTTATTATCGATTTTGTGCAATAAGATTGCACCATAGCCATCAGAGCTGGCGTCAGTATGTAGCTCTATGGGGTGTTGTGGGTCAAAAATGGTCAAGACCGGTTTATTTGTCAATATAAAAATAAATTTCTGCCGTATCTGCTCATGTTCCGGCTTCCAAATAAAGTTGTTTCCCTTGGAAGTAAGAAAATAAAGAGCTTTTAATGACTCTGAAAATTTAGGCACAAACTGGCGAAAGTAAGATGCCAAACCTATAAACTGCCTTAACTGAGTGACGGATTGAGGGGGTGGTAAACCAACCAATGCTTGAATCTTCCTAGGATTTGGTCGAATTTGTCCCGCATGGATTTCATATCCGAGGTATTCAATACGTGACTTAAGGAATGAGCACTTAGTGATATTGAAGGAAAATCCCATTTTAGATAAAACTTCCAACACAGTCTGTAATCTCTCAAATGCCTGTTCTTTAGTACTACCGACAATCATAATATCATCTATATAGACAATGACATATGAATATGCGAGTTCACCCAAAGCCTTTATTACGGCGCGTTGAAAAATCGACGGCGCATTTTTAAGGCCAAATGGCATAGCTAAAAACTCATATTGACCTTCAGGAGTGACAAAAGCCGTTCGTTCAATCGAATTAGGATGAATGGGTATTTGGTAAAACCCACTAGCCATATCCAAGCAAGAAAAGTACCTAGCTCCACGCAACCTTGCAATTTGGTCCGATATGAGAGGCAAAGGATATTTATCCGAAATTGTGTTAGCATTTAATTCGCGATAATCCACGCACAGACGATCGGAACCATTTTTCTTTCTAACGAGCAACATGGGGCTGGCAAATGGAGAACAACTAGGGCGAATGATTTTGGATTTCATTAACTCATCTATTTTACGTCTCACAAGTTCCTTTTCATCCGAGCTAAGTCTATACGGTCGCCTTTGCACAGTTTTATTTGGATCAATTAGACGTATTTCTAACTGACCTGTCGTTATCCGACTTCGCGGAATTCCCTCTAAGAACCACTCCGAATATTTGTTTAAAATCTGCATCAAGCGAGTTTTATCACAGTTATTTAGTTCCGTGTCATTGTTTATGCGATCTATGTACCCTTCAGAACCCGATAAAGAATTCACAATTTTTGTTCGAAAAATATTGAACCTGTCAGAATCGATCGCAACACTGAAGCCCTGACTCAGAATCTCACGGCCAATCATCACATCGTATTTTAAAAATTTATCCATAACTACATGAAACAAAACTTCTAAAAAATATTCACTTATTTTAACATTGGAAAGGATTTGCAAGGTGCTACATACGGAACTATTTCCTATACCCTTCAAAAATACACATTATTAATTCTTTTTCCCGAAAATTTTTCTGCCACGGTTTCCTTGATAAGCGAACATTCTGCACCGGAGTCGAAACAAAATGGAAAAGACTCACCAGACTGAAACAATATTCCCTTCGGCTCAGCTACGGTACAAGAGTCCACCCGCTTCTCATAGATATGGCTGCCTTTTGATGTCGAACTGTTCTTTGGACACGTTGATGCGAAGTGGCCCGTGTTTCCGCATTTAAAGCAAGTTAAAGTTGAGCGATCCTTTCCCACTGTCGAGCTACTGGAAGTCTGGTTACATTTTGGTATGTATTTTCCTCTATCCTTTTTTAATTTTCTTTTTATCAGCAGCGTATTCCGGGAAGTGTTCCTTTCGTTTTCCGAACGCGAATGCTTTAAGTTGTTGTTGCAGCTCGTTTCTAGTTTTAATGTTTGTTGTAAAAAACAAGCGTTGCATTCTGTTGTCGATTTGAGCCATATGTGCCAAAACAACCGATACTGCTATTTCCTCAAGGTTCAATGATTTCCACTTCGATATAAGTGATGTGACCAGTCGACTTCCATAAACGGAAAGACACTCTCCATCGTTTGGGCTACCATTAAATAAATTCATTACAATGGCTGCAGGCGTCTCGATGCCTTCGAAACGCTGGACAAATAACTCTCTGAATTGTTGCCACGTAATGCCAGCATAGCATATTTGGGACAACCAGTGCGAGGCACTTCCTTGCAATGACTTACTGAGTGCTATGACAAGCGCACTTCCTTCCAGTTAATTATCAGACAAAATCATGTCAACAGTTGAACACCATGAAGAAGCATCAGCGCCTTCACAATCAGGATTGAATTTTGGCAATGAAATCATTTTCGGCTCCTGTGACGTCGTTCTTGAAGTTTGCATGGATTTTATTAGTTCCACAAAATTGCGATTATGCGATTCCAATATCGCTTGCCAATGTTGCTCAGAATTTTCTTGAGACGGGGCGAATCCCACTTCTGATGTCGGAGCAGCCGCAGACGGCGTTTCATCTTTATCCGTCATTGTGGAGTAAACACAGTGAGTCCACGAGCGTTGTAGATGTAGTATCCTCTTTGCTGGTCAGAAAACAACTGCCCCTCAACACTCAATACATTTCTTTGCCATTACCAAACGCCAACCCTTACCGCACGCACACATCTAAAGCATTTTTACACTTCGTGCAGCTGCAGTCTGCAGATCGCCTGGTTCCTGCGATCCTTTTTGTTTCTCTCCTACTCCTACATACAATACTACTACAACGCCCGGGCCACACTCGGCAGAGATTGACATTCTCCCTTGCCTTGTTTACAACACGAAACATGTAACCAAACCAGCTGCAGCGCAGCGACGATTTAAACACAGCAAGGAAAAGGACAGTTAATTCATTTATTGTCATACAGTAATAATACAAGCAAATACATCAAGAAAACATGTCGCGACTAAAAGACGAGACATACTACGACATATATAAATCTAATAGTACTCTCATCAGACGAATTTTTTTATTTGGGCCGCTGCTCTGTAGAGGGCGTATGGTCGCATGGTTAGCAAAAGAATAACCTTTTCTCAGAGAAGAATTTGTAGGCACGCGAGTGTGCACAGAATTATGTCCACAATAAAACAACTATTTTCATAACAGAGGCTGGGTGGTAAGGTGAAGTTCTTATCCTCACCGTTCCAATCAGTTTGATGAGTGCGTTGAAGAGTGCCGACTCAAATTGAGTTCCCTGGTCGGTGGTTAGTGTTATTGGCGAACCGAAACGAGCAACCCAGTGCGTATAGAACGCCGTGGCCACTGTGTCCGCATACATATCCTGTAGAGGTACTGCTTCCATCCATCTGCTGAAGCGATCAATCATTGTTAGACAATACCTATTGCCTTTGCAGAGTGGAAGGACAATGAGATCTATGTGGACATGGTGGAAACGGTGCTCTGGAACTGCAATTGATTCGGGCAGAAGCTTAGTATGTCGATGTACTTTGGATCGTTGGCATTGAATGCAGGTGCGTGACCATTCCAATGCATCTTTCCTTATATTCGGCCAAACGTACTTCTGCCTGAGTTGTCGACTGGTTGTTCTTCCGCTTGGATGGGAAAGACCATGGATGGATTCAAAGGCCTTCCGTCGCAGAGAAGAGGGTATGTAAGGTCGAATTGTGCTATCCGATACATCGCAGTAGATTTTTACTTCAGGTTCCAGCGTTAGTTTTTTTAACTGAAGCGATGAATTTGTTTGCTTCAGGATGGATTGAAGTTCAACGTCGAGTAGTTGGGATAGGTGTAGTTCTCGCAGATCGAAATCCATCGGCAATGTTATCGCATTGAGTCGCGATAATGCATCTGCTACCGTGTTGTCGTCGCCGGGTAGGTAAACAATGTCCGTGGTGTACTGCGATATGTAGTCTAATTGCCTTAGACGACGTTGCGGCGCCTTGTCCGAATTCTGCTGGAACGCATATATTAGCGGCTTGTGATCCGTTTGCACGACAAAGTGTCGACCGTCCAGGATATGTTTGAAGAATCGGATAGCTAAGTATATCGCCAGCAATTCGCGATCGTACGTGCTATAGCGACTTTGTGCTGGTGACAGTTTGCACGAAAACAGTCCGATCGGTTGATATTGGATATTTTGTTTCTGTTCCAATTTGGCACCAACTGCGATATCCGAGGCATCCGTCGTTAGGACAAGTGCAGATTTCGGATCAATGTGATTCAGTAACGTGGCGTGTTTGATACTGGCTTTGCACACTTCGAAAGCTTTTTCTGCCTCTGGAGTCCAGGGAACGGGTCGCTTGTCGTTTTTCTTGGAGTCCCTAATGAGTCCATTTAATGGTGCTTGAATATGGGCACAATTAGGAATGTATCGTCGATAGTAATTTACGACTCCAAGGAAACGACGTAGTTCCATGATGTTGGATGGCTTCTGATAGTTGGAGATGGCCTCAACTCTGCCTTCAGGTGGTCTGCATCCGGCTTGGTTGATGGTATGTCCAAGGTAGGTTACCTCAGACTTTCCAAAGATTCATTTCTTGATGTTTATGATGAGTCCGTGTTCGTGGAGACGTTGCAAAACTTGACGGACGTGTTCACGATGTTCATCTTCTGAGTCGGAGGCAATGAGGATGTCATCAATGTAGCAAAAAACAAAATTCAATCCACGTAGCATCATGTCCATGTGTCTTTGGAAAGTCTGAGTAGCATTCTTGAGTCCGAATGGCATGACTGTAAACTCAAACAAACCAAAAGGCGTGGTCACCGCAGTTTTTTGGATATCCTCTGGTGTCATCGGGATCTGGTAATATGCCTTTTCAAGATCCAATATTGAGAAACAGTTTTTGTTGTTCAACTGTTCGGTGAAGTCCATGATGTGAGGAATTGGATAGCTGTCTGGTTGAGTTACAGAGTTCAGGCGACGGTAGTCACCGCAGCATCTCCAACCACCGGTTTTCTTCTCAACGAGATGAATCGGACTTGCCCAAGGACTGCTGGATAGACGGCAGTAACCCTTCTTCAGAAAATCGTCAAATTCAGCCTTGGCATGTTTTAACTTGTCACCGGAGAGCCGTCGTGGTCGTTCCGCAACTGGCTGGCCTGTTGTTACGATGCAGTGTTGTACGGTGTTGTTATTTGACTTGGGATCAGGTGCATTGTTGTTGGCCAGAACGAATTCGTTGACGAGATTTATGTATGGTTCAGGGCCATTGATAGTCAGAAGTTTTGACAAATCTCTGGAATGAACCTCGCCTTGCACCGTTAGTGATGTCGTTTTGTCGATGACACGTCTGGCTTTTAAGTCAATAACAAGACCGTAGTGTGCGAGCAAGTCTGCTCCAATTATTGCAGTTTTAACATCCGCAATAACGAACGGCCAAGTGATAGCTCGCCGGAGACCAAGGTTGAGTGTAAGGATTTTCTCGCCGTAGGTGTGAATCGGTGAGTTGTTCGCTGCCAAGAGTGTTGTTTCCCCTCTGTTGTTTTTGCAGTCCCTGGAACGAGGTAAGACACATATGGTAGATCCAGAGTCGAGCAAAAACTTTTGGTTTGTCTCCTTGTCGAAGATGTAAAGGCGGTACTCCTTGTGGAATCTTTGACTGTTG
Organism: Cheilosia vernalis; assembly: GCA_949126925.1. Classification (NCBI taxonomy): domain Eukaryota; kingdom Metazoa; phylum Arthropoda; class Insecta; order Diptera; family Syrphidae; genus Cheilosia; species Cheilosia vernalis. Next base: position 73,158,305 of record OX421358.1, read on the forward strand.
CCGACCGCCTCTGAGGACAACAGCTGACTCAGTTTTTTGGCTTATAGCTGCACGGTTTCTTACACTTTCGGGCCTCGCTGCCAAATTTCTCATGGAAGTAGCATATTCCTTGAGGAGTTGATGTTCTTGAAAGTGATCTGTTGTTTCGTGACTGTGGTCGAGACCTGCCATGGCTGTGGCTGGATTTGAGAGATTGCACAGCCGCCCTTAGCGTTGACAGAGTGGACTCGATCGAATTAAGTCGTCTGTTTAGATCACTTTCAGCGTTGGTGGATTGTGGAATAGGGTCGTCATCACGAACATCAGTGGAGAAAACAGCGTGGGCAGATGTGTTGTCGACGATTTTGTCTGCGATTTCGGACAACGCAGTGAGCTCGATTCCGTGGCTGGCAGAAAGTATTCCACGCACGTGACTGGGCATTCGTGCCATCCATAAGGTGGACAACATGTCGTCTGGAACAATTAGACCAGCAAGTCTTCGCATCTCCCTGAGGAGACTTGATGGACGTCTGTCGCCAAGTTCTAGGGTCGTCATCAGTCTGTTGAGTTGTCTCTCCTTGGACTCGGTGAACCTAGATATCACTTGTTTTTTAAAAGCAATGTACTTATCTGTGTCCGGCGGTTTCTGCACTAAGTCTGATACCTCATTCAGTACTTCTGGGTCCAGTCCAGCGATGATGGCATTGAACTTGCTGTTGTCGCTGGTGATGCGGTTGTTGTGGAATTGGGCTTCCACCTGGACAAACCATAGCGCTGGATTAATTTTCCAAAACTGAGGAATCCTGAGGTTTTTGAGAGCAGCAATTTCCTGAATTTCCGCATCGGATGGAGCTGCGGATGGAGCTGCGGAGACGCCTGCATTTGTCCTCGTGTTTTGTGCTTGTTCGTCTTGCATATTTATATGTAATAAGTGCAAGAGAAATATGCGTAGTTAGTTGGGCTGTAATTTATTGAAAATATTTATTTTTAGTTGTTGTGGATCACGTCGGGGTCACCACTGTAGGCACGCGAGTGTGCACAGAATTATGTCCACAATAAAACAACTATTTTCATTAACAGATATACTTTTTATTACAAAGTAAAGAAAAACACAATATAAGTAACTGTTGGTGTGAGTGTGTGATTACGTCGAAAGAACAAACAGGAATGAATTTGTTCGACTTGGTTTTTCCAGCCGTTGGTAATTCTTGTTTGAATTTCTCGTTAGTATTCGTGGCGACATCTAGTTGTTGTTGGTGGCTTTTCAACTTGCTGTTTGAATCGCCACAAATTGTTTTGAGTGAGCGAAAGGACGGAGAACGACAAAAAAACACACATACACTCTTGTCGTGGTACCTCGTGTCCGTGTGTCGTGTCGTACGCGTGCCTACTTGTTTTGGATTCCTTTGTGGATATGTGATATGTGATGTGACTGGGAGCAGAATCGTTCGTCCCACCCGTGAGGTTTATGAGATATGATCATGATTGTGTTGGTTAATGGTTGGCTGCAGCTGTAGGTTGGCAAGACAAGATGAGATATCTTTAATTTTTCTATATTTTTCGCCGAAATGGTGATTGGTACATTTCCGAAACGTTGCTACATTTCATTATTTCTTTGAAATAAGCGACGTTTCTTTGCTTTGGGTTTTGCTGCATAGGCCCGTTTGTTGAAAGGTGGATATGTAATGTACTTAGGCCCATTTTATTCACTCGAAGTTGAACACAACTTGGGGATTTTTATATGGGAAACTTCCCAAGTTGTGTTCAACTTCGAGTGAATAAAATGGGCCTTAGATTATTATTCTTCTGGTTTTGTAGCTACATAATGTACCACTACCAGGACATAATTTTTGCATATAATCTCATATAGGTCATTATCAACGCTCAACCCAATCGGAAGCTAATAATTATCCGAGGATATCCGGAAGTTTTTCGTGATTTTAATCTGTGATCTACCTATATGCCTACGTTTACCTAACCTATTCCGAAAAAATAAAGCGCACAAACCTAGTTTTTCTGCAATCTTCCAGTTTTTCATAATTTTTGAGGAAAAACTTTAAACGTAAAGTGTAATTATGTTTCTCAGTAAAAGATTAATAAAATTGCACCATACTGTCCTCCGGTTAAGAACAACATGGAGTGCATTTGAAAAAATTTCGTATCTAGCATATGGGTACAAAGCGATGGAGATTTATAAAAACATTTTAAGCAAATATCCTTTTCTTCGTCGTGAAAATGTGCCTAAGGCTTGTGAAATAGTTTCATATTGACAAACGTGCTTACATCAGGGTTTTTGGATTCTAATTGAAGCTCATCATTTTTTTTGCAAATTGTATTCTCTATTTTCTTTTAATCTTTTTGGGGTATCAAATAAAAAACGAGATATAGTCGTCTTAATGCTATTTGCTTCTAATGTTTTGTTATTTGTTGGTCTATGGGGAGATGGAAACTGCGAGGAAGAGACCTCATTACCATCATTAATATTTAGAGGTAAACTATAATCCCTTATAAATGTAATTGGAGAAGAGGTTTTATTTGCTAATAATGGAGGTGAATCATTTTGAATTTCTTCTATCACATTAGCAACTTTTAAAATGCCTGCACTTTCCCTAAAATTTATTACCCCAAAGCACGGGTCATCAATTACAGTGTCAGTACATTTACACACAGCTATAGCTGACATTGGATTTGCATTTTTAGTAAGGCATTTTCGTGTCCCCTTTGTTATTATATCTTTTGGGTAAAAATGTTTCTCGCAAAAATAGGCAGTTTTTTTCAAAATGTGTGTTCCGAGAATGTTTTAACCAAATTTCCTTTCGGTGGTCATTTGGAACTTGAAAAAATGATAAGGAAAACGTTTTTTATACGCTGAGGCAATGAGTGTAGGCATCTCTAACAGGCATTTTTATTTAAAACTTAGGGCGTATGCACTTTAAAATTATAATAATTGTATTTTAAGTAAAACAAGCACACCACTTAGTCTATTCTAATTGTAGCGCATACGTTACATAACTCTTTAAAACACATTAAATTTTTCAAATAAGCGAAACTTATAAGAAACTTCTAAATGTAAATTAATAGCTTTACTTTAAAATAAAAGGCAAAACACTTGTGGTAACTTTGGTTCCGTAATGCTTTTAAATCAATTTTTGCCTATGTCCACCCTTTATATTTAGTATTGCAAGAACAATTTAGTTTCCAGCGGAAAGGGCGTGGAAATCCTTTTACATATTGGCATACCTACATAAAACATAAAAAAAAATTATATTTTCGTCCAATTAACCTAATAATCAGACAACCCAAACATTTTTAAAAAAGTTAGGAATTTTTTAGGCAACGAGCTCTGTGACACACAAACATCCATAAAAAACATACGTCAAAAAAATATCACCAACAAGCAAAGATCGAAAGAAGAAAATAAATAATTTGTACATGCAAACGAGATAAGATGATACACAAATTATCTCATATCTATTTGTTCGCACAATCCAGAAAATTGTGTTGCACTTTATGCGTACACACACAACTATACGAGTATACGCAGCAGGTCCATTCATGCGAAGCGAACAGAAGTGCTTCTGTGTTCTTCTCTTTTTTTAGATCTAATAACAAATCCTGTCATTTGTAGCTTATAGGGGTGGTTCATTCGGCCTTACCAATAATCAACTTTAGTCTGGCACTTTACGAAAAGACTCCACACTTTCGAAAATCCCTTTACCAATAAACAAATATAGTCGCCAGACTATCGCTAACTGTAGGGTTAAATGTTAGTGTTGAGAAAGCCATGTTTATCTCGGACATTAGCTAAATAAATCCTCCCTTATGTCATTTTGAAGACAAGTGTTGCCCAACCATCCAAAATCGCGGTATTAAATTTCGAAATAGGAGAGAATTTAATACGATGTTGTTCAGCCTGAGCGTTTACAATTATTAATTAATTTTAGTAAATTGTGAATGCTTTCTAATTTTATTCGTTGAAATACAACAATGCAAATGGTTTTTAAGTCTATCAAGCACAAATTTGTACAAATGTATGCAAAATATTAATATTAATATTGCGTTTTTGTTTTATTTCTAAACACGTGAAGCATATATTTCAGTGTTTTTCTTTCTGTTGCTTTTTGATTGGTTTTCCTAGTTAGTTGCTTAATAAAAAATAAATTTTATATAAGTTTGGGATAATTTAAAGACTTTCTTGACAGTCGTCGCAAACAGAATAAAATATCTTCTTACCAAAGTTTGGACGGCTCATACAATTTTTCAACAATTCTCAGTACCTCGGGCGAATCAGGTAGATATTTTGTTGCATTCAAACCCTATTAAAACTCTTTGCAAAAGGAGTTTGCTTACCGAGAATGAGGATCTCTAATGAGACAATGGTTGGTGTGAAAAGGTTCACTTCGCGGAAAATATAGTTATAAAAATAGAATTATCAGCATTCAGCAAAAAACATGCAAAATAACAAGTTTATTAACTTCTGGGGGTGCAAGTACAGCCTAACAGGTAGTACGAGAATATGCGTTTTATATTTTTCAGTTCGAATTTCAACTTTTGTCGGTTTCTAAGTTTCCCGAATTAAGTAATTTATAACGGGTGATTTTTTAAGAGGTTTAGAACTTAAAAAAAAAAAAAAAACACAAAAAGTTCGAAAAAATGAATGAAATATTTATTTGAATCGATAGTTTGAACCTTGCAATTTAATGTTTAAAGATAATTTCATGCAAATGTTGACCGCGGCTGCGTCTCAGGTAGCCCATCCGCTGAGTCCAATTTTGGCATACTCTTTCACACATATCGGCCGGTATCTCACGAATGAATGCATGGATGTTGGCTTCCAGTGCGTCAATCGAAGCGGGCTTGTCCCTATACACATTAGCCTTGACATACCCCCACAAAAAATAATCTAATGGTGTCAAATCGCACGATCTAGGCGGCCAATTGACCGGCCCGAAACGTGAAATTAACTGTTCACCAAACTCGCCTCGCAATTGCGCCATTGTTTCGCGTGCTGTGTGGCATGTGGCACCGTCTTGTTGAAACCACATATCATGCAAGTCAAGAACTTCCATTTCGGGCAAAAAAAAAGTTTGTTATCATCGCTCGGTAGCGTTCACCATTGACAGTAACGCTGCGATTAGCATCATCTTTGAAGAAATATGGCCCAATAATGCCGCCGGCCCATAAACCGCACCAAACAGTGGCTTTTTCGGGATGCATTGGTAGCTGTTGCAATGCTTCTGGCTGATCTTCACTCCAAATGCGGCAATTTTGCTTATTTACGTACCCATTCAACCAAAAATGAGCCTCATCGCTGAACACAATTTTTCGATAAAAAAGCGAAAATGATCATTTCGAACCGAGCACGAATTTTGATCGTAAAATTCAATAATTTGCAAGCGTTGTTCATTTGTAAGACGATCCATGGTTAAATTGCAAACCAAACTGAAGCTGTTCGACAGTGACACAAGGTACTAAACACACCTCAGCTGTCAAAACCAGTGTTGCCAAAACCAAACCAGCTAAAAAATCACCCGTTATAAGTCATACAATTTTTTATAGGTTAAATTGTATTTATTTTCAAACCCGGAAGCGATAAGTTCTTAACACGCTTCCTACGTGCGATTGTTATTCATTCTGAAATGAATGAGTCAGCTATTATTTCCGTTTTCAAAAATATTCTCTTGCTAACGATGCAATTGTGATTTTTAGATTAGACCACTAATAAGTTTTGATTTGCATCGTCAGCCTACGAATAAATGAAACCATTCAAATAAACTGTGCTTTGTTTATTGAATAATTTGAAAGGGATTTTATTACGACACAAATGCACTCATAAAGAAATCGCGAGGTAGTATTAGAAAACAATGGAAAGCGTACCATAAAAGTACTGAAAGTTGTGTCCGATCGAACGATAGGGCATTACTGATTTGCATATGATATTTGACAGATCAGCGGATATTTTGTGCATTTCCTATTTTGTGTTTTGTTTTTTGCTTATAATAAGTCTCAAAGAGCATTGGAAAGATATGTGTTGGGCAAATTTAATTGCAATTTATGTATTCCTTCTTTTAGAATAAAATCCTCCTTGTGAAAGAGACCATTGACCTTGTTTTTCACGAAAACAAATTATGAAATTTGAATTCTGCAATGACAACAAATGTAATAGATTCTAAGAAAGTTGTAGGACTAGTAAATGTGGAGGTCTAATTGTTTATTGGTACCATTTCACAAAAGCTGTACATTTTTACTAAAGCCGACATCTAACTAGTTGTCGACATTAGTGATTGATTATTAGTAAGGCCGATTGTGTTTACTATTTCGTTTGGTTCTCTCTTGCCTTTTTCTATTCTCAGTGACAGTAATTGGTGTCTGTGGTAAGTGCAAAACTAGTGTTGCCGTCAATGATAGGAAAATAAAGTAATCGGGCCGGTGCTCTATAGAGGCGCTAGTGTCGATTTCCTCTGATGAGAGTACTATTGAATTTATATACAATGGTAATACTAGGTTCGCCCAGTGCTCGAAAATCGACCACACATTTTTTTTTATATCATTACTATATAGATAAATAAAATTGGTGTAGCTCTGTTTGATTTGAAGCGAATTTGAATGTCTGTCTTTAAATAAAGAAATCTTAAAAATTACTGATCGTAGGTAGGTATTCGTGTCAGTTCTGGAATAGATAGTAACTAATATTGTTCTTAACTTCTATAACGTTGAAAAAACAAAAATAGCACTGAAATGAAACAAATTGCATTAATTTTTTTTTTTCATGCTGTACTTTTATATTTCTTATTCAATAATATTTTTAATTTTTTGCTATTGACAGCAAGAAGTAAAAATATTTCGATCCTTACCAGTCGTCTCTGAACTAAAATGTATCGCATTACAAAGAACACATCGTACATTCATCAAACCAATATCAAAGGAATTGAAATTACGCAGTACTAAATTTAATGCGATTTTAAATGTATCCGTAAAGCTATCAATTAAACTATTATCATCATTATCGCCGTATGGTACGGCTTCGCGACGTAACAAATAATCAACTTTATTTCTTTCCCTCTCACGCCTACCCGTCAAAGTTCTTTGCCGAGGCATATCTACCTACCTAATATTCCATCGAAAAAAGAGAAATCAATAAATAAGCATTCACAAAAAATAAACTCTTATAAATTGTATAAAAAAAATAAATCAAAATGACTTACCAAGGAATAGGTAATAATTGGCCAAAACCAGGATCAGAGCACAGTGAAACCACAATTATTATTGTAGGATGGCTATCTAATAATTCGTGTAGGATACAACCGGCTTCGAATGACCGGAAGCCAAATCAGGGCAGTCATTCCGTAACTCAATAATCGTCTGACGATATCGTTTCGACGATAGCTTTGCATCACGTAACATTGAAAATCACTATCGCCTGGACGACATCGTTTCGACGATACAAAATTTGCTTCACGTAACTCAATAATCGACAGACTACTATCGTCAAGACGATAGCGTTTGCGCGATAGCTAAAGAGGTATCGTCTTGCATTTATTTGTGTATTTTTCAGACAATTGGAATCTTTTTCATGAATTTTATTGTGAAAAATTGACTTAGTAAAATTTTAAATGATTCCAAATTCATATTATATATGTGACAATCCACATTTAAAATCATAAATATTGTTTCTTATAAATGGGCAAATTTTGTGTGTGACTGTAATTTACATATTCCGCGAGCACTTTGTAGGCGAGTGTAATTTGATTAAATGCTTTGCGTCACATTGAAAAGTTAAAAATCGCAAAATGTTTCGACGTTACAATTTTATATTGCTTCAAAATGAAAACCATAGAAAATTACAAATTATACGAATACGGAGACATTTAAGAGACGCATCCGACCCATTATCTCTTCCAACGGAAATGTAAGTACCTCAATTCATTACAAACTTAATTTTATTCTAATAATTTACTTTAAATCTTCGTAGTTTTGTTCAACGCTTTCGTACATCAAAAGAAGCATTTTTGATGGTATTAAATACAACAAATCTTCCAAGCGGTTGCCGCCTAACCTACATTCCCCCAATACTTAGGCTCGCGGCTACGCTGGAGACTCTTGGTGGAGGTGGCTATCAGTGGCTGACAGGTAACGATTTTGGAGTTGCTATCGCCCAAAGTAGAGTAAGTTCGGGTATTGTGGTATATGCGGGTAATGTGGTACAGGCAGTTTTTTCGAAAACTGAGCATGCTTTGGGAATTCTTATTAAAGTAACCATTAGCGATTGCAGAGAAAACTGGGATTCGCATTTAATCCGATTTAAAATCGATCACGTTTTCGCTTAGTTGTTCCAAATGTGTTAATGTGTGAAGTTGAGTTTTTTTTTCAAGAAATCTAGAAGTTTTTGTGTGAAGTGGAAAAATATTTTTCGAGAACAACAATCATTCCATTGAAAAAATCAATTTCCCATCTACTAGGAATAACTGTAAGTTTTGTTTAGAAAAATAGATTTCATATTTTTTTAGATGTTGTTTATAACAAATAAAGTTTCGGCTAATGTGGTACAGTAGCTATGGTCTAAAGTGGTATAGCATACCACATTACCCAACTGAAAAGTTTCAAGTTAAAATATATTTTTTTAATTTCATAACATACAGGGTGTCTTGCAAACATGCCTAAAAAAGGTGAAATCCGAAAGTGGGACCCAACTGCTATGAAGAAAGCAGTTCATGCCGTGAGAAATAACGAGATGGGTATTTTGCTTGCTTCAAAAACGTTTGGAGTCCCACACACCACACTGCAACGACATGCTCGAAGCAACAAGGCTATTAAGGATCTCCTTTCGATGAAATTGGGACGAAAGCCAGTATTTAGTCAATCTATAGAGAACGATCTTGTGAAATATATCTTGGAAATGGAATCTCGAATGTGGGGTCTTACAAGGCTAGACATCAGATCATTAGCATTCCAAATTGCAAAAAGAAATAACATCCCGAATACATTTTCGACGTTTGCGGAATGTGCTGGAAAGGATTGGTTAAGTAGCTTCTGTAAACGACACAAAAATACGATAAGCATCCGAACACCGACAGGTACTTCTTTCGACCGCGCAAAAGGATTTACACGAGATAACGTTAAAATATTTTTTGATTTGCTGGAAAAAGAATATTGCAGCAAAAGTTTTCCAGCAAATCGTATTTGGAACGTTGACGAGACGGGACTTTCAGTAGTGCAGTCAAAGCAGCAAAAAGTCTTGGCCCGAAAGGGAAAAAGGCAGATTGGAGCAATGACTTCTGCTGAGCGTGGATCTCTGATCACTGTTATTTCATGTATGAGTGCTGGCGGATCTTTTGTCCCACCTTATTTCATTTTCCCACGGAAAAACCAACATCCACTTCTTATGAAGGACGCACCACCTGGTTCGAACTCATCGTGCCATATTTCAGGATGGGTTCAAGTCCCAATATTCACAAAATGGTTTCAACATTTCATGGATTTTACGAAACCATCAAAAGGTGAACCGCTTTTGCTTATTCTAGATGGCCATTATAGTCATACCCGAAACATAGAGTTGTTGGATCTAGCACGAGAAAATGGCGTTGTCATAATTTCTCTTCCACCACATTCAACACACAAAATGCAGCCGCTTGATAAAACTTTCATGGGACCCTTAAAAGTTCATTATAATGACGGTATAAGACGATTTTCTCGTGAGCATGCTCGGAAAGTAACTCAGTATGACCTTGTGGGAATATTTTCTAAAGCGTATTTGAGAGTTCAAACGGGACAGATTGCCGTCAATGGCTTCAAGACAACAGGAATATACCCTTTTGACAGGCATATTTTTTCTGAGGCTGATTTCATAGCTGGGGAAATGGAAGATATATTGGAAGAGTCTGCTTTAACAACGGCCGAATCCAAAACTGTAGCAGGTACATGTCTCAATGAAGGTAAGTTCAATTCAAATGTTTATTTTTAAAGCAAGGATAATGTCAATGATTTATGTTTGCAGATAATTATGATAACGTTGCTAGTACAAGCAAGGGACTTTCTCCTTGTCTTCCCAATACTTCCATGTACGTTTCATCAGAATTCTTGAGATCTACGGAAAATTCTACAGTCCATACAAATAGAGACTTTATCACACCGTGGGAAATATCACCACCGCCTAAAATAAAAAGATTACTACCCACTACCAACAGGGGAAGGAAATCTAAAGCAACTATCTTGACTACTTCCCCTTACAAGAACGAATTGGAACAAAGTATTGAAAAAATAAACCAGAAACGTAAGATTTTTCCCAAGCCAAAACCAATGAAAGGCAATGCTTTGAAAGCTTCCTCACCGCCCAAAAGAAACAGTCTCTCAGCTAACAACAGAGGAAGAAAATCATCAAAACCAGTTCAGAACCATCGAAAAGCAAGGCAATCCAAGCAAGAAAACGATGAATCAAGCGAATCGGAAATGAGCATTCAACTTCAAGAGTCGGACGACGAAGAGCAATTTGAAGATGATCCTCCTTCGAGGGACGCTATCTGCAACTTCTGCAATAATCTGTGGAACGAAGACAAATCAATATCGAAATGGATTTCATGTTTGCAGTGTGAAATGGTTTGGGCTCATGAAAATTGTGTTCCCAAAAGAAGTGCAATATTTTTATGCTGTTCTTGTGAACAAGCCTAATTTAAAAATACGCAATTTTTTTAAGCCATTGAAGGCAATTAGTTTTTTTATTTCTATTTTCTTAATAAAATTAATAAAAAAAATTATCTTCTGTTAATGTGGTATAGTGTACCACATTAAACCACAAAGTGTACCACATTACCCACAGCTTTCCGAAAACGCAAATTTTGAGGCCAGAGGAAATCTCTGCACTAGTTTTTTTTTTGTTATGATTGGAATCTTCCTAAATGTTGCTAAATGATAGTTCGTACTTGCATGAAACACGCTAAGGAGTTTGGATGCTTTCGGCTTTATACTTTATCCGTTATGTCCAATATAGAAACATGTATACCACAATACCCGAAGTTCCTCTACACTATCGAAAATTGTTACCAAGACTGCAACAGTACTAGAGGCTGAAATTTGTCCTTTATGGATAAAATGGGGACTTTCCACGGATGCTGAAAGGGCTGCAATAAAACAATGGTTTTATCGAAAATTTTCAATACCAGGAGGTAAGTTAAACTCTCGCATTTGTCTATATATACCATGAACTACAATTGTATATCCTCTCCATTTAGTTGTTGGATGCGTAGACGGCACACATGTTTTTTTACAAAGACCACGACGGGATGAACAAATGTTTTTCAACAGAAAGGGTAAACATAGTCTTAATGTGATGGTTGTAAGTAATTTACCTAATATATATTACATGTTTAATATAAATTTATGTTTTCCTTTAGATCTGTGACCACAAAATGCGGATAATGGCAATTAATGCTAGATATGCCGGATCTGCTCACGACTCCCTAGTATGGAAACATTCTAATGAAAGAGCTTTTTTTGAAAATGGTTTTAATGAACAAAACCACAACTGTTGGCTTCTGGGTGAGTAATTGAAATCAAAAGTATTGTAGGTATACAGTAAACCAAGAATTTCAACAATTTTTAGGTGACAGTGGGTACCCTTTAGAGCCTTGGCTGCTTTCACCATATAGAAGTTCTAACGATGAAATGAAAACACATTTCAACACAATACACGCAAAAGCAAGAAATATAGTTGAAAGGTGCATTGGTGTTTATACAAAGGTAGGGAGTTCTTCTCGTTAACTTTCTATAAAATGTAATATTTACTATTATAATCCTCAGGTCGCTGGAGAATTCTGCTTGAGGAACGGAAAAGTTGCTACGACCCCAGTAAAATGGCTGTTTTCGCAAATGTTTGCGCTGCCCTCCATAACATTTGCGTCCATTTTAATGTTGCAGATATCATTCCGGCAGTCGAAAACGAAGACTTAGCGATGACATCGAACTTAATAAACAATATGCAAGTTGGAAGTGGAAACAACCGGATGAAGGAGTTTGCGTCAAGTATAAGGGATGAAGTAAAAAATTCACTGTTTCGATAAGGATTTTCTTATTTATTTACACATAAAAACAAAAACAATGTACTCCAATGTACCTACTTAGAAACATACAAATAAATAGCACTTCATTATAATATTAATAAACGAAAATATCACATTCAACAATTCAATTCACAATTCACTTTTTTAATTGCTTTTCCGCTATCTCATTTCTTTTTTCAAGCAAAGAAATGACCTTTGCGTGAAATATTGCTTCCTGCTGATTCCTCTCTTTTAATATCGAAGTGACTGTGTCTTGGAATAAAGTATCCCTTTCGATTTGTTGCTTTAAAATCTGCTCTATCGTAGAGTCGTTTTCTTTGGCACGTTTAGAGCTACCAGCAGCCTTGTACGGAGTTGAATTTCTGTAAACGAATGATAAACACAATTACATATTCTTATTATATTTGAATAAATACTTCTTACCTCTTGCGGGGATTTAAAAACTCCTCAGTTTTGTTGGTTTGCTGAAGCAGCACTGGACTTTCAACAAGTCCTCTGAGGTCGCCTTCCAATTCGTCTTCTTCCTGTTCGTCTTCTTGCAGGGCTTCCATAGGCTCTTGTTTTGATGGAGCACCAAAAATGTTAGACGAGCTGCCAGAAACTGCGGAACGGAGTGAAGTCATCTGTATTACTTTTTCTTCTTGCTCGGAAATATAGATGACTTCAGCAGGTCCACCCCCGGTCTTCTGAATGGACATCAAATTTTGGCTGCACTTTTTTTTTGCCCTGTACTTGAAGTCTGTCCATACCTTGAAGCAATAGACATAAATTAATTAATACCAATCGAAGTAAAAATAAGTCGTATCAATTACCTTTCTCCAAGCAGTTACGTTTTTTGTGGGTAGGCCATCGGCATTTAAAATTGCCGCCAATTCATCCCACATTTTATTTATTCGGAATTTCCCTTGCACAGAATTAGCTTTGTAGCCCTTTGCCAAGTCCGGATGTAGCTCCATATAATCAATTAATATTGCCATTTGCTTCGGCGTAGCTGACCTTAATAAAAATGTGTTAGACGTTTATTGTTATTAATCCAAAACTAACAAAGATTCATTATGTACTTACATTTTGCAATTGAGAACCAATTAATTCGACGGCACCAAACACAAAAACCGAAATCGTCTAACAAATGTCACTTATGACAATTACGATGACGTCTAGTGACAATTCCAATCAGATTCCAACTATAGTTTGTGAGCTTCTGGGAGATACCGAAAGCTCTCAAACTTTGTGTAAGATAAACGATAGACGAGACGATAGTGATAGAGTTACGGAAAGCAAATTGGTGACGAGATCGTTGACTACTATCGCTGAAGCGATTATCGTTCTCAGAGTTACGGAATGACTGCCCAGACTAATGCAACCACACCTGCGCATAGCTTCTCTCCCTCATTCGCTTAACACAAACGAACACGAAACACATTCATCCGCCACGCCCCCACACGCCAAACACTTTCGTTTCGGTGAGGTGGCTCAGTGGCTGCTCTATGTATAGTGCTACACTATAAAAATAAGGTCAATAATAATAGCAACGCCCAACCACCCACAGAAAATACAATTTTGTACAATATTCGGGCAACATTATGATTACCTATAACTTATAAGTTATAAGAGACAGAGTAGGTATACGTATCTAATCCAATCACCAATACGCGTGCGCATATTCCCTTCTCTTCTTAATTCGCTTAACGCACACCATTCATCCCATAAACTAAGTATTAAATAGACCGTCAGCTCCCGCGCACCTAACCGATTCCCCCCGCAAATTTTGAAAGAAAAATTCTCTCTTAAATTTCATATCGGTGAATACGTGTGAGGCAACAAAAAAAAAAAAATGAATGGAGGGGGTATAATGAAATACTGACACTCAGCAGTCATCCTACATCGTGGAATTTCTACCTTTTTTGGACATTTTGTTGCCCGAAAAACGATTCGTGCAAAACAAAAATAAAGCATCAAAATTGTTTAAGCGTCTGACGAAAAAACATTCGAACTACAATGCAACACACTAAATGCCCATAAAAAAGAGATTTGTCTTTTTGCAAAAGATTTCTAGTATCAAGAAATAATCATTATAATGTTAACAAACTGCGATTTTTGTATTCAAGGTTAATTTAATGTGAATTTCTTTCCGAATAATACCAACTAAACTTTTAGAAGAAATATTTTTTCATAAACAAATCGAGGGAATTTGAGTTCGGTGAAAAGGGAAAAATGCCCTCGCTTCGTGGGAAAAATAAAGAGAGAATGCTAAGAACACTGAATGAGTTTAGTGTATTTGGTGATTTCGATCAGCTGATGGATGCGTTCCCACAGTTAAGATTGTTTGTTTTATTTCACCACGAAAACGTGTTTTGCAGAATTGTTTTTACAATTATTATTGAGTTTGTTTTCGTTTGTTGTTTTTGGCGAAATGTTATTTTGCACGCGAATGTTGACAGAAAAAGGCAACGGATTCAAAGCAAAGAACTAAGGAATATTAAAACTTAAAATGTGTTGGGGTTCTGAGAAGAGATATTAACATTTCTGAGTGGGTATCATTTATGAGTTATAATAATTTCATGAAGTAACCGTGTAATAACATAAAACAAAAATTATATTTTTAACAAAGTTTGCAACAATTTAATAAACAAACGAATTTCAAATTAACGTAATTAATGAAAACAATCAAAATAATAAGGTTGCAACGTTCATAGCCCTCAACAAATAATAATAGGACATCAAATAAATTTTTAGAAATTCTTATGACCAACCAATTGTAGTTGAAAATCAATTTATGAATTATTTATTTGCTTTAAACAACTGTAAGTCAAAGAATCGAAACTGAAATATATAAGCCGTGTTTTTTTGAGCTTCGATCTCAGCAAAGCAAAGTAAAGTAGGATTTTCAGCACGCTAATTACAACAACTGTTACGAGTCTCGAAGTGTCAAGTCTAACGCAGTTGTTGTAATTGTGTGCTGAAAAAGAAAATCCTAATTTACTTTGCTTTGCTGAGATCGAAGCTCAAAAAAACAGGCCTGATATATTCGTTTTAATGAAATGTATGTAGGTACTAAATTCACCACACCAGACCCTCCGTTTTGTTAACACGTCCCGATAACTGCCAATTATTTGAATTATTTGAATTTTTCCCAATGTCACCACAGAATGAAGTGTCAGTCATCTGTCAGGTTGCTATGTGCCAGCGTATGCGTGCGTCTTATGGACTTTAACATGGCACACATACTTTCGCACATAGTAACACGGAAAACAGCTTGTAGGCAAATTCTCTTAAGTGGGCGGAGCTGACGGTCTATTTAATACTTAGTTTATGGTCCTGTGACTGTCTCCTTCTATTGTATGAATCAGAAATTAAAAAAAGAGAATCATACACAGAGAACGTTTCTATATGCATATGCGTATAACCATAAACTAAGTATTAAATAGACCGTCAGCTCCGCCCACTTAAGAGAATTTGCCTACAAGCTGTTTTCCGTGTTACTATGTGCGAAAGTATGTGTGCCATGTTAAAGTCCATAAGACGCACGCATACGCTGGCACATAGCAACCTGACAGATGACTGACACTTCATTCTGTGGTGACATTGGGAAAAATTCAAATAATTCAAATAATTGGCAGTTATCGGGACGTGTTAACAAAACGGAGGGTCTGGTGTGGTGAATTTAGTACCTACATACATTTCATTAAAACGAATATATCAGGCCTGTTTTTTTGAGCTTCGATCTCAGCAAAGCAAAGTAAATTAGGATTTTCTTTTTCAGCACACAATTACAACAACTGCGTTAGACTTGACACTTCGAGACTCGTAACAGTTGTTGTAATTAGCGTGCTGAAAATCCTACTTTACTTTGCTTTGCTGAGATCGAAGCTCAAAAAAACACGGCTTATATATTTCAGTTTCGATTCTTTGACTTACAGTTGTTTAAAGCAAATAAATAATTCATAAATTGATTTTCAACTACAATTGGTTGGTCATAAGAATTTCTAAAAATTTATTTGATGTCCTATTATTATTTGTTGAGGGCTATGAACGTTGCAACCTTATTATTTTGATTGTTTTCATTAATTACGTTAATTTGAAATTCGTTTGTTTATTAAATTGTTGCAAACTTTGTTAAAAATATAATTTTTGTTTTATGTTATTACACGGTTACTTCATGAAATTATTATAACTCATAAATGATACCCACTCAGAAATGTTAATATCTCTTCTCAGAACCCCAACACATTTTAAGTTTTAATATTCCTTAGTTCTTTGCTTTGAATCCGTTGCCTTTTTCTGTCAACATTCGCGTGCAAAATAACATTTCGCCAAAAACAACAAACGAAAACAAACTCAATAATAATTGTAAAAACAATTCTGCAAAACACGTTTTCGTGGTGAAATAAAACAAACAATCTTAACTGTGGGAACGCATCCATCAGCTGATCGAAATCACCAAATACACTAAACTCATTCAGTGTTCTTAGCATTCTCTCTTTATTTTTCCCACGAAGCGAGGGCATTTTTCCCTTTTCACCGAACTCAAATTCCCTCGATTTGTTTATGAAAAAATATTTCTTCTAAAAGTTTAGTTGGTATTATTCGGAAAGAAATTCACATTAAATTAACCTTGAATACAAAAATCGCAGTTTGTTAACATTATAATGATTATTTCTTGATACTAGAAATCTTTTGCAAAAAGACAAATCTCTTTTTTATGGGCATTTAGTGTGTTGCATTGTAGTTCGAATGTTTTTTCGTCAGACGCTTAAACAATTTTGATGCTTTATTTTTGTTTTGCACGAATCGTTTTTCGGGCAACAAAATGTCCAAAAAAGGTAGAAATTCCACGATGTAGGATGACTGCTGAGTGTCAGTATTTCATTATACCCCCTCCATTCATTTTTTTTTTTTTGTTGCCTCACACGTATTCACCGATATGAAATTTAAGAGAGAATTTTTCTTTCAAAATTTGCGGGGGGAATCGGTTAGGTGCGCGGGAGCTGACGGTCTATTTAATACTTAGTTTATGACAGGACTTCGACTGAGCGAAAGAAAAATGTGACTTATCCAATTACCCATACCCACCCCTGCGCATATACTTTTCTCTCTTTCTTTGCTTAACTCCCATCATTCAAACGTGACACTCGCCGAACAGATAACTAAGCTATAAAGCTAACTATCTTTCTTTGTATGTTTGCAATGTTGTTGTTGTAACCAAGGTAATTTAAAAACATTATTTTACCTATTTTTCAATAACTTTTTTGAAATTATAATTCTTTTCGACCGATATATATGGATATAAGCCATACAATTTTTTGTAGGTTGAATTGTATTTGTTTTCAAAGCGATAAAATTCTTAAACGCTTCCTACGTTCGATTGTTATTTATTCTGAAATGAATGAGCCAGCTATTATTTCTATTTTCAAAAATATTCATTTGCTAACGACGCAATTGTGATGTTTAGACATCTAATAAGTTTTGATTTGCATCGTCAGCCTACGAATAAATGAAACCATTTAAATAAACTGTGCTCCGTTTATTGAATAATTTGAAAGAGATTTTATTACGACACAAATAGACTCATAAAGAAATCGCGAGGTAGTATTAGAAAACAATGGAAAGCGTACCATAAAACTGAAAATTGTGCCCGATCGAACGATAGGGCATTACTGATTTGCATTTATGATATTTGATTGACAGATCAGCGGATATTTTGTGCATTTCCTATTTGTGTTTTGTTTTTTGCTTATACTAAGTCTCAAAGAGCATTGGAAAGATATGTGTTGGGCAAATTTAATTGCAATTTATGTATTCCTTCTTTTAGAATAAAATCCTACTTGTGAAAAAGACCATTGACCTTGTTTTTCACGAAAACAAATTATGAAATTTGAATTCTGCAATGACAATAAATGTAATAGATTCTAAGAAAGTTGTCGGACTAGTAAATGTGGAGGTCTAATTGGTTATTGGTACCATTTCACAAATGCTGTACATTTTTACTAAAGCTGACATCTAACTAGTTGTCGACATTTTAGTGATTGATTATTAGTAAGGTCAATTAAGTTCTTTTAATCTCATTAATTCTCGTTTGAGCTCTTTACTTAACGCGAATTGTTGTGAGCCAGGGTCGAGCCACAGGGGCAACTTCGATATGGGCAAGGAGGGCGCGGCATGCTTGTGGTTGCTCGGCTAAAGCTCGTCGGACGGGGGTGTTCTTGCCCCCTTGCCACATATCACCTGCTCAACAAACTTTTTATCCATGCCAAAAGAAATGAAAAAGAAGAAAGAGAGAGAAAGCTACTCTAAGTAGACTGCGGACGGACTTCAAAAAATATAGGACAGAAAAGAAAGAAAGAAAAAGAAGCAAAAATGCTCCAAGGACCTATGCCAATACCCCTGAGGGAGGACGGGAAAGAACCGCGAAACTAATCCTAACTATCCTAAACTATACCTAATCTAACCTAACTCTAAAGCTAGGCCCTATACTACTACTACACTAACTTAAAACTAGGCTAATCTAACCCTAAACGCAACTTTCCTTCCCATTGTCCCTCCAGGGTAAAGGTTCATCATGAACCCGAGACTTGCCAGATGTTGATGGCACGGAATGGCCAGCCCACCCTTATGTTCAATGACATAATCCAATCGCTATCACTCCGGCCGATGTTGTGAGTGATAGCCCCTCAATGTTTCCGCCAGTCACAACCTACATCCGAAAGAATGAGCGAAGTAAGTCGTCACGTCATGTCGTCGCAGTTTGTGAACGTCGCGTTACGTCATCGTCTAACCATAGAAGGACGGCCTTCCCATTACTCCACACACCGAATGCTATTTGGAGCTTAACCGCACATTATCTCAAATAGTTCCCACACAAAAATTAAGAATCATTAGCTACAATATTGGAAATAGTGCCAATTTATTGATGATATATACCAATATCAAAACTCTAGCAAATTATAAAAAACTAACCAAAAATAAATGGGTAAAAATGGGCAAAAGAAAAATTCAAAAAAACTTAAATCTAAAAAAAAAAATTCTGCACTTAACACTATCTTCACTATCTACTACTAAAATTCAATAAAAATATATATATAAAAAAATTTACTCACGTTTGTTAAATCGTCCCCCGTTGTTCTGCCGGCAGCACAAGAAGGCACGTTGATTTCGAAGATTCCAAATATGGCTTAACACTACCCGCGAACAAACACAAAATGCTAAACGCAGAATTTGATGCACTAAAATTAATTAAGCCTAACCTTATTGCCTAACCTTACTCTAACTAAAAATTCAAAAATCAAAATCCACAAATCTATACAAAGCTAAAAAAACTATATAAAAAAAACAATTGGCACTTCACAAAAAAATGTTGTTGCTGCTCTTGTGTTTGAGGGGTCCCCGTTTTGGTGGGACACTGTGCTTTGTGCAGGGTGGCGGAGCACCTTGCCTTCACCACCACTATTCCGTTGGGGGGTTATGTCCAATTGATGTTTTTTGTTGGTTTAGATGTATTGTGTCGGTTTTGTCGTATTTTGTTGATGTTTCGTTAGGGGGGAATGCTTTCCCGCGTCAAACCTGCCGCCGCAGAAAAATTCCGGTATGCTTGTCGGACCGGTAACCGAGGGGGAGACCGCTATGAGACCGCTGGCCCTTTGTATCGCTCGTTGGGTTCCGTTTGGCTTGGAACAAAAAAATTTCCAAGCCGAGCAACGGGAGCTAGGACGCCAGCCAACAACGGAGACGTCAAGATTCTCGTCTACCGTGAGTATCCTTCTGTGAGGAAACACTTATTGGTGATATGCACACAAAAAAATTTTGAAGATTTCACCTACCTCTGTAGCAGTCTTTTTTTTGCTCTTGGATTTTCCTCCAATTCCACCCCCTTCTTAGTCTAGGCGTTTTACTATCTATGCAAAATCGATTGGCTATCATTAATTATTGCTTTCGCAAAGAATACAATTGAAATTTACCTTTGTAATGGCTGATTTAAAAATTTCCACCCGAGGGGATGTTTTCTTTTATTCGCAACTGTGCGATATTTAACAAATTTTTGCAGCTATAGGGCAATGACCGCTCGCTCTGACCATATGGCTGATTGTGGGCTCGTCGCACAAAAGAAAACGCAAACTCTGTTGCACAAATTTCCCCTCCCTTTGTTTTTAAGTCTTTCCTAGTTCTATCTTTGTTTTGTCAATACTTCCTAATTGCTTACTTTCTCTATTTTTGTCTATTTCTTTCTTTTAATATTAATGCGTTTGTGTTTGTATCTGAACTACTGTTTTCTGTTCCCCTCATCTTCTTGTGAGAGAGTGTCACAAGTCGCGCTTAAGAGAATGCTGTCTGTCTTTCTTTTTGTCATGTTCGTCCAGTCAGTCTTTACCTCTGTCATTCTACATGAATTATTATAACAAATACCTACACTCAATCATACATAAAAATAAATAAATAAATAAATAAAACATAAATAAATAAACATAAGCTACAATGTAACGATCACATATTACATTGATGGAGTGCAACAGACAGAACTGCGCGAAACGGCACAGACGGAATTGGAACGAAACAACTACCAAAAGGAGAAACAAAACTTGACAAATTTTGCAAAATGCAAAACGTCAAAACAGAAAAGCATGGGGACATCGGATGGACATATTTTTGGTAAGGAACTTTATTTTATTGATTACCGAATATTTATTCGATTTTTCCTTTCAGGTGGGTGGTATAAACATTTAATCAGGTACGTAGAATATTTTAATATTGGAGTTTGCCTGTCAGGATGTAAATTTCATGGAAATTTCCCTCGGTAAACTCCAATGGAGATTTTTGTTTACATCCGTGGTACTAATAAAAATATTTTTTTTCTCTTTTACAGGTAGGTAATCTACGATGCAAATAATATATGGCCCCGTAACAGGCTCGACGACGTTTGCTGAGTGGTCGGGAGGCAAACGGCCTCGTAAAAATAGGGGTGGTTATTACCTTTGGATATTGCTGAAAGGTTTCTCATTCAGTATCCAGAACTTGTCGTATGAGACTTCGCGACCCTGGCTGAAATATCAACGTGGGGTAAGGGCTCACGACCCTGAAATTAATCTGCGTTTGCGCCTCCGCAATAGAATGGGCAAGTACTTCTTGTATGCGATAACATATAATAAAGTGTGTTTACTATCCATTTGTGAATGTATTTGATTGAGGAATAGGGTGCAGTGTGTTTATCACAGATCTATAGGGGGAAGGGTAGTAGGTACACTATGTCATACTTAAGAACACAACAGATAAAATAAATAAATAAATAACTATGTTAAATAATAAATAAATAGACTATAATAAATAAATAAACTCTGATAAATAAATAAATAAACTCTGCTTTGTAACTAAATAAATAAATAAATAAATAAATAACATAGAAGACATCACAAAGTGTAAATATCACAGCTAATCTAGTAGGCAACGACAGACATGAGTGCGTCAAGATTTTTCCCTACGAATGTAGATCTTTGGCATGATATACACCTGCCTTTTCTCCATTAACGTTACCAACTTCGTAAAGCGAGTTGCCAATTGTTTTGAGGATAATTCCTCGTATGAATTTCGGTCCTAATTTCGCGTTGTAATCATCCACTTTGTTACTTTGTTTAAAGTTTCGTCGGTATATGATTTGACCTACTTTATATTGCACGTCCCTACTTCGAGTATTATAAGTTTTTGTGGATTTTTCATGGGCTATCCCTAAGTTCTCGAAGATTTTATCCCTTATGAGTTGAAGTTTGTCATTCTTACTTACTATATCTGCGTTCATGTCTTTGATGTTATCCAGTCGTCTTAGAATTTCGTAAGCACTAGCGTGCTGAATCATATGGGTGCCGAACACCGCATAATAGGGTTCAAACATGATCGCATCATGCACCACACTCCTCAACGAAAACGCTGCGTCGCTAACATGTCGGTCCCAGTTCTTCTGGTCATCTTTCAGGTAGGACCTGATCTTGGCTAGGACTGACCTGTTAACTCTTTCCGACGCATTCGCCTGAGGCGAGTAGAACGCGGTGCGAACATGTTTGACTCCGTACTTCTCTAAAAAGCTGGCAAACAGTTCTGAGATGAATTGTTTGCCGTTGTCTGAATGAATAAATTCTGGCACACCGAAGACATGAAACACATTTTCTTCTAAGTATTTAACTACCTCAGCTGCCGTTGCCTTCCTAATAGGTTTTAGAAATACAAATTTGCTAAAGTGGTCAAGTACTATAAAAATATGAGTATGTCCGTTTCTTGTCCGAGGGTAAGGTCC
Organism: Cheilosia vernalis; assembly: GCA_949126925.1. Taxonomy (NCBI): domain Eukaryota; kingdom Metazoa; phylum Arthropoda; class Insecta; order Diptera; family Syrphidae; genus Cheilosia; species Cheilosia vernalis. The sequence goes on from OX421358.1 coordinate 73,180,613, forward strand.
TAAAAAATCTATATATAGCCGCTGAAAAGGTCGCTCAGTAATTGTCTGTTGTCCCATCGGCGGTCGAGATATTACGTTGAGAGGCTTATTGCACTTACATATATCACAGTTTTTTACCCATTTCTGGACGTCGGTAGCCATGCCGGGCCAGAAATAAAATTGCCTCAATTTGGCTAAAGTTTTGTGGATGCCTCCATGTCCTGCTGAAGGCGAATTGTGTGCGGATTCCACAAGGCTCCCACGCAACTCCTTTGGAATCCACAGCTTCCAGGCTCTATCTTCTTGTATAGCGTCGCCTGTTCGTATTTCTGTTCGTTTATATACAAATCCATCCGAAACGCAAATGTCGGGAAGTTCGTCTTGTCTGTCGGTCACGGTTTTCCTCAACTCGTCATACTCTTCCGAAGAAAAGAACGCTGAGCTAAGGTCCACCTGCAGTATGTCAGTTTCGGGATTGAGTTCCTCCATATGGACTCGGGAGAGTGTGTCAGGGACTACGTTTTGGACACCCTTCCGATGCTCGATATTAAAGTCGAAACCCTGAAGCTTCAGGCTCCATCTGGCCAAACGACCAGACAGATCCTTCTGCGTCATAAGCCACTTTAAGCTGGCATGGTCCGTAATGATCGTAAAAGGTAGTCCTTCAACGTAGGCCCTGAACTTTTTTACGGATAAAACTGCCGCATAGCATTCAAGTTCCGTCACGCTGTAATTTCGCTGGGCGGAATTCAGCTTCTGGGACATGAATGCTATGGGTCTTTCATTATTTTCCTCATCCATCTGGAACAACACACTCCCTACTCCCATTGTCGAAGCGTCACATTGTATGTAGAAGCGTTTCGTGAAATCTGGATTTGTTAGAATGGGCGCTGACACCAAAGTCGCCTTAAGCTTTTCGAACGCGTGAAGCGCTTCCTCAGTCATTTTGAAGGTCAGTCCTTTTTTAAGGCAGTCGGTCATTGGCGAAGATAGGCCTGAGAAGTTTGGTATAAATCGCCTGTACCAGCCTGTCATTCCCAGAAACCGCCGGAGTTGCTTGGGAGTCTTAGGAACCGGAAAGTCCTCGACCGCCGATACCTTGTCCGGGTCAGTTCGTAAGCACCCATCGCCGACGATATACCCTAGATACTTAATTTCGCGGTAACAGAACTTACTCTTCTCTACATTTATTGTGAGCCCCGCATTTCTAAGACAGCTTGCTACTTCGACTAGCGATCTGGCGTGTGATTCAAAATCTGGAGAGCAAACCAAGAGGTCATCGAGATAGACAAAGACATACTCTCTCAACCGAGCGGGTATGACTTTGTCCATTAGCCGACACATTCTCTGAGCGGCATTACACAATCCAAACGGCATCACGGTGAAGTGATACAAAGGCCGCCCAGGGACTGTGAAAGCAGTCTTCTCCCTCGATTTGCGCTCCAGAGGAATCTGCCAGAACGCGTCTTTGAGGTCGATGCCTGAAATATATTTGGTGTCCTGAAGCCTACTCAAAAGTCCCTCAATGTGTGGAAGGGGATATGCGTCCTTTTTTGTTACCGCGTTTACCTTCCTAGAGTCCAGGCACAGTCTATTCTTGCCGGGTTTTCTCACCAACACCACCGGTGAGCTCCAAGCGCTATTGCTCTCCTCGATGACTCCTAGTGAAATCATCCGATCTAACTCGTCATATAGGAGCTTCTGAATCGCTGGTGAGATTGGGTAGTGCCTTTGTTTAATGGGAATCTTTTCGTCTTCCACCTCGATGATATGCTCTTCGAGGTTGGTTTTACCCAATCCCATCGTTGCGAATGAGGGGAACAATTGCTTGATTTGCTCGAGTTGATGTTGTTGTGCTGGTGAGAGTGCCTGGACCGGTGTTCGTTCTTCCGTCGGCGATGGGACGTCCAGTTCGTCTATAATGTTCGGAGCGACCTTAAATGTCCTCCAAAAATCTACGCCTAAATATAACACCTGCTGTAGACTGGGCACCACATACAGTTCTAATTGGTGAGACTTTCCCCCCCATGAGACTAGTGTCTTGAATCGTCCTAGTATTCTCTGGTGATTTCCGTCAGCTGTTTTTATGTCTGTTGTCATGTTCTTTATTTTAATATTGTGTCTGTCAAGGAATTCTAAGGCTCCTTTTCCAAGACAGCTTATCGAAGCTCCACTATCCAATAGGCCCAGGAGCTCTTCGTTCTCTACCTTCACCTTTGCGTAGGGCCTATTGTCGTCCGTTATTGTAATTACCGAAGATATTATATTTTTCATTCGTCGTCTATTTATTGCACAATGTTCCCTAAGCTTTTTGATTTTCTTATAATTCCTAGTCATTTGTATTTGCCGCGTCACTTCTTCTCCAAAAATTCGCTTTCTAGCTTCGTTATAAAATATTAGCCTTTCATGAAGGCTCTTCTTCTGTGGGAGATCTTTTATGCGAGGGGACTCGCGCAATGCTGGATCTCTTTTCAAGATCTGAATCCGTTGAAGAGATCTGAATTCTCCGGGAGAGATGGTCCCATCAGCGGGTTGCTCCCGGATGTCCCGCTGACCTTCATGTTTCCCTGACATTTCTCACATTGGAAACTGATGTTACCCTGACCGCAACTGAAGCAGGTCAGTGCATGAAAATTTGACGGGCACGTCGGTGGAATCGCCGTTGGCGTTCTTGCAGCGTCTACTCTCGTAGTCTTGTTCTGGTCTGCTCGGTGCGTTTTGTCCGTTCGATTGTAAGTTGTCGGTCTGTTTGTTCTTGTTGGTTGGAGAGCAGCAATCTCCAAGTCATCGTCTTCTTTGTCCTCTTGTTGGTCGTGATAGGGATTATTCCCGAGGAAATCGTCGACTTCCGAAACAGTTCGTCTGTATTTTTGGTCCCTAGTCGTCAAATGTCGTTCCGCTCTTCTGGCTTCTTCCCTAAGATCTTGGATGGTCCTAATGGAGCATCCAAAGATAAGCGTAGCTACTCGGTCCTTTATGTTTTGTCGTAATATGTCAACTAAGTCACGCTCGTGAGGTCTGTTCGTCATCTGTAGTGTCATTGCTCGTACGTCACTGTAGAAATCGTCGAAAGTCTCATGGGGTTGCTGCCTACGGTCCATGATCGACCTCAAGATTTCGTGGTCCCTCCTATTTTGCCCAAATTGCCTAACTAATTCTTTTTTAAGGTCATAGTAGTTGAGCCCTTCATCTGCCTGGTTTTCTTCAAGATATTGCCAGAGCCATCGTTCTGCTTGGCCTGACACAAGGTGGTGGAATTGCGAGAATAGTTGGCTTTCTGATAAGCCATTTTGACGTTGGAGTGTTTCGACTCGAAAGATGAAACTTTCAACGGACATGGACTTTGAAGTCCCATCGAATTTAACGCCCCATTTGTGGACTGGCGTCTCAAATTTCCGCCCAGGGTCTCTGAAAAACGGCTGTTCTGGCCGCGAGAAGGCATTCGAAGGTTGTGGTTGTTGTTGTTGCCTAGTCGTGTCGTGAAGACCGTCGGTCTGCCGTGCTGCCATTGAGAGTTCCAGGTTTCCAATTCTTTGATTGATGGCCGTCATGTTTTTTTCGAAGGTGACCATCATCATTTTCATGCTGCCGGCGAAGGCAGCCATGACTTCCCCTGGACTCTCTTGTGCTGCACTGGTGACTAAGTTGTGTATCGTTCGTTCATCGTCCTCTACCTGGTTCTGTCCTTGTTCGTATACGTCGTCTTTGTTGGAGGTAGTTTGGTCTCGTATAATTCCCCCAACGGCTCCTGCTTCCTGTTCGTCAAAGATCCTCGTTGTTTGCAGTTTTGTCATTGCGTTCTGTCGTGGCATTGGCGCTCGTTGTTGAGTCGAGGCTGCTGCCAATAGCGGCTGGTGTCCTAGGCTTTTGTTCCGTTCTTTCGGGTGGGCTTGTTGCTCCAACTCCGATTCTTCTAGGATCACCGAGCTTGGGACCGCTATTTTCTTGTACGTCGAAGATGTCGAGTCTTTTCCTGTTCGTTGTTGTTGGCTGTCGTCTGTACTGAAATGAATAAAATCATGTGAGTACATGGTCATGTCCGTTATGTCGTATCCAGTCGATGTTGTTGCAGGAGTTTTCCCATGTATTTCCCTATTTCGGGAAGTACTATTAGCCAGAGGTGGGCGACCTGAATAGGGTTCCCAATTCAAGGTCGTTTGATGGTCTGACCCATTACCCCCTGATCGGTTATCCATTTTAATGGACAAAATTTATTTAAATTTCAAATTAAATTCAATTGTATCTTATAGGTTGTGAGTGACTTCAATTAGGTTTTAACTTTTAAATTCAAATTGATTAAACTTCAATGAGTTTATGTCGTATGTATTTGGGATATATATTATAATGTGTTCCAAAATAGGCTTAATCTATATGTAACTTAAAATTCTTTTTGGTGTAGAAATAAATTTTTAGTGTGTTTTAAATAATGATGATGCATTGGTGTGTGGACTTATGTTCAGGTTTTCCGCAAAACCTATCTATGGTTTACTGTCAGTTAGTATGTACTGTCCTAAGTTGTATTATCGTTTCTCAGAAAAGACGAATTGTGACTGGTGTCCCAGATCCATGACGAGTGCTGAAGTAAATCCTCTCCGCTCCGCCACAACTTGTTATCTGGCAATCCCAAATACAAGGATGACAGAGTATCGAGTAGTTACCCCAACACGATCAAAGTTTCCAGATCAATAACCACGCCTCACATGGGGTCAGGTTGTGGACCCTCAACCCACGGATAGCAGTCGGTGATTAACCTTTCCACCTCGACCTTGTTCTTGAGTCTACAATACACTTCCGACTGCCTCACTCATCCTCTGACTCCACGTCTGAGGATAGGCAAGCAGTCATCAGCACATTGCAGAAACAAGATTTTCTCTTCGACCTTCCACAGACTTCAGGCTACCTCACGAGATCGCTTGGCTACTCGCCCAGTGATTGGATAGCCGCCATCCATCTGCTTTAGGAAGAGGAGTTCAAACAGTCCTTGAAGATTTGATTGGATAGAAAAGAAAAAAAAATTAAGAAAATTGAAAACTAAAATCGCGAAGACTATTGCAAGTCCAAGGCAATGACTTTCTTATTGAAAATCATCCCCTTGGAGTCGCAATCGGTCTAGCCGGTAAAAACGTTGGGCGCCATTGTTGTGAGCCAGGGTCGAGCCACAGGGGCAACTTCGATATGGGCAAGGAGGGCGCGGCATGCTTGTGGTTGCTCGGCTAAAGCTCGTCGGACGGGGGTGTTCTTGCCCCCTTGCCACATATCACCTGCTCAACAAACTTTTTATCCATGCCAAAAGAAATGAAAAAGAAGAAAGAGAGAGAAAGCTACTCTAAGTAGACTGCGGACGGACTTCAAAAAATATAGGACAGAAAAGAAAGAAAGAAAAAGAAGCAAAAATGCTCCAAGGACCTATGCCAATACCCCTGAGGGAGGACGGGAAAGAACCGCGAAACTAATCCTAACTATCCTAAACTATACCTAATCTAACCTAACTCTAAAGCTAGGCCCTATACTACTACTACACTAACTTAAAACTAGGCTAATCTAACCCTAAACGCAACTTTCCTTCCCATTGTCCCTCCAGGGTAAAGGTTCATCATGAACCCGAGACTTGCCAGATGTTGATGGCACGGAATGGCCAGCCCACCCTTATGTTCAATGACATAATCCAATCGCTATCACTCCGGCCGATGTTGTGAGTGATAGCCCCTCAATGTTTCCGCCAGTCACAACCTACATCCGAAAGAATGAGCGAAGTAAGTCGTCACGTCATGTCGTCGCAGTTTGTGAACGTCGCGTTACGTCATCGTCTAACCATAGAAGGACGGCCTTCCCATTACTCCACACACCGAATGCTATTTGGAGCTTAACCGCACATTATCTCAAATAGTTCCCACACAAAAATTAAGAATCATTAGCTACAATATTGGAAATAGTGCCAATTTATTGATGATATATACCAATATCAAAACTCTAGCAAATTATAAAAAACTAACCAAAAATAAATGGGTAAAAATGGGCAAAAGAAAAATTCAAAAAAACTTAAATCTAAAAAAAAAAATTCTGCACTTAACACTATCTTCACTATCTACTACTAAAATTCAATAAAAATATATATATAAAAAAATTTACTCACGTTTGTTAAATCGTCCCCCGTTGTTCTGCCGGCAGCACAAGAAGGCACGTTGATTTCGAAGATTCCAAATATGGCTTAACACTACCCGCGAACAAACACAAAATGCTAAACGCAGAATTTGATGCACTAAAATTAATTAAGCCTAACCTTATTGCCTAACCTTACTCTAACTAAAAATTCAAAAATCAAAATCCACAAATCTATACAAAGCTAAAAAAACTATATAAAAAAAACAATTGGCACTTCACAAAAAAATGTTGTTGCTGCTCTTGTGTTTGAGGGGTCCCCGTTTTGGTGGGACACTGTGCTTTGTGCAGGGTGGCGGAGCACCTTGCCTTCACCACCACTATTCCGTTGGGGGGTTATGTCCAATTGATGTTTTTTGTTGGTTTAGATGTATTGTGTCGGTTTTGTCGTATTTTGTTGATGTTTCGTTAGGGGGGAATGCTTTCCCGCGTCAAACCTGCCGCCGCAGAAAAATTCCGGTATGCTTGTCGGACCGGTAACCGAGGGGGAGACCGCTATGAGACCGCTGGCCCTTTGTATCGCTCGTTGGGTTCCGTTTGGCTTGGAACAAAAAAATTTCCAAGCCGAGCAACGGGAGCTAGGACGCCAGCCAACAACGGAGACGTCAAGATTCTCGTCTACCGTGAGTATCCTTCTGTGAGGAAACACTTATTGGTGATATGCACACAAAAAAATTTTGAAGATTTCACCTACCTCTGTAGCAGTCTTTTTTTTGCTCTTGGATTTTCCTCCAATTCCACCCCCTTCTTAGTCTAGGCGTTTTACTATCTATGCAAAATCGATTGGCTATCATTAATTATTGCTTTCGCAAAGAATACAATTGAAATTTACCTTTGTAATGGCTGATTTAAAAATTTCCACCCGAGGGGATGTTTTCTTTTATTCGCAACTGTGCGATATTTAACAAATTTTTGCAGCTATAGGGCAATGACCGCTCGCTCTGACCATATGGCTGATTGTGGGCTCGTCGCACAAAAGAAAACGCAAACTCTGTTGCACAAATTTCCCCTCCCTTTGTTTTTAAGTCTTTCCTAGTTCTATCTTTGTTTTGTCAATACTTCCTAATTGCTTACTTTCTCTATTTTTGTCTATTTCTTTCTTTTAATATTAATGCGTTTGTGTTTGTATCTGAACTACTGTTTTCTGTTCCCCTCATCTTCTTGTGAGAGAGTGTCACAAGTCGCGCTTAAGAGAATGCTGTCTGTCTTTCTTTTTGTCATGTTCGTCCAGTCAGTCTTTACCTCTGTCATTCTACATGAATTATTATAACAAATACCTACACTCAATCATACATAAAAATAAATAAATAAATAAATAAAACATAAATAAATAAACATAAGCTACAATGTAACGATCACATATTACATTGATGGAGTGCAACAGACAGAACTGCGCGAAACGGCACAGACGGAATTGGAACGAAACAACTACCAAAAGGAGAAACAAAACTTGACAAATTTTGCAAAATGCAAAACGTCAAAACAGAAAAGCATGGGGACATCGGATGGACATATTTTTGGTAAGGAACTTTATTTTATTGATTACCGAATATTTATTCGATTTTTCCTTTCAGGTGGGTGGTATAAACATTTAATCAGGTACGTAGAATATTTTAATATTGGAGTTTGCCTGTCAGGATGTAAATTTCATGGAAATTTCCCTCGGTAAACTCCAATGGAGATTTTTGTTTACATCCGTGGTACTAATAAAAATATTTTTTTTCTCTTTTACAGGTAGGTAATCTACGATGCAAATAATATATGGCCCCGTAACAGAATGTTATTTTACGTGGACTATCAATGACCGGGGTGACATCACATCTAAGTTTCAAATGACATTTTCCTTTAAAACAACCTAAACCTTCAAATACATCTTCAAATTTGGACAACCAATTTGGAATCTCATCTTTTAAATTATTCGTTCACTCTTCCGATTTCTTAATTAATTTCATATCTATGCATGCTTTTAATCCTAATATACATTTACAATTTATGTTAAGAATAATAAACTTAAAAAAATATGATTTACCATTATACAGGCAAGATAACATGCAATATCCAAGAGCATTAATTTTTTCTCCGCTGAATGTAATGAGATTTTCCATACTTGGTTTAATATCAAATTGTTTGTACCCAAGAGACTGCAACTGTGTTAATGACATTACATTTCCTTGAGCTCCGGTGTCTAGTTGACAAGAGATGTTGTATTTGTTTATCTGTACTGTAATGACACGTTAGATTGCGGTACTGCTTTAGCTTCTTGTTGATGAAGTGATCCAATAAACAATGCTGACGACGTAGACTCTGTTTCCGAAACATCTTCGGCGAATTGGATGTTGCGAACTTGCAGACTTTTTTGACACATTTTTGCAAAATGATATTTTCCCCTGCACTTGTAGCAAATTACACCAATTGCTGGACAAGTGTGTTTGTGTACTTGGCCGCATCTATTACATAAGCCATTGACAGACAATGGAAAAACGGGTTGCTGATGTTTCGATGTGGTCCGATGTGAGTAGCGGTAGCGGGATGACGAGCTTTGTTTTTGGTTTTGGCGGTTGGATGACTGGTATGAAGACTTCGATGATGCTGATGACGTTGGTGGATTATGCTGGTGGTTTAAATGATGATGACGTTGATGGCTGTTGTGAACAGAAGGCGAGATATTTTTCTTCTTTAATACACCAATGAAACTGTTTGTTTGCTGAGCTTGTAGTTGTTGGACATGTTCTTTATTGAGTTCCATGCTTCTGGATATTTTAACGGCTTTGTCTAAATTGATTTTCTCCTCGTTAAGGAGCCTCTCCTTTAGATGGCAATACTTATTATGGAGGCCACAAATGAACATATCGCGCACAAGATCTTCGCGCAATGATGAGAATTCGCACGTCAAACTAAGATTTTTGAGAGTCGTGATAAATTATTATATCCATTATTATATTGACTTTTGGCAGAAAATATCCATCAAGCTTTTCTACGAGCTTGTTGAATGTTATATTGTCTAGATCCTCGTTGAAAGAATTGAAAATGTCCAAAGAGTCTGGACCCATATAGTGCAGCAGTAAGGCTACTTTTCTGCTGTCTGGTTGAGTTTCCAAATTCGATGCACGTAAATAAATTTTAAATAAATTTAACCAATGCTTCCACGCTACTGGCAGATTACTGCTTTTTAGGTTAAGTGGCAAAATTGACGAAACTGGAGTCATCGACATGGCGGCAGTAAAGGTTTCAGCAATAGGCTGCGTTTCTTCTGCCCTTCACATTTTCACTTTTTATTTTATTAGCAAAATTGTTTTTTTTTTTCTTTGTTCACTTTTATTTATCTTTTTCGACTTAAAGTTGTTGACACACATCTGACACCATGTTATGTGTTTGAGAAATTATAATTAAAGGACTTAGTTCAAACTAAAAGAGAAGTGGTCTTTATTTAATGACAGACTGATTAAGACTGAGAGTTAACATAGTACAATATGCCATAGGTTAACCCACATCAAATATATGTTGAACAAACTAGGGTGGTTGAATGTTAGGCAACAGATAAAACTTAGTGTATTAGTATTTATATTTAAAATGAAAAATAACTTGCTGCCGGAATATCTGACTAACAATTTAAAATATATAAGTGAAAGTCAACCATACAACCTCAGAGGAGGACACAACTTTAGACCACAGTTTAAATCTACAGTGCGCGCTCAAAACACCGTAATGTTCAAAGGGATAAATATGTTCAACAACCTTCCCAATTCAATTAAAACGCTTACAAATGCTAACAATTTTAAAAAGCAATTAATCTAATTTATAAAATCAGACAATCAAATATAATTATAAATAAATAAATAAGAAACATAACTAAATGGCTTTTTAAGCCAAATAAGGAGTCACACACTCAAACAACAATAAAAACAACGTAGGAGGAGAAGTAGAAGGAGAAATGGAAAACCCATTTCAAAATAGCTCGAGGATGCTGAGATCACCTGTAGACCATCCACCCCCACGCAATGGACAACAGCGTGATTCACCCCTAGCTAGCACAATGACGCCTAGCCTAGGCCCTCAGCAATGCGCCTTCCATAGCCTTGGAGAGCAAATTAGAAAATTGGTAGATATGCTAGAAGATGGCAAATAGAAATGGCCGATGAGGGATGCCATCGAAAGTATTAAAGCGCTGTACGAACTTTCGGCCATACAAATGAAGGACGGAAAAGCGAAGGAGGTTATTAGGAAGAACAACTCCTCGCAGACCTCCCCTTTATTGAAATGTAGTTTGGAGCCTAAACGCAGGCAACCCCTAGACAATGAAGCACCAGATCCAAAACGTAGGCAGAAGCACCCTCCGGCACCCAAAATATATGAGATGAATGGAGCGACTGGAGTCGTAAACCCTGCAACGAAGGCGAAACTAAACAGAGTCACCTCCAACAGAAATCACATCCCAGGAGAAGACAAAGCCAAGTCGAAGGTAACTGGCGAAGAGACTCCTTCGATTGGAGACAAAAACACCACTACAACAAAGAGGAGGAAACAAAAAAACAAAGGAGAGGACAGGTCGAAGGCCACAGGAAAAAGTTCCGCCAGGACGAAACAAGAGGCTAAGGCCCATTTTATTCACTCAAAGTTGAACATAACTTGGGGATTTTTATTTTCAACTTGAGAATTACTTTTATTCACTTAAAGTTGACTCGCTCAACTTTGGATATTCCGAAGTTGAGAAAACCGAAAGTTAATCAACTGTGGGTTTTCTCAACTCCCCGAAATAGTAGACGTTGTAGAGCAAACTTGGGATTTTTACGTCAAAAATGTCAGATTTTGGTTCTCATTTGTACATCGGAGAAAGAGACCGCATGCGGGAGATAAGACAAGAGTCGATATTACAATAACACATACACAATGCACAAGGAGATGTGTGGTTGCACGGCATTGTTAATGGAGAGTTAGGATAGTACAGACGTGAAGAGCATTCATAATTGTTGTTCTTTGTGTTTATTGCGTTAAACATTTCTGTGACTGTGCGAACTTCAAATCAAGTGGAGAAAATAAACAAATATTAAATTTTGAAACTTAAACGATGTATCGTTCACATAATTTTTGGGAAGATTGGCCATCGTCTGATTCGGGCATCGAAGAAGACGAGCGCAATTTGTGTTTTTCGTTTTATAATGCTTGCAGTAACATCTGGAAATGTTTATGATCCTTTATATGGCTTTTTGTTTTGTCATTTGTATTCTTCCTTTTATGACCTTTGCAAAAAGATCTAGAAATATTTATGATCCTTTCTAATAACTTTTTCTTTTAGGTATATTTTGTATTTTCTGTTTTATGATGCTTGTAAAAGTATCTGGAAATGTTTATGATCCTTTTTAGTTGCTTTTTGTCTTATCTTTATTGTTGTTCAGAAATTATTTTTAATATAAATATTCTCTAGAAAACATAAACTAAATTATAAAATATGCTGTCAGCATAGAGTGGTACGATCATCGCCACATGCTTTCCATCCACTGCTTCAATGCAGTTTCGAATTTGCCATAGTTCATTAAATTTGGTAGCAACAGAATCCCAGGCCTCTGGTGTTCTCGGCATCTAGAATTAAAAACCGTTTTCTGTGCATTGTGTACATTGAATCAGGTAAGGAAATGAATTTACCGAAAATTTTCCCCGGCAGATAGGGGAAGCATTTCAGCCGCTCCGACGCTGAAATGCTCGCCACTCAACCCTTCGTCCAAACACGCCGAAGTTTGTGTGTCTATTCATCTTCCTCTCTGCTTTCAAATACGTACGCGGCCAAAATAATCGCAATTTCATCTTTTTGTTCCATTTTTTGAATTTTTATTGATTTATTATTACGTGCTTCTCAATCAAGACTTCACCACCGAATGAAAACAAAAAAAAATGTTAACTGAACATACCTAGCTTAAGATTTAAAAGTAAAAGAACAGACCTATTGTGTGTCATCTGTCACAAACATCCCAGGGATATTTTAGAAACTGCAAGTACACCAACTTTTGAATTTCAACAGCAGAGTTGAGAATTAAAGTAGTGAATAAAAGCAATTTTCAACTTGCCGCTCAACTCTCTCTTTCAAATCAACTCCGAAGTTGATCAACCTCGGAGTCATCGGCAAGTTGAACGATAGTTTAGTTCTCTTAGGCCCATTTTATTCACTCGAAGTTGAACACAACTTGGGAAGTTTCCCATATAAAAATCGCCAAGTTGTGTTCAACTTCGAGTGAATAAAATGGGCCTAAGAGAACTAAACCAGACGCCATCATTATTGAGGCAAAGGGATCACTATCCTATGCGGATATACTACGCAACGTAAAGGCAAACCCCCATCTGGAAGAGTTCGGTAAAGCGGTATCCAGGATAAGGAGAACCCAGAAAGGTGATCTTTTACTTCAGCTTAAAGAGACAAAAACACTATCAGTGCGGTCGTAGGAGAGCAGGCGAACGTATGGACTCTCATGCATCGCACTACTATAGAGTTTAAACACGTAGATGAACTTACTACAAAAAACGATATATGCGAGGCAATTAAAACCCAATTTGGCATCGAAGAAGTTTCACTGGCAGATATACTGTCAATGCGTGCAACTTACGATGGCACCCAAACGGCGACAGTAAGTCTACCAGCGCAGAACGCGAAAAAGCTCTTAGACGCAGGAAAAATTAAAATCGGCTGGGTGATCTGCCGCATCCGCGAACGGACGCTGCTTACAAAATGCTTTAAGTGCCTAGAGTTTGGACACATAGCCAAACACTGCAAAAGCGGAGAAGATAGATCCAAGCTATGTAGAAGGTGTGGAACGGATGGGCACATCGCGAAGAATTGTGAGATGCAACCATCATGCATGCTCTGTAAAAAAGACCACCCAGAAGAAGCGATGCACATAGCCGGCAGTAGGAACTGTCCATTCTTTAGGAGAGCCATCACCAGCAAGAGATCATGAAGGTTATGCAGATAAATTTAAATCACTGTGAAGCAGCCCAGGACCTCCTGGCACAGTCAGTGAAAGACGAAGGAGCCGACATCATCTTGATCAGCGAGCCGTACAAAAGTCTCGATAGCAAAGTATGGATCAGCGACAAGACAAACCGAGCTGCGATATGGATTTGTGGAAGACACGCATTCCAAGATACAGACGACCAAGCTGAGGGCTTCGTACGAGCTAAAATTAATGGAATACATTTTTACAGCTGTTACGATCGACCCAGCTGGACGTCGAACGAGTACCAGTCGATGCTAGACAACCTGGTCATTGATGCTTCCGAGAGGACTCCAGTCATTATTGCCGGTGACCTTAACGCGTGGGCAACAGATTGAGGGAGCAGACTTACCAATGCTAGAGGACGTATGCTTTTGGAAACATTTGCACCCCTTAACGTAGGCATAGCAAATAAAGGTCGGGCATTTACATATCGGAAAGCAGGAAAAGGCTCGATAATAGATATAACCTTTGCTAGTATCTCCCTCCTGCGGAATATGAAATGGCGTGTCAGCGAGGAATATACGCAAAGCGACCACCAAGCAATAGTATTTGAAACTGCTGAAAGGATAAAGGTACACCGTATGCTAGTGGGACCAAAATGGAAGGACACCCTCTTCGACGAGGATATGCTTGAGGAGGTGGTGAGCACCGGCAACCATTGTAACAACGGAACCGCTGAGACCATGTCGCTCCAACTAATCCGCACCATCACCACAGCGTGCGACGCGGCAATGCCCAGAAGAGTAGGGAGCAAAAGGGGCCCACCGAGCTACTGGTGGAATGAGGAGATAAAAACACTCAAAGCAACGTGTCTAAAAGCGCGACGCAAAGTCCAACGATCCAGGGGGAGACCCAACTTCCAACAACTCTTGGAGGGCTTCAGAACCGCGAGGTACGCGCTAAAAAGGGCCATCAAAGAAAGCAAGACAAAATGCATTAAACGCATGTGTGATGAAGCTGATATCAACCCCTGGGGAACAGCATACAGGATGGTTATGAAAAAGTTGAAGGGCAATAGATCCCCCCAGATAACATGTCCAATAATGTTGAAAGCAATTGTTGAGCACTTGTTCCCACAGAGACCGTCGACTGTATGTAATACAATCAGATCGAATACAACGGAGAATATACCAATGATTACACAAGAAGAGCTCTTCCAAGCGTGCAAGAAAATAGGCGATAAGAAAGCCCCTGGACCCGATGGCATTCCAAACAAAGCACTGAAATTTGCTGTCCAGAAACGCCCGGCGCTTTTTGTAAAAACGATTCAAAAGTGCCTAGAGGAAGGTGTTTTCCCTGATCCATGGAAGCTGCAACACTTAGTACTGCTACCAAAAGGGAACAAGCCGCCAGGAGAACCTTCTTCATACCGTCCAATATGTCTACTAGACACAATGGGAAAGATCCTTGAGCGTATAATATACAATAGAATACTCACCGTGGCAGAGGAAAAAGGAGCATTGTCGGACTACCAGTTCGGATTCAGGAAGTCACGATCTACCGTAAACGCCATAAAATTGGTAGTAGATATAGCTGCTAAGGCGATAGAAGGAGAGAGATGGAGATTCGGGACCAAAGAGTACTGCGCAGTAGTAACGCTGGATATAAAAAACGCTTTTAATTCAGCTAATTGGATATTCATTAGGAGATCACTAGCAAAGATGGATACACCGTACTACCTGCGAAAAATAGTGACAAACTATTTCACCAACAGGAGGCTGAGGTACGAAACAGGGGAGGGAGTGAAGTACTATAATATCTCTGCGGGGGTTCCACAAGGATCAGTTCTAGGTCCCCTCTTATGGAACATAATGTACGACGGTGTTCTTCGACTATCACTGCCCCAAGGAGTACAGCTCATCGGTTTCGCGGATGATATCGCTGTTGTTACCGTAGCAAAACAAATACAGGAAGTAGAAGCAGCTACCAACGAAGCCATCGTACGTATTAAAAAGTGGTTAGAATCAGCAGGCCTAGAACTAGCCGACCATAAAACCGAAGCAGTTCTTATTTCTAGCCGGAAGGCGGTAGAACACATAACCATTCGTGTTGGAGGCCAGTCTATAAGATCAAAGGAATCAATTAAATATCTCGGAGTTATGCTTGACAATAGGCTAAAGTTCGGTCTAGATAACACTCTGGCCGCCCCCCAGGGATTTGTCTCTTTGCGTACACTCGCGAATTAGAATTTATATTTTACTAAACCGACTTCCCTGGGTCCCTGCTCGGGCGCCAGTTAAATTTCGGTTTACCGAAATTTATATAAAAAAAAAAATATTTTTTCCAGAAGAGAACCTCTTTATTCAATTACCAACTTAAGACTAAATTTACATGAAGTACATTGCTTAAAACTAATCTACTGCTCGCAGCATTGAGGCATTCATTCCCACCGATGCATGTGCTGACTCGTTCGACGTTCGTTCCCACAGGTGCTCTCCAGTTACCTTATCGCGAACGTGTTGGAATGCGCTCACGATGACACAAAGCTAGCGGATGGAAGATGCGCGTGCAGGAAACTAAATCTTGATGGTGTAGACTTGCGTTTGGGGAAACATAATCTTTCTGGTGTTAACTTATATATTTAGACAGACTACCAACTACCACTACACACATAACACAGTACTGTAATCTGTAAGACTGTAACTCAGCCACTATAAATAATTACTTTCGTAGGATCATCGAAGCGACGCACATGAAAATGAGATGAGCCGCCATGACGTTCGAAAGCAAACAACACACAAAAACACAAATCAGTTGCAGTTCTACGTCTGTCGGTCGCTTCACACTGTACAGAAAGGAGAAACCGTCCGGGTCCGCCACGCCATTCGATCATTGTTCGCTTCGTTGTGATTGGAGGTTGATGCGAGATATATTTATTCACAGAGATTAGCCGTATTTTATTATCAGCGTGATCTGATCCGAATCAGATCACGAAAATAAAACAATACGGATCATAGACGAGTTGTGGCAACAGTTGCTTTCAAAAGACGACCATGCCACCAGCCATATTGCAAACATTCTGTACAACGACATTTCAGTTGCTTATCGGGGATGTTGCCATATCAATCAAATTAATAATTTTTAATTTTTGAAGGTGAGAGTTTTTTTAGAACTTATTTAAAGTGTTTACAATCAGTTCGAAATATAATGAAAACCGCAGTTTACACATATGGTCCGCTTAGATTGAAATAATTCTTAGACAAAGCATTATACTTTTCATAATAATACCATTGTTCTCTCTCTGCACACACACAAAATACGTTTGATTTTTAAAATAAAATCGTCACTTCACGTAAATTTAAAGCTATTTATCCAAAAAACTCGCCGAAAACTGTTGCAGTTATAAAATAGTTTAAATTTATGCAAGCAGGCAGGTTTAGATTTTTCATTAGATATTCCGAGATTTTCTGGAAATTTGTACCTGATTTGTACTTTATGTAAAAAGAAAAAACAACTCTCTACTATCTGCCGGGAAACTTGTGAAACAATTATTATTTACGAACTGCGACACATTTCATAAACATTTTTTGTTAAACATTTACTTAAGAAAATATGGAATATTTCGCTGGGCTTGTCATATCTTTACAGAATTAAAAAGCAAAATCTCCAAGGACGGGAAATTTATTGGATGTAAAAAAATGCTGATTGATTTTTTGTGCTATGAAGAGTATTCAGCCTTACTAATAATCAATCACTAATGTCGACAACTAGTTAGATGCCAGCTTTAGTAAAAATGTACAGCATTTGTGAAATGGTACCAATAAACAATTTAACCTCCACATTAACTAGTCCGGCAACTTTCTTAGAATCTATTACATTTGTTGTCATTGCAGAATTCAAATTTCATAATTTGTTTTCGTGTAAAACAAGGTCAATGGTCTCTTTCACAAGGAGGATTTTATTCTAAAAGAAGGAATACATAAATTGCAATTAAATTTGCCCAACACATATCTTTCCAATGCTCTTTGAGACTTAGTATAAGCAAAAAACAAAACACAAAATAGGAAATGCACAAAATATCCGCTGATCTGTCAAATATCATATGCAAATCAGTAATGCCATATCGTTCGATCGGACACAATTTTCAGTACTTTTATGGTATGCTTTCCATTGTTTTCTAATAATACCTCGCGATTTATTTATGAGTGCATTTGTGTCGTAATAAAATCCCTTTCAAATTATTCAATAAACAAAGCACAGTTTATTTGAATGGATTCATTTATTCGTAGGCTGACGATGCAAATCAAAACTTATTAGTGGTCTAAACATCACAATTGCATCGTTAGCAAGAGAATATTTTTGAAAATAGAAATAATATCTGGCTCATTCATTTCAGAATGTATAACAATCGCACGTAGGAAGCGTGTTAAGAACTTATCGCTTCCGGGTTTGAAAATACAATACTGAATTCGGGAAATTTAAAAACCGACAAAAGTTGAAATTCGATCTGAAAAAATATAAAACGCACATTTTTATGCACACATATTCTCGTACTACCTGTTAGGCTGTTACCCCTCCAGAAGATAATAAACTTGTTATTTTGCATTTATTTTGCTGAGTGCTCATAATTCTATTTTTATACCTATATTTTCCGCGAAGTGAACCTTTTCACACCAACCATTGTCTCATTAGAGATCCTCATTCTCGATAAACAAACACCTTTTGCAAAGAGTTTGAAAATTGTTTGGTTGCAACAAAATATCTACCTGGGTCGCTTAAGGTACTGAGAATTGTGGCAAAAAGGTATGAACCGTCCAAACTTAAGTAAGATTTGCGATGACTGTCAAGAAAGTCTTGAAAATATCCCAAATTTACTAAAATTAATTAATAATTGTAAACGCTCAGGCTTAGCAACAGCGTATTAAATTCTCACGTATTACGAAATTTAATACCGTGATTTTGTATGGTTGGGCAACACTTGTCTTCAAAATGACATAAGGGAGGATTTATTTAGCTAATGCCCGAGATAAACATGGCTTTCTCAACACTAACATTTAACCCTACAGTTAGCGAAAGTCTGGCAACTATATTTGTTTATTGTTACAGGGATTTTGGAAAGTGTGGAGTCTTTTCGTAAAGTGCCAGACTAAAGTTGATTATTGGTAAGGCCGATTGAATTTTTTAGTCTGGCAACGTGACTGTGTGGCTATCTTTTACAGGCACACCAACACTCAAGAATGAAACAAACAGCGCCAAACAGCGCTGCGAGCAATAGTAGAAATAATTTTCAGATCATGGTTCATGATCTCGATGAGAAGCAGGATCATTATGCTGTTGTTGTAAGTGCATGTAAATCGGTGATCTATATAGATCATGGCTGATAATAAAAAAGGGCTATTACATCATTTTAAATTTATTCCCTTTACTGCACTATTTATGAGATGGCAAAAAGTTGGGGTGAGAGATGCGCCGTCTCTTCTTGTCGAAAATCGTAGCATGACAATCCAACCCTATCTTATTTCCGATTTCCCAAAGAGGATTCTATTTTTTTTGAAACGTGCATGGAAGTTCATTAGAAAAACATCCTCCAGCTAAAATTACATACATTTGTTCGAATCATTTTAGCAAAAATGATATAGGTAAAAAAAAAACTAAAAAAAGCAGCAGTACCTTAAATTTTTTCAGGTGATATTTTGCTTGAAAATAATACAGCTTCTGACCAGGATCACATACCCGTTCGGTTTGAAGGAAGATCATATGATCGGAAAAGACCCAATACAGAAGAGCTTTCATTTGAAGATATACATGACGTGGAGCCTATGCCGTCTTTTAATGGTAATACCATAGATATGGAAAATGCTAAATGTATAAACTGTAAAAAACGGAAAAAAAATATTTTTTTCTACAAAAGCAAATACATTGATATTGAGAAAAAATACAATCAATTGATAAGAAAATTTAAAAAATTTTCATTGATGACTAAGACATCTTGCAAGCAAATTAAAGATCAAATGTTAAATGTTAGATCAAAGATTTAAAAAAAAAATGCTCTTCCATTGTCTTCTTTAATTGAATCCTTGCCAAATGTAAGTCGAAATGCAGAAATATTTCCCAAAATGATTTTGTGCAAGAAATCGAAATATTCTCACTGGGGAAAAAGTGAAAAAGATATAGCATCTGAATTGTTGTATAAATCACCTATGGTTTATAGATGTATAAGAGATGCCCTCCAAATAAATTTTCCTTCTGAAAACTCCATTCGTCGTTGGCAAATCATCAAAAAAACAAGGCCAGGTTTTAACGACGAAATAACTAAAAACCTTACCGAATAGGTATCAAAGTGGAACCAAGACACTAAAGAAACATCCTTAGTTTTTAATGAAATTGCCATAAAACGAAATTTGACTTTTGATGGTTTTTATGATGAAATAGTTGGGTACATCGACGATGGGAGGGAAAAGGAAAATTTAATTGGAAAATATATCTTATTGTTTATGGTAAGAGGTATTTTTTACAATTGGAAATATATAATAAGTTATTTTGTGACTAATAAGCCAATGGGCTCAAAAAAATTAAAAAAAAAAACTTATTGATAACCTTAACTATTGCCAAGATATTGGGTTACGAGTCAGAAGCCTCACATGTGACCAAGGTTCAAATAATAGAAGTTGCTATAACACCAGAAAAACCTTTTTTATCACAACTGCCAACGAATTTTTGCATTGTATGACCCTTGTCATCTCATTAAAAGCACGCGTAATACATTATTGAAAAAGGAAATTCAATGTGCTGAGGGCATCGCAAGCTGGAAAGTTGCAGAAAGTCTTTTCGAAGCCGAGCTAAATAAAACAACAAAAACGTCTCACAAAATAACTTTCAAGCATGTCAGGCCAAACAGTTGGCAAAAAATGAAAGTTAGGTACGCTACTCAAATTTTTAGTCATACTGTTAGTGCATCGATAAAAACTGCTTTTGAAATGGATATATTTAGCTCGGAAGTAGCTTCACGTGCCTTGTCTACAGCATGTTTTTTTGAGTTCCTTAACAATTTGTTTGACTGTTTGAATTCTAAGGCGCCTTTTAACAAAAATATATATAGGAGTGGCTTGAAACGAAACAATAAGGTTCGATCATTTTTAGAAGAATGTTGTAGTTACCTCGAAGCTTTAAATTTTCAGGGTCAAAATAAGACTTTTTGGGTTAAGGGCTTTTTACAAGTTGTAAGAGGAGTTTTACAATTATCTTCCGAATTGTTTGAGGACCATCCAGACAAACACTATTTTCTTACATATAAGATAAATCAAGATCCCATTGAAAATTGTTTTTCATTGGTAAGAAGTAGTGGGGGTTTTGATCCAAATCCACCTGTTTATACCTTCAACAATATTATTGCAAAAATAATGTCACATAAGTTCTCGTCCTTAAGCACTTTTACATCAAATTGCGAAGACGACACAGAGGAATTTTTGTCGGAAAATCTATTTTTCCAATTGAAACCAGAAGATTGTTTGCGTGCCGGTAGATACTCTCACGGCATTCAAACACAAGAATTGCCACTGAAATAAGAACCAAACCACTGTCATACCAAGGAATTGTTGTTGTAATTTTCCTAAAACTCGCATACAGCCCACCACAACCAGTCTGCCACACAGCCGCAGGCAGAATGAGCATGATCGGCTTGTGTTCACTTGCTATTATCACCAAGCAAAATAAGCAGTGTGTGTGACTGAAGCACATCAGAAGAGTGTTGCCATAATCTACAATGCAAGCATGTCATTAGGGTTTTTCTATGGATTTTGTCAATGAACTTTCGGTTTTAGTGCTTTTGAGAGCGAGTTTTTATATAGGGTGTTGCCATTGTGTGGGAAATGGACATTTTCGCTGAGGAAGCAGTTGATAGGTTAATAATAGACCTAAATAACGAGAGCAGTGGCAGTAATTACTCATCGGATTAGTTGATATTTAAATATGTGATATTAGTGTTTTATGTTTTACAATATTTATAATGAATAAATTGGATTACGGTGATATATTTTGCGTTTTGAATTTTTTTTTTGTGTTACGAAATTTGTTTTTTTTCGTTGGAAAACAAACTTAAGCGATTAGGCCTACTAGGGGGATACCCTTAAAGAAAAACTCCTATCATCTTACCGGAAAAAAAAGATACGTAATTTATTTGTTGTTTTAAATTGGAAGATGGTAACCCTAATAGTATTGCTCTCTGAGTTATGGCGAATTATCATATAAACCTTGGCAACCCTGTGAGAGCTTTAAAGAGGGACCGATTTATGTAAGTCATTGCAACCAGACTGAGAGACAAACATCCTATCTTCCCTGTACTGACAATTTTTCCTGGACAGAGTATAGTAGAGAAGCATGCGGGCGTACAATAGCCCACCTACTTGCCAAAATGGTCTAAAGTGGTATACATATGGTTCCAAAATGGAAACAGGAGTGGATTAATGCATTTACCGTTTGTACTATAAAAGACTATGTCTTATTGTACAGCTCAAAACTAAAGATGTTAATAAATTGAAATTGAAATTGAAATTGGATGCTGGGTTCCACGGACCTAACCACTTATACAACACAGGTACTAAAGGCATATACATCCATATATTCACGGACAATCAAGCAGCTATATACGCCCTTAGCTCGCCTATTATTGCCTCCAAATCAGTACTAAGCTGTTTCAACGGCCTTCAAACGCTCGGACGTAGAACCCTCCTACTACACTCCCAAATCACACAAAATGTAGCTCATATTGTGAGAATATCCCAGGTCTAAGACAGGCCAAGCGTGCTATTCAGCCGTTCAAAAAAGATGCCAACAGAAATTTAAATCTAAGAAGGCATGATATCGAAAATCTGGCTGGTTTCCTCACAGGACATCACAACCTACGATATCAATTAAATAAAATTAATTTAACCGATTCCTCACTTTGTCGGTTGTGTCTTGAAGAAGACGAAACAGCTTGGGCACATAATATGTGAGTGTCCAGCCCTATGTGGAATCAGGAGAACTATCTTCTACAGGGAGCTTCTGAGCCCTGAAGAGATGAAGAAGTCATCTGCCAGCAGCTTGATTAACTTTGTTAGAAAAGTGAAGAATCTGCTCGCCTAAACATTATTCTGGCCCTATGGTACAATAGATCTTATAGGTCGACGTGCCCTTCATCGCTCAGGCGTAGGCAGAAGGTTTTACATAAATCTTTACTGTAACTCTCTTCTACCGTCGACTCTCTTTCGTGACGTCGTTTGTAGTTTATGTGCATGAAGAACGAAAGAAAAGTATTTCCCGGAAACATAGTTTGTACACAACTGCGTAGTTGAAATTTAATGCAGTAAAATATTTTTTTTTTAATTGTTAATATTTAAAAAAAAGTAAAAATGCAAAGATAAGCACCCTAAAAATATCTTTTTTTTGACACTTCTTTTGTTAAGATCGGTTGACCGTGTGAACTGCAAAAGGGAGAAACACACTACAGAAATTACAGAAATAATATAGAGGGGATTGATTGATGAATTGATGATTGATTGATTGATAGTACCTACTCCTCACTTGAAAAAAATTAAAGCTACAATAATAGAAACAAATATTATTCGAAAGTTTACTTTTTGGTTTTCGTATGAAAACGTTTGTAGGTCCCACCACATCGCAGTTTTAGATTACATAATTCTTGTTCTTGTAAAAAAATGTTGTGTCTGGGAAAGTGCAAAGCTTGCAACTCCTCAAAAGGTACCGAAGCAACATCCCAAGCTAAAAATAATTCAAGAATAACTTTTTTAACAAGCTCACAATGATTCCCAACAGAAAATACACCTTTAAAAGAAAATACATGTAGATTTTTATATACCCACTAATCTAAAAAAAAACCGGCCAAGTGCGAGTGTCACTCGCGCACCGAAGGTTCCGTATTTGGCTAAAGTCCAACACATCAGATATTATTTGAAATCTATATCATTCAATCTTTCCCCTCTTCATGAATTCATCACAATTTTGTTTAATTTAATTACTTAATATTTTTACTCTCAAAAATTACTCGCACATGAATCTCATTTTCTAATTATTAGGTACCTATTACCCAACCCACGCCAATTTTCCATTCTGTATGCGACCTGTCCCAATTAAAAACTATTGACTAAAAATATATTACTTTTATTTTGTTCTGTACTCCCCAAAAAAAAAGTATTATACTCCCCAACGAAATTAGCAGGCGGGAACCCTGGTGGTATACTACCAGTGACTCTCTTCTGTCTTTGATGGGGTCAATTGTGCACAACTGCGTAGTAGAGATTAAAACTTATGAGAGCAACGTATTTTACATGGTAAATTTATCTTTTTTGAAAATATCTTGTAAACTATTAACTTTTCGGCAAAACAGTATTCAGCACATATATACGAGGGGAGTTCAATATATTCGCGGTATCGACATGAAGGAAAACACGAATTAAATTAAAAATATTTTTATTTTTCAATATAATCTTCTGTTACATTAATGCATTTAATACATCTTGAGATTAACTTAAGATTACCTACCCTCAAAAAAATAGTTTTCATCTTTCTCTCCAAAATGTTCATTTATTGCAGTTTTGAGCTCCTCATCATCGGTAAATCGTTTACCACGAAGGTTTTTTTTAAATCTGGGAACAAAAATTAATCACTAGGGGCAAGGTCCGGACCATAGGCTGGATGTTGAATTTTTTCGAAACCACAATCCCGTACAAACAGCCTTAGGAATGCATGCCGTGTGCACCGGAGCATTGTGAGCAATGTGAGCATTCGAGGCACCCATCTTGCACTGACTTTGGAAAGATTTAGACAGTCATGAAGAATGGTGTGTATGGTACCAATAGAAAGGTTAATCTTCATAGCTATCGTTTTAACCTTTACTCGGGCATCATCAAGTACAAGTTTCTCGACTTGTGTAATGTTTTCTCCGGTGCAGCCTGAGCGAAGGTCGTCTACAATGCTCTCCCTGTCCCTTTGAAATAAACTTGACCACTTTTGAACAGTTGACAACGAAGGTGCAGAATCTCTAAAAGCAGCCACCATCTCTTCGTGCATAATTTTTTTACTTTTTCTTTGTTTAGTAATAAATTTTATCTCAGCGCGGTTCTCAATTTTAGTGATAATCGCGACACGAGCCATTTCACCTTCGTTCAACGCAAAATACAAAGCAAACTTATAATCACAGCCAAATGAAATTTTACAGTAAAACACTTGAATAACGGGGCTAATAAAATCACGAAATAATTTGTTCACATCTTTGGAGTATCCCCCCCATACCGCGAATAT
This sequence comes from Cheilosia vernalis, assembly GCA_949126925.1. Classification (NCBI taxonomy): domain Eukaryota; kingdom Metazoa; phylum Arthropoda; class Insecta; order Diptera; family Syrphidae; genus Cheilosia; species Cheilosia vernalis. The sequence goes on from OX421358.1 coordinate 73,204,972, forward strand.
ATTGAACTCCCCTCGTAGATAAGAACATGATCTACAAAAAAGGAATTTATGTATTTTTTTGTGAATCAAGAAATAAACCGTTTTTTGGACGAATGAAAATATTTTTTTCACCAGATTACTAATTAATCCAAAACCAATCGATGTATTCCTTCCATTGGTATTTGTCGTTTAACTAGAGGTTATACCGGATGTTGTGTGTAAATTTTAGCCTCCTAAGTCAATCGGTTCTTTAGATAGACCTGGTAACAAAATTGACTTAGTGGGTTCGGACAGACAGACAGACAGACAGAAATCAGACGGAGAGACATCCGAGCGAAACTAATAAGGTTACGTTTTTTCCCTTTGGGTACGGAACTTTAAAAAGACATACCTACACAAAATCTTAAAAAATATGAAAAACTTGAAGTACTTGAATACTTATTAAATACAGGGTGTCCACCGGGAACCGACATTTTGGTAAACATTAGTCTTGACAGTTCATGAACAAACTTGTTTTAATCGTTAAAACATTTTATCAAAATCAATCATCGATTATTGTGACGATGAGAAAGTTACGTGAATAATGACAAAACATGCATGAGTCGTGAACAGATCGTGTTGTGGAGCAGAACATAATTTGTGAGCACTGACAATGTCGTGTACATGTGAAAAAAGGGTTGAGAGAAATGACCCGAAAATCGTTTGTGCAAATTGTAATGTTTACTACCATCTAACTTGTGCAAATCTGCAACCTAGTGATGCTGAGTATCATAAAAAAAACAACATTCCTTTCAATTGTACGTTTTGTGTCAAGCGGAGAAGACTTTCCCTTCGCTCTCCTCCGGCTGTTCAACAAAAAGTGTCTACCGGCAGCTCAGGCAGTGCATCCACCGGCTTGCCAAATAAACATACAGTTGTGAAAGTCATTCCATCTCCGTCCTACAATCAACAGTCTGATATGGGACGTTCACCACCTATGTCCAACAACCAGCCGTCAGATGTCGAAAGAGAGGCTAGCATCTCACCCGCCAACATCACATTGGAGTTGCTGTACAAGGAAATAACTAGTCTGAGGCTAGAGCTTAAAAACTATAAAGAAGCCAGCGAAAATGCTTTATCACACATCAATAGATTGCAAGTGGAAAACAACTCGCTCAAAAAAGAAGTCCATCACTTAGGTCTTCTTGTCAACAAACTGGAACAAAATTCAATAAGTAATTATGTCGATATTGTGGGCATACCGAATGTGAACTCAGGAAATGCTATGTCTCTCTCTCTCAAAGTATTCTCTCACGTTGTAGGAGAGAGCATTACAGCTGTTGACATCGAGAGCTGCTTCATTAAAACAGTCAAAACAAATAGACCTATTAACTATAACAACAAAAACAACAATAGCAACAGTCAATCATCTTCATCATCGTCATCCCAACAGAAGTCAAATAACATCGTGTGCATTAAATTTCGATCAGCTGAGCGTAAACACAGTGTTTTAAAACATAAACAAAAAAAATTACTAACAACACTAAATGTATTTGGTAGTCAGTATGCTAATCACTCTATTTACATCAACGAATCACTCACTAAAGCAAATAGGTTTTTGTTAAGTAAAGCCAAACAAGTTAAAAATGAAAAAAAAATACTCATTTCTTTGGGTTAGCAATAGTGCTATTTTAATGAGGAAAAAGGAAGGTGATAAATTGCAAAGAATCTGTTGTCTGGAAGATCTTGATAATTTACCATAAGCGATTTATTTTTTAACATTACTAAGTAGGTAACTTTACCATGAATATTAATCTTCCCAAAAGTTTCTTTGCACCTTTCTTTTGTTATTTTAATCAAATGTTAAACAAAAATGTATTTTATTCTAGTGATTTTGTGCATGACTTCTATATTGTCCATCAAAATATTCGTAGTTTACGTAAGAATTTTGATTCTCTTGTGCTTCATTTGGAATCTTTTTTAAACAAGCCAAAGTTAATTTTTGTTTCCGAAATATGGATTTTCGATCATGAGATGGATACTTATCATATTCCCGGCTACAAGTTTTTTGCTAAGTGTAATAATTCATATTCTGCTGGTGGTGTTGCTGTTTTTTACCATGAAGATTTAAATCCTGAGTGCTGTGGCTACAATCATGTAAGTTCGGATATGTTAAAACTCACTGTCAATGTTGATGTGCATAGAGTTACATTTCTGTGTATTTATAGATTACATGATACTAGTAGGGATGTTTTTATTGAGGAACTCTCTTCTTTCTTGAGTAACGAACATTCTAAAAATTTGATTTTACTTGGCGATATAAATATTGATACCTTGTGTGATTCGGCGATTGTGGATAGGTACAAGACTGTACTCGCGGGTAATGGGTTGGAGTCTTGCATAAATGTACCCACAAGAATTACTGAGAATTCTCAAACTTGTATTGATCACATTTATGCAAGACTTATTCACAATACAACTGCGTCCTTGGAGAGCACAATATCAGATTTTAGGATTTCGGATCACGTCATGACCTGTCTCGTTTTTAAAAGCGGAAGTAGTGACATCTATAGAAATAGCTGTGCTCGTCTTAAGATAACCAATCGCATTGATTTTAAGAAGCTAAATAATCGTCTTCTATTAGAAAATTGGTTCAAAGTATATGATGAAGATAATCCCTCCTTGTCCTTCGATCTTTTCGTTGCTGCCTTGATAGACCACGTTGATCATTGCTCGGTTCCACTAAAAAAAAGAGGGTCTAATTCAAAAAGACTAAAACCGTGGATGTCTTACCTCTTATTAGAGAAAATGGCACTAAAAAATGATCTTCGATTGAAATGCAAGAAGCGTCCCAACAACGTGGTTTTGAAAGATAATTATGACAGACTATGCAAAGAAATCAAATATGAAATTCCTAAATGTAAAGAGAATTATTATATAAACAAATTTCATTGCGCAACTGGAAATCTGAAAAAAGAATGGGGTATTATAAACGAGCTTTGCAATAGAAATGTGTCTCAATCTGCACCTTCTCTTTTAAAACATGAAGATGGGGAAACGAAAGACCCTGCCAACATGGTGAAAGTCTTCAACAACTTTTTTTCAAAAATTGCTGCTAAAACCTTAAAAGATGCAGGCTATTTGAATGTACCCGGCTATTCTTCACATAGTTGTTTCAACACGATAAGAAGTCAGCCAAACAGCTTCTTCTTTGAACCCATATCTTCCTTAGAGCTGCTTCGAATGGGTTGAGGAAAACAAGATAATTCCGGAAAATCAGTTTGGCTTTAGAGCGGGGCATGACACTATTCATGCCGCGTCGAAACTGATCTCCGACATTCAGTGGAATAAAAGTAAGAATCAGTACACGGGTGCCTGCCTGGTCGACTTTGAGAAGGCCTTCGATACCGTATGGTTGGAGGGACTCTTTTATAAGCTGACCAGATTGGGCATTCAAAAACCTTTGCTGTATATGATTTATGACATGCTTATGGGAAAGAAGTTCGTTGTCAAATCTGGCGATGTGACTTCGAGCAGGGTTTTCGAAATTAAAAACGGCTTACAACAGGGAGCAGTGAATTCTCCGATCCTGTTTAATATTTACACAAGTGATCTGGTGGGTTCCCTCAGACATGCTATAGCGTACGCAGACGATTTAGTGGCGTACAGATCAGGACCAAAAATCGAGGTCATCAGAATCCTTCTGCAGCGTGACTTCGAGCAAATTAAGAGGTATTGCGATGATTGGAAGTTGAAAATCAATTTCCAAAAATCGGAAACAATCCTGTTCAGAACTCCATTGGCTGGGGCCCCTAGGGATACCAGAAAAAACTGGAGAAAATTAACAATTATTGGACAGCAGGGACGGCCATTGGTGGTGAAAAACGTGGTCCGGTATCTTGGCATCTGGCTTGACCAGTATCTATATTTTGACAAACATATAGATGCTTGTCTTGCTGGGGCTAAGCGGGCCTACGCTCTGACAAGGAGACTGTTTCGCAGCAGTCAACTTGACTCCAGGGTGAAGGTCATTTGGTACGTGGCCCTCATAAGGCCCATCATCGCTTATGGCTGTCCTTTGTGGTTCAATATAGCGCCGTTCTATATGGAAAAGATTCGGGTGTTTGAGAGACAATGTCTCAGGGCCTGTCTAGGGTTGTTTAGAACTCCCGAATCTGAGTACACAAAATACTATCCCAACAGGACCCTATACAATGGGGCTCGACTGAATAGGGTTGACAATTTCCTTATTAAGGTGATTCGGAGGCACGTTGCAAGGGCGATGGCCAGTGATAATAGCCTGATCTCAGGGGCTTACTACCCCAATTTAATGTACCATGAGAGTACGCTTCGGTCGGGCTTTATCCCGCCTGAGGCATTCCTTCATGTAGACATGAAAGGGTTAGTCCAAAATAAAGATGGTGTGCCGGTATTGTACCACAGCCACCGCGGCGCGAGGGATAAGCGGCTCATCCACGACGGGTACGCCGCCAATGCTCAGGAGCTCCTCCGTTTTAGCACCGCAATTGCGGATCGGGACAGGGTCGATACTGTAAAGCAGTTCACCGAATTTTGGTGGCTTGAGGAAGAGGTGAGGGCTGATACGCTCTCCCGGGCCGGTGCGCTACTGACGTAGCATCCTCCTTAGTTTTAAGATAGATATTAAGTTTGTAGGTTTAGGATAGATTAGGGGGTCCTTGGGAGGGACTGGGCTAGCCGACATGTATGTGCTACCGAGACTCGACCGACGCTATTGCGTCGCTCGGGTCTCGGCGGCACGGGTGAACCCTTGTTGGCGGCTGTCAGGCGCCCATGGACGCAATCAGGATGGTGACCAATCCTTATGATTGCTCACCACCCTGATTATAATTAATTTAGGCTAAGTAGCTTAGGTAGTTTTAAGTAGTTTGTAAATAAAATAAGAATAATAAAGAATTCAAGTTTTTATAACGTTTCTTGGAAAATAAAAAACAAAACAAACTAAATATTGATAGATTTAAGGCCGCAAGGCAATAATTTTAAGGATATAGTTAAGTTTAGAGCGCTCGCTAAGAGCCAGTAAGCTAGAATTAAGATTGTTAGTTTTAAATTAGATTTAATCATTTTTGTCTAGTATATAAGTTTAATTAATAATACTAATAAAAATGAATTTAAAAGTAAAAGTAAAAAGCTGCTTCGAATCATTACGCACCTGAACAAATCAACCTGTACTGGATTTTCAAATGATTTTGTTAAAAAGATTGCATATAATATTGTTGATGTGCTCGCCCACTTATTTAATAAAAGTATATAACGGGTGATTTTTTAGCTGGTTTGGTTTTGGCAACACTGGTTTTGACAGCTGACGTGTGTTTAGTACCTTGTGTCACTGTCAAACAGCTTCAGTTTGGTTTGCAATTTAACCATGGATCATCTTACAAATGAACAACGCTTGCAAATTATTGAATTTTACTATCAAAATTCGTGCTCGGTTCGAAATGTTCATCGCGCTTTTTTATCGAAAAATTGTGTTCAGCGATGAGGCTCATTTTTGGTTGAATGGGTACGTAAATAAGCAAAATTGCCGCATTTGGAGTGAAGATCAGCCAGAAGCATTGCAACAGCTACCAATGCATCCCGAAAAAGCCACTGTTTGGTGCGGTTTATGGGCCGGCGGCATTATTGGGCCATATTTCTTCAAAGATGATGCGAATCGCAGCGTTACTGTCAATGGTGAACGCTACCGAGCGATGATAACAAAACTTTTGCCCGAAATGGAAGTTCTTGACTTGCATGATATGTGGTTTCAACAAGACGGTGCCACATGCCACACAGCACGCGAAACAATGGCGCAATTGCGAGGCGAGTTTGGTGAACAGTTAATTTCACGTTTCGGGCCGGTCAATTGGCCGCCTAGATCGTGCGATTTGACACCATTAGATTATTTTTTGTGGGGGTATGTGAAGGCTAATGTGTATAGGGACAAGCCCGCTTCGATTGACGCACTGGAAGCCAACATCCATGCATTCATTCGTGAGATACCGGCCGATATGTGTGAAAGAGTATGCCAAAATTGGACTCAGCGGATGGGCTACCTGAGACGCAGCCGCGGTCAACATTTGCATGAAATTATCGAATTTTTTGTGTTTTTTTTTTAAAAAAAGTTCTAAACCTCTTAAAAAATCACCCGTTATAATGGAATCTTTCCTAACAACTTAAAAATTGCTGAAGTGATTCCAATTTATAAAAAAGGCGATCGGTCTAACCTCAACAATTATAGGCCTATCTCTCTGCTATCGGTGTTCTCCAAGATTTTTGAGAAAGTAGTGAAGAGTCGGATCGTTTCCTTTCTTGATAATAAATCCTTTTTCAGTAGTCATCAATTTGGATTCCGAACTGGGAAATCTACCGAGGATGCGCTCCTCAATTTTTGTACACATGTCTATGAGAGCATTGATAACAAGAGAATGACCGCTTCACTCTTTATTGACATAACTAAGGCTTTCGATACTGTGGACCATGATCTTTTGCTGATTAAGCTTGAAAACGCAGGTTTCAGAGGCTTTATGCTAAACTGGTTCGCATCATATCTAAGTAATAGGAGGCAATTGGTATAAATAGGTGATCATTTAAGCGATTGCCTTGCTATCAACACTGGTGTCCCTCAGGGCTCAGTACTTGGACCAACTTTATTCTTGATCTTTATCAATTCAATATTTGACCAAAATCTAAAGGGTAAACAAATTGGTTTTGCTGACGATGTAGTATGCACGTACTCCAGTAGTTCTATGCTAGATTTGGTTGCAGATATTAACCACGACTTGGAAGTGCTAAGGCATTGGTTTGGTATGCACAGGTTAGTAATAAGTGACAAAACCAAGCTTATGTTTTTTAACCTTCCCTCTTTGGATTTCGAAACTCAGGAATTCATATTTCACAGTGTCGATTGTGAGAAATTATGTGTCAGCAATGCTACCTGTCCTAATGTGGCTAATTGCTCTCAATCCTTCCTTGCAGATAAAATATGCACAAAAAATGCTTCGATATTGAAGTAGTTGCCATGTTTAAATACTTGGGACTGCTTATCGACAATAAAATGGAATGGAGCTGCCATACTTCCGTCATGAAAAAGTATCTCCTGTATTCTACTCAATTAATGTACCAGCTTAGACCCGTTTGTTCAAAAAACCTCTTGGTTACTGTGTACTATGCCTTAGTGCAGTCAAAATTGCAATATGGGGTGGTTTGTTGGGGAGGTACTTTTGCTAATAAGCTGCATCCTTTGATTGTTGCCCAAAAACAAATTTTAAGGATTATCTGGAAAATGAGGAGACGTGATCATAGCTTTCCATTGTTCAGGAGCTCGAGGATTCTTCCGTTAAAGCATCTCTACTTTTATAAAGTTTTAAAAAATTTTTTTATAAGAAGTGGTTATCTATTAAATCTTTTTTCAACCGCTTATTCTCTGCGCATCAACGACAGTTATTTTGCAGTAGTCCCACGCCATAACACTCATAAGTTGAAAAATTTTTATACTATTGTAGCCCCAAGGTTATATAATAAGCTACCTCCGACCATTCGGAGTATTAGAAACTCCTTTACATTTAATAATAAAGTAAAAAAATGGCTGTTTAACTTTGATTTGAATGAAATTAATATCCTATTGCGAGTGACAATATAATAATAATGTACTTACCCTTTGGCTTACTTCTAAATTATTCTATATTGAGATATGTATCGTAATAGTAAACTGCTCCCATTGTGAAATTATAAATCATTTATTCTCTTATGACTCGCTGTATTCGCCACTAGTTTCTTCCAAACTACAGAATACTTCTATACTTTGCTTCAATTTATGCTTAAGCACTATCTATTTCTTATACCTATAGTCCCCTATTACGTGTATTAATAAGAATATTGATAGATATTGTTTTGTATTATATTTGGAATAAAAATTGAATTGAATTGAATGCATGAAGTGGAGGCAATCTCCGTGGAGGCAATCTCAAAGTGGTGACTTTTTCTTTGTATGAATCGGGGTGTCTTTATTATTAATTTTTATCATAGACAAATTAATATAGAGACACACCACTTCATACAACGAAAATGATCCCAATTTTTCACTATCTGCCTACTCGCGACACATCCGCTTTCATCGCATAATGAAATGCGATGCATATGCATAATGCATTACCAACCAATCCCCCTCCACCATACTCTACGAGTGAGCGAGGCACGTCGAAGTACAACGCACTATTCTCATTGGAGTTTATGGTTCTCTCTGAGCAGGCCCTCTGAAAATTAAAACTTGATATGTATGTTCTTGTCATTTTAAGGAATATGATGTAGGTAAAAGTAGGTTAAAGAAAAAAGCAGGGGGCCTATTCCAGAAAGCGCGGCGGATCGCTTTTAATGGCCATTTTACCATTGCATTGAAAGCGATAGGTGTTTAGGCTGGCGGATTGTTTTGTTTTATGGATAAAAATGTAAATATTTAATAAAAACAAGAAGTTTAAAATTGCTGAAACTTTCATTGTGTCATATTAATTGAACTCATTTTATATTTTGTTAATAAAGGAGTCAAAAACATACTTTCGTTCAACAATTTAAATTTGCTGCACTTGTTGAATTTTTGAAAGAGAACAGTGGATTAGCGAATTATCAAGAAGATATACTCAAGCTCTAATACCTGTCCGTTTTGGATGAAAGTCGTGTAGGTACTCGTATACCACAGGAACTCTCCCTTGAAGAGCTTGCCTTTTTAGAACCAACGACCGTGATGGAAAGCAATATAAAAGATTTCAAATGCAATATTTGTCTAAAGTCGGACCAAAGTTGTTCTTTTTACAGACTGAAATATGCTAAGCTTTTAAACAGACTTCTTACACGCTGCAGAGGCTAAGGTACTCTACCGTACTGCAGATGTAAGAATAACGAGCGAAACGAGAAAATGAAAGCAACGAGGTGACGGGTTCTGGGTTACGCCGAGTCAGCTTGGGTAGAAAATCAAAACGCTGACACTTTGGGTGATTTGACATACAAAAGTCGTTCTTGGTGGTGGAACAGAGGCTGCGCTCTGCGATACTCTACCGTGCTGCTCACTACGCAAGTTCAACTGATTTACTATGATTTCTCCTGAAAACAAATCCTAAACAGGATTGGCTTTATGGAAAAATCGAATAAAACGATATTAGATAAAATATCGTTGTTAGAGAGACAGAACAGCAACAAAAAAGCTGTGCCAAAAAGACAAACATGATGGATAGAGTAAAAATTCTTGAATGGAATGCTAATGGTATCGAGAGTCGCAAGGACGAGATGAAAGTGGCTCTTGACATACACCAGATAGACATATGTCTCATTTCAGAGACACACTTGAAATTGATAACTAATTTTAAACTGCAAGGATATGAATTATATCACTCCCCACATCCTCATAACTGTGCAAAAGGTGGGGCTGCAGTGTTAATAAAGAATACAATAAAACACCATATAGAAGCAAAATCCCAATCATGTGCCATCCAAGGAATTTCCATAAGTGTAGAAACGAGTAGTGGGCAAATATCTGTTGCAGCAGTATACTGCTCTCCTAGCTATAGACTAAAGAAAAATGATTTTAAAAGTCTTTTCCGCATATTTCACAATCGATTAATCGCGGGAGGCGATTTTAATGCCAAGAATAAATATTGGGGATCTAGATTAACAAACACTAGAGGCAGAGAATTATATGAAGCTATTAAAGAAGTCGGCGGCAAATATCACTCAACGGGGAAACCTACCTACTGGCCTACAGATAGGAATAAAACCCCAGATCTTGTAGACTTCTTTACATCCAAAAATATATCCTCAAATAAAATAAATATAGAAGAAGGCCCTGATCTTCAATCAGATCATTCCTCAATACTTCTTACACTTGGCGATAGAATAATAATAAAAGAACATAGCCCTAAACTAGTTAATAGACTGACTGATTGGAACCACTTCAGGCAGAAGTTGGAAGAATGTATCCAATTATCATCAGCTATTCAAACAGAAGATCAACTAGAAGAAGCAGTGCAAATATTTACACTGGATATACAAAAAGCTGCATGGGCTGCAACTCCCAAAAGAACAAACAAGATTAAACAAAACTCTTATCCGCGTGAAATATGTCAAATTATTACAGAAAAGAGGAAAGCTAGAAAACGCTGGCAACAGACAAGGGCGCCAAGCGACAAAACCACACTGAACAACTTAAATAATAAGCTCAGAAAATCGATAAGAGAATTTAATAACGAGTCTTTAAAAACGTATCTTACGAGTCTTACAAATGATGCTAGTACCGACTACTCGCTCTGGAAGGCAGCAAAGAAAATGAACAGGCCAATAGCTCACATTCCGCCAGTAAAAACCAGAGAAGGTAACTGGGCATAAAGCAGTCAAGAAAAAGCAAATGCTTTTGCAGAGTACCTTGAGAACGTCTTCAAACCTTATGAAGATAAAGATTGTCAAGGAGGCGAGGAAACGTGCGAAGAAGACAGACCTATTCGTCCGGTAACAGCTAAGGAACTTGGCAAAGAAATCAAAGAAGGCATAAACATAAAAAAAGCCCCAGGGTTCGATTTAATCACAGGGGAAATTTTAAAACAATTTCCTCGAAAAGGTTTAACAAAACTAGCGCAGATTATAAATAATGCATTTAAATTAAGATATGTGCCAAGCATGTGGAAGGTCGCGGAGGTAATAATGATACCAAAACCAGGTAAACCACCTAGCGAAGTAGCCTCATATCGCCCAATATCGATACTACCAATGTTGTCCAAGCTATTCGAAAAAATGCTGGCAAAACGTCTGCAAATTATCAATTTGGGTTTAGAAACAAGCACTCTACAATTATTGATCAGGTGCATAGAATCACAGATAAAATCGAAAGAGCATTTGAAGAGAAAAATGTGTGCTCGACAGTATTTCTTGATATAGCACAAGCTTTCGATAAAGTTTGGCACAAAGGACTGACACACAAACTACAAAAGCAACTGCCGAAGCAGTATTCGACTATTCTGGAGTCTTATATATCAGATCGATTCTTCAGAATTAAGCAAGATACAGAGTGTTCAACATTAAGAGAGATTAAAGCTGGTGTATCGCAAGGCAGTGTGCTAGGTCCAGTTTTATACCTACTCTTCACTAGCGATTTGCCTGAAAGTGTAGAAACCACCATAGCTACTTTCGCAGATGACACAGCCGTCCTTGCTGTGGGAGCAACTGTCGAAATAGCAACAAAAAAGCTTCAGACGGCAATAAACAATATTTCAGAATGGACTAAGAAATGGCAGATTAGATTAAATGACCTTAAGTCAGTTCATATTAATTTTACGTATAAAAACGTACCACACATTCCAGTCTACATTAACAACAATGTAGTAGAATTTTCTAACACAGCTAAATATCTAGGCATGACTCTAGACGCTAAACTGCGTTGGAAAGCGCACGTTAAGAAAAAAAAAAAAAGATGAGTTGAACATGCGATACAGTAAATTGTATTGGCTTATTGGGAGATACTCATCCCTGTCCAACTACAATAAGTTATTGCTATACAAGCAAGTTCTAAAACCAGTATGGACCTACGGCCTCCAATTGTGGGCATGAACATGCCAAACAAACTTACAAAAAATTCAGGTTTTCCAAAATAAAGTACTAAGGAACATAGTTAATGCACCTTGGTACATACGCAACGCCGATCTGCATAGGGATCTAAATGTTGAAATGGTTGAAGATGAGGTTAAGAAGGTTGCTCGGAGGCATAGAAATCGGCTTCTCAACCACGTAAACACAGAAATAACAGAACTTTTAAATAATGACAATGTAATCAGGAGACTGAGACGGATTAAACCTCTTGATCTGTAAGATTTAGCTAGGGCTAAGAAATTAGGTATTAATTTCAAACAAAACAAGTTTAAAAATCCGACAAACGGCGGATTTATCTCTTTAAATTCATTAAACTATTCAAAATATAATTTGCTGATTAGTCGTACGACTAGGTGCAATCTTTTTCGGGATGGCTTATGCCAGTCCCCCGGGAGTTTTTTTAGATGAGTTAAAGTCCATCACTATTGCAGAAGCATCCCTCGCGTATAGCTCTGCAATGTCTTTCGATGATTTTTTACTTCCAGCGAATTCCCAACACAAAAAAAAAATGATTTCTCCTCTTCCTTGTATACTAGCATAGACAAATTATAATAATACTTACAACCTTATTTGCGAATACTATATTAGGTAATCAATACGGTAGATGTGTACACATTGTCGTTCATCGAATTGAATAAATATTTATTGTGTTCGAAGCATATGCAGTTGTATGAGAATTGTTATCTTAGATTCTATTTTCGGACATTGATCAAAACAAACATTTATTATCAGTGAACTACCAAAGTGTTGACATTAAACTGACCCCTTGCGATAATCTGAAGCATATGATATTTCTTACAATTTTTGAGAGCTATAAATCTACTTGGTTGTGTCTCAAATCAGTCAGACGTAGTATTCTGATTGGTAACGTGCATACTGTTATTATTCTCCAGTACAATAATCTGAGGTAGAAAAATGTGTGAAGCTTCTGTTATGAGTGGAACCGAAACAGCTAAGTATTGAATGAAATGTTCGTTGCATTTTGTGTTTAAAGATAACATTTGAATTTTTTTTGCAGAAAAATTAAAATACAATTGAGAAATGATGTGAAAAAACTTCGAAATGACCTCCACGACTTTCAACCCAGCCTCCGAATTATTCAGGTCGGTGGCAGAGAAGATTCAAATCTATATATTCGTATGAAAATGAAAGCCGCATTAGAGATTGGAATTGATGCGAAACATATTACATTTCCAAGTACTATAACTGAAAGTGAATTGTTATCCAGAGTAAATTATTCCCATTTCCGTATTCTGATTGATTAATTCTTACTTTACTTTAGATAAATGAATTAAATATCGATCCTTGTGTTCATGGAATAATTATTCAAATGCCCTTAGATTCACTTAATACAATTAACTCGCATAAGGTAACAAATTCAGTTTGTCCGGAAAAAGACGTGGACGGGTAGGTTTAAACTTATTCAAAATATATACAACTAGCTACCTATTTAGGTTTTTTCCTACCTTTTTTATACCTTTTTTACAGATTGCATGTTCTAAATGAAGGCCGATTAGCTATTGGGGACCTAAGCGGCTTTTTACCTTGTACGCCACTTGGGTGTTTGGAACTGCTTAAGAACAGTGGAATTAAGATACCTGGTGCCCATGCGGTTGTTCTGGGTCGTAGTAAGATAATTGGAACCCCGGTAGCTGAACTTCTTAAGTGGGAAAATGCTACTGTGACAGTTTGTCATTCCAAAACCAAAAGCTTGGAGAAAATAGTGAGTATATTATTGTCCTAATTTTAGTATTATATTCTGGAATGTTACCTTATCATATTCATAAGTAATGGGGAAGAATTAAATAGCTAGTCGCCTGTAAATGTACCCGTACCAGTTATTATCTTCTTAATATATAAAAACGTTCGTTCGTATGTATGTCTGACAATCACGGCTGAACCACAGAAGCTATCCCCCATATATTCACACCATATGTTTGTGTGGTGCTCCGGATGGTTTATGTTTATTTTAGGCCGTATAGGGGAGCTGGGGTCGCTTTTTTGAAAATCTTATTTATGGACCGATTTAGCTCAAATTAACACCATATAACACTTAAAGAAAAAGAAAGCTTTTGCCAAAATTTGGACCCGATAGGTGGCGCCTGGGAGATATTTACGATAAGTTCGATTTCCCCGCATATCAATTTTGTATCAAAAACATTAAATGTAATTGTAATAATATAGTTGGCGTTGGTTGTCTATACTTTTTTGAATTTGACATTCAGTACCTAATTCATATTTCATTTAGCTGTAGTACAATTGTTTGACAAAAACTCCAAATTAGTTTTTATTCAATTTTAAATAGGTCAATAACATTTCCATTCGATTTCCGGCACAAATAACATAACCAAGGGAAATGTTCTTTTTTAGCACCTACATACAAATTGCAGTGATATAATACTGAAAAAAAGAATAAAATGCCTGGACGACGAAGTTTGAATATTGGTCGTAGTGACCGACAAATTCGCAATAGGCAACAAAAAAGAAAGAAGTTAACACCAAAACAAGTCATGGGGAAATGCACTTTGAAAAAAAATAAACTGGATAGAAATCGAGTAGTGACACACTGACACCTCAAATACAAAAAAAAAATATTTTAAATTTTAAAAGCAATTGTTGTTGTCAATTATCATTATATTAATACGTGAACATCCAAGCTTTCCGTACGCTTTTTTGGCATTTAATATGAAATGAGGAGAATGAAACTTATCTTATTTGAAAGGTGCTGTGCCATAGATGTGCACAAACACAAAATCGTGGGTATATGTCGCCATTAAGACTGGTAAAATTAAGTTAAGACTTCCCCATACAAAACAGGTACTAAAAGGATTTTGGTGACAATCAAGTTTTCGCTGTCATGTTTCCATAGTAACGTATTTAATCATCTTAGATTAGAACCTGATGGAGAGAATCATTTACCCATAAAGGTATGCAATTTACCTGCCCCTAAAAATAAGCAATAATTGTAAGAAATTTATTAAGGGGAATTATTTATTATTTGTCGCCACTATATTACAATAGTAACGTACCTATTAAAAACATAAATAATTTTAGATTAGAATCTGTTTCCGATGGAGCAGCTCATTACGTAGGTAGATAGTAAGAGAAAGATAATTATTTTTGTGCAAAATTTCGGACTCGAGATATTAATCAATTCTGATATAACGAACGATGATAGAGGAAATCAAAAAAGTGAATTGCAAAATTCTGTCCGGTCTGTCGGTCTGTCCGTCCTTCCACAGGCTTACAGCCTAAACGGCTTCCTGGATTACGTTCAAACCTCGGATATGGAGTTTTTGGGCTTACAGTTCGGGAGGTGTTTTTTCTTTTGCAAGGTAAACTTAATATTAATGGTACTTCCTATATGCAATGTTCGTACCAGTTTGATTTGATCGAAAACGCTTAAGTAGGTGAGGTCACCATGACTGCGTACCCAGTTTTTGGCTAAAAATTCGAACAACGGTACTTTTGAAATTTCGACATAATCTCGAAAACGCTCAATACGATTGTAACAAAAAATAATTTCTAAGGTAATGTGGTCATTTATAACTTAATAGCAAACTCAGTTTTTCTCTATATTATCGTACAATGGATTTTTGAAAACAGTATTCCTTAGGCGCGTTGGGTACTTTTAGATGGGAAGAAATTAATGAATTCGCGTTACCTTTATTTAAAACGACACCGCGTCATCGTCACCGAAAAACCGACACCCGATGGCGCTGTTTTCCATTTTCTGAGAAACTCAACCGATCTCATTGAAACTTTGTATGTGAGCATGGTTGGATTCAGCTAGAAAGATACAATAGTTTTGGACCCGATAGGTGGCGCTGTTGTCGATTTTTTTGATAAACTCAACCGATCTCAATTAAATTTTGTTTGTGTGCATGGTTGTATGCAGCTAGAAAGATAGGATAGTTTTGGAGCCGATAGGTTGCGCTGTTGTCGATTTTTTTGAGAAACTCAACCGATCTCAATGGAACATTGTTTGTGTGCATGTTTGTATGCAGCTAGAAAGATAGGATAGTTTTGGACCCGATAGGTGGCGCTGTTGTCGATTTTTTTGATAAACTCAACCGATCTCAATTAAATTTTGTTTGTGTGCATGGTTGTATGCAGCTAGAAAGATAGGATAGTTTTGGAGCCGATAGGTTGCGCTGTTGTCGATTTTTTTGAGAAACTCAATCGATTTCAATGAAACTTTGTATGTGAGCATGGTTGGATGCAGCTAGAAAGATAGGTTAGTTTTGGACCCGATTGGTGGCGCTGTTGTCGATTTTTTTGAGAAACTCGACCGATCTCAATGAAACTTTGTTTGTGTGCATGGTTGTATGCAGCTAGAAAGATAGGATAGTATGGGACCCGATAGGTGGCGCTGTTGTCGATTTTTTTTTGAGAAACTCAACCGATCTCAATGAAACTTTGTATGTGCGCATGTTTGTATGCAGCTAGAAAAATAGGATAGTTTTTGACCCGATAGGTGGCGCTTTTGTGCATTTTCCGGAAACTCAGTCGATCTCAATGAAACTTCGTATATGAGCATGGTTGTATGCAGCTAGAAAGCTAGGATAGTTTAGGACCCGATAGGTGGCGCTGTTGTCGATTTTCTGAGAAACTCAACCGATCTCAATGAAACTTTGTATGTGTGCATGGTTGGATGCAACTAGAAAGATACAATAGTTTTGGACCTGATAGGTGGCGCTGTTGTCGATTTTCTGAGAAACTCAATCGATCTCAATGAAACTTTGTTTGTGTGCATGGTTGTATGCAGCTAGAAAGATAGGATATCTCATTTACAAATTAAACGGAAATTGTAATATGTATGTATAATTTTTGTAGATGAAAATTCATAAATTTCATTGGTATTCATTTCAAAGAATACCAATTAATTATTAAATTCAATATTTCATGTATGTATTTGTAAATGTACGTTTTAAGCAATAGATTGCAATATTTTTTGTAAAATAATATGCATTATTTTTTATGTACAATGGCGCTTTAAATAAAAGTGAAAATTGTAACATAAGATTTGTAGTAGTAGTTTATAATAATCAATAAAGAAACACTTCATTTGAAAGTATTTCCTGCCGAATTGAAAAATGCACACGTAATTGTTCAAGTAATAACTTCTGTCGTCACTCCCGGAGTGCCTGTCTCTTTTTTTAGTTTAGTTTTTTTATGTTTACCGTAAAACGGCGATAACGATTTTGACCAAAATGCAAACTTTGAGTTAAATGGATGTTTTCAAAACTCACATATCGAAAATCCCATCTTGATTTCGATAAAACTTAAAAAACGAAGCAATGCTTACATCCCGAACAATTACTTATAATCGGTTTTCACAACTAAATAGTGACGCAATAGTATTTTTGAAATAAAACATTGCAATATTTGGTACTGTTTTGTCTGGCAAATTTTACAAAAAATCGCTATAACTATTTTGACCAAAATACATTTAAAAGATAATAAGCATTCTTAATATGATTCTCTTAAAACTCTGGGGGCAAGAGCGGTGTTCTATCGCCCTGCTATGGTGCATCGTAGTAAATGAACTGCTAAACATACTCAGAAATAAGGGATTCTATATCCATAAGAAAGTTTCGTTCTACCCAGTCGTGCACTTTATTTTTCCATGTATTATAGATGTCGCTCTTTTCTTTTCGTTTATAAAAAACATAAACAAATAACGAGAATAACGAGAATAACTGAAGTACGTTTTTTAGTATACATTCTTATAAAAGGTATGGTCGATTTTCGACCACAAGCGATACTAGTTTTAATTATTTTCTAAGGAAATTGTTGTTGTCAACAATTTTTAAAATTATTTTTTTTTTTTTTGCTATGTTACAAGTAACTTTTTGCAATGGAGTTGATACTTTGATTTGAATCCAAAATTTTTGTTTGTCAAGTATTTTCAGGATCATAGCCATAGTATGTGTGACGTGTGAGTAAATTGAAATGTAGGGGTGATTGAGATGACGTGGACTATCATCATGGTACTCTGCTCATTCGTGAGTAGGGAGGGTAGTTCAACGGTACCACCATAACACCTTCGGTACCGGTGTGGAGAGAGAAGGTAGAAGGCCTACCAACCAATTTGATAGGTGCGGTTAGTTTTCTTCTTGGCTTTTAATGTTACAAATATTTCGTTTACAGTTAGTTTATCCTTTCCCTATTTTCTTCCTATCCCTTTAATACGCTCAATTTTCAAACTTTCCTATCAAAATTGTCAGGCATGTAAAAGTACGGTAGTCCGTAAGACAAGCTAAACATCCCACCCCAAAGAGGATCTATAACTAGAGAGCCAACTTCACTTGCCCCTAACCGATTATCCCCTCAATTTTTGAATGACAGCCCTCTCTCGCGCGAGTTAAGTATCCATAGCAAGACATATTGAGAAAAAAGATAACATTATTTGTATTCAATGATATCTTTAGTCTCTAGTACAGTCTTGCACACAACGCTACAATGATAACATATGTAAAAGAGATAATATCGTTTGTATACAATGTTGGAATATTATCTCTTCTTCATTATCAAGCAAGACGATTGTACGCTTGGGTCTCCTTGTAGATAGATAAGAAAAGTATATAAATACGACTGTATGATGAATTTATCAACAGTCTTATTGTAACTACATAGTAGCCTTAAGCTCCTTTTAGAATTAGTAAAAAGTATTTCAATAATAAAGGACATAGTTCCAAATAAATATTGTTTAATTTTAAAAGTAAGAAACAAGTGTTTTAATTGGCGATCCTGCCAGGAGGTTAAATATACTTTTTAACTTCAATCGAGCGGACCTCGGGAACAAGTAGTGAAATCTAGTATAAACAGAACACTCGCGTTACCGGTTACAAGAATTACCTAGCATAGCAGGTACAAATATAGCTTCTTCGTACGAAGCAGCAAAGCAATTCAGTGAAAGTGTATATGTGGAGAAAAAAAACACACAAATTCGACGACAACAGACACGAGTTCAAAATGGAACAACTCGCAGTATTAATGGCAAGATTAGAAGCTTTAGAAACCAGGAGCAACACAGTAACACAAACCCTAGAGCACACACGCACAGAGAATGCAAGGTTAGCAGCAATAATAACTAACCAAAATCAAATAAACACTAATTTAGAAACAAAACTAAATGAAGTAAAATCTGGATTAGGCATAGTACCAAACATACCTGTGCTAGAGGAAATAAGAACCACATATACAGATGGTAGTGAAATACAGTTAGACGCATTTAAAAGCCTACCTATTTTCAACGGCGATCAATCAAATTATCGGTCGTGGCGCGAAGAAGCATCCAGATTAATGGACAGCATTAAAAACTTCAAAACACACAGTAAGTACGCAGCAGCATTGACTATAGTGAAAAGTAAAATACAGGGTGCAGCCGCGAATGTGTTAACCAATTATAACACAATTTTTAATTTTGAGGCGATACGTAACAGATTAGATTATACGTACTCTAATCAAGAACCTCTATACGTGCTACAAGACATGATGAAAGCCATCACGCAAAAAAGAAGCACACTGTCTGAATACCACGACGAGATAAATAAAAATCTCAATTTAATAATATCAAAAATCACTATGTCAGGTGATCCGCCGAATATAATCGACAGACTAATTAAAAATGCTAACGACGACGCAGTTCGTATATTCATTGATGGTATGAGTGACAACTTTACAAGAGGATCATTATATTCAGCTACAATAAATGATCTAGAACACGCATTCGCAATTGCTCGCAGAATAGAACATGATAATGTGCACAGGCATTTACATCTCACTCAAGATAAGCACCACAAAAATATGCCACATGAACGCAGAAACGAAAGAAGACCAAATTATTCGAGCCAAACAACGAATTATCAACCCCAGAAGCAATACGATAATATGCAGCAACACAATCAAGGACCACAGCCGATGGAGATAAACTCGAGACAAATTGTACATGCACAGCGACAAAATTGGAATCAATACAAACCCGATGTATATAATCCACCAGCGAAACGTGAACACAGCGGGAGTTTCAACACACACAACAGACCGCAACGATCTTATCAGCAGAACTTCAAGCAGCAGAGAGTAAATAACTCCCGACAACAACGCAGAGACGATGTCAGCAGTACATATGCAGAAGCAGATGAAACGGAATGTATGGTAAATAATAACATAAGAATAGATCATTTAAACTAGTAGACGGGTTGCCCTGCTTAAATTTAACTAGTACTATTTCTAAGGAAATTTATAAAATTCTTATTGATACTGGTGCAACCCATAATTACATTAATAGAAAATGCGATTCTAGCGAAAAAATTAAAATTAAACCTATAAAAATAAAAACAATGCATGGTTATTCTATGGTAGATACAAAGAAAGTAGTTAGGATATTAAAGAAAAATATAACATTTTTTGAATTAGAGGATATTCAGTCTTTTGATATGATATTAGGATATGAAGGACTTAAAGTTCTAAACGCGGAAATAAATTTCAGTAATATGACTCTAACTACCATAAGCAGTGTCGAATCTATTCAGAAAATTAATTACATAATTGGGGAAAATAATATTTATAAAGCAGACATAGATAGACTGATGAAGATTAATAACAGCATAGGACCGTTACCCTTTACAGATACTATAGAAGCAAGCATTAGGACGACCAATGATAATCCGGTTTATGTTAAACAATATCCATATCCCATAGCAGATAACGAATTCGTAAACAAAGAAATACAGAAACTCTTACATGACGATATAATAGAAAAAAGCCATAGTCCTTATAACAGTCCCATATGGACAGTACCTAAAAAAGGTTTGGACGAAAAAGGAAAACCAAAACGGCGCATGGTTGTTGATTTCCAAAAACTTAACGTTCACACTGTAACAGACAGATACCCCATTCCGGATGTCAACATGACAATTCAAAATTTAGGTAAAGCCAAGTACTTTACAACATTAGATTTGGAGTCAGGTTTCCACCAAATTAAAATCAAAACAGATGATAAAGAAAAAACAGCTTTTGCTATAAATGGCGCAAAATATCATTTTAAACGAATGCCTTTCGGGCTCAAAAATGCACCAAGCATATTTCAGAGATGCGTGGACGACATTTTGAGAGACTTTGTAGGTAAATTCGTACACGTTTACATTGATGACGTATTGATATATTCTTCATCTGAGGAAGAACATATACAGCACATAAGTCAAGTATTCGACGTACTCAATAAAGCCACATTAAAAATATCTGATGAGAAAAGTAAGTTTTTTCAAGAAGAAGTAGAATACTTAGGTCACATAATCAGACATGGTAGAATCACTACGAACCCTGAGAAAATAGCAGCTATAGAAAATTTTCCAGTCCCACAAACGGTAAAGGATTTGAGAGGATTTTTAGGTCTTACAGGTTACTATCGTAAGTTTATAAAAGGATACGCAAGCATAGCCAAGCCCCTGACATTATATTTACGAGGAGATAACGGTAAAGTAAACAAAAAACAAAGTAAAAATATTAAGTTAAATCTGAATGATTCAGCATTAGAAGCGATTAGAATTTTAAAAAATTATTTGAAAGAACAAGTCGAACTTTTTCAACCGGATTATAGTAAACCATTCGAGCTTACTACTGATGCATCCAACATAGCTATTGGAGCCGTACTAAGTCAGAATAAGCAACCTATACACTTCTTGTCAAGAACACTGAGTAAGACAGAAGAGAACTATAGCACAAACGAGAAAGAGCTATTAGCGATCATATGGTCCTTACAAAAACTCAGAAACTACATATATGGTATAGCAGACTTAACCATATATACCGATCACCAGAGCCTTATATATTCTGTATCAGAAAAAAATCCCAACACAAAGCTGAAACGTTGGAAGGGAATCATTGAAGACTTTGGAGCAAAATTAGTTTATAAACCAGGAAACCTAAATCTTGTAGCTGACGCATTATCACGTCAACGCATAAATACTTCTACCATAGAAACAGCACATTCAGCTGAAAGTTCTTCTAATGATATAATAAAAACTGTGAATCAGCCTTTTAATGCATACACTGCACAGTTCGAACTTATTGAAGATATAACAAATAATATCGAAACACAAATCTATTTTAGTAACAAAATAAGACTCATAATAAAGTTTAAGGACAAAGACTCTTTACTAAGGCAGATGAAAGAAGTTATACAACCCCAAAAGATTGTAGCTTTGCATACGAAATTTGAAAACATATACAAATATGGTGAAAACATAAAAAAAGAATTCCCACTAGTAAGATTTATATTCACACCAAGAAAACTTCAAGACGTGACAAATTTGGAGGAACAACTAAAACTTGTAAGGGTAACTCACGAAAGAGCACACCGAGGGTTACGTAACAATATACAAGAAATCTCAGAGAAATATTACTGGCCCGATCTAAATAAACAAGCAAAGAGTTTCAACAGAAAATGCATAGCATGTCTATTTGGAAAATATGAAAGAAAACCTATCAGAGAACCTCTGAATAATTCAGAAATACCAACACATGTGGGAACACACATTCATATGGACATATACTTCAACGACAAGTATACTTTCCTTGTAACAGTAGATAAGTATTCTAAATATACAATCCTTCGGGAAATCGAAACTCGAAACAGACTGTACGACGTTATGGAAGAGGTCTTATCTAATTATTTCCCAAAATGTGAACGACTCATGACAGATAACGAGAAGGGATTCAAAACAGAAATGGTGAACCAAATGTGTTTGAAATACAACATAACTAAAGTAGAAACTCCAGTATACAGATCGACAGCGAACGGTCAGGTAGAACGTGTAAACGGTACAATAACTGAACTGTCTAGAATATTCACAATTCAGAATAAAACAAGACTTATCGAAGAAATATTTAGAACAGTGCGTGAATTAAATAATTCTATACACTCAGTTACCGGTTTGAAACCTAGAGACATTTTCTTTAATCAAAATAAATATAGCAATAGTGAAATTATAATAAATAAACTAAACTCAGCATCCAAAAAAGTGATCGAACGTCTAAATAAAGGAACTCGACACAGAGAGTATAAAAAAGGAGATAAGATAATGGTAAGAATCACAGGTCTTAGAAAGAAATCTAACGCCAGATACATAACAAGAATAGTAGAAGAAGATAAAGGAGACACTGTAATCTCTAAAGAAGGAATAAAAATTCACAAGGATAACATAAAGAATTATCATTTTTCAGATGACGAAAATATTAATATTCCTAACATTACTAGGAATTGTACAGAGTCAAGAAGGGCAAGGAAACGTTCAAATAACTGAGTTACTAAACAAGAAGTTTATACTTACGCAAACAGATGACGTGTATTTATTCAAAGAACAAACTTATTTGTTACATGCCACCAACCTGACTTCGATATTTCAACCTTACGTAAATATCGTAACTAGTAAATATCAACCTACACAAGAAGAAAAAATTTGGTTAAGTAAAATTAAGAATTTAGCAGACCAATTACAAGAACATACTAGGCATACTAGATCAATTAACTTTTTAGGAACAGCTTTCAAATATGTGTTTGGTAATCCTGACCATTATGACTTAGTTAACATAGAAACGAGTATAAATAATCTCATAGAAAACAATAATAAACAAAAAACTATAAATTCTAGATTTGAACAAATTTTGCAACAATTCGAAGGTCAGAGCCTTAAAGAACATTTAGTAATAGAACAAGTGTACGAACAATTATTATTATTGACCAGAACAATTAATGCAGCAAAAAATAATGAATATTTATCAGAAAGCCTAGACTTAGATGACATTAAAAATATTATTCAACATGAAATAATTCAAGTACCCATAATAAATATACTTGAGTACTCTAAAATATTATTAGCTAGAACTGATGAATTCTTCATCACAATATATAAATATCCAGTTCTAATTAAATCATGTAAATTGTATAAAGTAACACCTTTAAATTCAAAACATGGAAAAATCATTACAGATAAAACAATTGCCTTATGTAACCAAACTTATTTAAGAACAAGAAATTGTCAAAATCATCTAAGTAAAAACATTTGTGAAATTAACTTTGAAGAAGAAAATTGTCTTATTCCACTTTTAAAGAATATAACTTCAAAATGCAACATTAAACAAGAATACGATTACGACTTAGAAATTGAATCCGGTGTTATGTTATTAAGCGGTAAGCATAAGTTAAATAATCAAACAATTAATGGTATAAACTTAGTTACTTATGAAAATACTATAAATCTAGACGATAAAATATACAAAAACATGCATAAGCAAATTAAAGAAGTTATATTAAGAAATCATAATTCAGAGTCTTACATCGACCAAATAATTAAAGAAGATACAATGTACAAATTCGATAACATAGATACTTTAAAAAAACTAATTATTCCTTTTGAAGAAAAACCGATATTATCAACTATATACACAATTGTAACACTGATTGTTATTCTAGCATTTACGTACGTAATGATAAAAACTATACAATGTATAACAGATCGTCAAAAACAAAAAAAGATTGACGCATATAACAAAACTTATGAAAGAGAAATGTTAAAAATAGCGTCGAAAAATCGGGACGATTTCGTTTAACAAGGGGGGGAGTTAAGTATCCATAGCAAGACATATTGAGAAAAAAGATAACATTATTTGTATTCAATGATATCTTTAGTCTCTAGTACAGTCTTGCACACAACGCTACAATGATAACATATGTAAAAGAGATAATATCGTTTGTATACAATGTTGGAATATTATCTCTTCTTCATTATCAAGCAAGACGATTGTACGCTTGGGTCTCCTTGTAGATAGATAAGAAAAGTATATAAATACGACTGTATGATGAATTTATCAACAGTCTTATTGTAACTACATAGTAGCCTTAAGCTCCTTTTAGAATTAGTAAAAAGTATTTCAATAATAAAGGACATAGTTCCAAATAAATATTGTTTAATTTTAAAAGTAAGAAACAAGTGTTTTAATTCGCGCTCTTATTTTTCCTGTCTGTGAATACGTGTTATTAATGGCCGCCGGGTGGAATTTTTTCAATAACAAACAATTTGCAAATGAATATATAACAATAAATGTAATAGGAATACATGTTGAGTATGATTTTTTAGATAGCTTTACTTGTGCTCTATCCATCCTAGGTGCCAAAAAATGTTCATCCATTCACATTTCAGGTTTTTTTTTAGTTTTTTTACATGAATAATATGTTTGACAGCAAAATTCATGCAGCTACCTTTGGGAGTTGTTCCAAAAATAGGTTATTAGCATTCAAGCTAAGCCCAAGTTTTCACTAGGGCAAAAGTGATTTGTTTTAAATATTCGTAAACATTGCATTAATTTCTATTACTTGGTGGGTATTTTCAACTTCTTTTTTTAGTACCATTTTTGTGCAAAATCAAAATACCTATGATTAGGAATCCTGTGGTTTAATTAGAGTGAACACTGAAATGTGTTGTTACTTAGGAACAGTTAAAGTGCAAATTTAAAAAATATTATTCTCTGATATAATTATGATTAAAGATTAAACTCCTAACAAAAAGACAATAGGTATAATGTGGAGTTTAATTGGATTCTGCGATTCTATCCGATTTCAGATTTTGCGTATTCAATCGAACGTAAGAATCCAAATTGTTTTGTTAATTTTTAGTTCTCGCGTGTTCCATTCGTTTTTATAGATATTCTTTTGCAAATTTTATAAGTAAATTTTACATATAAATTATTACTTTACAAAAACAAGTACACTTTATTTGTTTTTGAAATACAAAAAGTGTTGTTGTTATCTACGTGTATTCGTGTTTTTTTGAGCTTCGAACTCAGCAAAGTATGTTTTTCAGTAATTGTTGTAATTGCGTGCTGAAAATCTTACTTTACTTTTCTTTGCTGAGTTCGAAGCTAAAAAAACACATAAATAAAAGGCGATCTATAAGGATTTTTTTTTATTTTGGAATGTACCCGAAAAAATTAAATGCGCATATAGTTATAATCAGGTAGGTAGGTATTATAAACGGACAAAAACAAGAATTATTTATCTATTTTATGTACCATTTACAGATTAAAAATTATGCTGGAACTAAAATAGCTTTTTCCCCACAACGTAAAACAAATGCTTTCCCCCAAACTGTGTTAAAATACCTATTTTGTTTCAATATGACTTCAAAATGAAAAGCATTAAAATCGACGAAAAACAATTTGTTTTCTTTAAAATATACCTACAATAGATGCTTGAAGTTACAAATAAATCTCTTTTAATAAGATTGCAAAAATCGTTTGAGTTGATTTTTCTCTGATAAATGTCATGGGATCGATTTCTGATAGACATTGAAAAAAAAAAACCTGATTTTATTGGGGTATTTGGCATTGTGACAAAATTATATCAGAAATTACATTTGGTAAAAACAATTTCATTAACCTTAAAATCTTTTAAACTGAACTGAGATGTGAACGCCGTGTAACTAATGGGCACCAAAAATGCCGAACACAGTCGCCCACACCATAATAATGGCCGCCCGAATGACATAAAGTGCCTACATAGGATTTCCTAAGTATGCGTGCGGCAGCAATGGCGCTCCTTTGATTTGTACAGGCACTAATACTTAGAAATTCCTATGCAGGACAGCAGCCAAACAACAGCTTGTAGGCAAATGTACCGTTTCTGCTCTCAGTTGGCTCTCTAGTTATAGATCCTCTTTGATCCCACCCCACCGACGAGCTATAAGCACTGGCTTAAACAAGCATTCCTGCCTTGCTTTGTTGACCCTACAGCTTTTCCATCGACAATGTGGAAGGAAATAGATGTGTGTTAGTGTGTTAGTCGGGTAAAAACTTGAGAACGGCTCGACCGACCGTGTGTAGGCACATTTCGTTTTTCAGTTAAATTCAATTATCGTCTATAAAATATAATAATACAGTAACAATAATATAGGTACACATAATTCCTTCGGTGTGAAACTCGATGATATTATAGCTCGATGAATCTTTTTTGTTTTGTTTGTATTCCTGTATTTCAGGTTTAGCAAGACTTAAAAAATAGGATACTTTTGGACCCTATAGGTGGCAATATTTACGATCTCCAAAGCCACTCAGCCGATTTCAATAAAAATTTGTGGATGTGTATGGTTGGTTCCAGTCATAGGAACATTGTTTACCTTTTATGTAGGAAGCACTTTGAAAAAGATAAGCGGGAATAGGAAAACGGGATGTGGCACCTGCCATTAAAAAAAAAGGGAGAAAATCAAACGCCAAAGTTGTATAATCAAAATTGTTAGTGGACTTAATACGAAAGTCACGGACAAAACCTGCTACATATATATTAAAGAGACTGATGGCCATTATGTGCACTCATAACTCGGGAACGGATCTTTCGATTTTTACGGTAGATTCGTATTGGCATAAGGAAGGACATAGGTATGCTAATCCCATGCGAACTTTAAAGGGATGAGATTGGGGATAGAAGTTTGCATTTAGAAGAAAGCTTTTAAAAAAAAGACTGGATAGAAAAACGGAAGTGTCACTTCAAATACAACAAAACATTTTTCAAGTTTTGAATTTTTGAATTCTTTGGATGTTTCGGGCTTACCGCTACACAATTTGAAATTAAGAGTCGGCTCAGTTATAATTGCCCAACCTCAATCAACCGAAACTTTGTAACGGATCCCGTTTGATGTGAATGTGAAAAATCTCAAGTCAAATGTCATGCAAGCGACGATTTTGAGGTGCAAATTCAACGGCAAACATTCGCATTTCCCGGATTCTATACTTGTTCAGAACGATTTGCCATTGCGTCATTCATTACCTATAAACGCCTTTGGCAACAAATTAACTGTTAGTCTAAATTGAATTATTTGACTTTAACTTAGAAAATAGTTAGATTGGAGTCACCGCCAGTGATGCTAATCAGGATCGAAGTTTTTATGCCTATATCCGTAAAAAATTATGAATTTTTGGTAAAAAAGATAAAAATTGTATATCTTACAAAGGAACTGCAACTAACCTACAAGGTGATTCAATAATTTTTTAACAAAATGTTGGTCGATGGATAGGCGATTCTCACTTTTTCATCTCTATAATCCAAGGTTTTGGTTTGGTGAGTAGGGTAAAGGTGTCAACAGTGAATCAGAGTACACAGTGAATCACTTGCTCTCATAACGTCTCTTTTTATTTTAAAATAAATCTGAAAAAGAGAAAAGAACACATTTTCACTTCCCCTCGCAACAGACTATCAGTCTGCGCGATTGCGATGTCGAAGATGGCTATTCTCCTGTATTTGTGTTTTCTGCATAGGTAAGTATTTTTTTTCTGTGTTTTTGTGTTTTTACTGAATAAATTGATTTTAAATATCCCTGTTTCACTGTGTACCATGCACTGATTCACTGTGTACACCCATAGTACACAGTGGATCACATGCGAAGGGTAATTTCAAATATTTTTTTTATTATCTCAGCATAAATAAAGCTTCGGTTTCTTATGATTAAAATGAGTATAAAACATTGAAAAAGCTGTGGAAAAAAATTAATAACTATACTACTATAAATGCGAGCTCTACGGCGCAAGAAGTAAAAAATGATCCACTATGTTGACACCTTTACCCTAAGTCAAATAGACAATTGGAAAATAAGCATGACGCAAAGTTGTAAATAATTTTTTTTTAATGCGACTTTGATCAAAGAATGTACCAGATTTACCAAATACAAAATGTACATATTTGTGCGAATTGATTGTAAAAAAAATTTCACAAAAATGTATGCCTATTTCCTAATAACTATTCCTCAAGTATCGGAATTATGCCTAGATGGCATACTAATGCTGGAGCTAGCATCGCTGACTCAAATAAAAAGTCTCATTTGTCACAAGCGTCTTTACTTTTTCGAATTTCCTGTGCATTGTGCATGCTCGGAGTTATTATTTTCATAACATTAACGAATTTGGGCGGAAAGAAGTTCGCCGGCCCAGCTAGTTTATTATAATTTTATTAACCTTAAATGATTAAATTAGTTTCTAATATTACATTGTATACAGTATTAATGTTACCGATGGATGTTGTGTTCAAAAGTTCGGTAAGGATTTGGTTAGCTAGTAGTGTACAAATATTGTTAACTTCCTTACATACTAAAAGGTGATCAACAGTCAACGAAGTTTGAATAGTACATGGTTGGCAAAGAGGTGGTGGATCCTTATTGTAAAGATGTGAATGCGTTGTGCCCATCCTTAATCTTAGGTAAGTATTTGGTTTTGAGGCAAAATTTAGATCTGAAATACAACGCGAATGCTGCATGCATATTTTAACACTCCTCGTCAACATTAACAATCGGAATTTATTATGAAAGTTTGAAAACAAAATAAATGCTTCTCCCTAGGTAGGGTAGACTGGGTACGGTTAAAACACAGGACGGTTGAAACAACTCCAATATCTCGCGAGCCATAAGCGCAGCGTTAATGAGTATTAGGAGTGAATGACGCAAAAACAAGTCCTTTCACGAATTTAAGTCCTGCGTCGTTCGTTCGGCGGTTCAGTTGTAAGTGAGAGCTTGTGTTGTGTTTAGACTATCAAAAGTAAGTATTTTTGTTTCGAAGTTTTTCTTTTTACAGGGGTTTCTATCTATGTAAGATTGTTGTATGTATTTTTTTTGTATGCAGTAAAGAATGTAGAGTACAGTATGGTGACTAGTTTAATAGTGTCAGTGTTGTTTTCGTTACTTTATAATTTGTTTTACTTAAAGGGGGGGTTGGGGACGGTTGAAACAATTTTTCGGGGGACGGTTGAAACAATGGAAACAATGTGTTTACTTATTTTTCGTATTCTATAAAATCTCTGAGAACGTGTGAGTAAGGCTATAAGACTGGACTGGACTGGTCAACATGTAATGATGCTTATGACGAGGTGAAGGCAGGCTACTCATTGCGCAATGCGGCGGAAAAGCATGGAATAAACCATTCCTAGCTTCTAAGATTCATTCGGAAGCGAGATGCATCTGGCGCGGAGGAAGAAAATCAAGACATCATGGGATATAAACCACACAACCGAGTTTTTTCTGAAAACCAAGAAAAAAAGCTTACAAATACTTAATGATTTATATTATATATAATTCGGCACGGCCAACGACTTGGAATGACAAAGAAATTGAAGTAATGTTCCTTTCGATTATTTTTAATTTAATCTAATAAGGTAAGATTTTTTTAATTTTTTTTTGTTAATTTTTAGTTGCTTAGAAATACTGTTTATTTATTTTTCTTAATTGAATATGAAATAATGACGTGATAAATATTGTCAAACAAAGCCATTATTTAAAATATAAATTAATTAAATATGTAACAATGAAAGATTGTGTTCGCGTTTCAACTGACCTCAATAACTGTTTCAACCGCCCCTGGTATTAGGACGGTTGAAACAATTTTTATTTTTTTTTAATATGATGTACCATGCAAAATATCACACTTAGTACTCAAAAAACACTTTCCATTTATACATTGAAACTTGTTCCTACATTTCACATAACTTCTTCACCGCTTAGCTTATAAACGGCAGTGGTATGGATGGTATTAGCGAAATTGTTTCAACCGTACCCAGTCTACCCTACTGCTTTGGTCGATGCATCTACTGTCATAGCATCTATTCAAATTCAATATAATTACCTATGTTCTTCTGCTGTATATATGACTATCTTCAACTCCTGTTTCCAACAACAGTGGATAATTTGGCGTAAATTCCGGAAGCTTTCAAATTTTTTTTAAAGAAAATAGCGTTGTAATTTGTCCACGTCCTCAAAGCGTCCGAAGCCCCATATCTCCACTGCATATGTTTGGTTTGCACTACACACAGCCACATAAATTTTCCATTTCATATCAAGCGAAATATTTTTCTTTCCTAAGAAACTTTCGCATGTAGCATTTATTGCGTTCTTGGCCAGACTATTTCTTCTTTCCACATGTTTGCTAAAAGACATCTTTGGAGTCAGTGTTACCCCTAGACAGCTATATCCTTGAACAATTTCGATTTGCTCTCCATTAAAAAAACATTTGTCTTTAGCCTGTATGTTTCGGAAGATCATGATCTTTGATTTGCCCAAATTCGCCTACAGGTTTCCATTTGTTGCAGTTCTGTTCCAGTCGTCTTATCATTTTTTGCATGGCTTCATTGTCATCGGCTAATACCACTATATCATCAGCGTGCAGTAAGGCCCATTTTATTGACTCGAAGTTGAACACAACTTGGGGATTTTTATATGGAAAACTCCCCGAGTTGTGTTCAACTTCGAGTGAATAAAATTGGCCTAAGGGTCTTATAGTTAGACCAATGACATCTACTCAACGTCCTAAATATTCATGTCGATCATTAATATATCGAACAACTAGTGATGGGAACTATCGAATGAATGCGACTATCGATAGTTAGTAGGTAACTGAATGATTTGGACTATCGAATGATTTTTTTCATTCATTCATTCAGTTAAAAAAAAAAATTAAGCCGATTTAGCTTTTTTTTTTTGATCTCGTTGGAATTTCAAACAAATAAATAAAATAAATACAACCCACTTACCTTTTTTCGAATCTCTTTAAAACAAGTAAATTTAAAAAAATTTTTTTTTAATAATGTTTTTTTTTTTTTTTGTGTTGGGAATTCGCTGGAAGTAAAAAATCATAGAAAGACATTGTAGAGCTATACGCGAGGGATGGTTCTGCAATAGTGATGGACTTTAACTCATCTAAAAAAACTCCCGGGGGACTGGCTAAAGCCATCCCGAAAAAAGATTGCACCTAGTCGTACGACTAATCAGCAAATTATATTTTGAATAGTTTAATGAATTTAAAGAGATAAATCCGCCGTTTGTCGGATTTTTAAACTTGTTTTTTTTTTGAAATTAATACCTAATTTCTTAGCCCTAGCTAAATCTTACAGATCAAGAGGTTTAATCCGTCTCAGTCTCCTGATTACATTGTCATTATTTAAAAGTTCTGTTATTTCTGTGTTTACGTGGTTGAGAAGCCGATTTCTATGCCTCCGAGCAACCTTCTTAACCTCATCTTCAACCATTTCAACATTTAGATCCCTATGCAGATCGGCGTTGCGTATGTACCAAGGTGCATTAACTATGTTCCTTAGTACTTTATTTTGGAAAACCTGAATTTTTTGTAAGTTTGTTTGGCATGTGCATGCCCACAATTGGAGGCCGTAGGTCCATACTGGTTTTAGAACTTGCTTGTATAGCAATAACTTATTATAGTTGGACAGGGATGAGTATCTCCCAAATAAGCCAATACAATTTACTGTATCGCATGTTCAACTCATCTTTTTTTTTCTTAACGTGCGCTTTCCAACGCAGTTTAGCGTCTAGAGTCATGCCTAGATATTTAGCTGTGTTAGAAAATTCTACTAAATTGTTGTTAATGTAGACTGGAATGTGTGGTACGTTTTTATACGTAAAATTAAAATGGACTGACTTAAGGTCATTTAATCTAATCTGCCATTTCTTAGTCCATTCTGAAATATTGTTTATTGCCGTCTGAAGCTTTTTTGTTGCTATATCGACAGTTGCTCCCACAGCAAGGACGGCTGTGTCATCTGCGAAAGTAGCTATGATGGTTTCTACACTTTCAGGCAAATCGCTAGTGAAGAGTAGGTATAAAACTGGACCTAGCACACTGCCTTGCGATACACCAGCTTTAATCTCTCTTAATGTTAAACACTCTGTATCTTGCTTAATTCTGAAGAATCGATCTGATATATAAGACTCCAGAATAGTCGAATACTGCTTCGGCAGTTGCTTTTGTAGTTTGTGTATCAGTCCTTTGTGCCAGACTTTATTGAAAGCTTGTGCTATATCAAGAAATACTGTAGAGCACACATTTTTCTCTTCAAATGCTCTTTCGATTTTATCTGTGATGTTTCTAAACCCAAATTGATAATTTGCAGATGTTTTGCCATTTTTTCGAATAGCTTGGACAACATTGGTAGTATCGATATTGGGCGATATGAGGCTACTTCGCTAGGTTGTTTACCTGGTTTTGGAATCATTATTACCTCCGCGACCTTCCACATGCTTGGCACATATCTTAATTTAAATGCAGCATTTATAATATTCGCTAGTTTTTTTTTAAACCTTTTCGAGGAAATTGTTTTAAAATTTCCCCTGTGATTAAATCGAACCCTGGGGCTTTTTAAGGTTCCGTACCCAAAGGGAAAAAACGTAACCTTATTAGTTTCGCTCGGATGTCTCTCCGTCTGTCTGTCTGTCTGTCTGTCTGTCCGAACCCACTAAGCCAATTTTGTTACCAGGTCTATCTCAAGAACCGATTGACATAGAAGGATAAAATTTACACACAACATCCGGTATAACCTCTAGTTAAACGACAAATACCAATGGAAGGAATACATCTATTGGTTTTGGATTAATTAGTAATCTGGTGAAAAAAATATTTTCATTCGCCCAAAAAACGGTTTATTTCTTGATTCACAAAAAAATACATAAATTCCTTTTTTTGTAGATCATGTTCTTATCTAGTTATAACGGGTGATTTTTTAAGAGGTTTAGAACTTTAAAAAAAAAAAAACACAAAAAATTCGAAAAAATGAATGAAATATTTATTTGAATCGATATTTTGAACCTTGCAATTTAATGTTTAAAGATAATTTCATGCAAATGTTGACCGCGGCTGCGTCTCAGGTAGCCCATCCGCTGAGTCCAATTTTGGCATACTCTTTCACACATATCGGCCGGTATCTCACGAATGAATGCATGGATGTTGGCTTCCAGTGCGTCAATCGAAGCGGGCTTGTCCCTATACACATTAGCCTTGACACACCCCCACAAAAAATAATCTAATGGTGTCAAATCGCACGATCTAGGCGGCCAACCGGCCCGAAACGTGAAATTAACTGTTCACCAAACTCGCCTCGCAATTGCGCCATTGTTTCGCGTGCTGTGTGGCATGTGGCACCGTCTTGTTGAAACCACATATCATGCAAGTCAAGAACTTCCATTTCGGGCAAAAAAAGTTTGTTATCAAAGGCCTAACTGCTTGGAACGGCGCCGAATCGACATTTCGCGGTCTTCTGTCACACTAGCTGATACGGCCGCAATATTTTCTTCAATACGCACAGTACGTAAACGTGTTGGTGGTTTAATGTCCAACAAAGTAAATTTGGTGCGGAATTTGGTCACAATCTTCCGAATAGACTGCTCAGAAGGTCGAGAATGCCGATCATAAAATGGAAGCAGCGCGCGATGAACATTTCGAACCGAGCACGAATTTTGATAGTAAAATTCAATAATTTGCAAGCGTTGTTCATTTGTAAGACGATCCATGGTTAAATTGCAAACCAAACTGAAGCTGTTTGACAGTGACACAAGGTACTAAACACACGTCAGCTGTCAAAACCAGTGTTGCCAAAACCAAACCAGCTAAAAAATCACCCGTTATATGTGCTGAATACTGTTTTGCCGAAAAGTTAATAGTTTACAAGATATTTTCAAAAAAGATAATTTTACCATGTGAAATACGTTGCTCTCATAAGTTTTAATCTCTACTACGCAGTTGTGCACAATTGACCCCATCAAAGACAGAAGACCACCAGGGTTCCCGCTTGCTAATTTCGTTGGGGAATATAATACATTTTTTTGGGGAGTACAGAACAAAATAAAAGTAATATATTTTTAGTCAATAGTTTTTAATTGGGACAGGTCGCATACAGAATGGAAAATTGGCGTGGGTTGGGTAATAGGTAATAATTAGAAAATGAGATTCATGTGCGAGTAATTTTTGAGAGTAAAAATATTAAGTAATTAAATTAAACAAAATTGTGATGAATTCATGAAGAGGGGAAAGATTGAATGATATAGATTTCAAATAATATCTGATGTGTTGGACTTTAGCCAAATACGGAACCTTCGGTGCGCGAGTGACACTCGCACTTGGCCGTTTTTTTTATGTTTATGCCTTCTTTGATTTCTTTGGCAAGTTCTTTAGCTGTTGCCGGCCGAATGGGTCCGTCTTCTTCGCACGTTTCTTCGTTTCCTTGATAATCTTTATCTTCATAAGGTTTGAAGACGTTCTCAAGGTACTCTGCAAAAGTATTTGCTTTTTCTTGACTGCGTTTTGCCCAGTTACCTTCTCTGGTTTTTACTGGCGGAATGTGAGCTATTGGCCTGTTCATTTTCTTTGCTGCCTTCCAGAGCGAGTATTTAGCATTTACTTTTATTAAACTTTCTTTATATACAATTTGACTTAATTCTAGGTAGCAAAATATGGTGGTGAATATTAAATATTTAAATGCGTTGGCTCAACAACAGGGGCCCAACGGTATACAATGTTTTGTTTTCTTATATCTATTTTACATAAATTGTACCTGTCTTCTCGGATTCATACTCGTAGAATGCATCCTTGTCTGGGTTGACCTCAGGGTGTTCAAGTCCGGGTGTTACTGTCCTTTGTGATTTGGGGTGGTTGATCATCTTGGTATTAACCTCGATGGTGGGTTGTCTCGGTCAATTCGTAGAAGGGCAAATCTGTCCTGTCAGTGTCGCTTGGGAATAACTCCTCGTTAAGCAGAGCCAGCACATGAAGATACCGGTGCTCTGGGATGTGTGGCAGGTCCGCGATCTTTCTGACTAACGGGTTTGGATGGCTGGAGGTATTCCTGAGAATTTTCTGGAAAAGTGTGACCATATACTTTTCCAGTGGTAGAATTTTGGCTTCTTCGTAGAGTCTTGAGCATCTGACGTTTTTCTTCCGGGTTGGATTGTAGTGCAGTCCTGTGCATATCCGCAAGAGTTTTCTTTCGAACACGCACAGCTTCCTCATGTATGTCTTGGAGACGGTATACCATGTGGGGAATCCGTAGGTTATAACTGGTCTTATGAGTTGTTTGTATAGTAGCAGTTTTGTTTTTCTGCTTAGTCAATTTTGCTTCTTCATCAGAGGGTAGACTCGGTGGAATGCTAATGATGCCTTCTTGAGAACAGCGCTCACGTGTGAGTTGAATTTAAATCTCTCGTTGAAGTTGACTCCAAGATACTTTATGTTGTTTGTGGTTGAGAGTGATGATCCGTCAGGCAGGTTTATTTGTATGCTGCGGCAGTTGGTGGCTGACCTTACTCTGGTTCCTCTGATTGGTCTTCTTATACAGATCAGTTCAGATTTGCCCGTGTTGATCCTTATGCCCCATCTTAAGTAGTACTGGAATAGCTTCCGTACGTGGGCTTCTACTCTTCGTGCTGCTATGGCTGGGGATCCAGAGCGAGTAGTCGGTACTAGCATCATTTGTAAGACTCGTAAGATACGTTTTTAAAGACTCGTTATTAAATTCTCTTATAGATTTTCTGAGCTTATTATTTAAGTTGTTCAGTGTGGTTTTGGCGCTTGGCGCCCTTGTCTGTTGCCAGCGTTTTCTAGCTTTCTTCTTTTCTGTAATAATTTGACATATTTCACGCGGATAAGAGTTTTGTTTAATCTTGTTTGTTCTTTGGGGAGTTGCAGCCCATGCAGCTTTTTGTATATCCAGTGTAAATATTTGCACTGCTTCTTCTAGTTGATCTTCTGTTTGTTTAGCTGATGATAATTGGATACATTCTTCCAACTTCTGCCTGAAGTGGTTCCAATCAGTCAGTCTAGTAACTAGTTTAGGGCTATGTTCTTTTATTATTATTCTATAATAATAAAAAAAAACACAATATGTTTTTCAATAGCACAAGGATAGGAAAAAGGATATTACTACAAAAATATAACGATTTTATAATTAGTGTTAATTGGCACATTCACCAAGATTTTTTTTAGAACATTGGTTAAAAACCTTACAAGTTAATAAAGGAAAGAAGATTTATATTTTAAGTTAAAGTAGTAGATATTTAAAAGTAAGTAAATACAAAATAATAATATAGATTTGATTTATTAATTAAAATAATATTCACCATGTCGGGTTAGCGTTTGATACATATATATTTGGTTAATAAAAAGCCAACGAGGCTAATAATAAAAAAATGGTTGCATGAATAATGTTTTTTAATTTAAATATAAATCGCAGTTGACGGATTATATATTATTTTCATACAGGCAGATATTATTTCGATTAATTAGTAATCTGGTGAAAAAAATATTTTCATTCGCCCAAAAAACGGTTTATTTCTTGATTCACAAAAAAATACATAAATTCCTTTTTTGTAGATCATGTTCTTATCTATATATTTGCTGAATACTGTTTTGCCGAAAAGTTAATAGTTTACAAGATATTTTCAAAAAAGATAATTTTACCATGTAAAATACGTTGCTCTCATAAGTTTTAATCTCTACTACGCAGTTGTGCGACCCCATCAAAGACAGAACCCCACCAGGGTTCCCGCCTGCTAGTTTCGTTGGGGAATATAATACATTTGGGGAGTACAGAACAAAATAAAAGTAATACATTTTTAGTCAATAGTTTTTAATTGGGACAGGTCGCATACAGAATGGAAAATTGGCGTGGGTTGGGTACTAGGTAATAATTAGAAAATGAGATTCATGTGCGAGTAATTTTTGAGAGTAAAAATATTAAGTAATTAAATTAAACTAAATTCTGATGAATTCATAAAAAGGGGAAAGATTGAATGATATTATAGGTTTCAAATAATATCTGATGTGTTGGACTTTAGCCAAATACGGAACCTTCGGTGCGCGAGTGACACTCGCACTTGGCCGGTTTTGTTTTAGTTTGAAAAGGAACTTTGCAATTCTTAGAAACACTGTGATTTTCAAATGAATTTTAGTAAAATATAACGCTGCTGTTTATCAGAACACGATTATAGTGTTACAATTGTTAAATATTGTGCGAAAATTCTTAAATTTCAGAGAATCTTTACAAATGAAACTTTTTTCTTACACCGCTCTTATTTTTTTTGCTACTTTTCAGAATTTTGCAACAATTGTTAGAGAAAGGTTATAAATTTTAGTTTTAGTTTTACAATATAATATAGACTGTAAATACTCGTAGATCATTCCCACACAACTTTTCTTTTATAAATTGAACCAAAATCACTTTACAATTAGATGTCGTTTAGATTGTTCCGCTTGTGAGATAGACACTAGACAGACAGTAGACACTACTTAGAAACAGTAGATGCTAGTTTTCAAATAAATTTTGAAATAAAAACCTTTTAGCTTTGATTTTTATTTATAAATATATAAAAATTAATTGAATATTGTTCATAAATTATACCTATCAACTCATTTTTATATCTACTTTTAAGATCGCGTTCAATTTAGTTTTAAAAAGTCCCTAAAAAAGGGGCGATGAAAGAAATGTACCTTTTTCTGATGCTACTACGTAAATTTAGTATTTTCTCCCAATATTTAGCAAGTATTAGCCGGCTTTACGCTATGATGGGGAACCGCGTTATATTTTAAACATGTTCATTTTGAAATCACAGTTTTTGAAAAAAAAATTAAGTACTATTCACATGAGCGCGAGTTGCGAACAAATGAATTTAATTGTATTTATGAATTGAAAATTCTTGCAGCGAACTGTCCCACTTTATTCACAATCCAAATAAAACATTCGCGGATCCACAAACCCACGAATGAAAAAATTCTATCGAAGTTAACATTGAACAATGATTGAAGTGATTGAAGTGTCAAAAATATTCGCTTGTTCGCTGTTCGTTCGCAATTGGCTCTCATGTGAATAGTCCTAAAATGTGAATTTTCCAACTAATAAAAAAAAGGTACCAAATTGTCGCACAACGACATCCTTCTCGCTACCTAAAAAGGTTGCGTCTGGGAAAGATCGCCTGGAATTTCCCGGAACAAAGCAATATAAGAACAGGAAATATGGGAAGTTGTCAGTTCGCGATATCACTCACACAGAATCCGCCTATACGTGAACCCTTTCCGACACCGCCATTGCGGCAAAAACCGCACAAAATCAAGGCACCGGTTTTGGGCTTGGTGTGAAAAGCTTATAATGGAGAGTTAGGATAGTACAGACGTGAAGAGCATTCATAATTGTTGTTCTTTGTGTTTATTGCGTTAAACATTTCTGTGACTGTGCGAACTTCAAATCAAGTGGAAAAAATAAACAAATATTAGTTTTTGAAACTTAAAACGATGTATCGTTCACATTATTTTTGGGAAGATTGGCCATCGTCTGATTCGGGCAGCGAAGAAGACGAGCGCAATTTGTGTTTTCCGTTTTATAATGCTTGCAATAACATCTGGAAATGTTTATGATCCTTTATATGGCTTTTTGTTTTGTCATTTGTATTCTTCCTTTTATGACCTTTGCAAAAAGATCTAGAAATATTTATGATCCTTTCTAATAACTTTTTCTTTTAGGTATATTTTGTATTTTCTGTTTTATGATGCTTGTAAAAGTATCTGGAAACGTTTATGATCCTTTTTTGTTGCTTTTTGTCTTATCTTTATTGTTGTTCAGAAATTATTTTCAATATAAATATTCTGTAGAAAACATAAACTAAATTATAAAATATGCTGTCAGCGTAGAGTGGTACGATCATCGCCACATGCTTTCCATCCACTGATTCAATGCAGTTTGTTATGGTCACCTGAAATCAAGAATTAAATTAAATAAATAAGAAAATAAACCAACCAACTTACCTTGCAATGTCCAAAATGTGTTTTGGGTGTAAAATGTCATCGTGTCGCAAATGTCAATTGTCGATCTGTTTGTTGCGTATTTGTTCCCTGTTGTTGTAGGTGGTTGTTATCCCGACTAAGGGAATTTTATTTGAAAAATGTCCCATATCATACAAAAAAGAAAGGGAAAACAAATATATTGGTTCAAGACTTGCTCTCAATTAACGGGTACAAACTACAAAAACTTAAATTAACCGGTATGGGGCATTAGCGAAACACGTCATACCACCCACTCCACGGGATCCATATTTTTTTGTACGAATTATTCGCACGGTGACAACCACCAGAGGCACATGCAAGTTGCCATAAACTTAATTTTATAGTGTGTAGTGAGTTTGTAGTCTGTACATATAAAGTCCTTTCGGTGAAAGGCAGTGTAACCACAAAACAACATTTTTTTCGCGCACACTAGGATTTTTTTGAAAATTATATCGGGGTAAGTGGTTTAAAGACTGACTTAACAAATTTCAAGGTAACTAATAGGTAGTATATTGATAGGCGGCTGAACTATATCACCGACCAATACCGAAAATTTAAATTTGGCGGTCAGCGGCAATCAAATTTTGATGTCGTGACCGCCCCAATAATAAAGTTACGGGAAGAATACCTATATCATAAAATAATTAAGAAGACGACAAAGAAGGTAGCCTTAGTGCCCACATATAATTGCCCATGAGCAATTTCTTCAGCACAAGAAGTAGGGGTGACCTTGAGCGCCCTTTTGCTACCGTGCATGAAGATTCGGCTGTGATATATATGTACATATCATTTTTTTTTGATTCATTGCAACATCGTTCCTACAAAAGGACTACGAAGAAAAGAAGCCCAATTGAGGCATTGTTCCTGAAAGTTCTTAGTTTATATATTTTTTTTGTTAGTTTGTAAGAATTCGTTGAAAATATTTCCCACCTTTTTTTTTGCTTGGCGTGAATTTTTCTTTTGTATTAATTTTTGTTGCAACTAGATATATAATTGTGATAGGTTTCGTTTCTCCCATCCTGTCTGTTTCTTTTCTGTCTGCGATTTTTCGCAAATCAAAACCGAGATACCTATACAGAGCTCTATCTAGGTAGGAGTATAAAGTAAAAGAGTAAACTCACTAATCTGAAAAAGAAGATTACTGATAGTATCAGGAAGGACGGCGTGAACTTGAGCCTAATTTTCTTAGTTTTCTTATTTATTATTTGTTCATTTGTTAATTTTGTAGATTTTTTTTCGTTTGTTATCCAATTCTAGTCTAAGTTTCTTTTTTGATTTCCTTTTTTTTTATTTGATTCTTTTGTTTAGTTACTTTATTATAATTTTTTTTTGGTTGTTTCTGTTTTGATTAATTAATAAAAATTGGTCGTAAGATTCACGTCACAAATGGGACATGAAGTCTTTTGATTGTTTTTTTTGATGTATGATCGAAAGATCATAATGGATTGCTGAGGCAATATTCCAGGGGTGCGGTAAGGTGGGCTTAAGGACCCATATGGCGTAAGGTGTTCTGAGACGGAAGCGAGTGGTCTCATCGGGGAAGTTCCCAATCTGGCCAAAGAACTTCATGGTCGGGAGGGCAATGGCATTGCTGCAACATCATCAGCAGCGCCTCTCAGAGTGGTGGATGTCCGTCCGATTCCGGTACCAATGTCAAGTAAGTACCTGTATTTTTTTTGGCATGTTATATGTTTTTGTAATAGGTTCGTGGAGTAGTGAGGACAAGGACTCCCCCGTCCGGCGAGCTAGGCCGCGCATAGCAAGCATGCCATGCTCCTCACTCTCTGCACTCTCTTTCCCTTTCTTTTCCTGTCACTTCCTTAGGTCCCATCCACATCCTTGCTTCCTGTCATTTTTTCACTCCCAGCTCCCTCTATTAATCCTTATTTAGCCTTATTACAAGTTTCGAATTTGCCATAGTTCGTTAAATTTGGTAGCAACAGAATCCCAGGCCTCTGGTGTTCTCGGCGTCTAGAATTAAAAACCGTTTTCTGTGCATTGTGTACATTGAATCAGGTAAGGAAATGAATTTACCGAAAATTTTTCCCGGTAGATAGGGGAAGCATTTCAGCCGCTCCGACGCTGAAATGCTCGCCACTCAACCCTTCGTCCAAACACGCCGAAGTTTGTGTGTCTATTCATCTTCCTCTCTGCTTTCAAATACGTACGCGGCCAACATAATCGCAATTGCATCTTTTTGTTCCATTTTTTGAATATTTAATTTTTTTATTATTACGTGCTTCTTAATCAAGACTTCACCACCGAATGAAAACAAAAAAAAAATATTAACTGAAAATACCTAGCTTGATTTAAAAGTAAAAGAACAGACCTATTGTGTGTCATCTGTCACAAACATCCCAGGGATATTTTGGAAACTTCAAGTAGACCAACTTTTGAATTTCAACAACAGAGTTGAGAATTAAAGTAGTGAATAAAAGCAATTTTCAACTTGCCGCTCAACTCTCTCTTTCAAATCAACTCCGAAGTTGATCAACCTCGGAGTCATCGGCAAGTTGAACGATAGTGATTAAAATGGGCCTAAGTACATTACATATCCACCTTTCAACAAACGGGCCTATGCAGCAAAACCCAAAGCAAAGAAACGTCGCTTATTTCAAAGAAATAATGAAATGTAGCAACGTTTCGGAAATGTACCAATCACCATTTCGGCGAAAAATATAGAAAAATGAAAGATATCTCATCTTGTCTTGCCAACCTACAGCTGCAGCCAACCATTAACCAACACAACCATGATCATATCTCATAAACTTCACGGTCACGGGTGGGACGAACGATTCTGCTCCCAGCCTCCCAGTCACATCACATATCACATACCCACAAAGGAATCCAAAACAAGTAGGCACGCCGCACGCGTACGACACGACACACGGACACGAGGTGAGTGTATGTGTGTTTTTTTTGTCGTTCTCCGTCCTTTCGCTCACTCAAAACAATTCTTCTCTGAGAAAAGGTTATTCTTTTGCTAACCATGCGACCATACGCCCTCTACAGAGCAGAGGCCCAAATAAAAAAATTCGTCTGATGAGAGTACTATTAGATTTATATACAATGCTACTACAAAAAAAAAGTCATGGCTCAAACCACGATGCATTCCACGTTTAACATCGACTCGTTCGACCGGAATAAATCGAAATTTTCTCGCTGGATGGCGAGATTGGAGGGCGCCTTCACAATTTTCGGAATTACCGAGGTCAGCACAAAGTTAACCATACTTCTCCATTACATGGGGCAAGAAACGTACGATGTGCTATGTGACAAGGTTTCACCTGCTGCGCCTACTACAAAGACGTACGCAAGCCTTTGGAAATCGTGGAGAACTACGCAAGCAACAAGAGGGGGAATCGATCGAGGAGTTTGTTACGGCTTTAAAGAAGCTAGCAATCAACTGCAAATTTGAATCGTAGGTACTTGGACACCGCAATAAGGAATCAGCTGGTATTCGGAATAAGGAGCCAGAAAATTCAGGACAGACTACTGGAGACAAAGGAGCTTACATTTGGCGAACACATGCAAATTTAAAAGCGTCAATTGCAACAATTGTAACAAAATAGGACATTTAGCGAAAATGTGTCTCAGTGCCAAAGCGGGTAGTTCTAGTATTAAGATTAATAGTAATAAGGCAAAACATACAAAAAAGAAGGGTGCATATTTTGTTGAGGAGCAGGAGGTAGAGCAAATTTGCAATATTGTAGATACTAGCCACAATCACAATTGCGATCGATCAAAATAATGGGTCTGTTTAAAAGTCCATAATGTACATTTAAATTTTGAAATCGACACGGGATCTCCGGTATTACTAATAAGTAAATCCGACAAGTTTTTCCGCGAAATGCCTTTAAATGCATCTGATACTTCCTTGGTAAGTTATTGCAACAATGAAATAGTTGTATACGGATATATTTATGTTAAAATAGAACTGAATTCAGTTAGGAATTCTGATACCAATACCAAACAACTAAAGTTATACGTGGTTGATTCTGATAGACATCCATTGCTTGGTAGCGAATGGTTACATCAATTGCAACTGGACTGGAACACAATTTTCCAAACTAATACTGTTCAGAACATTATAAAGGATAAAAATGTCATTGATATGCTTGTGAATAAATACCCGAAGGTTTTTGATAAATCGGTGCGGAAAATAACAAATATCCAAGCCAAACTTACTCTAAAACCTAATTGCAAACCAGTTTTTATTAAAGCTAGATCAGTTCCATTTTCTATTAAGAAGTCAGTAGAAAATGAAATTGCAGAGTTGGTAGATAAGGGTATTCTTACAAAGGTAGATCATAGTGCGTGGGCGACACCAATTGTATCGGTGGCTAAGGCTGGAAACCGGGTGAGGTGATTACAAGGTCACGGTCAACCCAAACCTAATTATAGATGAGCACCCCTTACCTACAATCGAATAACTTTTTGCTTCAATGGCAGGAGGAAAGAAATCATCAAAAATTGATCTAACACAAGCGTACCTGCAATTGGAAGTACGTCCAGAAGATAGGGAGATTTTGACATTAAGTACACACAAAGGACTTTTTCAACCAAATCGCTTAATGTACGGAATTTCATCTGCTCCTGCCATTTGGCAAAGGTTGATTGAGCAAGTTTTAGTCGACATCGAGGGTACTACGGTGTTCTTAGATGACATCAAAATAACAGGACCTAATGACCAGGTTCATCTGCAAAGACTTGAAGAGGTCTTAAAAAGATTAGATAAAAATAATATGCGTGTTAATTTCGATAAATGCGAATTCTTCGCAAAAGAAATCTTCTATTGTGGTTATGTGATCGATGAGCGGGGTATTCATAAAATGCAAGCTAAGGTTATTGCTATACAAAATATGAAAAGACCCGGTAACAAGGATGAAGTTCGTGCGTTTACGGGGCTGGTTAATTATTATGGTAGATTTTCCGAAAATCTAAGTACCACTCTATATCCCCTCTATATTATTTCTGTAATTTCTGTAGTGTGTTTCTCCCTTTTGCAGTTCACACGGTCAACTAATCTTAACAAAAGAAGTGTCAAAAAAAAAGATATTTTTAGGGTGCTTATCTTTGCATTTTTACTTTTTTAAAATATCAACAATTAAAAAAAAATTATTTTACTGCATTAAATTTCAACTACGCAGTTGTGTACAAACTATGATTCCGGGAAATACTTTTCTTTCGTTCTTCGTGCACATAAACTACAAACGACGCGACGTCACGAAAGAGAGTCGACGGTAGAAGAGAGTTACAGTAAAACCTTCTGCCTACGCGATGAAGGGCACGTCGACCTATAAGATCTATTGTACCATAGGGCCAGAATAATGTTTAGGCGAGCAGATTCTCCACTTTTCTAACAAAGTTAATC
This sequence comes from Cheilosia vernalis, assembly GCA_949126925.1. Lineage (NCBI taxonomy): Eukaryota > Metazoa > Arthropoda > Insecta > Diptera > Syrphidae > Cheilosia > Cheilosia vernalis. The sequence continues at coordinate 73,249,580 of OX421358.1, forward strand.
AAGCTGCTGGCAGATGACTTCTTCATCTCTTCAGGGCTCAGAAGCTCCCTGTAGAAGATAGTTCTCCTGATTCCACATAGGGCTGTAGGTACACTCACATATTATGTGCCAAAGCTGTTTTGTCTTCTTCAAGACACAACCGACAAAGTGAGGAGTCGGTTAAATTAATTTTATTTATTTGATATCGTAGGTTGTGATGTCCTGTGAGGAAACCAGCCACATTTTCGATATCATGCCTTCTTAGATTTAAATTTCTGTTGGCATCTTTTTTGAACGGCTGAATAGCACGCTTGGCCTGTCTTAGACCTGGGATGTTCTCCCAATGTGAGCTACATTTTTTGTGATTTGGGAGTGTAGTAGAAGGGTTCTACGTCCAAGCGTTTGAAGGCCGTTCAAACAGCTTAGTACTGATTTGGAGGTAATAATAGGCGAGCTAAGGGCGTTTATAGCTGCTTGACTGTCCGTGAATATACGGATGTATATTCCTTTAGTACCTGTGTTGTATAAGTGGTTAGGTGTGTGGAACCCAGCATCCACTCCTGTTTCCATTTTGGAACCATCCGTAAACCACTTTCGACCATTTTGGTAAGTAGGTGGGCTGTTGTACGCCCATGCTTCTCTACTAGGGATCTCCGTAGAGAACCGTTTTTTGAAACATAAAGTCTTTGGAAAGCGGTCTGTTACCGCGCAGATTATGCCAAGTACGGTAATTTCAGAGAAAAAATCCTTTAACTCAGGATGGTCGCTGAGAATTGTCTCTTTCATTTCGATTAAACTTGCCGAGCTGCGAATTGCCCTTTGTTTATGTATATGTTGTGTAGAGGTGTTAGTCCGATTAAGGCTTCTACAGTCGCAGTAGGATAGGTACGCCTACGCATGGCTCCGGATATACCGAGACATGCAAGTCGCTTTAGCCTTTGAAGCTTAGCAATGGCGTTCTTTTGTTTTGTTTTAGTCCGCCATACTAAAGAAGCGTATGTTATGATGGGCCTGATCATCATTGTGTAGATCTTAACACAGATAGGAAATCTAAGAAAGAATTTTATTTTAAAAATTTTGCGTGGGAATTGGGTAGGTGCGCTGACGGTCTATCCGATACGTGGCGCTGTTGTCCATCTCCGAAACACTCAACCGATTTCAATGAAATTTTGTGGATGGGTATGGTTGGTTCCAGGTATCTTTAATAGGATAGTTTTGGATCCGATAGTTCCACACGAAAGGCACGCACAAACCGGGCGGGTACCCCAATATATAAAAGAGACTGCATGCCGTCTGTGTGTGAACTCATAACTAGAGAATGGATCGTTAAATTTTTACAATTTTGGGCATCGCTACACAATTTGAATTATCGTATGATTTAGATTTTTTTATGATGTAAGGTGGAAAATTCGTTTTGAAGATTGGAGAATTTCGGATAATTCTGAAATGTGCATGCTCATGTGCGGCAGTCTGCTGTCGAAATCGGGAATGCCAGCGCCAAATCGTTCGAGGCACGATCCATTCAATCGCGAATCGCAACAGGAACAAAACTAATATCGAGGTGAGCCGTGAGCTGGTCGAAAGAGTTCGTACAAATGCGCCGCTGTTGAGTGCCGAGCAGAAGAACATGTACGATTCGCTGATGGAGGTTGTTGACCATGCAACGGGAGGCATTTACATTCTTCATTTCAAAGTGTTCCCCACCACTGCCCAAATTTATAAAAATCTCGATTGGATTAGTGAACGTGCAATACTATGAGCGAAGAATAAGGGCGTTGATAGTTTGACTTTCATTATCCAAAGATGAAAATGAAGCGACCAACTATCCGACGGAATTTTCGAACTTGCTTGATGTGTCAGGAACTCCGCCGCTATTTACAGCTGAAGGTGTTCGCGTGTTGGCATAGCGTAGTTTGTTTTTGCGATGGAAAACAAATCGAAAAACATTGTTTATCATATCGCTCTCTACTGATTTCAATTCCCTTCAAATTAATCACATTGAAATTTGAACTATGTATCTGTGTTTTATTATCACTCTGGAGCTTATTGAAGGCGTTAAATTGGGGCGAGACGAAGTTCGCCGGGTCCGCTAGTCATATAAATAATTTACTTAAAAACAATGTTCCACTTGAATGGAATAAAAAGTGCGAGGACGCCTTTAAAAAAGTTAAACATGAAATGCAATCCGATAAGTTTTTGGTTCACTATGACCCGAGATTACCGTTGGTAATTGCGACTGACGCCTCCCCATACAGAGTTGGTGCAGTCTTAAGCCATACGTATGATGATGGAACTGAACGTCCCATCCAATACGCTTCACAAACGTTAAACGCTACTCAACAGCGTTTTTCACAGATCGATAAGGAAGCCTATGCAATAATTTTCGGCATACGGAAATTTTACCAATATATATACGGGCGGAAATTTACATTGGTTACAGATAATAAACCTGTATTGCAAATTTTCTCACCAAAAAAGGGTTTACCAAACTATGTCCGCGATGCGAATGCAGCACTACGCAATCTTTTTACAGTCTTTTGACTACGATATTAAATACAAAAATACAATGGACCATGGAAATGCTGACGGAATGTCACGTTTACCGATAGCAGACTTCTCATCCAAGATCGATGAGATTGACATTGTGGAAATTAACTTGATAGAACATTTACCATTAACGGTGCACGATCTATCCAAGGCCACGCTTGCGGATAACAATGTTAAAATTTTAGTACAGGGGCTAAAAAATGGCAGGGCCGTTGATAGTCGTTTTCGTTTTGGAATCGACCAATGTGAATTTTCCCTACAACAAGATTGTTTAATGCATGGTGTTCGGGTGTACGTTCCAAAGGAGTTGTGTGCAAGGGTGCTAGAAGAGTTACACTCTTCACATTTTGGTATCTCCCGAATGAAATCCTTGGCTAGAGGATATTGTTGGTGGAAAAACATAGATAAAGACATCGAAGCTATTTCACAAAACTGCACCGACTGTAGCTAGAGCAACCAAACCCAATCAAAGAACTTTTCCATTGTTGGGACGCACCAAGTGAGCCTTTCCAAAGAACACATGGGGATTTTTCAGGTCCAATTATGGGTGGAATTTATCTACTTATTTTAGTAGATGCATTTTCAAAATGGGTAGAAGTTCGGATTTTAAATAAAATCACAGCTGAAGCTACAATCACATATTGTAGAGATTTTTTTCAACTTTTGGAGTACCATTAGTATTCGTTTCGGACCATGGTACACAATTTACATCATGGGAATTTAAAAATTTTCTTAAAATGAATGGGGTTGTCCATAAAATGGGAGCGCCGTACCATCCATCAACCAATGGCCAAGCTGAACGCTACGTCAAAACCATTAAACATAAATTGCGAACATTGAAATGTGATAAACGGAACCTCAGCACGGAATTATGTAATATTTTACTTACCTATAGAAAAACCATCCATCCTGCTACGGGTAAATCTCCGTGAATGCTAGTCTTTAACCGTCAGATTAAATCAAGAATTGACCTAATGGTACCAAGCACTAATACGGAAACAAATAAAGTGCACGACTGGATCGAACGAAACTTTCTCGATACCAGATTAAAGAAAACAAAAAATTGGATATCTATCTCAAATGGCAGTTATATAAAATAACAATATAAGTTTTTAAAAGTAACAGGCAATTGTCGCAAGTTCTGGCTAGAGGTCTATAAGCGGCTACTGTAGTATTTTATAAGGTCTTACAACTCACAAGATATGGGGCATTAAGCCTATTACAAAAATATACCGTAGATATATGTGAAAATACATAGATCGTGATTTCTGTAGTATTTTTTGATAAATAATATAAAAAAACTCACATCTTCGAATTTTTTGAGAACAAAAAAGTACGTCATCTTATTAATAATACTTATATTATCTTTTATATGTATATTGGTCAAAATCGTTATAGCGGTTTTTGTAAAATTTGCCAGACAAAACAGAACGTTTAATTTAAAAAATACAATTGCGTAAATATTTAGGTGAAAACCGGTTATAAGTTATTGTTCGGTATGTAAGCATTGCTTCGTAGTTTTATCGAAATCAACGATGTGGTTTTTGAGATATGAGCAGTTTTTAAAATTAGCGTTTTCGGTGCTTCGAATTGAAAATTAAGGACACAATAGCTTTGAAAACATTGATTTGACTTTAAGTCTGCATTTTGGTCAGAATCGTTGTTGCCGTTTTCAGGTAAATTAAACAAAAGAAAATTTAAAAAAAAAATACAATTTTCAAAAATCCTTTGTACGATAATAATGAGAAAAACTGAGTTTGCTTTTTTCTAATGGACCACATTACCTCAAAAATTAATTTTTGTTACAATCGTATAGGTAGACCGTTTTCAAGATATTTCGAAATTTCAAAAGTACCGTTGTTCGAATTTTTAGCCAAAAACTGGGTACGCAGTCGTAGTAACCTCACCTACTTAAGCTTAAATATCAATTTTGGTTGAAATCGTTGGAGCCGTTTTCCGGTAAACTGAAAAAAACTAAATGTTAAAAAATTCCTTTTTTCAAAAATCCTTTGTACGATAATATAGAGAAAAACTGAGTTTGCAATTAAGTTATAAATGACCACATTACCTTAGAATTTATTTTTTGTTACAATTGTATAGAGCGTTTTCGAGATATGTCGAAATTTCAAAAGTACCGTTGTTCGAATTTTTAGCCAAAAACTGGGTACGCAGTCCTGGTAACCTCACCTACTTAAGCTTAAATATCAATTTTGGTTGAAATCGTTAGAGCCGTTTTCGATCAAATCAAACTGGTACGAAAATTTTATATGGGAAGTACCTACCATTAATATTGAGGTTACCTTGAAAAAAAAAAAACACCTCCCGAGCTGTAAGCCCAAAAACTCCAAATCCGAGGTTTGAACGTAATCCGGGAAGCCGTTTAGGCTGTAGGCCTGTGGAAGGACGGACAGACGGACAGACGGACAGACCGGACAGAATTTTGTGACCCACTTTTTTGAGTTCCTCTATCATCGTAATATCAGAATTGATTAAAATCTCGAGTTCGAAATTTTGTACGAAACCAATATCTTTCTCTTACTACGTAATGGAGAAAGTTAAAAAGGGGGCAATACCTCATCAAATTCGTAATTTCAACACACAAGATAGAGTAGCCGTACGAATACATCGACAAAAAAACCAGATGGAAATTTGGCAATATTATTGAGGAAATTGGCAAACTCCACTACGCAGTTCGGCTCGATGAGGGAACGGAATGGAGAAGACATGTAGATCAAATACGTTCGATTGGTATTGGTGTCAGAAATCCTAACGATTTAGATTCAGAGTCCATATGTTCAGAAGAAATCGATCTAGATTTTTGTAATAGCAACCCCGATATAGGGATTGATTCCGATTTAAGTAGCAATCAAAATTTATCACAGGAAGGCCCAAATGCGATTGTGAACGGAGACATAGGTTTAACAAATGAGACTCAAAATTTTGAACAGGTCGTTGAAGGAAATAATAACGATTTAACAATAAAGGTGGAAGATAACCTTAATACTCCACCTCCTCCTCCAGTGCGGAAATCTAGTAGAGTAAAAAGAGCGCCTATCAGGCTAGACTTATAAGCGTAAAGATTGTAACTTATTTTTGCATTATATTAATGAAATAATATGAATTCATAACATTGTAATTTGAATAATTAGATATTCATCTTAAACGAAATATGTAAATACTGTTAGATTAAGGAGATTATTGCGTTGTAACTAGTTTTGTGGTGTGCGGAAGAGTTGTCATATCCCTCTGAATGCACTCTTTAGTTGCATCTAGTCCGTAAAATGAATTGTAGTAAATTGTAAGCGTTTGTATATTGGCCAGCCTGATCGGCCATGTTTTACGGTCTGATCGACTATTATTAATAAACAAGTGAAAGAAGAAACACCAGCCATCTTGAGTATTAGCTCTTTTCCTTGGAGATTACCACAACCATGGGTGCTTGTACAATTTCTCTAAGAACTTTTTTTGAAAAGTTTGTAGAATATTGACATTTTTGTTTTCTTGGTACAACCCCAAAGTTGTATACCGTAGGTCCACACCGGCTTTATCACTTGCTTGTATAAAAGCAGTTTGTTCTCAGTACTGAGCTGGGAATGTTTTCCGAGTAACCAGTAGGTACATTTCTCTATATTTGATATCGAGTTCTTTAAGTTTCATTGTCACGTGCGAATTCCATTTCAGCTTTGTGTCGAGTGTCATTCCCAGGTATTTGGCCTCGTTTGCAAAGGGTATTCAGGCCAAGTTTAGAAAAATTGGCACAGATTTAGTTTCGTTGAGGGCGATCCGCCAGTTCCTTGTCCATTCATTTACCTTATTCACTGCGGCTTGCAGTTTTGTAGTCGCTTCTTCGATTGTATTGCCTACTGCTAGGATAGCTGTGTCGTCGGCGAACGTAGCAAGGGTAGTGCCATCTTCCCTTGGTATATCGCGAGTATATAACAAATAGAGAAGCGGCCCAAGGATGCTTCCTTGCGGTACACTGGCCGAAATTTCTTTTAGTTCCGAGTATTCGTTTCCATTTCTAACACGGAAGAGTCTATTCCCGAGATATGATTATATTTAAAAAAAAATTGTGCGACTGTTTCCAACAGTCCCGAAATATACGTGTAAAACGGTGCGTGCTGTATGTGTGTGACTTGATACACGTCATTGAGAAAAGAGGGAGTTGTAATAACCGTATCTATTCTTGATATATTATGAAATAACAATAATTTATTCGTTCTGTGCTAGTTTCGGTAGAATAGATACAATCGGATTGTGGTAGCTGAAGTAAGATGTACATTCGAGACTGCAATCTGTCTAGATTACGCTGGAAGACTGCATCCATGGTTGTCCCATATCGTGTTGTTGAAATTTTCTGGTTGGAGTTCATTTGAAGATTAAATTTACCTATCTTATTTCATTCGGCTTGCATTTCACATTGTAGAGGTGCTGGTCTACGACATTTCTGTTAGTTGTTGTCCAACTGTGATTTCTGCGTTCCTGGTAATTCACGAAAGATTTGGCATTCGCGAGAGGTTTGCCGACACGTGAGCACGCCACATACAACTGACCATGTGAGAAACATGGAACGCTATGCTGATGACTGCATGATATTCTTTCCCGGAGTTCCGACATTTTCTCTCGATTGTTAATATTCCGATCTGACTGTTCGTCCTGATTTTCTGCGGCGTGAAACGTTTGCCCTTTTCACTGGCGGCATAATCAAATTTGTCTTGGAATCGCCGAATCCCACACAAACTTTCATCCCCTATATCATCCTGTCAAAGTTTTGCTTTCGAGACATGAAGTAGCCTATGGCCTTCCTTGGACCCAATCGAAACCATCAAGATCAAAATCTTTAAAAGCTAACCATCCTGTCTCGAGTTATGCGCGTAAAAACTCAAAACACTCAACAACTCTTGTGTTGCCTAGCCTATCATCATCGTTATCTCAAACATTTCAACTTACTCACTCATACAAATGCAAGGATCCTGAAAATATTTGGCAAACAAAAATGATTCACACACCATCAAACAATTCGAAGTATCTACTCCATTTCAAAAAGCTACTTAATGTGACATAGTAGGTAGGTAGGTAGAAGTGGCGGTCCCGCTTGGAACCCAGGTAGCACTGTGATGCGCCTTTTTATTACCACGACTCGTGTTACCTAGTTTGTGATGTTTGTTAAGGATGCGAAGCATTCGGTGCCTATATCCAGCCTGTGGAGTTGAGGAACCGTATTATGTCTGATATCCCTGTACCCGAAATGTCGCTAAGGTTGTCGAAAAAAGGTTGGTTCAGTGTGCGCAGTCTGGCTCTCGCTAGTGCCGGACATTTGCAGAGAAAATGGAAGAGAGTTTCTTTCTCATGTGTATTCCCGCAACTGCGGCAGTGAGTGTTGTGTGGGATCCCGAGCTTGGCCGCATGGTTTCCAATTGGCCAATGCCCCGTGATTATTGCCGTAATTCTGGCGATATCTGGGCGGGTTCTGTTTAGCAGGTTCCTTGTTCTGTTCTGATCGTATATGGGCCATATCTTCCTTGAAATGACGCAGTTGGTCAACCCCTCCCATTGGAATTTGGCTTTCTGCAGGAAATATGAATGAATTTGTCATTTGACCACTCCTAGTGGGACTGGACACTTGCCGCGAGTCAGCTGTGCAGAGCTGACCCCCTTCTGGCCAGCTCATCTGCCCGCTCGTTGCCTATTATGTCACTATACCCTGGTACCCAGAGACGTGTGACACTGAAACGTTCACCCAGACGGGCAAGCTCGTTCCGGCACTCCAGCACTAGTTTAGAGGATATGGTAGCCGAATTTATGGCTTTAATGGCGGCTTGGCTATCTATAAGGATAGCGATGTTTTGTTTGTGAGTAGTGTTACGCCCTAGATGCACGCAGGCTTCTCGGATAGCCAGTAATTCCGCCTGGAAAACGCTGGCAAAGTCCGGCAAACGGTATGATTCTGATATATTTGGTGATTCTGAGTAGACCCCGGCCCCCACACCACAGTTCATCTTAGATCCGTCAGTGTATATGACCGTGTCGAAACCCTGCACTACTTCGTTTCCCTTCCACTGAGCTCTGGACGGGAAACTTACCTGGAAGCCTTTCTTATAATTAAGTTGTGGTGTGATGTAGTCGGTTGGAAACGTGACCGTGCCGTTTGGTAACGAGTCCAGGATATTGCTGTGGCCATACGGCCTTGCACTAAGGCACCCAGACTCCCTGAGTCTTATGGCGCTGCATAGTGCAGTATCTTTGGTGTGCAGATCGAGAGGTAAAAGATGCAGGAGCACAGTAAGAGCACCGTTGGGGCCGACCACATTGCATCCGTAGTGCCTATACTGGCTGTTCTTTGCAGTCTTTTTAGTTTTGTAAGGTTATAGCCCTTACTCAACGCGGGCCACCATACGAGTGAACCATAGGTGAGAATGGGACGCACAACAGCTGTGTACATCCATAAGGTCATCTTTGGTTGAAGTCCCCACTTCTTTCCAAAGGTTTTGCTGCAGGCGTAGAAGGCAACGCTCGCCTTCCTTACTCTGTGTTCAATGTTTTGTTTCCAGTTAAGTTTACTATCAAGCATTATGCCCAGATACTTAGCGTTGGAGGATAGTGTGAGTGGTTGACCATTTAAACGGGGGAGGATAAAATCGGGTATTTTGGTTTTTGTGGTGAACAGCATCAGTTCAGTTTTGCTCGGGTTGACGCCGAGGCCGCAGCTTGCAGCCCAGGTGTTTACCTTTTCTAGAGCGGCCCCCATAATTAGACTAATCACGGAGGGAAACTTCCCTGACACTAGTATCGCCACGTCATCCGCAGACTGTCAAGTTTTGCAAGAATTTTGTTTATAACCATTAGCCAAAGTAGGGCAGATATTACGCCGCCCTGTGGCGTTCCTCTATGGGCAAATCTGGTTAAGTGGCTGTTGCCTAGTGTTGCCTGAATGGTTCTTGTTCTTAGCATAGAGACTATCCATTGACTAATAAATTCCTCTATGCTCATCTCACTCAGAGATTCCAGAATTGCTTCAGTGTGTACACATTGTTAAAGGCTCCCTCTATGTCTAGAAAGGAGGCTAGGGTGTATTCTTTATAGTGTAAGGATTTTTCAATTTTCCGCACTACTTCGTGGAGAGCCGTTTCAGTAGATCTCCCCTTGAGATAGGCGTGCTGTGATTTGGATAGCGATGATTCTACTAGAAAGCCTCGCATGTGGATGTCTAGGACATGTTCTAGAGTTTTCAGAACAAAGGACCTTAGACTAATTGGCCTGAAGTCCTTCGCGGCTTCATGCCCGCGTTTGCCTACCTTCGGTATAAACACCACTCTAGCGCGTCTCCAGAAGTGGGGAACGTGGTTTAGTATTATACAGCTTCTAAAAATTGACGCCAGCCAAGGTATTGTTAAGTCTTGCGTTCTCTGTAGCATGACAGGTAATATGCCGTCAGGGCCCGGAGACTTAAACGGTGAGAAGCTGTTGATAGCCCAGGAAATATTTTCCTCGGAAATTATTGAATTGATGTGACTATGGAGTGCAGGTTGTACTGGCCGAGACCTCCCGAGACCTACTCGATCTCCACCCCGTTTATTTTTTTTTCGAAGTGCATTTCCCCATACAAACTTTCATAACCTTTTTCATCCCCTCAAAGTTTTATTTTCGCGACAATAAGTAGCCTATGTCCTTCCTTGGTCCAAAACGAAACCGTCTAGCCCAAAATCGTTGAAATCCAACAATCCGTTATCGAGTTATGCGCGCACACACGGACTTCATTGCCTTTTATATATATAGACTAGCTGTGGCAGCAACTTCGTACGCGGCGTGAGACTGTGTAACTTCCAATAAAAGAGATAATAATAGTTAAATTTTAATACATGAGATAATTATATTTTTTATGATCATTTTTTTACAGAGCTTCTTGAAATACAATATTTGAGGTTCTGTTGCCTGGAGCATACACGTATGCATTTTTACTTTCGCAGACTCGGGAAAGAGACACGTTTAATTGACCGTGCGAGAAACAGTCGTTGGTGAGGTCTACATCCGCGGTGCACAACGTCACAGGCCTGAGTCATACCACCGATACCAGCAAATTAGGCATAATTAATTGCTTTTGTGTAATAAAATCCACTTCTGATTTAATTTACCCACGAAGCATACCTATGTGTTTCTTTGCAACGATGGGGTCAGATATTTTTCATCCGTTTTCTGTGATCTAACTCGTCTCATAGTTCTAGATCTTGTTGAGCTTCGAGAAAGATTTGACCGTTTTCTCGACGGCATATTTGTATAAAATCAACACTCTAGCTAAAACAAAGCGGTGAACATTAGCCGTGTTTTTTTAACTTCTACGCTATACTTGACACTTCGAGACTCGCAATAGTTGTTGTAATTGCGTGCTGAAAATACCACTTTACTTTGCTTTGCTGTGATCGAAGCTCAAAAAAAACAGGCCTATTGTCAATGTGAAACAATAAATTAAACAGATCTATTTAGGTACCTAAAACACTAATTTAAGAAAATTAAATTCAACAGTGTAAGTACTAAAGTTCCACTTCCTAACTGTAGGGATCAACGTAGGTAATATCAAAACAGCCACTAAAACAAAAGCCTTAACGGAAATTTGTATCCACAGTCCACACCAACAATAAATCAAACAACATTATTCATATATATCGTCTTTACTTCTTGAATTGTTCAATTATTTACTGTAGGTATCGCCGTAGGTACTATAACAACCGTTAAAACAAAAACCTTGAACACAGTTTCTATATACACCACCATTGGTACGTCCATCAGCGCACTTCATCAGCCACCTGCGCATTTCCTCAGAAACACATTGCCGCTGTTGATTACATACACATTCACGTCGTATACTTCTCTTACGTTTCACTTAATTCGGAGAAAACACCAAGCAGTTTTTTTTTTCTTCATATGAACGTGCTTGTGCGATGTGTGCCACCCAACCACCCCAAAGCAGAACAACGATCAAGAACCGCGGCTACTGATAATGTTTGATTTGAGAAAATAAATTTATTTTTTTAGATTTTAGGTTGTAGCTCAGCTTCTAGAGAACATAGAAAGCTGATTGATGGCTTGAAATAACTGTGAAAGTGTTGGCTCTCCTAAGGATTTTATTTTGTTAAAAGCAGTAAAGTTAGAAAAAAAAAACACATTTTGGTCAAAAACGCTCCCAAAAACAGGCGTGACAATGAAAGGAATAACCTATGTCCTTCTCAGAATCGTAACTAACATTTCAAAAAAAGTTTCATCGAAATCTGTGCAGTAGCTTTCACGCCAACCGCGAACATATGAAAACGGCTACAGTTTTATTATATGTATAGATTATAATTGAGCTTGCATTTGGTGGAATTTTTTCACAAAATTTAGCTAATAATGACGATTCGTTATTACTAGCATTGTATTCTTCTGGTTTGTCATCCCATAAATAATATTTATTATCTAATCTATAAAGAATGTCTGAAAATGTTATATAAAGTTGAGATATATTTTTTGCAGTAGGTATATATATATGTATATATATATATATATATAATATATTTGAGAGATGGTCGAATCAGACCACCATTGACGGGTCTCTTTTCGTCTCTCTGCCACTATAAATCTTAGCCAGATAGACTCTCTGGATTTCTCCAGAGTTCTTCCCTGGGTTCGATTCCTAGTGTTAACGCTGGCATCTGTTTATGTGAGATCTGTTTCATCGACTGGGTCTCCACCCAGTGATGCCTCAATATCTTCATTCTTCTGCCAGCCAATGCCGGACATTGACACAGTATATGTGCCGCTGTCTCGGATTCCTCCAGGCATAGTTTGCAGGTATCGTCCCCTCTAAGGCCCATCTTCTTTAAGTGATACCCGAAATTACCATGTCCTGTAGATAAAGCCACCACCCATTTCAGTGTTCCTCGACTCATGCTTAGAACCCTTCTTTGAGTGGAGCAGGTCGGCCATTTAATTGCCATTTTAGACTGTCTACATTGTTCCATGGTTGACCATCTTCTCAGATGTTCTGCCGTGATCCAGTTGTAAATCAGTTGTTCAACCATTCCTCTGCCAATTGAAGAGAATAGTTCTGGTCCCAGCTACTTTTCAGCTGACCCCTGTTTTGCAAGCGAGTCCGCCTTTTCGTTGCCTTCGATCCCTATGTGTCCTCGTACCCAAGTCAGTGTTACTTCATTTTTAGATGAACACTTATTGAGCTTGAGTACACATTCCAGTGCCAATGATGTTGTAATGTTTGCTTGTTCCATGCATCTGATCACCGCCTGATTGTTCAGTGCTATAAGGATATTTCTTCCCTCCACCTGACCCTCAAGCAAGTAGTCCAACGCATGCAGCAATGCAATCATCTCAGCCTGGTATACAGAAGTGTGTTTCCCGAGGCTAACGTGACGGGCTAGTTCCAGCTCTTCTGAAAAGATACCGGCACCCGCCCCGCCATCCATCATGGATCCATCTGTGAAAATCACTATTTCACTACTCCTTTTTTCTGGAAGTAATCCGTTCTTAATACGAGTTTTGTGATTCCTTTCCATAACACGCACCCTTGTAATCCCATCCATAGGCATGTTCAGCTCCCTAATCTCGTTTTTGACAAGTTCCAGGATCTTCCTATGTCCATAGATGGTACCACGATTGTGCCATTTCGCATCTCGATGCAAACGAAGTGCCGTTAGGGCCGCTGTTTTCTTAATAAATAAGTCCAGCGGTAAGATCCCCTGGATCACTTCCATTGCGCATGTTGATGTTGTCCGTATTGCACCTGAAACTCCTATACATGCTAAGCGTTGGACCCTATCCAGGTGCTTCCTCACTGTTTTTTGGGAAGCTTTCGCCCACCATACAACCGAGGCATAGGTGATAATGGGTCTAGTTATCATCGTATACATCCAGTATGCTGACCTAGGCGAGAGTCCCCACCTCTGTCCACATACACGTTTGCACTGATGTAATACCTTTTTTGCCTTCTTGACCTTCTCCTCAACATGGTAGTTCCACGAAAGTTTAGTATCTAGATAGACTCCCAGATACTTGACCTTCGTGGTCGTTGTTAGTTCCGATCCGAAGAGCGTTAAGGGTCGAAATTCCAGATTTTTCCTCTTCTTAGTGAAGACTATTAGATTTGTTTTTCCCGCATTAATGGAGAGCCCTTCTTCCAGACACCACCGCTCAACCACTCTGAGCGCATTCCTCATGATATCTGCGGTGACGTCTATGAATTTGCCTCTGGCCATTATTGCTATGTCGTCGGCATATCCCACTGTGTGAGTGCCAGTCGCCTCAAGTCTGTCGAGAAGAGAGTCCACAGTGATATTCCACAGTGTAGGAGAGAGAACACCTCCCTGCGGGCAGCCCCTGCTAACCCTTCCTCTAAGTTTTGAGGTTCCCGTCTAAATATTTATATTTATTCAACATATTGTCCACCCATCTTACCACCAGTGGGTTAACCCTACGTTTTTCCAAGGCTTGTTTCAGACTTTCAAAGCATATCTTATCGAAGGCACCTTCAATGTCCATTATGGTGGTCATCGCAATGCCCCCGGTATTTAGCTCTTCTTCCGCAACGCGTACTACTTGATGTAGCGCTGTTTCTGTAGACATGCCTGCCCAATAAGCATGCTGCCTACTGTTTAAAGGATACATCTTAAGCGCAGTACTCTCCATGTAGTCCACCACCACCCTTTCCATTGTTTTTAACAGAAAGGATGTTAGGCTAACTGGTCTGAAGGACTTTGCCTCGGTGTAATCCTTTTTCCACGGCTTTGGAAGAAAGACCACATTTGTCTCCCTCCATGTAATCGGGATGTAGCCTATTGCTAGGCATGCAACGTATATATTCCTGAGCCTTGGTGCAATTACGTCTACTCCCCATTGCATTAGGCCTGGAAATATACCATCCGGCCCCGCGGTTTTGAAGGGTGCAAATGTTGCTATTGCACCCTTGACCGCCTCTGGTGTTACGATCCGTTCTGCTTCCATCCTATCCATCCTGTTCGCTCCTTGGTTCCTTGGAGCCCAGGGCTGATCTGACTTATAGCTTCCTGGAAAGTGTACCTCCATTAGGACCTCATTTGTGTGATCCAGTGTTTCCACCATCTCCCCCGCTCTGTTACGAATGAGTTCGATCTTGGAAACTGGATATCTCGAGACAATCTTTTGTAGTCTACTGACTTCAGATGTACTCCTCATACTCGAGCAAAAGTCCCTCCATTTTTTTTTTTTTTTTTTTTTTTTTGTATAATAAACACGCGCTAAAGAGGTTATGACACAGCGCGGGCGTTAAGGAAATTGGGATAGAGAAGATAGGAGATTCCGATGCACATTGGTTTTAAATGTCTGCAAATTGAACCGAGGGGGAAAGACAGAGCCGGGCAAGGCGTTCCACATTCGCCTGGTACGGCTTATGAAGGAATCTCTATATTTCATAGTACGACCGAAAATAGGCTGAAGGGTAAACTGATGGGCATTCCTGGCTTGGCGAGTATTGCGGTTGAATTGTTGAAGGGGTGGAATGCAGCTGGCGATGAATGAAAGACATGTTACATTTCTGCGATGTTCGAGCGAATTTATAGAATTCGCTATATTTGTGTCTCCAATGAGTTTTAAGGCACGATTCTGTATCCTATCCAGCAGGTGCAGTGAGGTTTTGGGCGCACCAGACCAGATATGAGAGTTATACTCAAGTTTGGGGCGAATGAACGCCTTGTATATGGCAGCCAGATCAGAAGGGGTAAAATATTTCTTGCACCGTTTGAGGAAACCTAGACATTTCGCAGCGTTCTTGCCGACTTCGTGTATGTGGTCATTCCAACGGAATTTGTCATGGACACACATACCGAGAATGGAAAGTCTTTCGGTTTCGGCGATGCAAGTGCCATTCATGGATAATGGCTGAGGATTTGTGTTTTAGAAGCATTAAATTCCACTCTATTGGCTGAACCCCATTTTATAATGCTGTCGAGATCGGAATTTAATGAGCTTAACATACGTTGCCGTTCCAGTTCTACGGCCGAAGAGCAGGGACGTGAGTCCTGGAATGAATATGAGAAGCTGAGGGTGCTGTCATCGGCGAAGGAGTGGATTGGATTAGATGTTGCAGACAGGAGATCATTTATGAAAATGAGAAAGAGAGTCGGAGACAAAACGGAGCCTTGGGGAACACCAGCATTTATATGGTGAGTTTCAGACTTGAAACCGTCCAAGACAACTTGAATTGAACGGCCAGAAAGGTAGTTTCTAATCCATTGAAGAAGAGACGCATCGATCCCATATGCACGCATTTTCGATAAAAGAGCTTGGTGCCAAACTCTGTCAAATGCCTTTGAAATATCAAGCGCAACAATCTTCGTTTCACCAGAGTGATGTAGCGATTGGTTCCACTTTTCGGTGAGATAAGCCATCAAATCACCAGTGGATCTGTTGCCACGAAAACCGTACTGCCGGTCATTAATGAGTTTTCGTGATTCAAGATATTTCATGAGCTGACGATTTATCAGCGTTTCCATGACCTTAGAAAGAATGGATGTAAGTGCTATGGGTCGGTAGTTGGTGGGAGAAGAAGATTCGCCTTTTTTGGGGACGGGCTGGACAAATGCTGTTTTCCACCTTCTCGGGAAGAGTCCAGAAGAATAGGACAGATGGAAAAGCTTACGCAGTGGTTTTGCCAGCGTAGAAGAACACCTCTTCAGAACAATTGGGGAAATACAATCTGGACCAGCGGATTTATTTATGTTGAGATCATTAAGTACTCTTGCCACTGAACGAGTGCGAGAATGGATTTGTCCCATGGTGCATTCGACGCTCTCAAGTACAGGTAGAGGCAAAGCGCAATCTGGGAGCATTGAGCTGGCTGCAAAATGTGCAGCAAGCAGATTCGCTTTGTCTAAAGAGTTGACAGCTGGAATGTCATTGTAAATGAGCGTTGGGATCGAAGATGAGACCGAATTCTTTATATTTTTTACAAAAGACCAAAAGTTTTTACTACCCTTGGGACATTGTATTATTTTTTGCCTCAACTTTTGGTCATACGAGAATTTAACAC